>CM022944.1:119034111-119634111 GCA_012931725.1 Litsea cubeba | reverse complement strand
TCTACCTTTATCAACAATCATTTCAAGTCTTCCAAATGACCCACCATGAAACCACAACCTTGGACTTCATTTTATTTAGATCTGCATCAATTTCTTTATTTTTTTAGTTATGGGTTTTTAGTCTTAGTCAATAATTCTCATTATCTTTATCATGGTTACATATTTTTTACTTCTTTTTCTTAGTGTTCATATCAATGTAAATATATGGCTTCATGTGATGTGATCGAGAGTGGAGTTATAGGTACATGTAACGAGATTATATTGAACATAAATGACTGAATTATGAACATATTCCTGTGTGTTTAATTGTGAGCTTTCCAACCTATAAAAAATCTCAACTTCTCAAATGCTAAGGGGTTCTTGAACATAGATGAATTCAGGTAGGGAATTTCATTTGAAATTCTCAAATATCTCTCAAGACAACAAAATTAGTGAAGGCAAGGGGGCAAATTTAGTGAAGGTAAGTGTGTCACACCAAAACATTCCCCTTATTACTTCTCTCCAAAAACACACTGCCCATCATTATTAGTGTGACAAATTTACACTAAGGTCCTACCTTACCAAGTTATGTAAGTGTTTTTTTTATTAGAAAACACTTAGGGTTGTTGGTTGGCTGGGAATTAGATTTTTATAAATTAAAAAAATAGTTTTTTTTTGCGGGCCTGGCGGGCGGATTCTGGCGGGCATGGCGAGCAGCAGGGGCTGGCCCATTTGCCAAACGGGCCAGCGAAGCTCGGCCCAATACGGGCCGTGCCGTACCACGGCCCAGTTGACATCTCTACCAGTGGGTCATGTATGGATTGGGTCATTGTAAGTATAGGTATTAGCTGTCAATGGAGGATTTTACAGTAAAAAACCCTTTAAATGTTTGATGAATCACAAAAAGCTCTCATAATTACTTTATAACTGTAAAGGCCTTTAGGAGCAACGATATCATCATTCATTTTAGTTGAGCGGCCTATCTTATTCTTCCTTTTCTCCTTTTTCTTTTTCCATCTTTGCACTTTATTTTTCATTCTTCATTTTTCATTTTTCACCCAACCCACTACAGTCAATACCTCCATCATCCCCAACACCTCTATTCCAACATCTTACCTGTTATTTCCTTCTCACACCATCCATCTTCATCTTTACTTTGCACAAAATCCAATTGAACCCATCTTTGCAACTCGCCACCTCGTATAAAACCTACCTCTACCACTCAACCCAACCAACACCCACAAACATTACCGGCCATATACTTGGCACACTACCTCACTTGCCTTATAACTCAGAAAGCCCATTATATTTCCTTACCGGCACTCATCTCCACACTACCAATTAACAAACTCACTTGAGCTCAAAACCAACCCATAAAGACCAAACAAACTTGTTGAAAAGAAAAGGACTTGAGACTACCCACATCTCCTCCAACTTCCATCTTCCCATCATCTTCACAACCCATCTACGTCCAATGGCCTATTCAACCAACCATCAGCATCCATCTTCCATCCCATGATGGAGGTGTTAAGGGTGGTGGGTTAGGCCGAAAAGGCAACAGGAAGATGGAAAAAGAGTAAGTCACAAGCGGCGATATCACCATTCAACTGAAATGAGCGTTGATATTGTTGCTCAATCAAACAGACAAAAAAAAAAAAAAAAGTTAAACTTGGCCGGAAAGCCTTTAATGTTATCGAAAAACTATTACAGCTTTTTTGGTTCACCAAACATCTAAAAGGATTTTTTTCCGTAAACTTATCATTATGATCGATTTGGATTTAATGAATAAGGCCCGTATTTTAAAAGCAGATTTATTGAGGTTACTCTATCCCACTAATTGTAAATACAGTAACTATCATTATTATAAAGCTTTAAAGAAAAATAAGTCTAACAAATTGAATTATGCATATAATAGAGATAGAATTTTATCGGAAAAAATAGATTAGGTGACCGCCATACCGAAAAGGTAATTTTAAGTACTCATGCACCAATTCGGTCATTTTGTTCAAAAACATGATTTTTTTAACATTCTCTACTAAGATCCCTGTCTCCCTTTTTTTTTAATGTTAAGAGTCCCTAACGACCCTGTGTTCGACCCGTTCATATATTTTAGGGCTTAAAAGCCCGATTTTCTTTTTTGTTTGTTTTCTTCTTCTTCCCCAGCGTCAATTGCGACTCCACATCAGCTGCCAGGCGTATTCACAGTGGTTTACAGCGGTCCTCCATCTATCTATGGTGACATGGAACTAGGAATTATGAAAAAGGCTTCTAAAAAGTAAAAAAAAGCCATATTTTAGAGCAAAGTACAAACTCCACATTTTCATTGGTCTGCCTCAAACAATAGCATATGCACTTTAATGTTCTCCACCAAACAACGGCATGTGGCTTTAATGGTCTTCAAGAGGTGGGAATATCCTATGGAGAGGAAGCAAGTCGAGCATGATCTTTTTTTTTTCCAAGAATAGGGAATGAGGGATGAGTTTTGTGCATTTATAAGCGTACACCGCAGGGTCGATAAAAACCCTTTAACATTACCAATAAATGTCGATTGAGACCCTAGAAATAAAGTAAAGGAAATTACCTGAAAAATCCCCATAGTGAGCTATGAGTAAGGATAGGACCCAGCAAGAGTTTAGAGACGGCAGGGGTCTTTTTTTGTCGTTTAGCGATGTTGTCGATATCGACAACATTTATCAGTGAGTTGAATTAAGAGTTGTAAGTCAGCTGCTGCTTGAAGAGATAAAAGTTGTCGGTATCAACAAATATGCATAAACCCTTTATACATTGCCCCGTGTCTGCATTTCTTTGTCAAACCCTTTTCATTGTTTGCAACTTGTGTTCTGGAGATTTTTCCTTCTCATAAAACTTCTACATGGAATTAGCCAAAGTGGTTATTGGATTCCATTAAAAGGTTTGGGCTTAGTTGATGGCGATTTTCATTTTGATCTTGATTAATGGTGATTTTCGGTGGGTTTTAGGGTTTGAAAAGGGGTTTCAACACCTTCATCTAAACCAGTTTCAAGCCATTCAACAACCCCTTTGAAAACCCTCCATTCCAAGCATCGTATGCATTTCCCCTCTGCAAAGAACACCCACCCGTCTCCCAATCCGATCTCTGCCACGAAAGAAGCCGCACAAACAGACCACCTAGTTGAAGTCATTGGCCGGATTCATGACTACCCAGATCGAAAAGAGAAGCCCTCTTCAGCTCTGCAGAGATCCTCTGATGGGCATATAGTTCGGGTGCGGACCGATATTGGGTATCGTGATTTCAGCCTTGATGGGGCCTCGGTTTCGGAGGAGGAAGATCTTGATGGGTTAGGCTATCCTATAGCTGCTGCTGATTTGGTCCAGTTGTAGGGATAGTCCCCTGTTTCTGCTCGGTGCCCAGTTTGGCCTTTCTCATTGTAGTGGGTGCTCTTGTAGCCTTTGGTTTGATCTTTCCGTCAGCCTGCTTAGGGTAGTGGAGTTATCTGCCTTCCTTGTCAGTAGATTTTTGGAAGAGCTTCTCAAGTGTTCAGCCTCTAGCTCCTCTGCAGCTTGTTGCAGCTTTTGGCCTGTTTGGTTTAGTGCTAGCTGAGGATTTTAGGCCCAGTTTTAGCTGGGGTAGTGGCTGTGGAGCTGCTGTGCAAAGGATTGTAGGGGAGCCTTTCCAGCCCAGTCATCTAAGCTTCTTGTTATAAGCTATGGATGAGATTCTTTCTTTTGTAGCATCTAGTTTCTGTCGAGTTGTAGAGATCCTCCTCTCTCTATTCAGCTCAGTTGCCATTTCAAGTTAGTCTGGAGGCAGCCCGGGTAGATCTCTCTGCTCAGTGAGGTGTGGAGTTTTGCAGTTCTGTTGGGCCCTGTTTTGCCTATCTTAAGTGGTCTCATGGTTTTGTGCAGCTTGCAGTTATTTTTTGTTAGCTTCCTTCTCTGTTTTGAGCTGTTGCTGGTGGTGTCTGTCTGGTCCAGCTCTAGCTGGGGTGTTGTCTGTGGTGCTGTCTTGCATTGTTTTGTAGTGGCAGCTTTTCAGCCCTCTGGAAGATACAATTTCTCTAGTGCAGTGGTTGTGTCCCAGCTAAATGGGTTGTTCCAAGCTTGACCAAAAGAGATTGCATTCATTTTTTGGTGGAGTTGGTAATGTAAATGAGTTGTTTCAAGTTTGACCAGTGCGGTGCCTTTTTACTTGTATGGCAGTTGATGTAAACGACTTGTATGGCTGCTGATGTAAATGGGATGTATGGTGATGTCAATGGGTTCCATGCAGATTTGAAGCATGTAAATGAGATCCATGTAGATTTGAACACTGCAAATTGAGCTTTTTATCTATTGTGTTTTGCTATTTTGTAAGTATTGGATGGCTGTAATGAATGTTGGAATGTGAATGGTGCTAACAATTTTTTTAATATAAATGGAGAATGTTGTATTCAGTTATTCCATGGTGTTTGTTCTTTAGGACATTCCTAATGACCATAAGTTGGGTTTAATATGTTGGATTCACACTATAAAACCATGCAAACCAGTTGATTAGCTATCAGATAAAAGTTGTCGCTATTGACAACTTTTATTTATTCCAAAGCTGCTAACTTACAACTTTTAATTCACCCCACTGATGAAACTGGTCGATATCGACAACATAAGTTGTCGCTATCGACAACTTTTATATCTTCCAGCAGCTGCTAACTTACAACTTTTAATTCACCCCACTGATGAAACTGGTCGATATCGACAACCTAATGTTGTCGCTATCGACAACTTTTATCTCTTCCAGCAACTGCTAACTTACAACTTTTAATTCACCCCACTGATGAAACTGGTCGATATCGACAACCTAATGTTGTTGCTATCAACAACTTTTATCTCTTCCAGCAGCTGCTAACTTACAACTTTTAATTCACCCCACTGATGAAACTGGTCGATATCGACAACCTAATGTCGTCGCTATCGACAACTTTTATCTCTTCAAGAAGCAGCTGACTTACAACTCTTAATTCAACTCACTGATAAATATTGTCGATATCGACAACATCGCTAAACGATAAAAAAAGACCCCTGCCGTCTCTAAACTCTTGCTGGGTCTTCTCCTTACTCATGGCTCACTATGGGGATTTTTCAGGTAGTTTCCTCAATAAAGTAAATGGGAGTTCTATGAAGGTTAGGATGGACCGTAGGGTCTCAATCGACCTTCAACATTGCAAATGAAAGTCGATATGGACCCTAATAGAGAATGTTAAAAAAAAATACGTTTTCAGGCAAAATGACTGATTTAGTGCAAGAGCATTTAAAATTACCTTTTCAGTATAGTGGTCACCTAATCTATTTTTTCCGGTTAAATTTCCTAATAAAGATGAAGAAATGCACAAAGTTGTAATTTCACTCTAAAAAAACTTAATGTGATTGCAAGATATTAATTTCGGATATGAATGGTAAAATTCAGAAAGTAGAGATGTATCACTAAATTACTATTACATTTCAGGATAGTGTTTGAAGTAACATATGTCCTACGTGGCACTGTACATAAATGGGCTAAAAGTTGAAAATAATTACAAGGTTTTGATATCCTCATCAAAAGCACAAGAGACTAAAAGTTGGAAATAATTACAAGGTTTTGCCATCCCCATCAAAAGCATAAGGTTATGAAATAATTATAAGGTTTTGTCATCCCCATCAAAAGCACAAGGGGCTAAAAGTTAGAAATAATTACAAGATTTTGCCATCCTCATCAAAAGCACAAGGTTATGGCATTGATCTAAGGGCCTGACGGTTTGGTTGGCCAGAGTGTTAAAAAATTTAAAAGTTAAGAACATTAAAAAAATAAAGTTTTTTGAAATTTGGAGTGTAAACTCTTAAATTATAAAAGTTAAATCATATATACTAAACACCATAATAATAATAAATAAATAAAACCTAAACCAGAAATTCTAATAACACTAAATCCTATAAGTAAATCTCTTATAAAAAACCTAAAAAATAAATCATAAATCCTAAATTCAAATAAATTAATTTACGATAAGTTTTTTTTATCGTGACAACGGCACTGGTTACCGCTAGGGTTACAAACGGGTATCCGATTCTCTGATTACCCGAAAGTTCCGACCCGCAAAAAACCGGATCCGGAACCTATTTTGAAGGTTCCGATTCATAAACGGGTCCAGATCCAGAACCCAATTTAAGTTCCGATTGATAAACGGGTCCGGTTCCGGGTCCATATAGGTTCCGACCTGTGGACCCGAGACCCAGCATATGAGTCTTTAGTATTGTAAATTTGTACCTCAAAATAAACTTTTTTTGACGTTTTTATGTATAATACTGGAGGTAATAGACTTGATGCACTGTTATAAATTGAATGATATACTTATTTTAAGAAAAAAAATGAGAATAAAGAGAAATTAAAATTGATTTTGGATCTAGATTCTAGTCCTTTAGGTGGACCCGATTCCAGAACCGGATCCGGGATTTCCTATCTGACCCGGGTATGGAACCAAAAAAATAGGTTTCGAGTCAAAACCGGTTCCAAAACCGGAACTATTATTTAAAAACGGATCCGGGTCCGGATCCACTATGTTCCGATCCGGAACCGTTCCGTTTGCAACCCTAAGTCACCCATAATCTACAACAAGGTATATTTGACGTTCGGGGCATATACATAAACATGAAAAAAAACCTGCTGAGGAATATTCTTTTCCAAACCAACCAACCAAAAGAAAATCAATTCATGATCAATTAGTTGGGAGATTGAGAAGAAAATGAGTTATGATCCTCCAAAGCTATACACCAACAAGCCCAAGAAAGGTATGATTGATTCCAGTTCCTGTTGTTTGAAGGGTTCTTTGATTATTTAAACCTCTCAAAAACCCTGTAATCAAAACCAGAGAAGGACAAGAATGAATGATGGCTTCTTTTGATTGCTTTTTGCAGGGCAGCTGAAGGCAAAAGCAGAAGGCTTCTCATCACCAGCTTCGAACCCATCTCCCTCAATGGCTCAATCTCCATCTGCTCCTCCGAAAGCTTCCTTTTTTCGCCGTAACAAGTTCGTTTGGCCGCTTCTCCTAACTGTGAACGTAGCTGTGGGAGGTCTGTTGTTGACTTTGGCTTTTGTCTTTTGATTTTTTCTTTACTTTGGATTTTGGTGTTGTGGAGTTCATGGGTTTGATTTATTGGAAGTGGGTGTTGGGTGTTTGCTATGTCTTGGCTTTCACTTGTACAAAATATAAGAAGCCCCATTTCGTCTGGTTAGAGTTTTCGTTTAGTGATCATGGAATGAGATTGCCTGCTTTGATGATGTAAGAGTACTGGAGTTCATATGTTAGATTCAACTGGAAATGGGTACTAAATGTTTGATGTGCTATCTCTTTCATTTATGTAAGACACAAAACCCAAAATCCCACATCACGGTTTGGGCCATTTGCTTAATGTAATTGAATTCCTAGAAGTTCTAAGAGTAGTATTTCTACAGTAGGTTAAGATTTAAGAAGGTGAAGATCCAAAAAAGAAGATCAAATAATCTCCCCTTTATTAAAAATTGAATAAAGGGGAAATGAGAAATGAATACCATGCAATTACCCTAGTAAATCAAAACATAGGAAAGTGGAGATCCCATCTTCATCTCCACCTTATATCCTTCACCTTTTGGCGCTTTAACTACCGTTCGTTAGAATCCATTTTACAGTGACTACATAGGAATTCGATTCCATGCAAACAAATGGGCCCTTAAGAAGATATCCACCCCATATAATTTGAGGCGGAAAGATTTCTCCTATTCATCTATCTCAGATGATTATAATTTCTGTAAGTGGGAGATAAAAAGTGGATCACTTAATTCTTCAGGGCAAGGTGGCCACCTAAGTCTGTTTCTATTTTTGGATTTGCATGGCATTTATTGGTGCTTTCCCGGTTCTTTAGCTCAAGGGGCAGCTTGCTGGGGGAGCAGGCCTTTTCTACAAGAGGAGGCATATGCATATTGTGGAGACTTACTTCTGTAGCAGTTCTTTTCTATATGAAAAGAGAGGAATAGTAGAATTTTCAATCTTGAGGAATCCTCTTTAAAATCTCTGATTGATCTCATTAACACTAGGGAAGTTCAAGTGATTTTATAAAAAAAAAGAGAGAGAATTAAAATCTCCTACTTGAAGAACTTCTGTCTACTGGAATGTGTCTTGAAGGGTAGGGTGGTCAAGGATAAAAGCTCGGCGGCATGGTCTACTGATGATCGATGCCCTCAGTTTTAATGTTGATGGAGCCATTATAGGGGAAGCATAGTCTGCCTACCACAGTAGGTGTTTTAAGAGTGAAGATTTCCAGCATGATCTTGAAGTTTTTGGGCCTGGTTGGGATCATGGAATCTAATGGAACTGAAGTCTAGGCTATCGGGTAAGCATTAAATGTGATTCTGTTTCGGCAGTTCGACCACAGAGTGATTCGCTGAAATCTTTTGCTTGGATGACAGGTCATCAAGGAGATTTTATGATTTAGACAGAGACAGAAAGGTGGAATTTCGCCTCATTCCAAGGTCGGCTAATGGAGAGGCAGATAGGTTTGGCAAAAGAAAGCATAGATAGAAGGATTTTTTTTTGGTGCCATGACATTTCTTGGTTTGATGTTCTTGTGCACTGTTTTCTGTTTTTTGTGTTGATACTTTCGGTGTCGGTTCTTTGGGGCATGCAGTTCATTTCCCTTTTCCCTCCTTTCTCTTTTTTTTGTTTTGGGTATATTTTCTTATATTATTATTTGTTTTTCCTCTGTATGTTGTTTTGTTCCTTAATTGGTTTACTAAAATTGAAGTTAATGATTTAAAAAAAAATTACAGCATAGATATGAAAGGGACACAGATTCTACCCAGAAATGAAGTGACTGATAGAAATGCAATTCAATCTGCAGACTTAGCCTCTTTTTTGTGTGTGTGTGTGTGTGTGTGTGTGAGAGAGAGAGAGAGAGAGAGAGAGAGAGAGAGAGAGAGAGAGAGCTGAATAATCACCTGGGCAGTGTTGCCCTGTGAATATGAATTTGATCCCTTCCCCCATGAATGGAGCCAACCCAGATTACTTCTCATCCACGCATCCACCATTGCGTTTCACTTTGGCATATGCCTTGACATCTTAAGGTTCGCATTCCCTCCAGGCTCTCAAAGAACAGCTAAGCCTTCAGGTCCCATTAAAGTATGCCCATTATGTCGCCTCTGGCTTAATTTCCTCAATTTGATGTTTTCAGTTAGAGTGGTTGCGGGCTATTAGTTAAGTAGACAATTTGGTGCCATGACATTTCTTGGTTTGATGTTCTTGTGCACTGTTTTCTGTTTTTTGTGTTGATACTTTTGGTGTCGGTTCTTTGGGGCATGCAGTTCATTTCCCTTTTTCCTCCTTTCTCTTTTTTTCTTTTTTTTTTTTGTTTTGGGTATATTTTCTTATATTATTATTTGTTTTTCCTCTGTATGTTGTTTTGTTCTTTAATTGGTTTACTAAAATTTAAGTTAGGGGGGGCTCACCCGGTGCACAAAGTGCTCCCCGGCTAAGCGGGGGTAGGGGGAGGGTGGGCGCATGTGTACGCAGCCTTACCCTTGCATTTTTGCAAAGAGGCTGTTTCCACGCCTCGAACCCGTGACCTCGAGGTCACCAAATGAGCAACTCTACCGTTGCGCCAAGGCTCGCCCTCACTAAAATTTAAGTTAATGATTTAAAAAAAAAAAATACAGCGTAGATATGAAAGGGACACAGATTCTACCCAGAAATGAAGTGACTGATAGAAATGCAATTCAATCTGCTGACTTAGCCTATTTTCCAGTATTTACTAGAAACAATCTAGAAGTCTGTTGTCTGTTTGTGTGTGTGTGGTGTGTGTGTGTGTGTGTGTGTGTGTGTGTGTGTGTGAGAGAGAGAGAGAGAGAGAGAGAGAGAGAGAGAGAGAGAGAGAGAGAGAGAGTAGTCTGGGTCTTAAATAAAAAGGAGGAGAGAGAGAGAGAGAGAGAGAGAGAGAGAGAGAGCAGAGTTGAGATGAGAGTAGTCTGGTCTTAAATAAAACTAGATTATTTTCTTTATAAAGTTCCAATTTTTCTTTGAAGACAAAAACCTGAATATTCACCTGGGCAGTGTTGCCCTGTGAATATGAATTTGATCCCTTCCCCCATGAATGGAGCCAACCCAGGATTAATTCTCATCCACGATCACCATTGCGCTTCACTTTGGCATATGCCTTGACATCTTAAGGTTCGCATTCCCTCCAGGCTCTCAAAGAACAGCTAAGCCTTCAGGTCCCATTAAAGTATGCCCCATTATGTTGCATGTGGCTTAATTTCCTCAATATGATGTTTTCAGTTAGACTGGTTGCAGGCTATTAGTTAAGTAGACAATTTGGTGCCATGACATTTCTTGGTTTGATGTTCTTGTGCACTGTTTTCTGTTTTTTGTGTTGATACTTTTGGTGTCGGTTCTTTGGGGCATGCAGTTCATTTCCCTTTTTCCTCCTTTCTCTTTTTTTTTTTTTTTGTTTTGGGTATATTTTCTTATATTATTATTTGTTTTTTGATGCAGCAGCAATACCACATCATTACAACAAGACTCATGGGCCACATGTGGGACCCATGAAATTCTAATTTTAATTATTATTAGTTTTATTTTAGCAAGAGTATAATTAGGATTAGTTTCTAATTATTATTTGGTTTCCTAGTTTGGTTTAGATTGCTTTCTTACCCCTTAAGTTTCTTTTCTTATAAATATGACATTGTAGAGATTGGTAATCTCAGAGAGAATTGAATTAATAGAAGATTTATCGTTGAAGACTGTTTCTTCCTCGTGTGATTGTTCCCTGGGAACCCTAATTGTGCTCCAGCACTTGTATCCTAACCCTAGGACTGCATCAATTGGCATCAGAGCCCAACGATCCCCGATCAATGGCGTGTTACCCCTATCCATCGTCCATCCACTCTGTCCGTTCCCTGCTCCCATCCCCGACAACCCCACCATCTTCCCACGACGCTTTCCGCAACCAGAGGATACCACTGCCTGTACCACTGATCCACTGCCAATCCCCAAACCCATCTTGACTTTTCCAATCGTCCATTCCAATCCCTCGCACCCTCCAGACAAGCCCACCCTGCACCACCAAATAAAAAAAAAAACCCTTTGCAACCTTCGCCCCCCCTTTGCAACCCTCGGCCGTCCCACTTCCCCATCTCGAAAACGCCCAGCCCACTTCCCAACCTCCACCTTCATCCGACCAAACCCAATCCTAGACGACCCGCCCCAATCAGCAACCTAGCCACCTTCGTCGAATCAGCGAATCAGTGCCTCTGCATCGAAACCCTGCCACACCAGCATCCAAAAACTCCTGCCCCTCTCCAACGCAGAACCTTTCTGCCGAATCCCGGAACCCCAACCCAGACAAAAAAAAAAAGAGAGTCGTCCTTGGGAAAGAAGTGTGTACCTTGCACCACGATCGTCCAGCAGCAAGCGCATCCTTGTCGCTGGTCGCGGGTCGCCGGTCATCACCTCTGTCTTCCTCGGCGACTGATCGGAGTAGTCTCGCCCTTCAGTCTCGCCCTTTATTCTGCATCTCTGCCGTCGTCGCACTCTGCCACGACTCCAGCCGCCAGCGCCAGCTTTAGCTCCAACGCCTTCTCTTCATCTACGTCGAAGCACACCAGCAAGAGAAACTGAGAAAGGGGTTCCTCCTTTTTCTGCGTCCTCTCTTTGCACAGCGAACGAGGCCAAGCCTCTGGGAACATCTGTGGGTCTCCCTTCAGGTCAAGTTCAGGTTAAGTTGACCCAGTCTGACCCGAGTGCAGAACGGCCCATTCTCAGTGGCAGAAATTTTAACTCGATGGTCGGGTCTTCTTTTCGCGATATCAGACTCATCCAACGTCAGATTTTCGATCCGTTTTCACCAGCGTGATCGTGGAAGGCATATCTACACATCACGTCAGTCAGAAATTTTACATTTACATTAAACAAAAATGCCTCCCAAGAAGCTGATTGACGCGGAGTCTTCCTCTCACAATGATGATGATTTGAGGGGAACTGTTGCGTAATTGTCGGTAACTGTTAATCAAATATCCGCAACGATGGCTCAAATGCAAGTTCAAATGCAAGCGACTCTTGAACGGATTGAAACCCGTTTAACCAATTTGGAAACTAATCGGCGTGATGATAATTATCGCGATGGAGGACATCCTCGAAATCAACGAGATCCACATGTAGTCAACGTTGATCGTGATTTGGGTATTAAACTTGTGATTCCCGAATATGATGGGAAATTGAACCCAGATGAATTCTTGGATTGGTTAGTGTGCGTTGAAAATATTTTTGCACATAAACCAATGACGGATGGTCATAAGATTACACCGGTAGCAACTCGATTTCGCAATTATGCTGCGATATGGTGGGCCGAGTTGCAAAAGAAGAGACGATACCAACAAATTGACCCTGTTGACACGTGGGCCGAGATGAAAATTTTGTTAAAGCAAAAATTCTTGCCTGTCAATTACTCCAGATATCTGCGTTCACGTTTTCAATACTTGAAACAAGGATCTATGACAGTTGTTGAGTATTCTGAGGAGTTTATGACCATGCAAGCTCGTTGTGGTTTGAATGAAGATGAGGATGTATTAGTTGACAGATACTTTAATGGGCTGACACTTGACATACAAGATATCCTCAGATTCAAGCATTTTGATAATATTGATGAGATTGTTCAGCATGCTATCAAAGCTAACGGAATTGCACATCATCAAGCCAGAAAACTTAATGCCTCTAAATGGGTTATGCAGAAGAATTCTTCAATTGCAGGTTCTAAGCCGAGTGATTCATCGGAGAAAGAATTCACCAAGCCCGAAGGTCAAAATAGGATCACATGCTTTAATTGTCACCAACAAGGGCATCGTGCAAGGGAATGTCCCAAACACGAATGTCCCAAACGCATCAACTTCATTGAGAATGAAAGTGATGAGAATGATGTCCCAGATGATCCTAAAGAAAAAGAGGTTGCAGCTGAGACAGAAGAATTAGAGATTTACAATGCAGTTGAAGGTGAATCTCTCGTGGTCATCACCGATGCTCCTTCAACTACTGCGACGAAGTGGTTGCGAGAAAATATTTTCCGCTCCAAAGGAACAGTCAATGGTCAGGAATGCACGGTAATCATTGATGCAGGCAGTTGTCAGAATATTATATCACAAGCTTTTGTGGATCGCTTACAGCTGAAAGTTCGGAAGCATCATCGTCCTTATTTTGCTAGATGGTTAATGACAGGTGATGAAGTGCAAGTCCGATATGCATGTCCAGTTACCTTTTCCATTGGTGCAGCTTATACAGATACAATTCGGTGTAATGTGGTACCCATGGATAGTTGTGATATCTTGTTGGGTCGTCTTTGGATGCATGACAAAAATGGAACTAATGGCATGCACGATAACACATACACATTCATGCATGGTGAAACGCAAGTTACACTCCGTCCTATGAAGCCGACACCACCAAAGCAAGGGTCAAGTTCTCGTCTCACCAAGGATGCGCTTCACGTGCACAGTATCTACAGAAGTAACATCAAGAAGAAGAGCCAAGTTCGAGGACGAACTCTTTTCCAACCTGGGGAGAATGATGCAGCAGCAATACCACATCATTACAACAAGACTCGTGGGCCACATGTGGGACCCATGAAATTCTAATTTTAATTATTATTAGTTTTATTTTAGCAAGAGTATAATTAGGATTAGTTTCTAATTATTATTTGGTTTCCTAGTTTGGTTTAGATTGCTTTCTTACCCCTTAAGTTTCTTTTCTTATAAATATGACATTGTAGAGATTGGTAATCTCAGAGAGAATTGAGTTAATAGAAGATTTATCGTTGAAGACTGTTTCTTCCTCGTGTGATTGTTCCCTGGGAACCCTAATTGTGCTCCAGCACTTGCATCCTAACCCTAGGACTGCATCATTTTTCCTCTGTATGTTGTTTTGTTCCTTAATTGGTTTACTAAAATTGAAGTTAATGATTTAAAAAAAAATACAGCATAGATATGAAAGGGACACAGATTCTACCCAGAAATGAAGTGACTGATAGAAATGCAATTCAATCTGCAGACTTGGCCTATTTTCCAGTATTTACTAGAAACAATCTAGAAGTCTGTTGTCTGTTTTGTGTGTGTGTGTGTGTGTGTGTGTGTGTGAGAGAGAGAGAGAGAGAGAGAGAGAGAGAGAGAGAGAGAGAGAGAGTAGTCTGGTCTTAAATAAAACTAGATTATTTTCTTTATAAAGTTCCATTTCTTTATGTCACCTGTGGCTTAATTTCCTCAATTTGATGTTTTCAGTTAGACTGTTTGTGGGCTATTAGTTAAGTAGGCAATGAGTGCAGGTCTTCTTGCGCACCCCCCCCCCCCCCCCCTCGTCTTCTTTTTTCTGATTTCATCAGTCAAGAATTAGTTTGCCCATTGGTGACCAACAAACTTTAAAATGCTAGCCTTTTACATGGTATTGTTGGTCTGGTCCTTTCTATGAATTCAAATAGCTCTCAGTGTTCCAACCTCTAAAATCCTTTCATGATTGTCAGGTGCATACTGTTTTTAACATTCACCAACCATGCTGCAGATGGAATAGTATATCTACTTCTATAAAGGCATCCTATACAAAATGTTACAAAAAGAAAGTCCTTCAAATCTACTAATTGTTTTGAATGATGAACGACATTTTGGAATCGCTGTTGCCAGTTTTCTAATTTACCGATTCATATTGCAGCTTACCTGTATGTAACGACAAGAAAGAAAAGCACAGATTTGGAGGATGACAAAGTTGCAGTGGAGGAGCAGACTCCTGCTCCAATTGTGAATGCAGCAGCTATAGTTCCTGAGAAAACACCACCTATAGCCCTGGAGAAGACAACACCAGTTCTACCCACTGCAGAACCCATAAAGATCCGGCAACCCATTCCTGCAGATGAGCAGCGCGAGCTCTTCAAGTGGATCCTGGCTGAGAAGAGGAAAGTGGTGCCAGAAAATCCTTCTGAGAAGAAGCGCATTGATGAAGAGAAGGCCATTCTCAAACAGTACATTCGGGCAAAATCCATTCCAGTCTTATGAGAATCTCACCCAAAATCCCAGTTTGATGGTTTAGACATTCCCATGTTTGTGAGTTGTTTAATGCTTGTTTGCTGTTGCATTGTATTTTGTCTAAAAAAAATTCTATACAATAACTCACTTCTTATCTCATTGTAAAGTTATCAGTGCCAAATGAAATAGAAGAATTATCTGATACATCATCCAAGCTTGGGTTTCCACCATGGGCTCTAAAAGAACTATGTAGTTACAATAAACTCACTACAAAAAATAAAATTACAAGTAGTTCCTCTCTCTCATATTGTGCATTGACCACTCTGCATTCTTTTGAAGTCTATACACAAGGGGGATACTTAGGTTAACTTCACAACTCCTCTAATAGATTTACCATCATTCTACGGTGAGCGATACTGTAAACTTTATTGATTAAATCAGATAACCCTATTAAAATGAAACTTTTGAAGATTTGGAGGATGCATGTCATTCGTCCGAGAGGTGTGGTTAGGCTGGTGATCACCAGTAATTCTTGATGGGCCCTGACTGCCTCCTTAGAATATTTAGCAAACCATTTCAAACTCTCATATGGAGTGTATTTACGTTATCCTCCAAACAATCAACTCTCTATTAGTTGTTGGGGAAATGGCTCTCCGTGATGGCATGCAGAAAGGAAAAATAATGGTAAGTTTGAGATATTCCAGTTGACTAAAACACTTAGTCAAACATAACTGTTGTGGCCATTGTGGCCATGGATGCTAGCCCAGTGATGTGGCCATATGCCAACAACATTTTTATTGTCACTTATCCACAGTAAAGCCAACAAATGATTTTGTTTTAGATCAATTTATATGCAAATGGGCCGACACCAAGGCAATTGAGTTTGTGAAGCTGACCTTTTACTTTTCCCCATGCAAATTAGGTGCAGGGAGTCTGGGGTCATAAGAACTATTCTAGCCATGTGACAGTGGGGCACACTGGCTCTAAAAAATATCACATTGGAGGAACTTAATGACAGTGAAAATGGGTCCAAGGCGCTTCTTATAAATTGAGAATTGTGTGTATCTCATCTGCATGCTCTGTATAAACTGAGAGATGGAAGCCCTTCATGCTTCATCAAGGAACTCCAATTACTCAAGAACAGAGTTCCTGGGAATTTCCGAATCTTTGGAAAGGAAATGGGCTGTTTAGATCTATGTAAATGGAGTGCAAGTAACTCAATTTATGCATAATGGACATTGATGAGCCTGAATAGCCTTGAGTTACCCCAAAGTCCACAATTGTTTTGTTCTTTGTCATAACCAATTATAGGTGATCAGAGTTACAGGTAATTGCATTTACAGCTAAACTGAGATCAAAGCAACAGAGTTCCAAAATCATATTCTACAAATTGTGAAGCTCTGCAGGGAAATGGCTCAAGCCTTGATAAGACTATTCTTTTCTACCATTACTGAACAATAGGTAGAATCATTTCCAGTTGCTGCAGGACAAAAAAGCTTTGATTACCAAAGGAAATGCAACATATGTGATCAACGTTGGAACACCACCATATTGATCTCAGGTCAACTTGCCGATAAGTCATCTCTTAAGTGAGACTGCATATAAATGGACCATGACTTTCATATCAGCCAAGTCATCTTCAGCAAGAATCTCCTTTGGCTGATCTCTGGGATTGCAACCGTAATGGACGTAGAGCTTTCATCCCTTCATAAATTCACAAGGGGTAATTTTTCCACCAACTTCAAATTATAAGTCTTCGACCCCAGTGTTGAAAACGAAACTCAGGAATACTGTAGTGATGTCCCTGAAAGTTTATGAACATTTATTTAAGTTAGATTAACAGTGTAGATGTGACTATGACATGACTCAACCAAAATTTTAGGCTCCTGGAAAATGAGAACAAAGTTTAACACACTTCCAAAATGGAAATAAGGCGGACATATTATTGGAATACCTAACTTCTAAAGATAGCATTACATTAAATGTGCATTATGATTATTTCTTTGACAAACATATAGGTCTAGTTTTAAAGATAAACTGATCAAGATGGGGATTGGGTTCCCTCAGATACCATACGTAACCAGAAGACCAAAAGAGTGTAGGGGTACTAAAACTTCATAAATACCTTACTAGAGATATTTACATAACATGTTTAGAAAACTTTATTTTAAGGACAAAAGCTCTCTTGTAGATACACAGAAACGGGAGAAGAATTGTATTCTCCCCTTTTCTTCTCCATTTCTCACAATAGTGCCTTCTTTATATAAACTACAGCAGAAAGAGATAATCAGATGTTTGTATTAGAAAATTAAACAGATATCTATTCTTATATACGTGCTCAAAGGTCAAAATTTTAATCTTAAATCCCAACTTTCTCAATTTATTTAACTCCGATGCAGGCCAAGCCCACAGTCAAATGGGATGGCCCATGAATCCATTCGTCGTCACTCGTCACGTCTACCTGGGCCCAACTGCCCAAGACCTGAATGAGAAAGTAGAGGGGGCGGGTACATTATTTGGTGTGAGCTATGTCGGCCCCCTTGGTTTTAAGTGAAGTAATTTATCACACGTCTAATTACACATGTGGGCCCAACATCGTTTTATTTTTAGCAGCAGTTTTATTTATTTTCTAATAATGTAAGAATCCTAATTTACAGAAAGTATGATTCTTAGCAAGTTTAGAGTTTCTAATAATGCTAATTAGAATTCTTAAAAAGTTTCTAACTGTATTGATTAGGGTTTCTAGAAATCCAAATTGGGATTCTTAGGACGCCCTGCCCATACATGCTTGTTATGACTTATCTATTTACAGATTGATTAATAAAATTTGAGACTTCCTTTTCTATAGTTCGAGTAGGATACTATGCAAGACCAATAGTGCTGAATGTATGGTCATGATCATTTCCGTGCTCAAAATCCTAGTCCTATTTGGCTTAGGTTTAATTTTGGACAAAGTTTGAAGTTGTTTCAACTAGATGCTCTGGAAAAATATCAGCCAACAATTTTGCATAAAGAAGTGTACTTTTTTATTCTTCGAATTTTTGGAAGTTCAAAAAATTCCTGCAAGAGGCTGTTTTACATCTGACCTCAATTTAAGCCAAATATTCAAGGCAGATGGTGGTGATTCAAACAACTTTTCTAATTGCCGAGGAGGCATATCACTAAATCCCCCAAATGCAAACCCCCAAACCGCATCCAGGAAACCTACAAAACACCGTCACGAAAAAAATGCATATCCAACATCCTTTCCATGGGACCCATAAATCCAAAACCACTTTCCTACAACAAATAACATCCCTTCTTTTGGGTTATCAAAGTAGCTTCTCACTTCATGATAAAACATGACGCAACTCACATGCATGCAGCTACTGATAACATGTCACTATACTGTAATCACATCCACTTGTCATTTTTGGATGATTTGATCCTATATGAACTCTATAGACTATATGTTTTTTTTTGTTTTTGATCACAACTATATGTTTAGTTTCAGTGCTTCTAATTCAAATGGTTTCTCTTTATATGATAAGAGATGTACAGAATACAGATATGATGGCGTAGCTCGGAGGCCACGGTGAAGATCTACACCTCCGACGATGAGATCGAGCCCTAAGACTCAAATCCCTAAGATCACTTAGGGGAAATACCCCAAAGGGGAACTCACAAGAACAATTCTGAAATCTGATTAAAAAAATAGCATAAACATTACAATAGGGGACTCCTCTATATATAGAGTAACACTCTTAATAACCAAGACATTCTAAAATAAGAAACTACCTAATCTTAATCAAAATAGAATTTAGGAAGTAAATAGACTAAGCAACTCTACTAATTTAGAGACTATCTAAACTAATGATAGGGATCTCAAAATTAGAGATCATGTGGACCCATCAAGCGGGTCCATCAGGGCTTGCGGGTCTTGATCTTGGATCTCACTGTATCAACTCTCCTCCTCTTGGGAAAACTCGACTCCAATGAGTTGAAAGGTTGATAACACAGGAGAGAATCCGACCACAATTTCGGAAAATGTCCGCCTCTTCTTTTGATCTACATCTGCATGGCATGGCGTGGGAGTGTGACGCAATGTGTTCAGCCATCTAAAAGTAGTTTGGAAGCGTCGCTTCTTCTGCTATCTGCATTGAGTGCGAGCTTGCGCTTTTCCTATGAGAGACTGCATTTGTAAAATCTGCCATATCTGAGAGCAATCTTCAAGCTTCCATTGTTGTTTCCTGAAGATGAAGTCAATGTGAGGGACTACAACAACTTGATCTTCTTGTGAAACTACTGGAACAATCGACTTGATTTCTAAAGACCCAATTGAATTTGCTGGAAGTGACATGACAATTGGATCCAACGGATGTTCAATCTTCTTGCTAACTTGGTCAGAGTCTTCAATATATGCTTGGCTTTGCTCTGCTTCAACCTTTTGCGGCTCTTGACTGACATCACTATGATCAATATTGTTTGTACCCATGAAATATTCGTTGCCATGAACTTGCTCTTCAATGTCATCTCTGATATGTGAAGTCAGCTCGTTTGGTGCAATCATCACTACTTTTTCAAGTATTTGCTCCGTTTGTGGCGCTTCTGTTAAAGGTGCAGACGACGGCAGAGATGTTGAAGTTATTGGCATGAGTCTACTCCATCTACCATTCCTGAAAAAGGGTATATTTGTTTGCCTCTGTATCATGATGCACTTTCCGATCAAAAAGTCATGGACGACCAAAAAGGATATGAGCAATATTCATATGGATCACATCACACCAAATCTGATCTCCATAACCGCCAATCTTGAAAGATACCAAACATCTGTGAGTCACGGGAATAACATGACCATTAGACCATGTGACTTGGTAGGGCTTAGGAAACTTCGCAGTAGGCAAGTTAAGCTTGTCAATGACCTCTTGTGCGACAAAATTAATCGCACTACCATTGTCAATAACCACATTAACAGCTTTGTCAACAACTATCACCCGCGTGTGAAATTTCTTAGCATATTTCCATTCTTCTTCTTCCTTTTCATTTGTATGGAGTCGTCGGCGAATGACAATAGTGGGATTGTCTTTTCCTGAAAAACATCTTTCCACAATATGAGCTCTTTGTCGACATTGTTACCTGCGAGACTTTCGAAGCATGCGCTCAACACGGATGACTTCTAAGTATGCATCTTGGCTGGTTTTGCAATAAGTCATATTTTCCAAGATATCTGGTCTCAAGCCTTGGACATAACGAGCTAAATCTTGCATCTCATCTTCCTCCAATTTGCATATCTCATGCAACTCTCGAAAGTGGCGGGTGTATTCATCAACCGTCCAATTTTCTTACATCAAGTTGAGAAATTCCTCAAAATATAATTCATTTTCAAAATACTAATTGCCATATTTGCGTTCATACTAAATTCAATTTTAATGGGGCTCCCAAAAAGTTTCATATTGACTTGAATCAATGAACCAAATATACTGCTTTGCAAATTTCTGCACTTTAATCTTCTCCTTTTTTTTTTTTTTGGGTCGGGTTGGGACTCAGATCAGGCCCAGACTCGGTTAATGACACTCTGAACTAGAGGTATACAAAATTAACCCGACCCGACCCGACCCAGTTACCCGACCCGTGGGTCAATGGGTGGGTCATGGTAGCAGATTTTCGGTGCTCGACCCGACCCGGTGGTCGTCTGTACCGGTTAACGGGTTTCACGGGTTGGATTACCGGGTGACCCGTGAACCCGGTAAAAATAAAAAGTTTAAAAACCCTAAAGGCAACTCATGCCATACTCCCTCACCACTCATCTCTCGTCTCACTGCCCTAAAGGCAACCCTAAACTCTGCCATCTTCCTTCTCCACTCATCTCTCATTAGTCATCTCTCATCTCTCTCCCTTTTCCGGTCTTCCCAGCTCACTACCGCAGTGCCGACTGTCGCCCCATCTCTCTCTCTTTTTCCCCTTTTCTCTTATACACTCCCTCACCTCACCTCACTAACTGCCCCATGGCCCCCACCGTCCCAACGCCATCACCGTCGCCGTCGGACCCACCTGCGCCACTGCCGGCCACCACTGGATCCTTCTCACCATTTCTTTCTCTCCCTTTCTCTATTTCTTCCTTTCCTTCCCTGTTTCTTCCTCCCTTATCTGTTTCTCTTTCTTTCTTGTTTCTCTCTTACTTTCCTCTCTCTCATTCCTCACTGTAAACGTGAGTAACCCCACCCCCTCCCCCGCATCCATTTCATTTTCCCTCTGTCAAAGTGAGTAACCCCACCCACCCATCACACCATTTCACTTCACTCTTTCTCTCTCTAATTCTTTCTCTCATTCTGTCTTTCTTTATTTACGTCTTATTCCTTCTTCTTGTTAATGGACCACCGAGAGGTCCGAGACCCTCCATCCAATCAAGTGGGCCCCATGATCCCATCCACCTCAATTTCAGTCCTCTCTCATTCTCATCTGAATATCTGATTGGCTACATCGGCAAGAAAGAAATTGGTGCCTCTGAGCTTCTCATCTCATCTGATCGGCGTCGGCTGCACCTGCATCGGCAAGAAAGAAATTGGTTATCCTTCTCCGTTCTTCGAAAATCTGGTAAGTTGTATGTATTTTTTTTCTGAAAAATTTTAAATTCCTTTCATTGAGTTTCCTTTCATTGAATTTCCTGTAAAATTTTAAATTCCTATCAATATCCCATCCACCTCAATGCCTTCTTTCTGTTATAATTTTTCCACAAAATTCTGTAGATGTCTATGCGAAAGGTTGCCGCTGTGGAAGAAGTGCCATCAATTGGTGATACTGATAGGGGTGTTGGTTCAAGCGATAGTTCTGATTCCATAGAAGAGATTGTAGGGGTAGGGGATGCTCAGGAAAGTCGAAATGAAGGTCTTACTTCCTCCACTATCAGTAAACCTAAGAGGGGAAAAAATCAATTGTGTGGACTGTCTTCACTGAATTACAGAGGAAAGAAGGGGAAGTAAAACATGCCAAATGCAACTACTGTTCGGTTATGTACCTGGTTGAAGGTGGTAAACATGGCATATCTAATATGAGACGCCATATGAAAACCTGTAAGAATAGTCCAGGACAAGAAGGTCCTATGGACGATTATACTATCTCTTATGTTGGAGGGAATGAAGGGGATGTTCAGAATGAAATGAAGCTCCAAAAATATGATGCAAATTTAATTCGGCAAAAGTTGGAGGAATGGATAGTGTGCGATGAGATGTCATTTCGTGTGGTTGAGAGTGCAAAGTTCAAAGATTTGATGAGAACTTCTTAACCGAGATTTCAAGTTCCATCTCGAATCACTAAGATGTGTTCAAGTTGTACTGTGCAGAGAAGGATTAATTGAAAGCAGCTTTTAAAGGCAATGTTGGCAGAGTAAGTATCACCACCGATACGTGGACCTCTTCCAACAATGTAAAGTACATGTGTGTGACGGCACAAATTATTGATAGAAGTTGGGAGATGCATAAGGGAATCATTAATTTTAGAGTCATTGAAGGTCATAGAGGTGAGAGCATTGGGAAGCAACTTGAGCAAGTGTTTAAGGATTGGGGCCTAGAGAAGATAATGTGCATCACTCTTGACAATGCTAGAGGAAATGATGTTGTTGTTGATTGGATAAAAAAATATGAAACTAACCAAGTGTTGGGTGGTGAAGATATTCATGTCAGATGCTTCGCTCATATATTGAATATTTTGGTGAAGTACGGTCTACAGAAGAGTAATCCATCCATTGAAAGGATTAGAACTGCAGTTAAGTATGTGAGATCATCTCCTAAAAGACACAATTTTTTTGGAGTGTGTGGAAGCTGTTGGCATCCAGTGTTCCTAAGGTTTGCGCTGTGATGTTCCAACACGTTGGAATTCTACTTATTTGATTGATGTTGGAGGCGACGGAAAAGTACGAGAAGGCATTTGATCGTTTGTTTGATGATGATGCAGGTTATAGAAGGGCTTTTGAGAGTAGTACTGTTCTCAGCTCTCCTGGATTTGATGATTGGGAGAAGGCTAGGAAATTAATTCCATTCCTTAAGCCTTTTTTCACTGCTACCTCTCTTTTATCTGGGACTTCATATGTCACCATCAATCAATACTTCGGTCAATTTTGTAAAATTCGAAATCTATTGAGGAATGCCAACCAAAACCCGGAAAGTTTGGTAAATGACATTGCAATTGAAATGATGGTGAAATATGATTAGTACTTTGGAAACTTAAACAAAGTGAACTTGTTTGTGTACGTGTCATTGGTGCTTGATCCTAGGAGCAAATTAGAGGTTGTGAAAAAGGGATTGATGCAAGCTTTTACTGATGATGGGGTTGCTCAAAATTTGTATGGAAAGACTGAAGCCTTATTAAGAAAAATGTTTGAGGAGTATTCTATAGCTTTAGGTGCGCCTTTGGTGACAAGTACATCTTGAGGTAATGCTCCCCGGTCTAGCGGTGAAGAGGCTGATTTCTTAGGTCTATTTGACATTGTTTGTGAGGGGTCTGACGATCCAAATTCGGGTACTGAGTCAGAATTAGATATGTATTTGGTAGAAGCCCGGCAGAAACCAATAGTAGATTGGGATGTATTGACTTGGTGGAAAGTTAACGATGCAAGATATCCAATTCTTGCTTCGATGGCACGTGATTTATTTGGACAGCTTCAAGTGTTCCCTCAGAAAGTGCTTTCAGCACTGGAGGTCGTGTGATTACAGATCGTCGCAATTCTTTGCGACCAACAACTGTTGAAGCTTTACTTTGTACACAAAGTTGGTTGAATAATGTATCTACTATCGACAGCGAGGAGGTCATTGTTGATGACGATATAGCTGAAATGATAGAGGCGGCAGCCATTGAGGGTACTGATCTTTCATTTTTTACTAACTACATTCGAATTAATTCAATGTTAGCCTTATTTGGGTTTTTACTTACTAAATTTAAATTTGAACTTTCTTTATTTTTAACTCAGTGATTGAAGGTCCCACGATCACAACAACAACAACATGATCAAGAGCAAGCGCATTAGGATGACTGTTCCTGTGTTCCATGTTTATGTAACCTGCTGGTACTAGTAGTTGTAGTAGTAGTATATTTATTTTTCTAATTAAATTGTAGTTTTTTTTTATTGTTTTGAAAACTTCATGAAATCCGTCACCTGCGCATCTCTTCTTGGGCAGGAAGTTTTTGGCCATTATGTAAGCACTAGTAGTCTTTTTTTTTTCTTTCTTTCTTTCTTGATGATTGGATTTTTTCTTGTCAGAGATGGGAAAAAGAATGTTCAATCATATGTTTTTACAGTTATTTCCTGGCAGTTGTTTCTTATAAAAACTGACAAGAAATTGCAGATGCTTGACTATTTAGGAGAATTGAGTGGTTAGGGAGAGTGTCCATACTCCACTTAATCATCATTTAAGTAGAAAAGTGGAGTGCGTGAAGGGCAGATGCCAAGAAATTCCAACATGCAATATCAAATGCATTACTAAATCAGGCTTCAAACACATTTTCTCTATACCTCCAATAAGATAATATGATGGCAGTTGCAAAGAAGATCAAGTAAAAGGAGGATGTTATCAGTTCTTGGATTAATAATAGATGCCATAAAGACTTCAATCACTTCATGCATGATGATCCTAGCATTAAATTTATACAACACACTGGTTACGGAAACAGGGCAAAACTTTCCAGGAGTTGTTGGATGATCAGCCTCCTTGGAAATAAGATCTAATAAGAAATGTTGATTCAGTTATTAATTATCCTGCTCTGCTTTCAACCTTCCCCATATGTTCCCACATGCAGATTCAGCCATTAAGAATCTTTTAGGCTAGGCCTGGATTCCTCCTGCTTTCATGTGTGCTGATGCTTTCTTCGCTAGGGTGGCCTTATAGGAAGTAGGAACAACCCACCCAAGAGTGGATTGAAAAAAGCTTGCCAATTGCAGTTGCATCTCCAAGCACACTCATTTGGCTCTCCATGTACTACAAATTTCACGTTTCACTTACTATGGCACCATTGGCTAGGTAAGGGTGACAAAGGGATTGGATCTGGCCTGGGTTTAGTCATTTACTGCGGCTTTGGACATAGTTATCTCTGATTCGATGACCTGGGACAGTAACTTGGGCCCATTTAGTAAACCGCACAGACTGGGCCTATGATATTTGTTGTAGCCCATTATTATATAGAAAATCACATTGTGTCTCATCTTTTATAAACCGGTCTTTTTCATATGCAGTTTTGTTTTGTTTATGTAAATTAATGTCATTTGATTGTTCTTCAGCAAAGGAACGCATTCAAAATGACTTGATAGGCTAACGGTGGGCTAACTACGAATCTGTATATAAAATGGATTGTTAGGCAGGTTTAGTTAATGATTTTTTTTTAAAGGTCCAACTTAGACTAAGCCTGTTGGAACCACTGAGCCTGGGCCATACAAAATTAATTACATGGGTGAAGATATGAGCCGCCCCATTACCACCCTTATGAACAGATGGCCTGGGCCTAAGGCTGATTGAGTCAGCAGGAACACATGGAGAAGAGGGTTTTAAAAATCCAGACCCATAACTCAGGGAGGACTAAGGAGTTTCAATTGAACAGAGCCAGAGTGGTTAAGGTTCATTGGTTCAATGTCGTTGGTCCAGCGAGTCCGGGTTTTAAAACATCAATTTAAATAGATGGATTACCCTACTAGATTTGGGCTTTGAATGTCCAGTGTAAAGCTGTTTCCAATTCATTCGTGCACTCAATATCCCCAGACTCGTGACTCTTTTCAGGAGAGGAGGCCATTGATTACACAGATGAATTTAAAGTTCTTAGCTTTGTCCAATGCTCGTGGAAAATGGTTTGAAAAGATGAAACCTCTAGAAGACAATATAAAACCATTGATGACGTCTGCTCTTAGTTAGCATACCTATAATTTAGGAGATTTACTGTTAAAATCAAGTACGAGAAACTATTTCTTTTTTACCCAAACCCGACCCGTGACCCGCTAACCCGTGACCCAACCAACCCGTGACCCAAATTAACTGGGTTCGGGTGGGTTTTTCACCCACAAAATGTATTCGGGTCGAGTCGGGTTTGACCCGAAACCCGCAGGTTCGACCCGATGAACACCACTACTCTGAACGGGTCGGATTTGAATTAGGCCCACTGACTTAGACCAAAAATTCTGCACTCTTTTTTTTTTTTTCCTATTGTTGGTTAGTGGGCTAGGCTTCGATTCGGGTTCAGAGCGAACTCAGGTCAGGCGCAAAACTGGGAAGGCCTGGTTCAATTTTCTGCAAGTGGGCTGGATTCGGGTTGGGCTCACATCAGACCCGAACTAGGGTCAGGCTGAAACAGAATGTTGGCTCAGAACGAGTGGGTTGTTGTGCTTCTGTCTCGGGTTTTGTGCACAAAGAAGAAAATAAGAGGCGTTTGGGTTTCTTACATGTATTACTCACAAGCAAAAAAAGAGGAAGAGCTGCTGGCGATGGCGAGGAAGAAGAAGACGACGGCAGCAATCGAGCTGTTGCTGTGCGAGAATGAACTGATGCTGGAATAGGAGACGGGCACTGACAAGCATCGACGATGCCGTGGCTGCTGTTTGCTTCTTTTTTCTTTTTTTTTTTTTGAAATGGTAACTTGTATTAATCAAAAGCTTTACAGTATAAAAGGGCTATACTGAGAAGCGGCTAGGAAGGGCCCCAGAAATACAGCCACCGCCCAAAAAAGGAGAAGCTATACAAAAGAGGCAAAAAGCCTCAGAACAAAAGCAAAAAAAGCCATTTCAAAAGGATAAGACTTCCCTCCAGTTGAAACATAAAGCATCAAGGGATATGTCCCGAAAGTCTGCAAGAATAGAGACCAAAGATGCTACAGTGAATTTCATTTTGAAGATTAGGTCTTCTTGGGAGGAGGAAGTTCCCTCAAAACATCTGTTGTTTCTCTCTTTCCAAATCGTCCAAATGAAGGCAAGAAGAGACATGCGCCACATGATCTTCCCTTTGGACGTAGAAATCGGACAGGCCCACTGATGGAACATCTCGGGGAAGGAAGGAGGAATAACCCAGCTGCAATTAAACTCCTTGAGGATTGCTAACCAGATAGCTTTTGTCTGCTTACAATGGAGGAATAAATGGTTAAACGATTCCTCATCAGCTAAGCAAAGAGGGCAAGCATTGACAATACGCATTTTCCGGCGGCGGAGATTATCCATAGTCAGAATTTTATTCTGGAGAGCAAGCCAAACAAAAGCAAGGACTCTGGGAGGGGCCTTAATTTTCCAGAGGGAGGGCATCTCGATGAGTAATCGGGGGCCCTACATGAAGGGCGGAGAAGGAGGAAACAGAGAAAGAGCCGCTGCTAGAAGGGGCCCAACATCTGATGTCTTGCACTTCGCTGCTTTCCAACCAACTAAGGACCTCAAAAAGATTGAAGAGGTTTGCTTCCTCTGCCTCAGAAAGATTCCTTCTGAAAATGGGGCACCAAAGTTGCTGGCTACCATTCATGTCAAGGTAATCTCTGACCCTGGCTTTGCGGTCTCTGGCACATCTGTAAAGATCTGGGAACTGAATTGCTAAAGGGTTGTTACCGACCCAAATGTCATGCCAAAAGGATATGTTCTCTCCATTGCCAACTTTGTAACGGATGAATTAAGCAAAAGAGTCTTTGGTAGAGCAAATTCCTTTCAAAAAATTTGAGCACCTTTGGGATGGAGGATAGATGTCCCAACCGTTTCTCCTCACTTTGTATTTGGCTAGAAGGATAGTTCTCCACGGGCCTTCAGATTCATCCCCCAGCCTCCAAAGCCATTTGCCCAATAAAGCTTGATTCATGCTCCTTAAGCATCTTATATACCTAGACCGCCTAACTTTTTAGGGCGACAGACTGATTTCCAATTCACCAAGTGAATCTTTTTTATCTCCTTGTGGCCTTGCCATAGGAAGTCACGTTGAAGCTTCTCGATGCGGTTGATGATAGTAACTGAGCATTTGAGAATAGACATGTAGTAAATTGGAATGGCAAGAGCAGATTGGATCAATGTGATTCTGCCTCCTAGGGAGAAGTATCTTGCTTTCCAAGAAGACAGCTTTTTCTCAATTCTCTCAAGAATTGGGTTCCAGATGGATTTTGGCACCCTACTTAGGCATAGAGTAAGCCCAAGGTAGGTGGATGGGAAAGAGTCGACTCTACAACCCAAGATAGTTGCATAGCGACGAAGAGAGTCTTCTTCAATAGAAATCCCTAGGATGACACTCTAAAAGAAATTGATTTTGAGGCCCGAAACAGCTTCGAAGCATTTGAGAATGGCAACCAAGTTTTGAATTTGATCTACTTTTGCATCGCAAAATAGGAGTGTCATCCGCATAAAGGAGATGAGAGATGGTTGGAGCATTCTGAGCTGGCTTGAACCCGCAAATCAAATTACAAACTTCTGCTTTAGAAAGCATCCTACTGAGAGCCTCTCCAATGATGACAAAAAGGAACGGAGATAAAGGGTCTCCCTGACGCAGACCTCTTTCCGCTGGGAAGAATCCTTTTGGGGAGCCATTAACAAGGATTGAGTAGGTAGTAGATGAGATGCATTCTCGAATCCAATCCCTCCATTTATCTTTGAAACCCATCCTACGCATCCTAGGGAGGCTGCTGTTTGTTGTTGTTGTTGCTTGTTGGAGAGGATTGAGCAGTGGAGATGAAGATCGACGGTTCCAGGTACTCTCAAAACTCAGTCTTCTCCTCTTCTCTTCTTTCTTCTTCTGCTGCTACTTCTTTTCTTTCTTTTTCTTTGTTTCTGTTTTGTTCTTCTCAGCTTCTTTCTCTCGCTTCTTCTGCTCTCTCTTTTTTCTTTTTTTTTTTGGAATTTGAGATTGGGATGAGGGTTTGTTGATTTTGGGTTTGGGGAAAAAATTTGTCTAGGGCAGTTTGAAACAATGGCTGGGCCGTAGGGTTGGAGGGGTGTTGGTGAATGGAGGTCTGGGTTTGTTAAGGTGCATGTTTTGACGAAATGGGGAGGCTGGGTTCATGAGGTTGGGATTTTCGGAATAGAGATGGGGATGGGAAGTTTTGTTGAGGCACGGGTGGAACGGTGGGTGGGTAGTGATGGTCTGTTGTGATGGGGAGGATGAGGATGATGAAGGTGGTTGAAGATGATGATCGGTGGGGATGGGATACCTCGAATCGGCGATCGAACCGGCAATCTAAGATGGATCGTCGACTCTGATACCAATTGATGGCGTAGCCCGGAGGCCACAGTGAAGATCTACACCTCCGACGGCGAGATCGAGCCCTAAGACTCAAAACCTTAAGATCACTTAGGGGAAATACCCCAAAGGGGAACTCACAAGAATAATTCTGAAATCTTATTAAAAATATAGCATAAACATTAGAATAGGAGACTCATCTATATATAGAGTAACACTCTTTCTTAATAACCAAGACATTCTAAAATAAGAAACTACCTAATCTTAATCAAAATAGAATTTAGGAAGTAAATATACTAAGCAACTCTACTAATTTAGAGACTATCTAAACTAACGATAGGGATCTCAAAATTAGAGATCATGTGGACCCATCAAGTGAGTCCATCAGGGCCTATGGGTCCTGATCTTGGATCTCACTCCATCATACAAATATGGTCCACTTCTTGAGAAGCTATAGGATAATGAATGGACTACGATTAAATGAGAAAGAAAATACTAATGGTGATAAAAAAAAATTGGTCTAAAAGAATGGCATACTTCAATAAGGAAGGGTCATGTTCCTCAATAGGGATGGGTGTCGTAAAACAAAATCTTTCCATTCACTTTTGTTAATCCGGCCATCCATGTCAGCATCAGCATCTGCAAATGTCTGCACAAATAGAGACCCAAAAAGTAAGTAAAGCGTTATAAAAGACTGAGCAAGAAGAAAACTGAACTCGGATAAACCCTTGCCTTATCAATGATGGCTTCAAGAAGTTCGTCTGACAGACTTATCTCTGATTCCATCATAATAGCATTTACCATTTGCTTAACCTGAAAAAAGAATTCCTAGTTACCAAGTAATCCCACTATGCATCTAACTTTTAATGGAAAGAACATACAATAGATCAACGATAAGAAAGCAACACAAAAACGACTGAACCAAATGTATCTTGATGGAATTAACACACAATGAAAATAGTTGTGAGAAAAGAAAACACATTTCACTACATATCAGAAGTATCTGTTGAAAATCTTACACAATCCATGAAAGTAAACTCAATTGACAAATGAAATAATGATTATAATTAGTCTATCAATAAATATAGTAGATTGTTGGGGTCCACCTGCGCCCCCACAGATCATGGGACCAAGGGAGATGGAAAGATCCATCTGGGTAGGCCCTAGCTATCAATTTTCAGATCAATCACATGCCCCTAACCCCTTGACCCATGGCCCACAAACTTAACTCTCTCTCTCTCTCTCTCTCTCTCTCTCTCTCTCTCTCTCTCTCTCTCTCTCTCTCTCTCTCTCTCTCTCTCTCTCTCTCTCTCTCTCTCTCTCTCTCTCTCTCTCATATATATATGGAGAAAACTGTCCTATGGACAACCATATAGGGCCCCACTTTGCATGAGAGGTAACCTTTTTACCACCGCACCAGCACCAGACACAGTTTTGACCTGTTGGATCTGATCTCACCCACTTTATTTCTCTAACGTTGATTTTGGGGGCCCAAATCTTGATCATCTCATATCTTTAAGATCTGAGATTTGGTGGGACTCCCGTCCAAGCATAGCCGTTTCAATCCCCACCCCCCTCCTCCTCTAGATAGGCCCCACTGGGATCATGCCCATGAAGCCAATGCATTATCTCACTCAAGAATTTGGGCTATATAAATAAATTAGAATATAATATTTTACTAAATGATAACCGTTATCCATAAAGATAACAATATCTGGGCAATACATATCTAGCAGTTGCAACACCAACATCATGGCACTTAAAACATAACTGAAGCTGTGGATTGTTTTACACCAACACAATGCCAATAACGATTCAAAAACAAAACAGCCTGTCTGCATGTTGCATCAACTCTAACCCAACAGAGGAGACAGCATTGGTCGAGTTACAAATTTTGCTTGTACACTCTTTCACTCTACAATTGCTAAGACATGATGGCAAGTCACTACTGTAAGAGTTAAGAGACTCACTTCTTCACGCTCAATATATCCAGTCTGTCTCAGATCATATAACCTAAATGCAACTGCAAGAAATCAAGAAGAGAAAAGGAGAATGTTATGACCATAATATAATATTTGAACTTGCAATTAACATAATATTGGAACTTGTGCACCCTTTAGTCTTACAATCAATTTTATCCTCCACAGGCGCAGAAGGATGAAAGACGCTTAATGCATGGACAAATTCCTCAAATTCAATAACACCATTTTTCTTTTCATCAAAAAGATCAAAAACCTATATAAAACAAGATACAACCTGGTATATTACAATTTACTTCAGAAACACATAAAAACAATAAAGAAATTGCTCCTATGCCCTTACTCTATCCAGAAAAAGGTTCTCGCCAGATGGAGTCTGAAATAGTGCCAATTGCAGTTCTTCCTACAAAACAAAGGATTAATAAAAGCAAGGTCAGAAAAATCTTTACTTTTAACAAAGTAAATGGATACAATGGACAAAAGATCTCTTGACAATAGCCCGTACCACAGTTGGAGAATGCTAATTGTCACAGCCACGAGGTTGCAGGTTCGAAGCATGTTACCAATAAAACAAGACAGAAGACTTATTTTTTGAGGTCCTAGTTTTGAGGTCTTAAGAAAAAGGTCAATAAGGATCTCATAGTAAACCGGCATAACATGCCCTTGAAGAAACCTCTTGTGCATCAACAAAAAGTAAGACCTTTGGGCTCTTCTTTATTACTTTTATGGTAACAAAAAATTGTTAAAATCAACGCCACCATCATCATCAACAACAATACCAACATTAAGAAGCACAATCCAATCCCAGCTTTCTGGGATCTGCTTTGTAAGTTCCCATTCAAACCTTCATAGGGATGTGTTTGTGGTCAACCCCGAACCTGACACTTCACTTCTAACTACTCATTTCCAAGTCTTTATTGGTCTCCCCATTTCACAAGTGCCTCGTACCAGTCGTACGTGCAACAACTCCATTCTTCATACAAGAGCTGGTTCGGTCTTCTAAGAAAATGCCCAGACTATCACAAACAAAATTCCTTTAGAGCATGTTTGTTTGCATTAAAATACATAGGCTAGATATTCATTTCTCATATTCCTTTGATTTTATTTTCATAAAAAGAAAGGTTATTTGATTATCATTTGTGGAAATTCACCTTTGATCTTTATTTTTAACAACTTAAAAAAAAAAAAAAAAACTATGTATTTTAATGCAAACAAACAGGCCTTTAGTGTCTTGCCTTTCCAACATTCGACTTCATAAAACAACACAAATGGAACTTCAATCTTATAAAATATCTCTTTAATGCAGGTTTTGTGCTCGACAATTGCAAAATATTTCACGGGCTTACTTTCACTTTGCTCACCTACACTAATCCTATCAAAAACATCCTCATCAGGCCCTATATTTTTCTCTATAGTTGCTCCGTGAGTATCTGAACCTGCCACACTCTTGGGTTTAAATGGTTTTCAATTTTGACATGATTATCCTCCGGTCCTCCCTACTTTTAAAACCGTTGCGCTTCATATATTCTATATATGCAGTTTACACACATATACAAACATACAAATACATATATAGGTAGTTTAGGTACATACACAAGTAATATCCAAAATATACAAAGAAATGTACAAAAAATACGGACTGCCAAGTTGCCAATGGTAACCATATTGGAAGTTTCATTGCAACCAACTTTTCACCAACAATTCTCTTAGTTATGTTGCCTACTCCAGAAATGCCGCTCTTACGTATATCATTGAAGGGGAATTTTACCACAAATCACAATACACATTCCTTCTGCAACAACATTTTCCACGCTTATTGGAACAGATATAGAGAAATCCTCCCTCCCACTATCAACATGCTCTAGTAATAAAGGGCAGAAGAAAAGCAATCCATGAAAGGGATTTGTGAATTCCTCATAAGCTGCTTTCCACCAAATGCCCTAATACTCTTCCTCTGTGGCTCACAAACCAAAGAGCCCACAACACCAACTCAGCTTTCCAAGAAAAATACCATTAAAGACCCTAGGTTCTGTTAAAGCCTAAATAGGATTATTATGTGATTCACAGGCTCCTTGATAAGGCTGCACTGAGCATGATCCCATCCAAGTTTGTTGTGGCAGTACTTAAATCGTAACATAACTATTTCCGGAAGCACCCTCTGAAAACATCTTAATGACAAGTAATATGATAGTCATCAGGTTCAAAATCATGAATCCTTGGTTGTGTGCGACATTTATTTAAAACATTCTACACCTAAATATTTCAAATACACAATAAATTCAAATTTGTTCGGCACAAACAAAGCCTCCATCGCAGCACGACATGAACCCGCTAATTCTCAAAGATATGCCGGTCATAAGAAAACAATGGCATTTAAAATGAAAATATAAATAAATAAATAAAAATAAGAGATTCATCCACAACCAGCCCACGTAAGGGTGTGTATAAAGTAAATAGAACTGAAAGCCAACTTGAGTACTCTTTTTTTTTCTTCTATTGGAGGGTGTCCCAGCCCTTTGGGCCAAACTAATCCCTACGGGCCCAGGAGGAGCCGGGAAAATCCACGGCAGCCCCAATGTAGACTATGTAGTACCGCAGTTTCGAACCTTCAACCTCCAGGAGCAAACCGTGGTCCTAGGTAGGGTTGTAAATGGGTACCCGATTCTCCGATTACCCAAAGGTTCCGACCCGTTAGGATCCGAGTCTGGGTCCTTATTTTGGTCCCGATAAGAAAATGGTTCCGGTTCCGGATCCTTTTTTTGGAACCGATACCTAAACGGTTCCGGATCCGGATCCACAGTGGCTCAGACCCGTGGACCCGGGACCCGACCCAATATATACTAACATAAGGTAACTTTATTATGTGAGAACAAAACCCTTTTTACTTTTCTACTTTTCTACATTAGGGTTTTCTACTTTTCTACATCTCATTGCCTGTTTGGATGTGATTTCTGAGTTTTTGGTTAAAAGTGTTTGTTATTGATAGACAAAATGTCACATTAGTGTTTGTAGGTACATGATCCAATTGAAATGTGAAAAAAGTATAATTTTTTTAAAGAAAAATACAGGTATTAGTCTAGACCCGGAACCGGAACCAGACCCGCCTCACAAACGGTTCTGGTTCCCATTATTCTTCACGGTTCCGGTTCCGGTTCCCCTTCTTAGAAAACGGTTCCGGTTCCGGTTCCACCCTGGACCCGGACCGGAACCGACCCGTTTACAACCCTAGTCCTAGGCCCTCCAGGAGCTACCCCTTGGGCCAATTTGAGTACTCTTGACAGAAAGGAAGGCAATTCTTCTGCCATTCCACAGAAATCAGAAACCATCAGGTGGAAATTCTAAAACGCAGCTCACTAATACCAAGATATAAAATATAAATAACACGTTTTCCTAGTCCGGATTGAATTCCTAAGTGTTCTTAGTAAAAGGGTTTTATTGAAGGAGTATTGAAGAGGTAAGGAGTGAAGGGCCAAAGGTGAAGAACTAAATGGGACCACATCTTTCCTAAGATGTAATTTACTAGGGTGATCGGTGGGTTAATCATTTCCTATTAAAGAGGAGTATATTCAACAGTTCCTTGTGCATCTTCACCTTTAATGCTTCATTTCTAGATCCTACATATGAAAGCATTGCTTAGAAATCATAAGAAACCGGAACCCAGTTAAGCAAATTGTGCCTCAATGCACCCACAACTACAAGTAGTAGGATGCACCCAGAATGCTGAAAATTCTTCCACCATTCCATGATGTGGCTTAAATTTTCAAAATAATAATAATAATAATAAGTGGGAATTATCAAACACAGATTGTCAATACATAGTTATATTCAAAGATAAAAGAAACACAAGAAATGCATATGATTTTCCCAACACCATGAATTCTGAATGCTCAGTAGAACAGACAAACATCAATCAATTGCACAAAACAACAAAATGGGTCGCTGAAAATTTGGTGTTTTAACCTAAACTTTGCACATTCCTTAGCAGAAAGGAAGGAAAAAAAAAAGCAACTGAATGCCCAGAAAACCAAATGCACAGTGACAGGACAAGAATCCCACATGGCTGCCGCTAGGATTTTCAGTGAGCACCTTTAATTCAAGGAGTTCCCCCTCTTGTGGATGACTGGGATTGAAAATCCCGCACCATCCACTTGCAGAAAATCCAGAGGTGAATATTTTCCCACAGTGAAATAGATAAACCTCAACTAAGCCAAAAAAAAAAAATCCAAACAGGTAATGGCAGTCTGGGGCTTTTAAGCTATAAAGCATGCATCTCTTACTGGAAAACAAAAACTGTAAACGAATTCCCTGATACCCAATAAACAGTGGAATAGACAAAAATCAACTGCAAAAACTGAAAAATAATAAAAAAAATCCCAGTTTTCGCTGACAGCAAAAAAAAAAAAAAAAATCCAACTGAATTCCGACATTCAAATTCAGTGGAATAGAAAAAAAAAAATAAAGAAGAAGAAATCCATATGGGACATTGGAATTTGGGATTTTTAAGCTAAAAAATATGTAGTCCTCACACGAAAACAAAAAATTCAACTGATTTCCCGGACACCCAGAATAGACAACCATCAATTGCGTTTAAAGAAGAAGAAGAAGCAGCCTGAAGTCCCCAATTCGCAGTACAACAAACAAACATCAGTTGCAAGAAACAAAATAAAAAACCCCGAAAAGGGTCGTTCCAATTTGGGTCTTGAAGCTAAAAAAACACCCATTCCTTACCTTATGTATCAACCCATCGTCGATAATCGAGCAGCTCAATTTCTTATACAACTCATACAGAGCCTCAACCTCACTAACAGTAACTGCAAAACACCAAAAAACCAAAAAGAATACTTTTTTTTAGGGTTTCATGAAGAAGAAAGAGAGATGAAGAGATTTAGGAAGAGAAAGCGGACACGGGGATTCCTTGGAGAGTCGCTCCATTTCCGGGATTTTGCAGATGCCCTTCTTGGGCCTCACATCGAAGCAATTGGCAATGGTGAAGACGACGGCTTCTATAACGGTGATTAATGGTATCAGTACTATACAAAGTCGCTCTCCGATCGTGAGAGAGCTCGATTCCTACAAGGAAAAAAGGAAAGGAATCAGAGAAACAGAAGCAATCACAGGGAAAAACTGAGAATACAAGGAATAAGGAATTTGGATTCCTTCTTTTTTACCACAGAGTAGTTGTTCGTGAATTCATTTTCCTCCCACAAAAAAGCCATGAGCTCTCTCTCTCTCTCTCAGATGAGTTTGTAACTTCTAACTCTTGCCTTTTTTTTTTTTTTACAGAACCTTGCACCCGATCAGCGGTTTTGCTCGAAAAGGTTTTTTTATTCATAGCACTTTTTTATTAGCGTCCCTACTATCAACTTTAATTTTATACGGACCCTGTAGTGTACGTTTATAAAGAATATGAACTCATTATCATTCGATTCATTCCCTATTTTCTTTTATTCCTATAGTGGGAGGTTTTTTTTTATCCATCACATTCAAGTAGGTTTTTTATTCATCACAAGATATTCTTTTCAAGGTGCTCTTTGAGAGTGAGCTGAGGACCCAATTGAAAGCTCTCACTTACTTCGTCCTCTTCTTCACCTTTAGTCTCATAACATGAAGCCTTATTCATTTGTCTCTGGTGCCCTCTATTAAAAGCATTTGTAGAAGTTGCTGTTACATTATCTTCTGCAACATGACTCATGACCCCTTTTCCTTTATCAAATGCCATCTTCTGTAAAGTTGTATCGGTCACCACGAGCTCAAAAAAACAAGCTGAAGAAGAAAGAGAAAAATGCAATAGCTTGATTCTTGCTTCCTTTCTTGTTTTGGATTTCTAAATGCAGCAAAATTAGGGAGAGAGGAAATAGTAACATTGAATCAATGTTTTAGATCATGATGAGCACTCTTCTTCTTTTTTTTTTTTTTTTTATGCATTCCACACATGACGCCAACGGAGATTGAGTGCCTTTTGGCCTTCTTTCCTTGGAGTCTTCAAAGATGAGATTGAATGAAAAGAACATGATACTTGGCATATGGGAAGCAAGTCGAGTGTCATCATTTTTTCACCAAGAACAAGGAATGAGGATGGGTTCTGTAGGGTCCTTAGGAACCCTTAACATTATTAAACTAAGGTCGCTAGAGACGCTAGTAGATAATGCTAAAGAAATACCTTTTTTGAGCAAAATGACTAATCTGGTGCAAGGTCGGTTAAAATGATTTTTTGGGTCCATTGGTCACCTAATTTGTTTATTTATTTATTTATTTATTATAAAATCCTCTTTTTAAAAAAAAACCACTGCCGTTTTAAGCAAGGTTTTAAAACACAGTTTCGTATCCGAATCAGCCTTTACATACCGGCTGATATTTCGGCTTTAGAGCATGTGGTTATTATTATTATTATTATTTTGTCTTTTATCTTTTATGCATTCGTGGTAATTTTATCCGATAAGACTATTCCTCAGGGCACACGCATGAACCCATAGCACACACACAGTATGTATATAAGCCCGGAAAGGGACTCGGGGCGGACAGAAGAATTCTTCCCAGGAGGGTCACCGACGACATATAAAAGAAATGCATGTGATTTTTAAAGGAAAACTCTGCTGGCACACATATTTTTACTTTTCCCACACAAATTTTCTCTACACACATTACTATAATTTAAAAATTACATTAGTTCTTTCCACACACACCAAAATTTTTCAAGCTACCCATCCCTCCATTTCCCTCTTTCTCCCCACACATAGGTGTTCGGAAGTATAGGTCCGAACAGATGCATTATGTTCGTAACTATACATCCGAACATATGCCATATGTTCGGACCTGAAATACCGTACATATCGGGAACTTGCAACTCGTTCCAAGCGAAATTAACAAAAGAAGCAAAAAATACAAAAAAATAAAAAAAAGGACCTTTTCACTGCTGCTTGATTTAAATGCATTATTTGATTGTTGTTTTCTTCCTTCATTGCACAATCAAATGGAGGAATGTAAGTGAAGATGAGTTGCCCAGGAGGATGGAGGAAGCAGAGAGTGAGATGAGTTGCCCAGGAGAAAAAAATGGAGGAATGTGAGTGAAGATTAATTGCGTAAGGAAGATGAAGTGAAGAGTGAGATGGGTGGGAGAACCTTTTAGGGAAGAAGATGAGATTGTGTGTGAAAAGAGAATATGTTTTGAGTTTTTGTGGGATAATTGATATTTTGGTCATTTCATAAAGGCATAAGAATGTAATAAAAAAAAAAGATAAATTCCTTGTGTTTGAAAAGTAAAAATTTGTGTGTCAATAGTAGCACCCTTGGTTAAAGCCCACTAATATACACACCTGGCCATAGGATTTCTCTTATTTACATCGCGAGAGTTTCTCAATTCATATTTCTCATTATTATTTTCCATTTGTTTCTTAAAACATAGAAACAAAATCCGCCTAGGTGATAGATTGTTAAATGGCATAAGGTGTGACTTTGTTGATTGCTCCCCACATCTTGTGTTTGAGACCACAAGCAAAACCCCTCAAATTTTCGAAAATCCTCTTAAGTTTTAGAAAAAATTATAATTTCTCTTAATATATGGCCCCTAAAACTTTTTAAAAAAGCTCTATACATTTTAAAAAGAGTTATTCTATTGGCACATAGAAAATAACTCTTCCCACACAATCATTTTAAAAAATAAAAATAAAAAACTTTTGAAATTACATTTTTGCCCACCCTCCTCCCTTTCTCTCTCCCCCCCTCCCTCTTCACCTCCGGCTCCGGCCTGAACAGCGGTGGCCGACCCCTCTTCCCACTTCTCTCCCTCCCCCTCCCCCTCCCTCTCCCTCTCCCCCCCACTGTTTTCTCTCTCTCTCTCTTCCTCCACTGTTTTATCTCTTTCTCTCTCCCCCTCCCTTTCTCTCCCCACACCTCCGGCCTAGCCTCGAGATCGAGCTCGTGGAGCTGGAGATGCACGGCCTCATGGCCTGCCGTGCCGAGTTCGGCCCATCTCAGCCCTTCAAGGGCGCCCGGATCTCGGGCTCCCTCCACATGACCACGTCGTACCACGCCGCCTCCACCATCGCCTGCGGCTTCGCCGTCGGCGAAGGGGGAGGTGGGGGAGAGAGAGAGAGGAAGAGAGAGAGAAATAGTGGGGAGGGAGGAAGAGAGAGAAAACAGTGGGGAAGGAAGGGAGGGGTCGGCCGCCGCTGTCCAGGCCAGAGCCGGAGGTGAAGGAAGAGGTGGGGGGGGGGGGGGGGGGGAAGAGGGTGGGTAAAAAGGTAATCTCATTGTTTTTTATTTCTTTTTTTAATATTGGCTATGTGGGAAGAGAAAAAATTTGCGTGCCAATAGAATGACTCTACTTTTTTTGAGGAAAAGACAAAAATTACCCTTGTAATAAGCTCTCATTTGTATGTTTACCAAATAAGTTTTTTTCAAATAGATCTAATTGATACAAATATACTACATGTCTTACCAAACATTCTATTTGTAGAATGGTCAATTTTAGAATAGATCTATATCGAACAGATATATTTGAAACAAATCTATTTCAAACTGATAAGATTTGCCAAACACACCTTAAAGTAGATCCCTAAATATCAATATCACTCAAGGTATATAGACCCTTAAAACTTATATATTTAATTTGTGCATGTAATTGTCTTGGATCCGCATCCTCCGGTTGGGACATATAAGGACTTAGATAATGAACTTGAATGTTTTGGATCCTTTGTGCTTGGTTTTGAATTTGGATTCAGATTTCTTTAGGATCAAAAAATCGGTTCTAAATCTGCTTTATCCCAAAACGAGAGACTTCAAATAGTTGGAAAAGCGAAACTCATTTGCAACCCTACATGAAGAGAGAGATGCCTTGCCTTGATTGATTCATCAGTTGAAATATCAAATAGGTGTGAACAGCATTTACTGATTTTAGAAATTAATAAATAAAAACCTAAATTATTATTATTTTTTGTAGTGTTTTAATTCAATCACAAGAAAAATATGTATCAATCAAATCTAAAAAAAGACATGTATAGCTTTCAGCTCAGTTTTTCAAATGATGATGATTATAGCAAAGAATAAGGGCATCAATGCTTTGTGATTCCTTTTTTTTTTTTTTTTGTGAGCCATTTTACATTATTATTTTATACTTATCCTTATGATGATGTCAAGTCTTCGACATTGTTGTTGCCAAATAATCATTAGGGTTTATTAATTTTCTCTAAGCTGATTTGAACATATTGTGAACTGTCAAATGTCGCAAAAAAAAATTGACAAAGTATTATTGAAGAGGCCAGACACGCTCGTCAGGAAAAAAAAATTTCACAAATCCAAAATTCTAGCCTTACACAAATGTGTCATTAAAATGTCTACATACTGTTATAAGATGCTGGCTCATCACCTAATGCTACAATTTTTTATCCTCCTTAATTTTTCTAAACGTTTTAGTCTTTAAAATTAAATCTATCAACATTTTTCTCTTTTTTTTTTTTTTCATTATCCCGGTTTAGGGGAGCTGAGCCCCTAGACCTCTGGAGAAGGGAGTAAACTTCGGGTGAGGTGGTGGGGAAATCCACTGTTGAGAAAAATTAATCTCTGATGAGTAGCACAACCTAAGATGAGGAAATGTACCTGCCAAGATTGGAATCACGGGCAGCAGGTAAGAACTGGTCTGTCTTACCAATAGGGTATTTTCTCAATGTTGTTAGCCTAGCACTACTTTTCATCCCCATGAGAAAGCTTCAAAAGAAGGGAAGTTAGTTACGTGCAGGTATGCATATTTGACTTAAAAAGTCTTAAACACGCAAGCAAAGCCCCATTATCTATTTGAGAAATGATGAATGTTGAGATTTTTAATTAATTCTGTGTTGGACCATGAGATGATGGAGAATGCAAAATGACAATTTGGAGAATGAATTTTCCTATCCATTTGTCATCATGAGATGGTTATGATCATCCATAGTGGACTTTTTAAACCATGAAACTAATCAACTGAGGCAAATTAATTAGTAGCTGAAATTACCTCATTGTGGTCTGATGATGCAAGTATCAAATTATGGTCATGTTTGGTTGCAGGCAATTGAGAATATAATGTATAGAAAATTTTGAGAATTCCAAAATGTTGTCTTCCAAAGTAGATTTATAAAATGCTCAAGACAAAAGAGCATTTTGAAACCCAAAATTAAGATAATTTTATTTGCCGAAAGTGACTTTTGGCTCGGCCAACTTAGTAAATTCTCACCAAATCTAATCAATGGGGAATTGGAAATTTTGCATGGATAACCACTACATTTCTATGATCGTGTAAAAAATGATCTTAACCGAACAGACCATATGATCCCTAAGCATTTCAAATGCTAGCTACGCCTGGAAATCAACCTACTTAAAAGGTCACTTTTAATCATTTTAAGTTTTTAAAATCTTCAATTTTCTAAGTTGTAGACTCTCCTTGATCATTTAAAACTTCACTTTTCTTAAGGGCACGTTTGGTAACGGGAGAGGAATCCTCAATCATTTGATGTGACAAGATTGACCTAACAACTGGAAGGGAGGTAAGAAAATGGGCCCACCTGAGTGTCTCAATCCACTGATTAATACTAATAAAACTATATCACCAGTGCATAATAGATTGTGTTTCATTCCATGGGATGATTTAGTGTATTTGGATCATCCGAAATCTACGGTGGATCTGTGAGATCCGTCCACCATGGCCCCATTTTGCTCAATCCAATCCGGTGAACAAAATTCCTTGTTTAATTTCTAAACATATCCAAATACCACTTCAATCAAAGTTAGAAGAAATTATCGTTAAAGCACACGTGTTATATTAATCATCTACAACGTTTCAATTCAATAATGAATATCACTAGTATGTGTAGCACTCATCAATGTACACCCTGCTCATTGGAAAGAGTTTGATTCGATGATTTGGGTTTTAGTAAGATTGATGGGGCCTTCAAATGGAAATCTCGTGGAGATGCATATAGCTCTTTGTGGTTGATTCCGATGCACATAAACATTTTTTAGTATAAAATTATGAATAAATGAAGAGAGAGAGGTTTAACTTCAAAGTATAGAATTATTAATGGATTGCTTGGAGGATACGTTCATCAATATCCAATTTCTTAATTATGATGTTTGTTGCCAACCAATAACCAAGAACATGACAAACCAGGAGAAATAGATAAGGACCATAAGCCATTCCTTTACAACTATGCAGCACGTCCTCTCGATTTTACTAGGATATGTGGTCAAGTAAAGGTGAAGTAGATGTCACATCAAGATAAAAGATAAAGCTAAGTAAAGGTAAGATAAAGTATGTGTGAAGTAAAGCGAGAGAAAGGGGATAAAGTAGTTTCTTTTTACATTGCGTTTACTTTATCCAACTTTTTGAGGTAATGGAAAACTGACTTGTGGAAAAAATTATAGTAAAAAAAGTAGCACCTAGGCTTTACTTTTCTGCTCTACTTTTTCATCTAATAAACATAATAAATGGAGAACTTTACCGGTTGCTAAACAAATATGTCGTAAAAGGAGGTGGAATAGGGGTGGAAAAAATTAAAGCATCCCACAAATACTATCCATATTTGATCCACATTTTATTATTGCATAAATAGATGGATGTGCATCCTATATGGGTCACTCACAAGTTAGACAAATCTGACCCGTAGTAAAGCGGTTCAAGTAAGGTTGACCTTCTTAGCCTGTATAACTCATTTAAATGAGTAGGGCTATGGCCAACCCGCACATCTAAACCGGTTTAAATGGTTTCGTGCTTTAATACTTGAAATGGATTGGGCTTGGGCAAGACTTCTACAAGTTAGGTTGGGTTGCCTTGAGTTAATTGGTGTTGTTTTGTTCCTTATTAGATGTTGTTATAAAGGTTCGGTTGAATTGACTTGTATCTAGTGTGGGTTAGGATTACTTGATCACCTGTGTTAAAAATGGGTTGGATATGGGTTTAACTTTAACATGTAGACAAGCGGCACAAGCCACCTCAACCTTATCCGACATACTTGCCACCCATCGTATTGTAGGAGTCACAGATTGAAGCCCTCATACATAGTTGATATAATACACATCAGCCATAGCCACTTCTTATGAACCATGTGTCCTATACCCAGGGCCGGCTCACCCTATAAGCAAGTAAAGCAACTGGTGGGGGCCTCACCATCAGGGGGGCCTCATAATTTTGAAAAACTTTGTAAATCTGATTGGATTTTCTTCCCACTTGCCAAAACCCCAATTTCCAATCCTAATTCTTATCAACCAAAACGGTAAACACATTAACTACACCATTAATCAACGCCAAATCCCAAAGAATCTGCAATTGCAAGTCTGCAACTCTTCGTTCTCTACAGCCCTATGGCTTTATTTATCTCCAATCTCCTCTATCCAATACCCATCATTTTATTCTTCATAAACCAGCAAACAACAACCCAAATAGAAACTGCTCTCTGCCTCTCTGGTATCAATAGCTTCCAGCCCCCACACCCTCTTCCATGATCCATCCATACCAAAAGGCAAAATAGCAAATCTGAGAAGAAGAGACAAACAAAAAGGAAAGAAAACAAGCATCGTCTGATCGCCAGCGGCCCATCACCTGATCACCGCCGCCGATCGCCAGCGGCCCATCTTCTCCATCCCCGTCATCGGCTCATCGCATCAGCACAGGGGCACAGGGCCTGAGGGCCATCATCATCTGATCATCATCAATTCATCATCACGCCTTCAATCAACACCATCTTGCCGATCTCGCGATGATGGCCCACTTCTCTGATTGAATCAAATAGCAAAAAAAAAAGAAAATAGGAAAGAAGAAGTAGAACTGTAGAAAGAGGAAAGAAGAAGCAGAACTGAAGCAGTGAGGCAGAGATTGGAGATTTGGAATTGGAGAAACTGAGAAAGTACCTGGCACCGTCGCACCGAAGGGCGAAGACCGCCGACCGAAGGGCGAACTGCGAAGGTCGCCGGTGACCGATCGTCACCAGTCACCACTCACCACAGGTCCACCGTCCACTAGTCCACACTCCAGTCTCCACAGGACCACAGCCCTTGCGGCCTTGGCGCCTTGCCCCTTGCCCAGCGCTCTGCCGGCTGCCGGCCTGCCGCTCTTCACTCGGTCACTCGACTCACTCCCAGACTCCCAGTCTCCCACCATCGTCCACCAGGGCCATCCATTGACATAGCAAAACTGCAAAATAAAAAAACGTTGAAGGCCTGAAGGGTTTTGTGCCAAGTTCTGTGCCAGAAGTACAGAACACGTGCCAAGTTCTGTGACTGTGCCAGACAGTGAGACAGACGACAGTGACTCAGTGAGACATTTTTTGGGCCTAGTTACTAGATCCGAGCCAGAGGCCTGAGGCCCAGTCGCCAGAGGCCAGTTTGGGTGGGCAGCTAAGGCAGGCAGTCTCTCTGACTCTCTCCATCTTTTTTTCTCCAAACAGCTAAGTGCCACTGCCATCTTTTTTTTTTTTTATCAAATCTGCATCCAATATACCCCTATATATTTGATTTTCATCTATTTGTTATTATTATGAAACGTAAGTTTGAATCTGGTGCTAAAAAACGTCAACAGGAAAAAAAAAGAACAAGAGTTGATTCAATCTCAAAAAGATGCAATGTATAAATTTATTAAAAAAATAAAGAAGATGAGATAGTGAACCCACCTGTAGAGAATGAACAGGTAGAGGGTAATGACAAACATAAATTAGATGATAATGAAACAATTAGACAAAACGATGAAATTGAACATGAACTCGATGATAATGAAACAATTAGACAAAACGATGAAATTGAACATGTTCTTCCTAGCATAGAACCTAATGAAAGTGCTGAACTGAATGAGAATAGTAACATAAACTTAAACTCAACGGAAGTTTCGTCGTTTGAGGAGAACCCCGATGAACCATCTAACACTCTACTTGCAGATATATACGACCCGGGACAATGGAATAATGTTGACATAAAACTGAGAGATTTATTAGTTGAAAAAGGTCCAGTTAGGGAAATTGGTTTAAAATATCCAGTCGGTGAAAAGTCAAGGAGATTTTCAATTAGACATTATACTCAAATAGCGCCAAATGGAGAAAAGTTTGATAGAAAATGGTTGGTATATTCAAAACATTGTGATAAGGTTTTTTGTTTCTGCTGCAAGTTATTTTCAAAGTCTTTGAAAAGTCAATTGAGTAATGAAGGATGCAAAGATTGGAGAAATATTAGTCTTAAACTAAAACATCATGAAAACTCAACTGGACATGCTAAAAACATGCTTTTGTGGATTGATTTAAAACAAAGGTTATTAAATAATAAGACAATTGATAAAGATATCCAAGAACAGATTGATAAGGAAAAAAAACATTGGAAAAATGTACTAGTAAGAATTATTGCTGTGATTAAAACTATTTCTAAGAATAACATGGCATTTCGTGGAAGCAATGAGAAGCTTTATGAAGAGAATAATGGGATTTTCTTAAGTATTATTGAAATGATTGCTGAATTCGATCCAGTTATGCAAGAACATGTTCGGCGTATCAAACAAAGTGTAATTAATAATCACTATCTTTGGCACATAATCCAAAATGAATTGATACAATTGTTGGCAAATGAAGTAAGAAATTTCATAATTACAAAACTTCGAGAAGCAAAATACTTTTCTGTTATCCTTGATTGCACTCCGGATATAAGTCATCATGAACAAATGACCCTTGTTTTACGATTTGTAAATGTTTCAATAAGCCCAGTACAAATTGAAGAATATTTTCTGGATTTTATAAAACTTGATGATACGTCGGGAAAAGGAATTTTTGAGGAACTTATGAAAGTTTTAGAACTATTTAATCTAGATTTTAATGATGTAAGAGGGCAGGGATATGACAATGGATCGAATATGAAAGGTAAGCAACAAGGTGTGCAAAAATGATTGTTAGATTTGAATCCTAGAGCATTTTATACACCTTGTGGATGTCATAGTCTTAACTTAGTTATTAGTGATATGGCAAACTCTTGTACAAAAGCGGTGTCTTTTTTTGGAGTAGCCAACGTATCTATTGTTTATTTTCTTCATCAACTAAGCGGTGGAAAATCTTTACAGACAATGTGAAAAAGCTTACTGTTAAGACATTATCAATAACACGTTGGGAGAGTCGAGAAGAAAGTGTTAGAGCAATAAGGTATCAAGCTCCAGAAATAAGAGATGCATTACTTGAGTTAGCAAAGAGTAGTGACGATCCAAAAGTAAAAAGTGAAGCTGAAAGTTTAGCTATACATGATATAGGAGATTATGAATTTTTATTAGGTATGGTTATTTGGTATGAAATATTATCTTCTGTTAATTTGGTTAGTAAAAGTTTACAATCTAAAAAAATGCATACTGATGGTGCCATTAGTGAATTAAAAGGTCTTGTTACATTCTTTGAAAAGTTTAGAGAAAACGGATTTGAGAAATCTATAGATATTGCAAAAAGTATAGCTCGTAAAATGAATGTTGAACCAATATTTCGTGAAAGACGTATAATCCGAAGGAAAAAGCAATTTGATGAAAGTGCCGATAATGAGGTGACTCAATCCCCAGAAGAGTCTTTTAGAACTACTTATTTTTTATGTATTGTGGATCAAGCACTTTCATCTATTAGAAATAGGTTTGAACAACTTAAGAGCTACGAAGAAATGTTTGGATTTTTATTTGATATCAAAAGGTTGAAGTTATTAGATGATGATGATTTGAAACATAGTTGTCTTAATCTTGAGCAATTCCTAAAACATGGGGAGCATTCTGACATTGAAGGTATAGACTTGTTTGGAGAACTAAAAGTATTAAGAGAAGCTTTGCCAGCAGGAACTCAAAGTGCACTTCAAGTATTAGATTATTTAAATAAAATTGAGTCTTCTCCAAACTCATATATTGCTTATAGAATACTATTAACAGTACCTGTTACAGTTGCTTCCGCCGAAAGAAGTTTTTCGAAATTAAAGTTAATAAAATCTTATCTACGATCAACTATGTCACAAGAGAGATTAAGCGGTTTAGCCATTTTATCTATTGAGAAGAAAATTTTGGAAAACCTTGAATACAAAAACTTGATCAATAAATTTGCATCACAAAAGGCAAGAAATGTTAAATTCACTTAAAAAAAATGAATCCCTCAACAAGCTCTAAAAAAAACAAAAACCCAAAAAAAAAATAAAAAACCCAATTTTCTTTTTTAAGTCCGCCAATGTACTACTCATAGTGTACATTGCCGATCCCAAGTCCGAATTAAGGACAGGGTTTTCTCATGTCACACATAGAAGCTAGGGGCCTCATTTATACTTTCGCCTGGGGCCACATATTGTCTTGAGATGGCCCTGCCTATACCAATATGGATAGCATTAGGAAGGGCTTGTTTGTATAATGTCTTGGAAGAACTCCCATGTTTCCTTTTCTGCATAAATGGCCTTTTGACCCCCTCAATATGAAATGATCTTGTTTTGAAAGCCTAGAAAATCATTTGCAAAGAATAAAGTCTCTTTGAGAAAATATGGTCGCACACCAAACCGCAAAAAAATAAATTAGTATGACAATACAACTACTTTTTTTTGCTCTTTTTCCATGGAAATGATGTCCCACAAAGCAAAGTTCGGGTGAGATCCAATCCTATAAAAATGAAAATAACAAAAATCACATTTATTTCGAGTCACAAGTAAAGTTACTTAGAAATTAGGCGATTTTCATGTCACATCTTCTGTGTCTTCAAGTCATGTGAAAAAGAAAAAAATAAAACTAACCACAATTTGCTCCTGATGTTGAGGTTTCGAAACTGTGCTACCACATTGGGGCCACAGGGGATATACCAAGCTCTCTCTGGGTCTATAGGGATTAGTCTGATCTAAAGGCCGGGACACCCTCCGTTATAAAATGAAAAGGTCACTGTGAAAAGAGAAAACTGACTTTTCATCTTTATTTTCATGACAGTTTGTTAGAATTTGTAAACTAATTAACAACAGTCTGTGGGATTCTATTTAATTTTTGTTAAAAATAGAGTCATATTCCTTATTCTAATAATAATTAGCAATTGCAAGTGCTAATTGATTAAAATAATATTTCTAAGATGATTATTGTTCATATATGAACGTTGATCTACTCTTCAATTTCTCATTGTCCTCTCTATGTTCAGGTGTACCACAGGGCATGAGTTTGGAATGTGGAATCCAGATCCTCCAATGGCAATGCTCGAGGAAATAGCTATAAAACCATCAACAGAGTCCCCTTTTAAATCAAACTGCTCAAAATAATCATCCCACCTTTATTAGGTTTGTGCCAAACTCATGCCAATCATTGTTATTTCATCATCAAACTAATGACATTTGATTTAACCCTTTTTTTAATTTTAATCATATGTTTTAGACACCATTAATTCGATAATGGATATATTTTCAATTGAAGTGAAGTTTTCCTTAGAAAAATAATTTTGAGCTGTTTGAATTTATAAGTGATCACATTGGAACATTCTATGAGCTTAGTTATCAAAGGAATTATATTGTGGAATTAGATATTGAAGGTTTTGGGTCTTATTCAATAACAACGACACAGTGATGTGCTGATGTCAGGTAATTCTTCTTTTAGTTTTTTATTCAACAAAGGGTGTGCACCAAGTGCATTTAAGAAATGGAGGATTTTTTTTTTCTTTTTTTTTTTTTATAACCCGGGGCATCTCCCGCCAACCTAGCCCAGGAGCCCTTTAGCTCTGAGTCTGATAGACATTCGATCTGGACAACCGAGAATTAATCCCTAGGGGCACATGTAAACCCTCCTATCCCCATGCACTGAATAAAACTATGGGAGGTGGCCAACAAAGAAATGGAGAATATTGCCGATGCTTAGGTTAAAATCGATGTCAATCTAAAGCCCACCAAGTTTGATTCAAATTTGTCAAATTGTAATCAACACATTTGTTTTCAAACATTTCTCAAGATGCATTTTTGACAGGGAAGAATTTTGCTACAATACAAAACCCATTACAAATGACATTATTTGGGCCAATAATTCATCCCACAAATCTTAAATTTCATTCATATCACAAAGAAACAAAAACCCACTCTAGCTTGCCCAACTTTGGAAACATGGGCTCATATTTGGCTTAACCCCAACAAGAGCTGTTAAGTGCCTAGCCTGAACCCAACTTAGTTGAAGCATGCCAAGCTCTAGGGTCAGCTTTGTATCACTTAATCCAAGCTTTTTATGACTTAATCCAATCTCGGTCCAAATACTATACAGGCCCAAATTTTAAATCTAAGCCGGACCCAAATACTTAAACCTGTCCAAATGTGGCCCCAAACAAGCTGAACCTGGCCCGGTGAGGGGTGGCCCACCCTACCCACTCTCCATCAATGTCACCACTTTTTATCTTTTAAGCACCCAAGCACCCAAGGGGTAGCTCAATTGGCATAGGACCAAGGTTTGCACCCGGAGGTTTTAGGTTCGAAACTGCACTACCACACTAGGGCTACATGGGACTTTACCCGGCTTCCCTCTGGGCCCGGAGGGATTAGTCCAACTTCCCTCAGGACCAATTTTTATGACCCGTTTTGGGATTGGGCTTGGCCTGGCTTGTGTTTCTAAAGCCGGGCCAGGCATGAATATACCTCAGCCCGGATTGGCCCAGTCAATGAACAACCCTACTTTGATTGGTCCATAAATCTCATTATTGTGGGTGTTAATGCTTTAGATTCTTTATTTTATTATGTAGACTTTGTTTTCATTAGGGGTGTAACGGTTCGGTTAACCGTGGTTTTTGAAAAAATCGTTAACCGAACCGTGTTTCACGATTTTTGACTTTTAAAAACCGTAACCGTAACCGAACCATGAAAAATCATTAAAAACCGAACCGTGATTAACCGCGATTAACGATTCGGTTATGGTTAATTGTCACTTAAAAAAAATTGTGAAAACTTTTCCATTTACCAATCAAACATACTGTTGAAAAAAAAACATAGTTGGAAAATGGCATAATGTGTTATTGTAAAAAAAAAAAGAAGTATTTTTCATTTAGGCCCTTAGGTTCTTTTTTCTTATTAGAGAAACGGTTCGGTTAACCATGTGTTTTGGGAACACGGTTAACTGAACCGTGGTTAACGGTTCGGTTCGGTTAATAACCGTGAGTGGAGATAAAAATCGTAATCGAACCATGAACCACGGTTTTTCGATTTCAGTAACTGTAACCGTAACCGAACCGTGTAACATGGTTATTAACCGCGGTTCGGTTCGGTTAGACGGTTTTTCGATTTTCTTTTACCCCACTAGTTTTCATTCCAAAGTCCTTATAAATGGTCAAGCACACCCAGAGGTTGTGGGTACGAAACTGCACTGCGACACTGGGGCGCAAGGAAATTTTACCCGCCTTTTTCTCGTGGGCCCGTAGGGATTATTCTGGGGCTAGGAACCCTGTGTTAAAAAAAAAAGGTCCAACAATTTTACTACTCTACTAGACAAGATGTTGATTGGGAGTGGCCCTATCATATCCTCATGGTGCTAACGGCTGATTTGTTTGATGGTATTATTTTGTCCTTTTTTTTTTCTTATTGTCATCTTTTATCTTACCCTTTTACCAGAAAAAAACAAAAAACAAAAGGCCCCACTCCCCCACCCACCTCTTGTCCTTTTTGTTTTTTCTTATCGTCATCTTTTCTCTTTAATCAGATACCCTTTTACCAGAAAGCGATACCCTTTTACCAGAAAAAACAAAAAACAAAAGTTATTTTATTATGTAGACTTTGTTTTCATTCCAAAGTCCTTATAAATGGTCAAGCACACCTGGAGGTTGTAGGTACGAAACTGCACTGCGACACTGGGGCACAGGAGAATTTTACCCGGCCTTTTCTCCTGGTCCCATAGGGATTATTCTGGCCCAAAAGGCTGGGAACCCTGTGCTATAAAAAAAAAAAAAAAAAGGTCCAGCAATTTTGCTACTCTACTAGGCAAGATGTTGATTAGGAGTGGCCCTATCATATCCTCATGTTGTTAAGGGCTGATTTGTTGGATGGTCTTTTTTGTCCCTTTTGTTTTTTCTTATTGTCATCTTTTCTCTTATCCTTTTACCAGAAAAAAACAAAAAACAAAAGCGCCCCCCCCCCCCCACCTCTTGTCCTTTTTATTTTTTCTTATCGTCATCTTTTCTCTTTAATGAGATACCCTTTTACCAGAAATAGGTACCCTTTTACCAGAAAAAACAAAAAACAAAAGTTATTTTATTATGTAGACTTTGTTTTCATTCCAAAGTCCTTATAAATGGTTAAGCACGCCCAGAGGTTGTAGGTACGAAACTGCACTACGACATTGGGGCGCAGAAAAATTTTATCCGGCCTTTTGTCCTGGGCCTGTAGGGATTATTCTTGCCCAAAGGGCTGGAACCCTTTGTTATTAAAAAATTCTATTTTAGCAATTTTGCTACTCTACTAGGCAAGATGTTGATTGGGAGTGGCCCTATCATATCCTCATGGTGTTGAGGGCTGATTTGTTGGATGGTCTTCTTTTGTCCTTTATGTTTTTTCTTATTGTCATCTTTTCTCTTACCCTTTTACCAGAAAAAACAAAAAACAACCCCACCCCCCACCTCTTGTCCTTTTTGTTTTCTCTTATCGTCATCTTTTCTCTTTAAAGAGATACCCTTTTACCAAAAAGAGATGCCTTTTTACTAGAAAAAACAAAAAAACAAAAGTGCCCCCCCCCCCTATAAAAAAAATCTCATTATTGTGGGTGTTAATGTTTTAGCTTCTTTATTTTATTACGTAGACTTTGTTTTCAATCTAACGTCCTTATAAATGGTCAAGCATTGGCCTAGGACCACGGTTTGTACCCGGAGGTTGTGGGTTCGAAACTACACTACCACACTGGGGCCGGCCGCAGGGGAATTTTACCCGACTTTTTTTTCTGGATCCGTATGAATTATTTTGGCCCAAAGGACTAGAAACCCTAGGTTATTAAAAAAAAAAGTCCTTCAATTTTGCTATTCTACTAGGCAAGATGTTGATTGGGAGTGGCTGTAACGCCCCAATTCCGGATACCGAGAAAATCGTCAAAGTACCGAAATTGGCGCGCTACTTCCCGGAAAATCCGAGAACTTCCAAGATCGTAGGTCCGCAGTGAGGTCCAATTTAAAACTTTTTGAACAATAATGTAACAACAGTTATTATTGCGGAAGCGTATTATAACGGAAGCCATACAGAGATAGCGGAAGCATAAGGTATCATCGTATATATGTCAAACGTAGATGGGCTGAAGTCCAGCCTAAATGTATAGTGATAACAAATCAAAGTTTAATTACATATTTTTCATTACTACCCAACTCACAACAAATGTCTCTCAAAAACCCTAAACAAAAGAACGCTCAAACCCCTGCAGCTGGTGTTGGCTCTCCACCTTCCGGCTCGACCTCATGGTCGGCCGGCCCCCATCCGTAGTCGCCTGCTACGGGCACCTCAACGAGTGCGAACGCATCGCCCTCGAACTCGGGGTCAAGACCTAAGCACCAAGAGTGGGTCAGATCTAAAGATCTGGCAAGTCACAGTAATGCTAATAATATAGAATGTATGCATCAAATGAGTAGAGACAGTAATAAAGTTAAGAGAGTAGCAATTATACAGTTTCTAGGTAGTTTGTGCACGATAAACAAATAGAATCAGAATGAACATAATAAAATAAACCTACACAAAATGGCACACTCACACAAGCTGGATACCGCGGGATATTATGTCGCGGCCCTCCCATACTGAACACAGTCGCGGCGGGGAAAATCTCACAGTGCTGGGGATTATCTAGCCCCGCAAATAACATCATCCATCAACACACACTGAGACCGGACTCGGTATCGCACCGTCCGTCTCCAACAATGCTCATCATGATAGCCCCACATCAAATCTCAATAGCTCCTACCAGAGATGATCAGTCCAACTGGCTGAGCTTAAATCAACTGAGTGAATGTCTATGCCGACTCGGAATCAATAAAGGTCTGTGTCTGTCTAGGCTTTACCTTGCGTGAACAAGGTCCTAACAAAAGTCCCTAAGAGGTCCAAGTACTCAATATAAACTGAGGATCACAGTCCAAGCCCAATTCCATCATTGGATCCATACCAAGGCCCACCAAATACATGGCCTGATCTATAACAGTCCATATGAGATACAAGTCCATATTCAATGACATATGATCCATTTACAACCATAATGGGTCAGAAGCCCATACAATCTAACCTCTCCATTCTAGGGTAATTCACATCCGACTTAGGCCATAAAAAGGGCCCGCCTAGCCACAGACACGGGTCAATGTTCACCAAATTATATTACCGGGTCACCTCTAAGTAGTCCTAGGTTTAGGTCCTCCATTTTCCATTTAATTAACAGGTATAAGCAATAATAAGGACAATAGAGTGATAGTAATAATATGAGGAAGATGAATCTCCAAGTACAAGGATCAATGGGAGATATCAACGGTCCATCCTAAGTAATTGATCCACATCAGGTTCAAGTCTATCTCAGTAATTTGATCTTTAAGTGAAACCACAGATGCTAAGGAACACTGTGTTTGGTGCTTAGATGTTATGTGCATCATTTGGTAATGTATAAAGGTCGAATCACCTTAGATTACATAACCTGGACATTAATTAGTGGACCCCACGAGTCAAGGTTGAGCCGTACCATTGACTCGTGGCTGGCATAGTGATGGAAGTCTATTTGAATGGTCAATGGGCCCTACCTATGATTGCAACAATAGAAATTAGAATCTGGGGATCGTCACTGTACACAGTGTGCTCAGCAGACCTCCTGGCCTGGGCGGTCAGCTCGGCACACTGTGATCAGAGAAGGTGAAACATCCTGCAGGCAAGGCCTACTCGTCCAGGACATCCTGCGAGTTCGGCTAACCCCCTGGCCTGGGTGGTTGGCCGTGCGCACTAGGAATTCTGGCTGGAGGAAATGTCCCAGGTTCTAGTCTCCTTTGTTAAAATCCCGCCTTCTTGGAAATCCATCTCGGAGTTCGGCTAAGCAATAGAGCTCAATTTAATACTCAGTTCGGCCACCCAGCTCAGCTCGGCAAAGGGCCTAGCTCAGTTCGGCAACCCAGCTGAGTTCGGGAAAGTGCATTGGGCTTGGCAGAGCATTGAGGTTGGTTTAGCTCTCAGCTCGGTTAAGCACTGAGTTCGGCTAAGCTCGAAGTCCGGTCTGGCACGGAACCCGGTCTGGCACTGAGCTCAGTAAAACACTGAGTTCGGCCATAACACTGAGCTCGGCCGTGACACTGAACTTGGCTGACACAGAGCTCGGCCTAGACACTTAGCTCGGCTAAACGCGGTCTTCTGCTTAACCATTATGCTCGGCAGAACTCTGAGTTCGGCTAGTGTTGAATCCAGCCATCGCTGAGTTCGGCTAGTACTGAGCTCGGCAGTTGCTGAGCTGCGCTAACGCTGAGCTCGGCAACCGCTGGGCTCTGCAAGTGCTGAGCTCGGCCATCGCTGGACTCTGTCCATCTCTCCTATCAGTGTTGTGCTCTGTTACAGAACCCAGTTCTGCGACAGGACACAACTTCTCTTCATTAAGCACAGGAATGGTGGTCCACCTCTGATCAAAATCCAGATCAAGTAGCACCCCATGGTCGCACAGGCCCCCTCACATAGACGTAGGGTCCTGATCTACCAAGGGTGGTCCTACTTCGATTCCGATCTCAATACTGCGAGATGGGTTCTTGTCATTCCATCTCCGGAAACTCATTCCCGTGACCCAATTCTTCTGGGATTCTCCATAGACCATTACAGAAGCAAAATAAATCATTCCTACATCATCCACCCATCATCAACCGGCCATTGATCATCCAAATGAGGTAATCCCATCCATCAACGGCCAATAGGAACCAAACAAACATGCTCAAGGATCGATCTAAACATATATATTACGAATTGGAATTCTACTGCAAATCAAAGGAAGGAAACATGCAATCTAGACTACCAGCACAGTGCACTTGCCTTGATCTATTGAAGGTAGAAGGAAAAGAGAGAGAAAACCACAGGGAAACCAAAAGGAAGGGTCTCAGCAGTTGCTCCTACGGTGCAGGTCGATCTCGGCTGGCCTTCTGTCAGGGATTTCTGGGGCGAGGGAGAGAGAGAGATTGGAAGAGAGATGAGGGTTCGTTGGAGGGAATTGGGGAAGAAGAAGAGAGAAGAGATTGGAGTTTGAGAGAAAAGGAGATGAACAGTAGTTGTTAGGGCAGGGGAGGGTTTAGTTTATATAGGTTGGGTTTTTGGGTTATGGACAAAAATGCCCTTGGGGTTAGAATAGGATTAGGGTTAGGGTAGAGGGTATTTAGGTCTTTAGGTGGGCTTCTAGAAGATTCTTTGGTGCAAACTCCTTAGAGTAAATACAAAACTCTAGCTAGGGCCTCTAACAAACTCCCTAACTCTAAAAATAACAAAAGACCCCCTATTGACTCTACTAACTACACCATTAGACTAACCCTAGGAAAATACATAACTACCCTCACTAAGTCCCATAATTAATATAATTAAAATACTTAAGCTAATATATAGTATACAAATTCACATTGAGGGCCCACCAGGGGTGGGGTCTCACAGTGGCCCTATCATATCCTCATGGTGTTGAGGGCTGATTTGTTGGGTGGTCTTCTTTTGTCCTTTTTGTTTTTTCTTCTTGTCATCCTTTCTCTTTAATGAGATTCTCTTTTACCAGAACTAGGCTTGTCAATGGGACGCGTTGAAACGGGTAGCAAGCCCGGCCTGGCCTGTCCCAAGCCCGAAAATATAGTACTTTTAAAAAAACTTGAGCCCAGTGGGCTGCGCTTGGACAATACATTTTAAAGCCTGACCAAAATGGGACTAGGACTGGGCAGAAACAACCCAGCCCCTTCAAGCACGGCCCGGCCCGCTGCAAAGTCATTTAATAATAATTATTTATATATTACAATTTGTACCCAAGATTGGTTTAGTCATGACAAAACTAGTGATGATGATTTAGACAAATGATGGGAATGCACTAACCAATGTTTTAGACATATTAAAAGAAAAATAATTTATGTTGATTTCTTGTTTACATTACTTGACCCATATAGGATACTCATTCTCATTCATTTTATTGATTTTCTACTTTCACCGGCCAAAAAAAAAAGAAGTTTTTAACCGATCCTACATTACTTTAACTCGACTCATATAAGATACTCATTCTCATTCATTTCTATTGATTTTCTGATTTTCTACTTTCCCGGGCAAAAAAAAAAAAATGGTTTTAAATGGTCCTACATTACTTGACCCATATGGCCTATAGTATACTCATTCATTTATATTGATTTTCTACTGTCACCGGCAAACAAAAAAAAAGTTTTTAACTCCGCCATGTTGCTTGTTACATTACATTGTCGGTCCCAAGCTCGAAAAAAAGGAGGAGGGTTAAAGTCCGGTTCACACCGGGTGTCTGGTGACAATAGGAATAATTAGAGAATATTTTGCTTATGTCCAAGAACGGGCTAAGCCCAAGCCCGGCCCTGTCCCAGCCCAGGCCTGTATGGGACGGGATTTGATGTGGGCCCGTTCAATTTAGGACTGGAATTGGGCAACAGCTGGCAGGCCCGTTCTATTTTCGGGATGAGATTGGACAACCCAAATCCATGCCCGGCCCATTGGCATGCCTGACCAGAACAAACAACAAACCTAAGACTATAACTTGAACCAAGCCTAAGACTGTATGCCATGACCCGGAGAATTCAAGTTGGGCTTGGCCTTATTTAGGTTTGGTTTCAGACTTGGCATATATTTTGAAGCTTGAATGGAATTGGAACTGGAACAAGACTTGGCTCGAGCTCATATTTTGAACTTGGGCTCTGGCTCAACAATTTGGGATTCACGTGGGTCAATTAGATTGGAGTGGGGCTATTCAATTACCTAATTGACCCACCGAGTATTTTTTTTTTGTAAAAAGAATAAAAAGAATAATTCATTAAAAGAAAGAAAGAGGACAAGACACATGATAATACAAAAACACAAAACGGAGCAAAAGAAAGAAACAGAAAACTCAACCCTTGGGCATTAGGAGAATAGAAGCCTTTTCGGAACTTATATCTTGTAAAACTTAGCGAGCATATGTGCTTGCTTATTTATAATAAATCTAAGATAATCAAAGTCTACAAAAAGAGAAAGAAGTGGCCAAGGCTTTAATATCTCAAATAATGGATTTTATAGACCAGTCACTATCTACCTTCAAAACTTGCACCACTTCCTTAGCATCCATCAAAATCCGGTCTTTGTCAAAACCTTTTCTCCCTGCCTTTTCCAAAGTTACTCCGCCATCGCTTCAGACCTCTTTTGAAGAGGAGACTTTGGGTCCTTGAATGACACCTGCATCCACAATGATATTATTAAACTTTATAATAAATCTAAAGGAGGCATTTCCCTCAGCCTTGTAGGCTGCATTTGAGATCACAAGGTCTTTTTTGTTAAAGATCACTTTAGGGACCTCGGCAAGCTTCCCATCTTTTCTAGTACTATGGTATCCAATGTGCCTTGCGGGGCCTTCTAGCATTTTATGGACTAATCCCATAAACTTATAGGGATGTAAGGGTTGGCTTCTATGAATGAAATCGTTCTTAGCTTTCCAAATAATCCCCCATATGGAAAGAACCTGCTTTTTTTAGTGCACATCTCCAAGAGGTGGAGAAGGACAAGCAGGAGTTCTACCATAGGACCCACCAAGTTGTTACGACCTTACTTGAACAGGGCCCACCAAGTTGTTACTGTCTTCCTCCTCTGCTTCTTCTACTTTATTTTGTCCTCATTCGTCTCTCCCATCTTATGTTAGTTGATAGTTATTTTTACAATGAAACTTTTGTGGTTACTGCACTGAAAATGACGTGAATTCTTGAAATTCTGATAAAGAAACGGACCCTAATAAGTGACTATTTCATCAGTATCATACACACTGCATGTATGCAGTCAACAGCCTTGTTGTTTATGATCCAAGCCTCATTCCCCCCTGTTTTCTTCACCTCAAACCAGCACTTGAAACCCCTATGTGGCTCTCTGAATTTAACCCTAAGAAGTATAGAAAAATGGTCTATCAAACCAGTGGCGACTCTAGGAATTCGAGTCAGTGGGGTCAACAAAAGACTTATCTTCCGCAAATCGAATAAATTTATTTTCCCCTTTATCAACATTTGTCATCTACTTTCGATAATTCGATGAGTATAGTATAAAATTCTCAAATAATTTATTTCTGATAATCCGATAAAGATAATATTGAATTCTAAAAAATAATAAAAAAGAAGTTTTAATACATTGTTACTAATAGTTTTTAATCCAAAAGAAAAATCTAAATACATAAACTCCTACAGTTGTCCTCGACAGGTTTTCAGGTTTTCATGTGTTGAAATCGTTGCATAATAGACTCATTATCAACATTAGCAACCACATCTTTTTCAATATATGTAACCAAACAATCATTCATCCATTGATTTCCTATTCAGTTACGCAACATGTAATTTACGTACTTCATTGTTGAAAAAGCTCTTTCTGCAGTTGCAGTCGTTGCAGGTAAAATCAACGCCAATTTTAAAAACAAATAAACCAATTGGTATACGATATCCTTCTTTGTCTCCACTAATTTTCTAGCAATGTCACCAATTCCTTTAAGTTCTAAAAACTCGATGCTAGAGCACATATCAGCAATGTGGGCCCATTAATTTTATTTAATATTTGGTAGACAGTTGGCCAATTAACTTAGGCAATGGGTATTTTATGATGACTTTTGTTCACTACCACATCAATAAAGAAAAATTGTAAAGTTAGCTAATGTGGGGTGAAACTCTTAAATTGAGTGGGGTTAAAAGCTTCCCATAAGCTCAATTCATGACATAATTTTTTTTATTTTTAAATATTTTTTCAGATCTCAGTAGGGTCAATTGACCCCACCATGCTCAATGTGGAGCCGCCCATGTATCAAACCACCATTTGACATCTACATGCACATCATTTACAACCATGAAATGTAGTTTCAATTGCTCACTTGCATTGGGTTTAGAATGACTCAAATTCACCTCCCATGCATCCAGTTACAGCAAGAACACTCTCCACACCAAAACCCATAAATCTTAGAACCCTAACACATTAAAATTGGGGAAAACAATGAGGAGGAAGAATTAGGCAATGCATGCACCAAGGTTTGACCAAATGGGTTCTAAAAGGAAGGAAAATGCGCGTAGCCCCTAACTATTTCTGAAATTGTGCTTAGCCCCTAAAATCTGTCTAACTTGGTTTAAAAGTCCTCAAATCGCACCAAAAGGTTACTCTTTAGAGTAAAAATAATTCTAATGTCCTCTTAGCTACCCATCCAACTACTAAGCCAAATTAACAACAATAAACACAATTAATCACACTTACTTATGAACGGGATCTTACAATGGCCAATATGCTGGATATGACCATCATGAGATTTCCTTGGTGATGGAAAATAATAAGAAAGGAACTTATATGCCGAGTACTCTTGTATACATTATCCTCCTTTTGCTTTTCCTAGTTAATACTCATGCGATTGAAGTTATCGGATGTAAATAGAGAAGTGTCTCATTAAGTGAAAGAAGCATGTTTGGTTGCAAGCATTTGGAGATATCACATATGGAGATATTGCATAAGGCCAAATGCTTGTCTCCCAAAAGAATAGAACTAAAAAATGTTCATATGGAGGTAGAGATGTGAGAACTCTGGGTAGCTAAAAATTATCTTCTCACATGTCATCTCATTGATTCTTGTTGGTCAAATAAACTAATCAAATATAGATTTCCTAAATTCTTAGGACAATCACTGTGTTTCCATCGGGAATTCCCAACAAGGGAAAGGGTTAATGGGTTTGCTCATGACTACTTCACCCATTGGCCGAGAAGTAAATAAATAAATAACTTGAATGGAATGAATGAAAATGGAATAAATAACTTGATGTTCTTATCTTTGAATGGTTAGGATGGGGGAGGGTGTTTTCATTTGAGTAAATTAGTGAAAGGTCCCTCATAGAAAGGCCTCCACTCCATCAACTTTTTTTCTAAGGCTTGTAGTCCATACAACTGGACATATTTCGGCGAAAAGTCCCTGGGTACAATTTTCATGATTGATTTGCCCTTTCAACTGTTTAGGCATGAAATCTTTCAACTGTTTAGGCATGAAATTTTGAATTTTAAAAATCCAAATCTTCCATTCTCCCTCGTTCGTGCTCTCTCATTTTCTATTGTCCCGGAAAACCCCCTCAGAAGAAGAAGATAGTCGATCATCGCCTGCCACTGCACCATCTATAGTTGCAGAAGGATCATGGGCTACCTGGGCTACCTGCACCATCTGTAGTTGCAGAAGGATCATGGGCTACCACTACACCATCTGAATGGCGAGAGGTCGTTTCAGGTTCTGTCTCAGAATCCAGTTAAAGAGGAAATGCTACCTAGGCTCCGGCGACGGGCAGAGCAGTCCGGATCTTCTCCGGTGATGGGTGAATTCAGATCCTCTGGAATCTGGGAACAGACCTGCAACAGTCTTCCTGCAATTTCTTCTACAAATCGAGACCGAGAGGCTCTCGCTGTCTTCATCGTTCAACTGCATAGGGCTTATCGCAAAATGAGACGATCTTCTAGGGCTTGGTGTTGCGTGTGATCGAAGGTAGGGATCGGATTGGATCTGATCCTCGTGAGAGTCACAGATCAGGCGATCGAAGATAAGAGGTGTTCTGATCAATCAGGTGGGCCATCTCGAGGACAAACAAGATTTCGAACCTAGTCTGGTTGCTGCTGAAAAAGAAGACTGCTGCTTGAGTACATGAATCACAATCAAAGGTCGCCTCGCTAGTCTGGCTGTCCGCCCACCATCGTCGGAGAAGACCACCGCAAAGAGGGTGACTAGGCTGCACCTCCGTTTTTTCTCACAGAAGGCAGAGTCAAAGGGGAAGATATCTGATCCGGGAATTCGGAAGGGGGCTTTTTTTGGGGGGGTGAAGGGGGCGGGGAGAGGAGGAGGAGGAGCAATGGAAAGAGATCCCACCTGGATTTTCCGCCACTACCCGGCTCTCTCTCTCTCTGCAAATTCTCTTTGTCTTATTCATCTTTTTTTTCTTCTTCTGCTTTTGAGGGGGTTTTAGGAGGAGGAAGATGAAAGCTAGGGGTTTTCTACAAATTTATTCATCTTCTTCTTCATTGATTTTTATGAATTTGTGGTGGTGGTGGTGGTGGAGGTGGGATTCATTGGGGTTTTGATTTGCAGCCGCTTCAGTTGCTATTTGTCCCCGTTCATTGCCGAATGTTCACTGTCCCATAGCCGAAGGTTGATTTTTACAAATTTATCTGAGTCTTTGATAAATTTAACAGAGTCTCGAAAAATTTATCTGATCTTTTGGCCAACATATCTGAGTTTCTAACAAATTTATCTGAGTATTTGGCAAATTTATCTGAGTTTTGAGCAAATCTATCTGAATTTTGGCAAAGCTTTCCTTGTTTTTGAAAAATTTATCTAAGCTTTTTTTTTTTTACAAATCTATGTGAATTTATGAAAAATCTATCTGAGTTTTTTGGAAAATTTATTTATATTTTTTGAAATATATTTTTATTTTTTAATTTTATTTGTGTCTTTTGAAGTTTATTAGCATTGTTTTATAATTTATAGTTTAGGAAAAAATACTTGAGTTTTTCGTAAATTTTTTTAAAAATCAGAAAATTGGTTTATCGTAGTTTGGGCAAATGTATTTGTGCTTTTTGAAACTTATTTGCGTTTTTTAACTTTATTTATGTCTTTTAAAATTTATTTGCGTCTTTTGAAATTTATTTATATTTTTTGGATTTTTTTTTGGATCTTTTGAAATTTATTTTCATTTTTTTAAGTTTATTTGGATCCTTTGAAATTTGTTTGCTTCTTTTTAAATTTATCTTCGTTCTTTTGAAATTTATTATGTTTTTTGAAATTATTGTGTTTTTTTTTTTTGAAATTTTATTTACATCTTTTGAAATTTATTTGTGTATTTTCAAAAAAAAATTTAGTTTTATTTGGATCTTTTGAAATTTATTTGTGTCTTTTAAAATATATTTACATTTTTTGAAATTTATTTGGATCTTTTGACATTTATTTGCATCTTTTTAAATTTATTTGTGTTCTTTTGAAATTTATAGCGTTTTTTTGGAATTATTGCGTATTTTGACAGTTATTTGCATATTCTTTTGAATTTATTTGCATTTTTAAAAATTTATTTGAAAATCTCATTAATGAGATTTCATTAATCGTGGTCAATTAAATGGTAGTTGACCATTATTAATGGTATATCCCATTAATCGTGGGATATGATTTTGAAGAAATGGTAAATTAGACGTTTTAGGTCTTCAAATTTGAAAAATTGACCTACACACTATAAAAAAAGATTGTGGACTATTTGCCTTAAAGTCATGCTTTGAGGCACCTCCGACCAAAGCCTCCTTTTTATTTTCAATGGCTAGGATTTTCTTAGGTAGATCCCGCTGGCGAGTTCCATACTTTCAATGAGGATTTCTCTAAGTCAAAGTCGCATAGGATTCAAACTCACGTTGGAAACCAATGGCTTGGTGGACATCATTTTGAAAATGAATGAAGATAAACTTGTTCGGTAGGCATTTTTCATCTCTTGTTGCACATTGATAAAGTCTCTCCCTCTTCATCCCTCGTCTCTCTATCTCTCTAGATTTTTTTCTCTCACAAAATGCTTGCCAAACAAGTTTTTATTTACTACTTACTTGAGTGGTAAGGAGTGATAATGCTCACCAAGCTGCCCAGGGTTCAAACATTGTGTATGCCACCTCTTCCCGCATGTGAGTAGGGGTGTTCACGGGCCGGCTAGGTCGGGCTAAGGCAAATCCAACCCAGCTTTAGAAACATTGGCCCAGGCCCAGGCCCGACCTAAGCTCGACACGTGCCGTAAAAGTTAGGCCCGACCCCACCCATTTAATCGATCGAGCTTGGCCGAACCGTGCTTCTCCTCACTTTTGTGGGCGTTTGAGTAATTGTTTGGACTAATTAAATTAAACTACATGCATTTTTTACACGGACCGGGCCGGACTTTGGGCTTTTATCACTTAATCTAAGCCCTGACCCAATTATTAAATGGGCCCTAATTACGTATTCAAGCCCGTCCCAAAGTGAGCTGGCCCGGCCCATGAGCACTCCTACGTGTAAGGGCTTGTTCGCTTTCTTTCCGCATGTGTGTGTGGGTAGGGGTGTTCACAGGTCGAAACCCGTGGGTTTTGGGTCAAACCCGACCCGACCTGTTTGCGTCACGGGCCAGTCGGGTCATGGGTTGGGTTCAGGTCGTTTTTTTTTTTTTTTTTTTTTTTTTTTTTCATGTAGAAGACCAAATTGTTTATGAAAACAACTTTTAGATAATTGTTAGAGAACTAAAAGTGATTAGATGTAAAAGTAAAAAGTGGTTGTGGTTGTTTGCTGGCCTTCGTTTGTACCATGGGTAGAGGAGTACAAAAAAAAAGTAGTTGCGGTTTGACCCGAAACCCACGTCCAATTTCAACTGCTAATCACTCTCATCTTGACCATTAATTCAGTGGTCACCAATTAAATGATTAAATACGATCAACAAGATATTCAAGATTCAAGATTCAATAAATCTAAACAAACGGATGTCAAATAGATGTAATAAGGCTTCAAAACGTACCGTGTTTTCCATGTGAGATCACCTTAATCTGTTGATAGGAATAAAATAAATATTCCTCGCACTAAATATATTATAGTATACATGGGCCTTGAGTTCATAGACATGAGACCAATATAATAACTCAAATATTTAGTAATTGGTCGGTGAACTACATCTAAGAAAAATTAAAACCACATCTTGACAAGTGAGCATCCCTCTTGGATTTTTATCTTTGGTCTTCTACATGAAAAAAAAAAAAAGAGGGGTTCACGGGTCACCCGGTAACCCGACCCGTGAGACCCGTTACCCGTACCAACGGTCACGGGTCGGGTCGGGTCGCCGTTAATTTTGTAAACCTCTATGTGTGGGGGTTCACTAAAAGAAATTTTTGATACAAAATAGCCCTAGTAATCGAGCCTTCTTACAACCTTAATTTTGGGTGTGATTAAAGGAGTTTAGCTCTTAATTAGGGCCGTACGGTTGGTTTTCGGTCGGTTTTACGATATATGACACCCGGGCCGAAACTTTCGGTTTTACAGTTTTGCAATAACCGAAACCGACCGAAGTACATATACTGGACATTGGAAACCGACATTTCGGTTCGGTCGGTTTCAGTCGGTCTTCGGTTAATGGGCTGGGCCTAATTTTGTTGGGCTTCAACAATAAAATTTATACTTTTTTGGGCCTAAATCATTAAATCCAAATACTGTTTTTGGACCAAAATCATACATACCAAATTCAGCCTATAAACTATAAAGCCATTACATACAATTACATACCAAGACAAATAGCCAAAAGCCCAAAATATAAAAACCATTAAATCACTCCAAGTATGTGTATCTGACTGTATAAAATACTAAGACTTACATACGTGTAAGTCTTACACTTACAAAGATACATATATGTATTATGTCATATAAAAAATATATATAATATTTCTTAATTTGTTCGGTCGGTTCGATTTTAACCGAACAGTTTCTATATAATTATAAAAACCGACCGTTGAAAAAAAAAATTATAAAAATCGTTCGGTTGATTTTGTTTTAAAAAAAATCTATAAACCGGCCAAACGGTCAGTTCGATCGGGCGGTTCGATTTTCACGATTAATTTTGACGGCCAACTCTTAATCGTCTAATGTTGGTGGGTGGAACCCATCCAAATCCCTCCTTATAACCAATTAGACCTAGGGTTTCATTAGTTCCTAGTCTTCACTCCAAAGTCCAAAGACACAGAAGTGTGTGCGTGTGAGAGAGAGAGAGAGAGAGAGAGAGAGAGAGATGAGCAGCAGAGGAACAAATGCAGGTCCCAAGAGCGGGAAGAAGAAGGCCTCGAGCTTCGTAATCGACTGCTCGAAGCCCGTCGAGGACAAGATCATGGACATCGCCTCCTTGGAGAAGTTCCTCCAGGAGCGGATCAAGGTCGGCGGCAAGGCCGGAGCCCTCGGCGACTCCATCTCCATCTCCCGCGAAAAGAACAAGATCAACGTCACCTCTGACAATCCCTTCTCCAAGAGGTTCTCTTCTTTCAAAACTCCCCTAATCTCATCTTCTCACATTCACGCATTTCGTCGAACAGCTATGTTGTTGTCGTTATTGAATTGGGTATAGTTTAGCAGCTTTAATAGTTCTTTTTTCAAAATGGGGTGTGTTTTTTTCTTCTTCCAACAATAAAGATTGCTATGTATAATGTCTTATTGACCATTGCTTTGGGTCCTTGGAATCAGTTCTTGATGTGGGGTTTGGGAGATTTCATGAGAGGTTGAGATTCATTTGCTGGGTTTCTTAGTGTAGGGCAAAAAATGACAGCTATAAGAAATGATGCGCAAATCTTACTCTAAGAGCTTATTTGTTTGCATTAGAATCATAGGAATTGAATACATAAGGTGGTTAAAATGAAGATTAAGAGTCTGTTTGTTTGTATTAGAATAATTGGAATTGAATGCATTAGGAATACATGGTCAAATGAGTTCCACCCAAGGATCATTAAAGAGGTGAAGTATGAATGATAGAGTTGAGGGGTGAAGCCTGTAAGATAGAAATGTTGATGGGAGCTTGACTTTCCTAGGACTTGAATTACTGGGGTAATGGCTGAGTATTCATTTCCTATCTTCCCTTGATTTGCTTTCCATTGGAGGGGATGTTTGATGGTCATTTTTGTATATTTACCTTAGACATCCATTTTTAACCACTTATGGCATTAATTTCTATGTATTTGATTTCCATGTATTCTATGCAAATAAACGGGCCCTAAAGGTGAATTGAATCCATAGGATGGTTAAAATGAAGATTAAAGGTGAATTTCCAAAACTGAATATCAAATAACATTTTCTTTTAGGGAAATAGAATCAAAAGAAAATGCCATTTGATGTTCATTTTTTTGGAAATTTACTTTTGATCTTCATTTTTGACCACCTAATGTATTCAATTCTTCTGTATTTTAATTAAAAAAAAAAAACAGACCCTTAGAGTAAGGGCCTATTTGTTTGCATAGAATTGATTCCATAGGAATTCATGGTCAAATGGGCTCCAATGATAGACTGTTAAAGTGGTGAGGGATGAAGATAGGAAGTGAAGATATAGATGGATCTCTATCTGTCCTAGGATTTGAATTGCTAGGGTGATGATTGGTTATTCATTCTCCATTGAAGGTGAGATTATTTGATGGTCAGTTTTGGATATTCACCTTTGTTTCTTCAATGAAGCGAACAGGCCCTAAATAAAGATGCGCTAAGCATTTCAATATTTTAGTTAAGCTTCCAAATAGGGAGTTGTAATATTTTGTGTCATTTGATAAAAGTGAAGATATTTCCATTGTTTTTTATTGTATGTCTTTTTGAAGTCCCTAGAATGCCACATGGGTGGGGTTCTTTGAGAAATATTTTTGGATGTCCCCAGAATGCCACATTGTGATGACCAACAAGATCCACAGGGGGTTTAACTTGCCAAAGGTGTGTCATGTGATATGTCCCTAGAATGCTACATGATGATGACCAACAAGATCACGGGGCTCAACTTGCCAAAGGTGTGTCGTGTAATAGCGGGCAGAACTGGTTCACCTTCTTTCACCTTATGATGAAGTGAATTTTACTACATATTGGATCTTTTTTTTATATATCCTAAAAGTCTTGTGATTTTCACCATTCTAAAGGGAAAAAAGGCCTTGTGTGTCTCCATCTTGATGGCAATTTAATTTCTTGTTAATGCATATACTTCCCTCTTTCCCAAAAATTAAAAGAACTCGCAAAACATGCAATGTTCCTGAGCATTGGTTTTAGACAGGGAGGCAGATTAGATTGATGTGGTTCTTGTTTCCATTCAGCCTCAATTCGCCAAACTTTCTGCTCTGCTTGCAACTGTAAATATGTTGAAATGCACCCCATATTGTCCAACCTCGCAATCATTGCCATTTTCTTCAAAGATAATACAATTTGCATTTGCATACAACTGTCTCTTTATATACTTTCGACAATTTACCTGTTTTCTCCTATATGCAAAGGTGTTCTTAAAATGAAGTTCTTTGGCCATGCTCCAGGTACCTGAAGTACCTAACCAAGAAGTACTTGAAGAAGCACAATGTGAGGGATTGGTTGCGTGTCATTGCATCCAACAAGGATCGTAGTATCTATGAGCTGCGTTACTTCAACATCGCCGAGAATGAGGCTGAGGAAGAAGATTGAGATTCTTTCCTTTCTCTCCATTTCTTTACTTATGTTTGGTAATATCAATCTAGAGATATTAACACCCAGTTTGGCTAAATCAGATAACCTATTTTTTGTTCGAGTGGTTATTCTGCAAGTATTCATATTTATCACGGGCTTTGATTTATTATCATTTGTCTTGGCTGCTTTGCAATGGAGATAATGTGAAAAAAAAAAAGGGAAAAAGAAAGACCCTTGTATTGGAGGGAAGGCATCTTTGTCAACTAACTGAGTTTTTCTCAAGAAAGTGGGCTTGTCAAGAGAGAATAACTAGAACAATAGTTACTCTTTTTTTGGGTACCCCAGCCAAGGGGGCTGGGACCCAAGAGAGAGCCCACACATACATGGGAAGACGGCTCACTCAAGTGGGAGATGAGTAGTTACTTTAAAAAATGCAAACCGGATTTACATATTAAAGTTCCCTGTATCTTTCCCTTCAGGCCATTTATATTTTTGGTTTGCCATGACCATGTGTTAGAAAGTCAATTTACCATAAATTACTGGTTTTTTGTTGGGATAACCTTAGTTACCTGTAAGTGGATTTATGGGTGAACTATGAATACTTGGAAAATGAGTTCCCAGCAATGTATTAGAATTCAGACTGGCGGGTCTATGTTCCTTTTTGGGATATTTGTTGAAAACCAGTATGAAACTGTCAAACCTACTCAAGACCAGTAAAAACTTACTGTTGAACTAGTTGGACCTGCAGTCGATCGTGTTAAATTAAAATTTTTTTTACTGGTTCAAAGCAGTTAAACTGGATGGTCAAATAGGTTGGAACAGTGCGGTTGCTCATCTGGTTGGATGAGGTGGTTCTAAGATAATTGTCAGACACTGGTCGGAAAAGTTTAGGTCCTTCAATCTTGAATGCACCTTTGTAAAATTTGGGCCTGAGCTGGGCACATCATACAATCTTATATTGCACTTTATTCATCAGGTAGAAGAGGAGGAAGTTTTCATTGAGTAAAAGAGGAGGAAATTTGCATCCTTGCTCTGAAATTGGTTTGGTCACATTACCAGGTGCACCACTCAAGCTATGATGATGGGTTCATTGTTCATTATTCTCGACAGTGGTTTCATCATGGGGCTCACTTCTAATAAATGAAGAATGCCAAAATGCATGATCGTCTTAACTAAAATTGCGGCTTCTTAAATTGATGATGCATCAAAAACGTGATTTAACTGATTCCCTTTGTTTAAGCATTTGAAACACTGGATTTATGAATGATTAGTTTGAAGATGGATAAGAATATGATTCAAGTGAAAATTTGACTGGCGATGTTGTACTGGAAAGGGCTAGTATTGTCTGAGTCTGACGGACCCACTGATGCTGGAGCCAGTACATGATGATGATTTGGAGAAAAAAAATGTACCCAACAGTAGCAGGGAGTCTGCTGAAATTCCAAGCAATTTCCACCATATATTCCTTCTATTCTATAATGCAATAATTTAAATTCTACCATCTTCTCTAGTGTATAGGGTTGAAAACTGGACCCCAAATGCCACATGGACCCTAATTGAACAATTCTTGAGTATGGTCTATGTTTTTGGACCTCAGGTACGTGTTTGAGTCCATGAATTTCATTTCTTAGTACTCGAAAGAGTCAATGCCTGACAACCAGACAGCCTTGGCTCGAACAATCTTACCTCTTGCTTTTGTCTGCTTTCAATAGAGCAGGCCCAAGTTCCTTTTAGGTCTAGACCTTCAACTGGTTGGGGAGACCTAATCAGTGGGGTTTACTCAAATATTCAATTACCTTAAAGCTGCCTGGGCTCTGCCCATAGACATGCTTATAACAAAAAGAGCTGAGTAGAACATAAAAAGAAAAAAATAGTGACATTGGACCCACTCGCCAAGACCAGCTGTGTATTGACCTAGAACAAGCTTCATCTTAGTTGGTAAGCTTGAGCGCAGATGAAATCTGAGATGATTGGCCCGAATTAAAAAAATCCACACCGAAGCTTGGTGACTGTAAGCGCATAAAAAGTCACTCACAAAGATAGGGGGTGTAGCCGGAGCTCTTTGGTTGAACACCGATGCCTGCCTGAAACCTGGAGAAGGGAGGAAGAAGATAACGGTCAGAGGACCCTGGCTGTGGGCAGCGCAGGGCTCTCCGATGCCTAAGTCAGTATGAGAACTGGACTAAGGATGGAGATTTTGGGGAAGAAGATGATACCAGTGTGTGGTGGGTTGGATCTGATGTTCGATCCTCAATTCCTCTCTGCGCCTGCTCCTTATATCGATTAGGAGAGGGAGAGAGTTGACTTTGGAGAGAGAGGAGAAAGGAGACAGTGAGGTGGCTCTGTCAGGGAGCTGTCCCATCGTAGCACGTCGTGTCGCATCGGGCCATACCCGGGCGTCTGTGGACGCCGTTCTGTCAGCGGACGTGGGCGGCAGGGATGGCCCTGTCAGAAGATATGGGCGGTGCCCTTGTCTTGTCGCACGCGCTGTAGCGTGCTTAAGTGTCCAAGGGAGGACAGCTGTCAGCCCCTGCCTTGGCTAGCTCTGGCATCCTGACCGAGGTCGGGGAGCCGAGGTCGGGGAAGACCTTGACTTGGCTTCCTGGTGCCATAGCCGAGGTGTGAGTGATCTGGGGTGCTTGGTGCCGAGGTCGGGGAGCCGAGGTCGGGGAAGACCTTGACTTGGCCAGAGACCTCGCAGAGACGCCGAAGTGGAGGACCGGGATGAAGTCCCTAGCCGGGCTGGGGACGCCCTGGCCGAGGTGGAGCTCTGCCGAGATGGAGGAGTTGTGCAAGGGGCCGAGATGGAGCTCCTGGCCGAGACCAAGAGGTCCAGGGTTGACAGAGTTCGGTTGGCGCCCCGGTGTTGAGCGCGCGTGGCCGAGGTGAGACTTTGACCGAAGTGGGAGCACTTGGCCGAGCTGGTGGAGGTTGAGACGAGCCTTGCCGAGATGGACTAGCTGGCGCTGGAGCACGAGATGGAGCATCAGGCCAGTATTCCGGTGAGTTCGGAAATACCCCCACACAATAGCCCCCCAGCTTCTGAGCTCATTAGACTTCTCTTTGAGGTCAGAAGCTAAGTATCATGGAGGACAACACTTGTGCCTTGGAGCTGCTCATAGTTTTGAGATGACTGGCTGGCAATGGACCAGACCTAGAGGTTGGCATCACTGTTAAGCTGTAACATGGTGCTTCTGTCGAGCTGGAGAGTCATACAACTGCCGAGCTGGAGAATGCATTGTTGCTGAAAGCCAAGAGATGATGGCTCATTACCAGTGGTGTACTCTTGTGCTGCGAGAAGGAGGCGAGCTATAGACTGGTGCTGCTGCCAAGCTGGAGACTGGCACTGCTGCCCGAGCCGGAGGAAGGATTTCCTGCCGAACTAGACGCTGGCGCTGCTGCCAAGCTAGAGACCGGCACTGCTTGTCGAGAATGCATGTGGCCGAGACCAGCATGAAGTCGAGACCAGCATGAGGCTGAGCCAGCGTGAGGCCGTAGCCAGCACTTGGACAGACCAGCATGAGGTTGAGACCAGCATGAGGCCGAGCCAGCGTGAGGCCGTAGCCAGCATGTGGACAGAGCAGCATGAGGTTGTAAATGCAGTTGAGACCATCATGAGGCCGAGCCAGCGTGAGGCCGTAGCCAGCACGTGGACGGACCAGCAAGAGGTCGTCAATGCGGTCGAGACCATCGTGATGCCGAGCCAGCGTGAGGTCATAGCCAGCACGTGGACGGACCAGCAACAGGTCGTAAATGCGGTCGAGACCATCCTGAGGCCGAGCCAGCGTGAGGCCGTGGCCAGCACGTGGACGGACCAACAAGAGGTCGGGGCGCGTAGCCTGAGACCTTCATGAGGCCGAACCTGCGTGAAGCATGTAGCTAGCACGAGGGCGACACCAGCATGAGGTGGAGAATCTGGCGCGTAGCTTGAGTCATTCGTGAGGCCGAACCTGTGTGAAGCGCGTAGCTAGCACGAGGGCGACACCAACATGAGGTGGAGAATCTGGCGCATAGCCTGAGTCCTTTATGAGGCCGAACCTGCGTGAAGCACGTAGCTAACACGAGGGCGACACCAGCATGATGTGGAGAATCTGGCGCGTAGCCTGAGTCCTTCATGAGGCCGAACCTACGTGAAGCGCATAGCTAGCACGAGGGCGACACCAGTATGAGGTGGGAGAATCTGGCGCGTAGCCCGAGTCCTTCATGAGGCCGAACCTGCGTGAAGCGTGTAGCTAGCACGAGGGCGACACCAGCATGACGTGGAGAATCTGGCACGTAGTCGAGACCATCATAAGGCCAAACCTGCGTGAAGCGCGTAGCTAGCACGAGGGCGACACCAGCATGAGGTGGAGAATCTGGCGCTGCTGCCGCGATGCACGAAGTCGAGATCTGGCACGTAGCCGAGACGTAAGAGATCGAGATCTAGCGCGCGGCCGAGATGTAAGAGCACGGGGCTCTGGATGACTGATGGCGGTAGAGGGACCGTGCAATCAAGGCTGACAGCAGAGGACCGTGCCGTCGAAATGACGGTAGATGGTCGTACGATCGAAGCCGACAGTAGAGGGTCGTTACCGATGTCATCGAAGCTGACGGCGCCATCGAAAACTGACAGTAGAGGACCGTGCCGCCAGAAAATGACGGTAGAGGGTCGTTGCGATCGAAGCTGTTGGGCAGCCGAGGCTAACTGATGATAGGAGGTATCTAGCTACCTCCCGAGCTGGAGGAGGCGTCCGCCGAGATGGAGGCTGCTGCGGAGCTGGAGACTTCCGCCGAGATGGAGTCTTCCGCCGAGACGGAGGCTGCCTGGTCGTTTTGGTAGAGGTTGAAATGCTCCTGGGCTCGGGCTTCGTCTGCTTCTTGCCTGACGAACCGGTTTACCCTGCCATAGTGACCACGGGATGCATGACCAAATCCCTCCGAAGCTTATTGCCTGGTAGGAGGGCTTGTTGGAAAGACATGACTGTTATTGTATCTAAGGCATTCTCGATCTGGCTGTAGATAGTCCAGAACCTTTTTGGCGAACTGCGTGATGTTCTCGGTCTGCTTCATTCTGAGGGCCATCAGGTTGGCGGCTGACCTGGGGATGACCCTGTGAGCTTGGAACTTCGTCATGAAGGAACTCTGGAGCTGCTGCCAACTTTTGATCGATCCTCGGGGGAGCGCGCAGAACCACTTAGGGGGAGGTCCCCGAGGCTGGAAGAGAAGATTCTGCAGTTCAGGTGGCCTGCATCGCCCTACACCGACATCCTCTGAGTGAAGTGCCGGAGGTGTGCTGCTGGGTCTGAGGTTCCATCGTAAACGACGAACCTCGGGACTTTGAAAACTTTAGGAAGAGGGAAGCTTCTGATCTCTGGAGAGAGGGGAGATATGCCGAGATCGTCAGAGTATAGCCGAACTCGAGCGAAACTGGCAACCTCCATGTTCTGTTGTACTGCTTGCTCGATGTGTCGATCAAGCCACTTTCTGAAGTCGTGGTTGTTACCCGAGCTTTCGCCATGAGCTTGGTTGCTTCTACTGTCCTTCAGGGTGCGCTTTTTGGAAGGTGGAGTCGAGGTCGAATCCTTAGAGGATGAACCCGATCGAGTACCCTGCAGCTGGACGCTTGCTGGACCAGATCTTGCTCCTGAACTTTCCCGGTGGGGGACCATCGGCAGCTGTGTCGACAGTGTGAATGTTCCTTTTCCTTTCTAGTTCTCCAAGGCATGGTGTGTAGGGAAGATGGCTTTTTGCTCGTTTCCCCCACAGATGGCGCCAATTATAAGCGCATAAAAAGTCACTCACAAAGATAGGGGGTGTAGCCGGAGCTCTTTGGTTGAACACCGATGCCTGCCTGAAACCTGAAGAAGGGAGTAAGAAGATAACGGTTAGAAGACCCTGGCTGTGGGCAGCGCAAGGCTCTCCGATGCCTAAGTCAGTATGAGAACTGGACTAAGGATGGAGATTTTGGAGAAGAAGATGATACCAGTGTGTGGTGGGTTGGATCTGATGTTCGATCCTCAATTCCTCTCTGCGCCTGCTCCTTATATCGATTAGGAGAGGGAGAGAGTTGACTTTGGAGAGAGAGGAGAAAGGAGACAGTGAGGTGGCTCTATCAGGGAGGTGTCCCATCGTAGCACGTCATGTCGCATCGAGCCATACCCGGGTGTCTGTGGACGCCGTTCTGTCAGCGGACGTGGGCGGTAGGGATGGCCCTGTCAAAAGATATGGGCGGTGCCCTTGTCTTGTCGCAACGCGATGTAGCGTGATTAAGTGTCCAAGGGAGGACGGCTGTCAGCCCCTGCCTTGGCTAGCTCTGGCATCCTGACCGAGGTCGGGGAGCCGAGGTCGGGGAAGACCTTGACTTGGCTTCCCGGTGCCATAGCCGAGGTGTGAGTGATCTGGGATGCTTGGTGCCGAGGTCGGGGAGCCGAGGTCGGGGAAGACCTTGACTTGGCCAGAGACCTCTCAGAGACGCCGAAGTGGAGGACCGGGATGAAGTCCCTAGCCGGGCTGGGGACCCCCTGGCCGAGGTGGAGCTCTGCCAAGATGGAAGAGTTGTGCAAGGGGCCGAGATGGAGCTCCTGGCCGAGACCAAGAGGTCCAGGGTTGACAGAGTTCGGTTGGCGCCCCGGTGTTGAGCGCGCGTGGCCGAGGTGAGACTTTGACCGAAGTGGGAGCACTTGGCCGAGCTGGTGGAGGTTGAGACGAGCCTTGCCGAGATGGACTAGCTGGCGCTGGAGCACGAGATGGAGCATCAGGCCAGTATTCCGGTGAGTTCGGAAATACACCCACACAGTGACATTTTAAGTACATGATATAATTATATATGGCTCATGGCTGTTAGATAATATGCATACTTAGTAACCATCCTATATGTAATTTGGTCTTTCAAGTGGAGTGAGATGTGGTTGCCCGTGGTGCTTCCAAATACAGGCCCAAACGAAGACCCAGACTCAAAACAAGCCGAGCCCAAAGTACATTTCAATGGGAACCCAGGCATGACTCAACCCAAGTTGCAGGCCTGCAGACCTAATGGGGTGACTACAAATTTAGGAGTACCTCCAGGATACCAACATTCCCTTCAAAATTTTTAGGGAAAACCGCACTATACCTACTTGAACTTTGGCCGTTTTACAGAATACCCCCTATATTTTGGTATTTGTGACTAAACCTACCTGTAGTTTTAGTTAACATGCAAAATAAACGGAAACTGTTAGTATTGACGGTGTAGGCCGTATAAAACGCCTCTGGTGCATACTGGCGCCAAATTATAACCTGAAAAAGACATTTTTGCCCTTAAACCAAGGCTATAAAAGTGGAAAGGCATAAGAGCACAGCTTCTTCATTCTTTTTCCAGCCATATCAAATGGCTTCCTTCTCATCGGTCATTTCAAGTTCAACCACACATATTGAAACTTCCAGCTAACATCAATCCGAGGCAAAATTATTTTGGCCATCCTTTTCATTGCCTTTCATTAAATAATTAAAAAACATCAATAAAATTGATTCCTGACACACATCCTTTTATGATCTCTCTCTAGTGGTAGCGGATAGCTAGTCATAGTTTCAACCAAAATAAAATGTATAATAAACTGGTCATCCTTTTATGATCCCACTGTGCACTCAGACCCACCAGTAGGGTTGTAAATGGGTACCCGATTCTCCGATTACCTGAAGGTTCCGACCGGTTAGGATCCGGGTCTGGGTCCTTATTTTGGTCCCGATAAGAAAATGGTTCCGGTTCCGGATCCTTTTTTTGGAACCGATACCTAAACGGTTCCGGTTCCGGATCCACAGTGGCTCAGACCCGTGGACCCGGGACCCGACCCAATATATACTAACATGAGGTAACTTTATTATGTGAGAACAGAACCCTTTTTACTTTTCTACTTTTCTATATTAGGGTTTTCTACTTTTCTACATCTCATTGCCTGTTTGAATGTGATTTCTGAGTTTTTGGTTAAAAGTGTCTGTTATTGATAGACAAAATGTCACATTAGTGTTTGTAGGTACGTAATCCAATTGAAATGTGAAAAAAGCATAAATTTTTTAAAGAAAAATACAGGTATTAGTCTAGACCCGATAACCGGAACCAGACCCGCCTCACAAACGGTTCCGGTTCCGGTTCTGGTTCCCATTATTCTTAACGGTTCCGGTTCTGGTTCTGGTTCCCCTTCTTAGAAAACGGTTCCAGTTCCACCCTGGACCCGGACCGGAACCGACCCGTTTACAACCCTACCCACCAGCCACTTCATCTCCCAGCACACCTTCTTCTCCTTCACTGCAATCCACTCTCCATGCACATCTTCTTCTCCACCCTTTTCTCACCCTCACAACAGCACCCACCTTCACCTCCCTGCACAGGCGCAGCACTCCACCCTCATACACTCCCTGCAACCCCCCTCTTCGTCCAGCCCACATCTTCATAAACCGGGCCACACTTCTAATCTAACCCATTTACCCGAAACCAAACCATTTATCATGACCAGGCCCATGCGTTTTCAAATTTTATCATTTGCTCTAAATTATGCACAGAGACTTTTTTCTTCTTGAAACAGAGGGCTAGGGCCAACCCTCTTAAAAATTTGGGGCTTCTGAGCAATCTAATTTCAAGTTATTCATGAGCATCAAGACATGCATTAATGCCATAATTGGGTCCCCATGTTGGGTTTATATGCAACAATGGGTTCCCAGTTTTTAATTTCATCAGATTAACATACATTCATGCCAATTTTTACTCAGAGAAAGGAAAAGCAAAAGAGATGAAACGAGCTGTGATAAAAAAAAAAATCAAGGCAGTGATGAAAAGAGACAAATTCAGAAAAAAAATGAATTCAGAGCGTGACTAAGGAAGAGAGAGAGAGAGAGAGAGAGAGAGAGAGAGAGAGAGAGAGAGATCCATGCTAATGATAGTGGTTTTTTTTTTTTCTCTCCTTCGTTGGAGTGGCAGCAGAAAATTCATGTGTTCTAGATGACAGTGGTGTGATGACTTGGGGTTTGTCAAAGGGGATTTCAGAAACACAGAAACCACTTCCTGGTTTTGAAGATTTTGGTGATGGAAACCAAAGTGAGGAAGATAGCAGTGGCCGTGGACGAAAGTGAAGAGGGTTGTATGCCTTGTCTTGGTTTCTGCAAAATCTTGTCCCATAGCGAGAAAAAGAAAGAAAAAGGAGGGAGGGGAAAATAGAGAAGAAAGAAAGGAAGGAGATGCAGGGGAGGAGAAGTGGGGAGAGGAAGATAAGAAAGAAAGAGGAGGACGTGAGGAAAGAAAAAGAAAGAGAAGCAAGAGAGGAAAGGGAGAAAGAAAGACAGAAGGTGCGGCGGCAGTGCACTGATCATGCGTGTGTGCAGGCGGAGTGCAGGGGCAGGGGATGGAGGTGTGTACATGCACGGGGGGAGGCGTCCGACGGCGTGAGGAGGAGGAAGGAGGTGCTGCGTTCGTCTGTGGTGTGTGAGATGGAGAGTTCTGTTCAGGACGGTGGAGGAAGATGGGTTGCAGGAGGTGGAGATGAGGGAGTTCTACGGATGTGGAGAGATGAGGACGAGAGAATGGGAAACCCTAACGAGAGATGAGGGAGTTCAGTCATAATTGCCCAAAATCACCAGACTATGTGAACCCTAACAGCAAGAGCAAAATGGGAAAATGAACAAAACACGCGAGTAGAGACCTTATGTATGGAAGGGTAATTTCGTCATTTCCTATATTCCGTCATGGCCGTTTGTATTTGCAAGTAAACTGAAACTACAGGTATGTTTAGTCCGAAATACCAAAATACAGGGGGTACTCTGTAAAAATACCAAAGTACAGGCAGGTATAGTGCTTTTTTCCCAAATTTTTAACTGGCCTCCACTCTCCAATCATGACTTGATTTCAGTCCAAATCAGCACGGGCATTGAATTTAATTGAATCTACCATGGTCAAAGGAAACGTAGGAGAAAGTGAGAAACTACATACTGCATGGGATAAGGAGACTTCCCTGCCACAGATGCTGAGGAACGGGAGAAGCTCCTGCTGAAAGCACTCTCACCCAACAAACAACGTGGTATTTACTCAAAGACGACTCCACACCAAACCCTCCATGGGTCTTCAAAGTCCAACCCCACCTAATTTAATCCTGCTTCCTTCCCTCTTAGAGAGAGAGAGTAAACCCAGGAATCTCTTCTTAATCTGAGCAAAACCCAGAAATCTCTTCTTAATCTGAGCAAAACCCTGGAATCTCTCTTCAATCTGAGCAAAACCCAGAAAGCTCTTCTTAATCTGAGCAAAGCCCAGGAATCTTTCTTCAATCTGAGCAAGACCCAGTAATCTCTCTTCGATCTGAGCAAAACCCAGAAATCTTTCTTCTATCTGAGCAAAACCCAGAAATCTCTGTCCAATCTGACCTCCCTTCTCCCTGAGATAGAGAGGTGAAAATCCCTATCATGGGTACTGCTTCTCTTTCCATCCTAGGCCCATCAAAACCAACCCCAACTCCAGAAGAAGATGATTCCCAAAACCCCTCTACAGCCCTTCTCCTCTCTGACACCAACGACCCCAATTCCCCTCCTAAACCCTCCACCAAAAACTTCCTCTTGATCTTCCTTCTCCTCACCACCTGCATATTCCTCGCCTCCTCCATCGCCTTCGCCTTCCTCTTCTTCTCCTCCTCCTCCAAGTCCCCCACCTCCCCAATTGCCCTCCAACTCACCGCCCGCCCCCTCACCAAACTCCATAAACCTGTCGTCCTACTCATCTCCACAGATGGGTTCCGATTCGGATACCAATTCAAGACCCCAACGCCCAACATCGGCCGCCTCATCGCCAATGGGACCGAGGCGGAGACCGGCCTCATCCCCGTCTTCCCCACCCTCACATTCCCCAACCACTACGCCATCGCCACGGGCCTCTACCCCTCTCACCACGGCATAATTAACAACTATTTCATCGATCCGACTACCGGGGAGTTCTTCTCCATGAAAAGCCATGAACCCAAGTGGTGGCTTGGCGAGCCCATCTGGGAGACCATCGTCAATCATGGGTTGAAAGCTGCTACCTACTTCTGGCCAGGATCTGAAGTAGTTAAAGGTAATTGGAACTGCCCTTTGAATTTCTGTAGGCATTACAATGGATCAGTCCCTTTTGAGGAACGGGTTGATACAGTTTTGCAGTATTTTGATCTGCCCAGTAGTGAAATGCCAGTGTTCATGACATTGTACTTTGAGGACCCGGATCATCAGGGGCATCAGGTCGGTCCCGACGATCCGCAGATCACAGAGGCAGTTGCTAGGATAGATAGGATGATTGGTAGATTGATCCAGGGGTTAGAAAAGAGAGGGTTGTTTGACGATGTTACTATAATTCTACTGGGTGATCATGGGATGGTTGGTACATGTGACAAAAAGCTCATCTTCCTTGAGGATTTGGCTCCATGGATTGAAATTCCAGATGATTGGGTCCTGTCCCATACACCAGTTCTATCAATTCGGCCTCCCCCAGGTGTCTCACCCTCGGACGTCGTGGGCAAAATGATGGATGGGTTGAGTTCTGGTAAGGTTGATAATGGGAAGAATTTGAGAGTATTTGTCAAGGAGGATTTGCCGGAGAGGCTCCATTATTCCGCTAGCGATCGGATTCCTCCAATAATTGGGCTGGTTGACGAAGGTTTTAAGGTGGAGTATAAGAGATCCAAGAGTAAGGAATGTGGAGGTGCACATGGTTATGACAATGCCTTCTTTTCGATGAGATCGATATTTGTTGGCCATGGGCCGCAGTTTGCAAGGGGAAGGAAGGTACCATCTTTTGAGAATGTTGAGATATACAATTTGATTACTAGCATTCTTGAGATAAAAGGTGCTCCCACAAATGGTACGGCATCATTTCCAAGTTCCATCCTTCTTCCCAAAACATGAGGTTCAACCGGCAGAGGAGGATCGATTTTGGTTGCATCAGGATGCTTAGATGTGAATTGAATGAGGGTATCCTTTATTCTAGTATTTCAACAGATAGAATTTTATGGAATAAGTAGCTTGCACAATTACTTTTCATTAGCTAATATGGAAGGGGAATGAGAAGTTTACTCATAGCATCAGTGCACTGCTGTCTTACATTGTTTAATTGGAAGATGACACAGATCACAGATACTGTCTGGCTTTCTGGGCGATCATCCTTTAATCAGGGTAAGAAGAAAATACAGAAAGTAGTCTTGGTCTATTCGGAGTTTTGGAAGACCTTTTATTGATTCCCATTTTAATTTGAATTGCATATATAGCAAAGTCGAATCCATCATTGTCTATATGTTTACAGGTTGGTATTAAACAATGTTACCATTTATACTCTTGTTAAATATTCTGAATTATAATATAGCACCTCTGGTTTATATAATGCAAATTCTGCTACTTTTATTAAACTGCTGTAACTGAAAAGTTTCAAAGCTGACAACTTTACATTTCAATGTTCTTTACATGCAAATTTTGAAATGCATGTCTAGTCCTCTGCTGGCAGCTCAGCTGGTAGAGGGACATTAGAGGGACATCAAGTCTGCCAAGGAGAGGCTGGATACCCAGTTTCAAGCCTTGGTCAAATGGGGATATATCGGTTATCAATGCCTTAAAATTAGAGTGAATTGAGAGAAAAAAAATGCATATTTTCATTAGAATGGAATTATCTTGCATTTGGCCTTGATCCTTCGGTGCAAGTACATTGATTATTTGAGCTCGATCTACTTTCTTTTTAATTTATTCCAAGCGAGAATTTAGGACTTGAATTAACCGATGGAAAAGTAAGTTAAAGACTATAGCACTTTTTTCCTCTTCTTCTTTTTATTTTTATTTATTTATTTAATTTTCTTTTTTGAGAGGTGATGCTATTCTTTTATTCATTACATATTAAGTTTGATAAAATTTGAAACCAATATGGTCCTCATGACCAGGCAGAATGTCTGACAAGGGATGGACAGAGACTCAGAGAGGCTGCTTCTAGTCTACTGGTTAGTTACCTCATACATCCAACAAAAGGCACTTTTGAATCTTGGTGTGCTGAAGACTTCAGAACCAAACATAGATGGGAATTTAGTATGTGGGTATTGAGCACTAAAAATGATACCAGGAAGAAAGAGGGGGGTGTGGGGAGAGGGAACCATGCAAAAAAAGAGTGGGTGGGGAATTCCATCAAGTGTCATATTAGGGGTGTACAAAACCTGTACCCAACCCGACCCAACCCATCAACCCGACCCAACCCATCAAAAACCGACCCCAACCCTCGGCACAACGGGTCAGGTACAGGTCCAAATGTGTAACCCATTTTATAAACGGATTGGTTATATATGTAGTACATATCCGACCCATATGTACCCGACCCAACCCTACATAATACAAACGGTAACGTTTTATATTTTATTTATTATATTGCATATAATAAAATATGTTTGATTCTTGCCTCTTTGGAAATATATATAGTACATATCCGACCCACTTGTGCACTTGTGTTTGGACTGCTGGTAATAAGCCTGGTATTGTAATGTATGAAATATGAATTATGAAATTATGAATCTATGCAGGAGGCAGGGGGCTATGGACTAACGTGGAGTATGGAATATGAATCATTTAGTTACACTTACAATATTGATTCTTATACAGGTACAACCCATTTAAACCCAACCCTACCCGACAACCCGAGTAACCCAACCCGACCCAACCCAAACTAGTATAGGTTCAGTTAAGGGTTATAAATGTTTAACCCATACTAGTTTGGGTCGGATGAGGTATTTAGCCAAATCCGACCCAATCCGACCCAAGTACACCCCTATGTCATATGATGAATAATTTTTGCTTCTGTGTGACATACTTCATAAGCCAGGTTTTCAACTATATTAAAGCCGTTTGGAATTGGTTTCTTGGGAAATTTTCTGGATCTCACAAACTCATTAGTCCCAAATTCTTTCTTTCCTCCATCAGTTTGGCTTGATTTTTTACTTAAATTGCTGAACCAATGTTGAGCGAGCATAGTTCTCTACTAATTCGTACCTTCTGGATTTAGATGCTTCTCATTCCCAACTTAGCAGTTCTTGATCTAGATCTATATCTTCAATAACTATAACAATTTCTTTGTGTCTTATCGTACTGGGCATAGTAAACCATTGTTATCCTTGAGAAAAAGGGTTCCCTTGTGATTATTTGTGATCCAACTGCAGTCCAACCAAAACTCTGAAGTCTATCCATTACCAAGTGCACCACTTGCTATTCCATCAGTCGGTTTTCATAATTAGTCATGGGTTCAAGTGTTTATCATCCGCACTTGCATACAAATAGTTCAACTGCAGTAGATTGTAAGTAGGATATCCTCTGAAGATATGGGGTGAAGTCTGGAACTCTGGAGGTAATTAGGTTTTTATGATTCCTAAAAAAAAAAAAAAAACGATTTTGCTTATGCATGGCTCTTGGTTCATATAACTGAGATCCAGTTAATCAGATTTAATGTCTAACCTGAGTTATAGAGACCATTGATGAGAATCAGAACCACCAGAGGAATGACCAAATTGAATCATTGGTGGTTGTGGTTTCAGTAACTTAGGTTTAGGGCCTGTTTGGATTCTACAGAATAAAATATTGACATTTATATTGCTAGAATAAAATAGTATATAATGCAATAGAGAGATACTTAAATATTGTAATGTTTCTGCTGTTAGGTAGTTTGTGATGAATGCAATAGATTTTAAATTGAGTTGTTTGGTAGGTGCTACAGATTGTAATATATGACAACATTTTAATGTTAGTGATAACAGTAAATTTCAAACACTTTTATTGATTTTTTTCTTTTTTTGAAATAGCAAAAAAATTTATTTGTGTGTAATTTATTGTTTTAAATCCATCGATGGGGCTCACCTTCGACATCCAAACTACTCAAGTATACTTTCCCACCCTGTTTAATCATCAAAGAAAATCTCACCACCACCAACATCCTCATCATCATGACCACACCCCACCATCATCATCACCTCGACCACGACCCTATCATCATCATCGTTTGTCATCACTATCCTAACTCTATCTAGGGGAGTAAATGTGTCGTGTTGTGTCGTGCAGTGCCTAGGCCAGGCTTGTGCTGTGTTGGGCCATGTCGGCCCGCATACCCAGTTGGTTGGCCCACAATGAATTTAGTTTTTTTTAATTAAAATAAAATCAAAACTTTACAAAACATTTAACTAAAAAAAATGCACATAACATTGAACATTTGAACTTGAAATGAGGTTAACATTGGATTTCAAATAAAAAAATGCACAAGGCATTGTTATAATTTTCAATATGAAATAAAGTTTACAACTTTGAGTGATAATTTTGAACTTCACAAATGAAAAAAAGAAACTTACAAATATGATAATTTCCAACTTCAAATAGAGTTTTCAACTTTGATGGTAGTATCCAACTTGAAATAAAATTTACAAATGGAAAAAATAAAACTTTTAAGTTTTAGTGAGAGAACTTTGAGAGCTTTAGAGAGAGGTTAGAGCCTTAGAGAGAGAGAGGGGGAGTGTAGATGAGTGTTAAGAAATTTGGGGGGTGGGAGGGGGGATGTCCCAAATATTGAAATGACACCCTATACCCTTGAAAAAATGCACAATGCACTGTTATAATTTTCAATATGAAATAAAGTTTACAGCTTTGAGTGATAATTTCGAACTTGAGAAATAAAAAAAATTACAAATATGATAATTTCCAACTTCAAATAAAGTTTACAACTTTGAGGGTAATATCCAACTTGAAATAAAATTTACAAATGGAAAAAAGAAAACTTATAAGTTTTAGAGAGTGAACTTTGAGAGCTTTAGAGAGGTTCTAGCCTTAGAGAGAGAATAGAGCTTAGAGAGGGGGAGGGAGTGTAGATGAGTGTTGGGGTTTGGCTTTTTTGTTGTTGTTGTTGTTGTTGTTGTTGTTGTTGTTGTTGTTGTGTGTGTGTGTGTGTGTGTGTGTGTGTGTGTGTGTGTGTGGGGGGGGGGGGGGGGGGGGGATGATTTCTATCGGGCCGGGCCATGCCCATCGAGGGGGGGTGGGGTGGGGATTTCTATCAGGCCGGGCCGGGCCGGGCCATGCCCATCATCACAATCATCATGAACTCCATCCCACCACCATCATCATCGTCACGACCAGCGATATCGTCACCATTACCACCATCATGATTGTGATCACCACTTATCATCACCACTACCATCAACAGCATGATTGTTACCATCATCTTGATCACCACCACAACTCATCATCACCGTCACCACCTTCATCATTGCCACCACTAGCAACATCATCATTGTCGTAACCATCATCATCACATCACCACTGTTATCATCACCGTCACCGCTATCATCATCATCCAAACGATCACTCTCTCCTTTGAAGGGCGAGAGGTAGGGATTCCTCTAAAAGCCACATTTTGAAAGATTTTTATCTTCTAGAAAGCTTTCACGGCACGGGTTTTTGGGGGTGAGGGGCCACTAGAAAAAAAATTCTAAAGATGGAAGCGTTTTCACTTTAGAAAATGAAAAGATTATATTCTTGCATATAATACTTTCTTACTTTTTTTAGTTGCCAAAGGTCCCAAATACCTAGTTTGGATCCGTGGTGTAACTCCAGTTACCTATTCTTGATCTGGAGACTGGAACTCAGTTGCTGTGACAAGAGTAAAGAATAAGCAGGATGTTGTAGTTGGAGTCTCTTGGAAAAATGATTGTCGACAACCTTTTGTTACTTCTTCCTTTCTGAATTTTTCTGGCTTTTGTGATGAGCGTATGGGAGTTACCAGGTTTTCGGCCCAAAGTTTGATTCAGTTTGCACAAAAGTGGGATTGGTGGGAATATCTAAATGTTTGAACTCCCAATTTTTGGTTTACAACTAGATCGAAATGAGCCCCTAGGACTGCTGATATTCAGTCTGTGCATGTTATTTGATAATGCTGCCATTGATGGATGATAGTGTGTTGTGGTTTAAACTGTTCTAAAAAGAACAATGGGTGTGTGGGTGAGAGAAAGAGAGAGCATCTGAAAACTACAATGGTTTTGTGTATGTGTGTCCCAACTGTAGCAGCCAATGAGGCCCTAGCATCTGAACACTGCAATGGTTTAAACTGAGCTAAAAGGAACGAATGTTTACATTCAGCTGGCAAAAATAACAACTTTCTGAGCTATAGGTCTACCAAATGGCGTGTGACCATCTACTAAGATCCTGGTGAACTTGTGACTTGTGACAGATCACTTCTTATAGTTTGTTGAAAAGGAGCCCAAAACTTAACCCATTTTACCCTTTTCTGTATGACGACAACAAGAAGAAGAAGAACATGGGAATGGGTATGAACCAGTGTTTTTATTTATTTGTGATGATGAATAATTACTCAATGCTTATAGAGGATTTAGCCTCTGGGAACCATTAGACAATTCAATTCAGGCCAGTCATGGAGGAGTTGTTTTTAACTAGTCAAGAATGTGCAAAAATGAGGGCTATTAGTCTATGTTGACCCTTAGATTTAAGGGCCTCCAAATTAGAAATTTTTCAGCTTATTTTATATAAATCACATTCTTTGTTGGTCCAATCCAATGGTGAGTCAAAATTAGACAAGTGCCTGTTGATTGGATTGACAGGTGGCCTAGGGGTCCAAATACGATTGAAACGGCCCTAGATGTTGACCCAAGAACACACTAACCTATTTAGACAGCTCTGGCCAGACTTGGCCTGGCTCCACACCCTTACTTTTACCTTCAACTCTAAAGTTCTGATAGGAGGATGTTCTTTCAAGTTTCAACCTGGCGAGGAATCTGCTTCTTCTCAGCTTAGCAAGAAGACTTTGGAGTCTCTTCGAGCATGACTCCTTCCTTGTTCGGTGCCGCTCAAATGGAGTCTCCTTGCAAGAGCTGAAACATGGGTCTGAAAACCCGTTCGGATTTCCATTTCTACGGAAGAGGAAACTTGCACGGCTTTACACAAACAACCCCTTCATGTCCATGCAAGTTGCTGCTAACTGAGGAAAGTCAGCTACTTGGATCCGTTATCACAATTATTACATGGGAACCGTGCAACACATGCCAGGTACTCCGTTGTGAAATCCACAGAGATAATTTGGACTGTCTCCGGTGAAATATCCTCAAATTTCACTTAGATAGGAATATGCCCCACTATAAGATTGAACACAAGATTGAAAATGCGACCGGGTGCTGATGTGGCATCGCTGCTGATGTGACATGAATCACATTTCCGTTATATTCTCAATCAGATGGTTGGAGCCACTCTTAATTAATTGAAATTTGAGGTTATATCCCTAGAGGGGATGGGGTTCAAGATGAACGTTCAGATAATCATCATGTGAGCCCTATAGTGGAGTTCTGCGCAAGTGTTACGTGGTTCGCGTGTAATCAGGCGATCCATAGTGTGGACTCTTTCCCATAATGCTAAATAAAATTAAGTGCAATTGATTGTCCAATAACCCTTAAAAACTTGTTGGGCCCTGGCTGCCTGTGTCTCTTCCCCCAAAATGAAATGGATGGGAACCTTGAACTCAATTCAATTGATAAGTTCATCATATGTGTATATCACACAGATAAAAGTTTCCAATATCTCACTTTTGGAAGCACTGGCACTGGATCACCAGAGACTTGCCACTGAACAATCCTCATCTCACATAGCTCAACTTTGATGGAGCATATGGGCCACATGGGGAAACTGGGAGGGGGTGGCCCAGAAGCCCAGTCACCTGGACCTAGCTATTCTGCCATTTTGTGGTTTTTTTTTTTATAGTACATTATGCTTTTATCAACAGAGAAAAGTAAAATAGAAGTGGTAATTCCCGATCTGACGTATATGAAACCTTATAATTTCAAGTTTGGATAAACATTTTTAACCCGATTAATAAATGAGTTGGATTTATCTTGAGACCGTAGATGCTCATCCATCCGTAAACCCAACCCGAAAAGTATTATGCTTCAACCTGCCAGCTCACCCTTCCGTAGGGTTTCGGGTTTGGGTCTACATTTTCAACCTGGTTGATAAATCTGTCGAATTCAGGTTGGGGCCATCCTCTTATCATCAACCCAAACCCCAAGGCTGTCCCTTGCCACCCCTTCTGTAAATCTGTTTCTGGTATGTGCATGAGTTTTTTCCTGAAACCACAGAGAGTTCTTGAAATGATGGTCAAATACCAAACTTCAATCCAAACGTCATGGAAACATACAAAAACAATGGAGACAGAATCAATCTGTGGCAGCCTGGCAGGCCAACTCTGCCCACAGACAGGATAAGCAGTGTTCTAACAACTTCCTGATCTCATTATTTTCAATATTTTAGGCATTGTGATTTGAACAAGGTCCTGAGCTTTCATTTCTCTGACTCTGATTTTTGGAGTTGTTACACACCTGAAGGTGTTGAATGGATCTTTTGAATTTTTAATAGTTTGAGCTTATGAAGCTGTTGAATGGACATGTAAAGCAGATAATAACATGATAGGCTGTGAGACCCCACCCCTGGTGGGCCCTCATTGTGAATTTGAATACTATTTATTAGCCTAAGTATTTTAATTATACTAATTATGGGACTTAGTGAGGGTAGTTATGTATTTTCCTAGGGTTAGTCTAGTGGTGTAATTAGTAGAGTCAATAGGGTGTCTTTTGTTATTTCTTAGAGTTGGTTAGTTTGTTAGAGGCCCTAGCTAGAGTTTTGTTTTTACCATAGGGGGTTTGCACCAAGGAATCTTCTAGAAGGTCACCTAAAGACCCAAATACCCTTTACCCTAACCCTAATCCTATTTTAACCCTAAGGGCAATCTTGTCCCTAACCCAAAAACCCAACCTATATAAACAAAACCCTCCCCCTGCCCTAACAACTACTGTTCATCTCCTTTTTCCTCTCTCGAGTTTCAATCTCTTCTCTCTTCTTCTTCCCCAATTCCCTCCAACGAACCCTCATTTCTCCTCCAATCTCTCTTCTCTCTCTCCCTCGCCCCAGAAATCCCCGACAGAAGGCCTGCCGAGACCCTGCCTTTTGGTTTCCCTGTGGTTTTCTTTCTTTTCCTTCTACCTTCAATCGATCAAGGCAAGTGCACTGTGCTGGTAGTTTAGATTGCATGTTTCCTTCCTTTGATTGGCAGTAGAATTTCAATTTGTAATATATATGTTTAGATCGATCCTTGAGCATGTTTGTTTGGTTCCTTTGGCCATTGATGGATGGGATTACCTCATTTGGATGATCAATGGCCGGTTGATGATGGGCGGATGATGTAGGAAGGATTTATTTTGCTTCTGTAATGGTCTATGGAGAAACCCAGGAGAATTGGGTTGCAGTGATGGGTTTTCCAGAGATGGAATGACGAGAACCCACCTCGTTGTGTTGTGATCGGAATCGAAGTAGGACCTCCCTTGGTGGATCAGGACCCTACGTTTATGTGAGGGGGCTTGTGCGACCATGGGTGGCTACTTGATCTGGATTCTGATCAGAGGTGGACCACCATTCCTGTGCTTTAATGAAGAGAAGTTGTGTCCTGTCGCAGAACTGGGTTCTGTAACAGAACACAACACTGATAGGAGAGATGGACAGAGTCCAGCGATGGCCTAGCTCCGAACCTGTAGAGCCCAGCGGTTGCCGAGCTCGGCATTAGTGCAGCTCAGCAACTGCCGAACTCAGCACTTGCAGAGCCCAGCGGTTGCCGAGCTCAGCGTTAGCGCAGCTCAGCAACTGCCGAGCTCAGTACTGACCGGACTCAGCGCTGGATTCAACACTAGACGAACTCAGAGTTCTGCCGAGCATGATGATTAGGATGAGATTTGCGTTTAGCCGAGCTAAGTGTATAGGCCGAGCTCAGTGCCCAAAGCCGAGTTCAGTGTTACGGCCGAACTCAGTGTTTTAGCCGAACTCAGTGCTTAACCGAGCAGAGAGCTAAACCAACCTCTGTCCTGACAAGCCCAATGCATTTCCCCGAACTCAGCTGGGTGATCCAACTGAGCTTGGCCCTTTGCTGAGCTGAGCTGGGTGGCCGAACTGAGTATCAATTGAGCTCCATTGCTTAGCCGAACTCCGAGATGGATTTCCAAAAAGGCGGGATTTCAACAAAGGAGACTAGAACCTGGGACATTTCCTTTAGCCAGAATTCTTAGTGTGCACGGCCAACTACCCAGGCCAGGGAGTTAGCCGAACTCACAGGAAGTTCTGGACAAACAGGCTTTGCCTGTAGGGTGTTTTTCCTTCTCTGGTCCCAGTGTGCCGAGCTGACCGCCCAGGCCAGGAGGTCGGTTGAGCACACTGTGTACAGTGACGATCCCCAGATTCTAATTTCTATTGTTGCAATCATATGTAGGGCCCATTGACCATTCAAATAGACTTCCATCACTGTGCCAGCCACGAGTCAATGGTACGGCTCAACCTTGACTCGTGGGGCCCACTAATTAAAGTCCAGGTTATGTAATCTTAGATGATTCGACCTTTATACGTTACCAAATGATGCACATAACTTCTAAGCACCAAACACAATATTCCTTAGTATCTGTGGTTTCGCTTAAAGATCGAATTACCTGAGATGAACCTGTATCCGAAAGTGGACCATTTACCTAGGTTAGACTGTTGCTATCTCCCTATGATTCGTGTACTTGGAGATTCATCTCCCTCATACTATGACTATCACTCTATTGTCCTTATTATTGCTCATACCTGTTAATTAAATGGAAAATGGAGGACCTAAACCTAGGAATACGTAGAGGTGACCCGGTAATCTGATTTGGTGGATCATTGACCCGTGTCTGTGGCTAGGCGGGCCCTTTTTATGGCCTAAGTTGGATGTGAATTACCCTAGAATGGAGAGGTTAGATTGTATGGGCTTGTGACCCATTAAGGTTGTAAATGGATCATATGTCATTGAACATGGACTTATATATCATATGGACTGTTATAGATCCGGCCATGTATTTGGTGGGCCTTGGTATGGATCCAATGATGGGATTGGACTTGGACTATGATCCACAGTTTATATTGAGTACTTGGACCACTTAGGGACTTTTGTTAGGACCTTGTTCACGCAAGGCAAAGCCTAGACAGACACAGACCTTTATTGTTTCCGAGTCGGCATAGACATTCACTGAGTTGATTTAAGCTCAGCCAGTTGGACTGATCATCACTGGTAGGAGCTATTGAGATTTGTTGTGTGGCTATCATGATGAGCACTGTTGGGACGGACGGTGTGATGCCGGTTCCGGTCGTTGTGGATGATGTTGATGATATTTTGCAGGGTTAGTAATCCCTAGCATTAGCTTAGGATCCCTACCGCGACTGTGTTCAGTATGGGAGGGCCGCGGCATAATATCCCGCGGTGACCAGCTTATGTGGATGTGCCATATTGTGTAGGTTTATTATTGTTATGCTTATTATGATTCTACATTGTTATCTTGCACGACTGCATAGCATATGTACCTTTGTTACTCTCTTAACTTTATACATGTCTCTACTCATTTGATGCATACATTCTATATTATCTGCATATTGTGACTTGCCAGATCTTTAGATCTGACCCATTCTTGGTGCTTAGGTTTTGACCCAGAGTTCGAGGGCGACGCGTTCGCACTCGTTGAGGTGCCCGTAGTAGGCGACTACGGATGGGGACCGGCCGACCATGAGGTCGAGCCGGAAGGTGGAGAGCCGACACTAGCTGCAGGGGTCTGAGTGTTCTTTTGTTTGGGTCTTGAGAGATTTTGTTGTGAGACGGGTAGTGATAAAAATATGTAATTAAACTTGATTTGTTACCACCATACATTTAGGCTGGACTTCAGCCCTTTTACATTTGACATATATACGATGATACCTTATGCTTCCGCTATACTATCATGCTTCCGCAATTAACCATTGTTATTATGTTGATGAAAAAGTTTTAAATTGGACCTCAGTGCGGACCTACGATCTTGGAAGTTCTCGGATTTTCCGGGAAGTAGCGCGCCAATTTCGGTACTTTGACGATCTTTTCGGTATCCGGAATTGGGGCATTACAATTTTATGGTATCAGAGCCGGCAAGTCTCTAGGAAATAAAATACACTAGAAACTTTAGGACGTAGTGAGGATCTCAGTGTGGGAGTACGTGTAGGGTCGATGGATCGGGTAGAATCAGTGTAGTCCTAAGTGTTGGACTTAAACTAACCTCATTCCTTTCTCTTGACAGATGTCTAGAGAGGGTTCTCCATCACATATGATACCAGCAGTCGGCAGTTCGCCAGACTTCGAGCAGCGTTTCCAGAGGTTCTTACAGGCCTTCCTCGTTTCCCAGGAGGCCCAGGCTTCGGCGCAGCAGCAGCAGGCCGAGGATTTTGCCCAATTCCAGACGCAAGTTTTGGACATCATGGACAGAGTGGCTCAGCCAGGCCCAGCAGCGGCATCCGTTCGGGAGGTAGACCCGAACGTCATATTTGAGAGGTTCCTCAAAAGGGGACCGCCTGAGTTCACTGGCGCCGATGACCCTCTGGTGGCCGACGAGTGGATTGTGCGGATGGAGAAGATCTTCAAGGTCTTCGAGTGCACCGGTCAGCAGAGAGTGCAGTTAGCCGCTTATATGTTTCGGGGAGTCGCGGAGGACTGGTGGAGGACGATTCAGCGTCATTTCGAGGCGATAGGAGACGAGATCGCTTGGACTGCATTCAGGGCGGACTTCCTTCGGAAGTTCATACCATCTCACGTCAGAGACCGCAAGCTGCGGGAATTTCAGGCGCTGGTGCAAGGCAGCATGACTGTCTACCAGTATGAGGTTCGCTTCACCCAGCTTTCTCGTTTTGCAGAGGCTCTGATCACACCTGAGTCCGAGAGGATCCGTCGGTTCGTCGATGGGCTGAGAGACGACATTCAGCTTAACATGTCTTGCATTGAGATTCACACTTATGAGGAGGCTTTGAGGAGAGCTTACTGGGCAGAGGAGCGTCTGCAGCGGATAGAGGCCAGTCAGCAGCAGAGGCGAGTTAGAGCCGCCTTGGTCAGACCGCAGCCCTTGCCCATACAGCAGCAGCCATTCCAGAGACAGAGGCCAGCAGGCCAGGCCAGGCAGCATCAGTATCAGCGGCAGCCTCATCAGCAGCAGCAGCGTGGGCCCAGAGTATGCTATGACTGTGGGGAGACAGGACACATCTCCAGATTTTGCCCATTCAGAGGAGGACAGCCTCAGGCCCCGATGCTTCAGCTTCCAGCACCACCGAGAGCACCAGCTCCAGCTCCACCCGTTCAGCAGATTGCACCAGCACCCCAGCCACCTCAGCAGCAGTACCGTGCCCCGCAGCAGGCACGTGGACCCCAGCAGCCCAGGGGACAGCACTACCAGAGGGGACGATACCAGAGGCCCCATGGACAGCAGCGACAGCAGCAGAGACCTCAGGCTGTAGGTCAGGCATTTGCACTCACACATGAGGAGGCCGAAGCTGCAGGGAACGTCGTCGAAGGTACTCTTTCTATTTGTGATCAGATTGCTAGAGTATTGTTTGATCCTGGTGCGACACATTCCTATGTGTCTTCTGCTTTTGCTTTAGTTCTTGGTGGGGTAGGAGAGGAGTTGCCTTACACGCTAGTTGTGTCTACGCCCGTGGGCAAGAGGGTAGTGTGTCAAACTTACCACCCCAGATGCCGAGTGCAGATCGGGGAGTACATTATGTTTGCAGATTTGATCGTGTTACCCATGCATGACTTCGACGTTATCTTGGGGATGGATTGGTTGGCCAGATATCGAGCGGTGATGGACTGCTTCGAGAAGATAGTCAGACTCACTATCGACGGTTCAGATGCCACGATCGAGTTTGTGGGTGAGAGGAGACCACCCAGCACTAGTTTGATTTCGGCACTGAAGGCAGAGAGGCTAGTGAGATCAGGTTGCGAGGGCTACATCGCATTCATCTCAGAGGACAAGAAGTCCAAGGGAGTCGAGGAGATACCAGTTGTCTGTGAGTTCCCAGATGTATTTCCCGACGAGATCCCGGGATTGCCTCCAGTCAGAGAGATCGACTTCACCATCGAGCTTGTGCCAGGCACCGCACCGATTTCCAGAGCTCCTTATCGCATGGCTCCAGCAGAGCTGCGAGAGTTGAAGACCCAGTTGCAAGAGTTGATAGAGAAGGGCTTCATCAGACCGAGCATGTCACCTTGGGGAGCACCTGTGCTCTTCGTGAAGAAGAAGGATGGATCGATGAGGATGTGCATCGACTACAGGCAGCTGAACCAGGCAACAGTGAAGAACAAGTATCCTCTTCCCCGGATCGACGAGCTCTTCGACCAGCTTCAGGGAGCACAGTACTTTTCGAAGGTGGACCTGAGATCGGGATATCATCAGCTGCGAGTCAGAGAGCAGGATGTACAGAAGACAGCATTTCGTACTCGTTACGGGCACTATGAGTTCCTTGTAATGCCGTTCGGGTTGACGAATGCGCCGGCAGTGTTCATGGCCCTGATGAACAAGATCTTCGCCCCGTACCTCGACAGCTTTACGGTGGTGTTCATCGACGATGTGTTGGTCTACTCCAAGTCCAGAGAGGAGCACGAGCAGCATTTGAGGACGTCTCTACAGTTGCTACGCGACAACCAGCTGTACGCAAAGCTCAGCAAGTGCGAGTTCTGGTTAGAGCAAGTAGTCTTCCTCGGACATATCATCTCCAGAGACGGCCTAGCAGTGGATCCAGCAAAGATCGAGGCAGTAGTGAACTGGGAGAGACCGAAGAATGTCACAGAAGTTCGGAGTTTCCTTGGCTTAGCAGGCTACTACCGCAGATTTGTCAAGAGTTTCTCTTCGATTTCAGCCCTTTGACCAAGCTGACGAGGAAGGACGTACCGTTCGTATGGACAGATGCATGCGAGGACAGCTTTCAAGAGCTGAAGGAGAGACTGACGTCAGCACCGATCTTATCTTTACCTTCTGGTACAGGCGGTTTCGTTGTCTTCACCGATGCTTCAGGGACCGGTCTTGGTTGTGTTTTGATGCAGGAGGGCAAAGTCATTGCTTATGGATCACGCCAGCTGAAGGAACACGAGAAGAAGTATGCCACCCACGACCTGGAGCTTGCAGCAGTCGTGTTCGCACTGAAGATGTGGCGGCATTACCTCTACGGAGAGAAGTTCGAAGTCCATTCAGATCATCGCAGTTTGCAGTACCTGTTCACTCAGCATGATCTCAACAACCGTCAGAGGCGTTGGATGGAGTACATCAAGGACTACGACTTCTCAATCAAATACCACCCGGGTAAGGCGAATGTCGTGGCAGACGCTTTGAGCAGGAAGACCGCCCTAGTCAGCTTTCTAGCAGCAGAGGGTGTGTGGACCAATGTCTTCAGCGACTTGGATGTCCAGTTTCAACCGCTCAGCGACAGAGTTATGCTTGCTACCATGTCCGCTTGGGAACCAGAGTTGCTCGGAGAGGTCAAGGACAGTCAACGCAGCGATCCTAAGCTTGTCAGAGTGATCGAGCAGATTGACCAGAGGCCAGAGTTCAGACTGATTGGTGGAGTACTCTACTACCAGGACAGGCTGTGTGTACCAGATATCCAGGAGCTGAAGGACCAGATCTTAGCAGATGCACACCACAGCAGATATTCGATCCACCCAGGCAGCACCAAAATGTATAGGAACCTGAGGAGCTACTACTGGTGGAACAACATGAAGAAAGAGATTGCAGGCTATGTGTCCAGATGTCTGACCTGTCAGCAGATCAAAGCCGAGCATCAGAAGCCACCAGGGCTACTTCATCAGCTCGAGATACCTCAGTGGAAGTGGGAGCATATTACCATGGATTTTATTGCAGGACTTCCAGCTACCAGGAGACGCAGTGATGGCATTTGGGTGATCGTGGACAGGCTGACCAAGTCAGCTCACTTCTTGCCAGTATCGATGAGAGCGGGGCTCGACGTCCTTGCTAAGCTGTACGTGGACAGGATCGTCTCTTTGCACGGAGTTCCAGCTTCGATTGTTTCAGACAGAGATCCACGCTTCACTTCTCACTTCTGGGATAGTCTTCAGCGAGCTTTGGGTACCAAGTTGAGCTTCAGCACAGCCTATCATCCTCAGACAGACGGACAGACAGAGCGCACCAACCAGACCTTGGAGGATATGTTGCGAGCCTGTGTCCTAGACTACAAGGAGAACTGGGAGGATTCCTTGCCACTCTGCGAGTTTGCCTACAACAACAGCTACCACTCGAGCATCAAGATGGCACCGTTCGAAGCGTTGTACGGCAGGAAGTGCAAGACCCCAGTATGTTGGGAGGAAGTTGGCGTCAGGAGCTTCCATGGACCATCTATTGTCGGTGACACCAGTGAGAAGATCCGCCAGATAGTAGAGAACCTGAAGGTCAGCCGCAGCCGGCAGAAGAGCTACGCAGACAATCGGCGCAGACCACTCGAGTTCCAGAAGGGAGACCGTGTCTTCCTGAAGGTTTCCCCAGCTCGAGGCACCCTCAGATTCGGCGAGAAGGGCAAGTTAGCACGGAGATATGTCAGACCCTTTGAGATCAAGGCCAGGATCGGAGATGTCGCCTACAGACTTCAGCTGCCAACAGAGCTATCAGGTGTGCACGACGTCTTCCATGTCTCGATGTTGAGGAAGTATGTGGAGGATCCTACCCACATTCTGCATCACCAGCCGCTCGACATCCAGCCCGACGCGTCCTACATCGCCAAGCCAGTCGCCGTCATCGACACCAAGGAGAAAGTGCTTCGGGATCGAACTATTCACTTTGTGAAGGTTCAGTGGGAACATCACACTCCGGAGGAGGCTACTTGGGAGCTACGAGACCAGGTGGCAAGAGATTATCCACATCTTCTACCGCAGGTTTGTCCCTACTTTGTTTTTACATTTGGGGACCAAATGTTTTAAAGGAGGGAGGAATGTGAGACCCCACCCCTGGTGGGCCCTCATTGTGAATTTGAATACTATTTATTAGCCTAAGTATTTTAATTATACTAATTATGGGACTTAGTGAGGGTAGTTATGTATTTTCCTAGGGTTAGTCTAGTGGTGTAATTAGTAGAGTCAATAGGGTGTCTTTTGTTATTTCTTAGAGTTGGTTAGTTTGTTAGAGGCCCTAGCTAGAGTTTTGTTTTTACCATAGGGGGTTTGCACCAAGGAATCTTCTAGAAGGTCACCTAAAGACCCAAATACCCTTTACCCTAACCCTAATCCTATTTTAACCCTAAGGGCAATCTTGTCCCTAACCCAAAAACCCAACCTATATAAACAAAACCCTCCCCCTGCCCTAACAACTACTGTTCATCTCCTTTTTCCTCTCTCGAGTTTCAATCTCTTCTCTCTTCTTCTTCCCCAATTCCCTCCAACGAACCCTCATTTCTCCTCCAATCTCTCTTCTCTCTCTCCCTCGCCCCAGAAATCCCCGACAGAAGGCCTGCCGAGACCCTGCCTTTTGGTTTCCCTGTGGTTTTCTTTCTTTTCCTTCTACCTTCAATCGATCAAGGCAAGTGCACTGTGCTGGTAGTTTAGATTGCATGTTTCCTTCCTTTGATTGGCAGTAGAATTTCAATTTGTAATATATATGTTTAGATCGATCCTTGAGCATGTTTGTTTGGTTCCTTTGGCCATTGATGGATGAGATTACCTCATTTGGATGATCAATGGCCGGTTGATGATGGGCGGATGATGTAGGAAGGATTTATTTTGCTTCTGTAATGGTCTATGGAGAAACCCAGGAGAATTGGGTTGCAGTGATGGGTTTTCCGGAGATGGAATGACGAGAACCCACCTCGTTGTGTTGTGATCGGAATCGAAGTAGGACCTCCCTTGGTGGATCAGGACCCTACGTTTATGTGAGGGGGCTTGTGCGACCATGGGTGGCTACTTGATCTGGATTCTGATCAGAGGTGGACCACCATTCCTGTGCTTTAATGAAGAGAAGTTGTGTCCTGTCGCAGAACTGGGTTCTGTAACAGAACACAACACTGATAGGAGAGATGGACAGAGTCCAGCGATGGCCGAGCTCCGAACCTGCAGAGCCCAGCGGTTGCCGAGCTCGGCATTAGTGCAGCTCAGCAACTGCCGAACTCAGCACTTGCAGAGCCCAGCGGTTGCCGAGCTCAGCGTTAGCGCAGCTCAGCAACTGCCGAGCTCAGTACTGACCGGACTCAGCGCTGGATTCAACACTAGACGAACTCAGAGTTCTGCCGAGCATGATGATTAGGATGAGATTTGCGTTTAGCCGAGCTAAGTGTATAGGCCGAGCTCAGTGCCCAAAGCCGAGTTCAGTGTTACGGCCGAACTCAGTGTTATGGCCGAACTCAGTGTTACTGAGCTCAGCGCCAGACCGGGTTCCGTGCCAGACCGGACTTCGAGCTTAGCCGAACTCAGTGCTTAACCGAGCAGAGAGCTAAACCAACCTCTGTCCTGACAAGCCCAATGCATTTCCCCGAACTCAGCTGGGTGATCCAACTGAGCTAGGCCCTTTGCCGAGCTGAGCTGGGTGGCCGAACTGAGTATCAATTGAGCTCCATTGCTTAGCCGAACTCCGAGATGGATTTCCAAAAAGGCGGGATTTCAACAAAGGAGACTAGAACCTGGGACATTTCCTTTAGCCAGAATTCTTAGTGTGCACGGCCAACTACCCAGGCCAGGGAGTTAGCCGAACTCACAGGAAGTTCTGGACAAACAGGCTTTGCCTGTAGGGTGTTTTTCCTTCTCTGGTCCCAGTGTGCCGAGCTGACCGCCCAGGCCAGGAGGTCGGTTGAGCACACTGTGTACAGTGACGATCCCCAGATTCTAATTTCTATTGTTGCAATCATATGTAGGGCCCATTGACCATTCAAATAGACTTCCATCACTGTGCCAGCCACGAGTCAATGGTACGGCTCAACCTTGACTCGTGGGGCCCACTAATTAAAGTCCAGGTTATGTAATCTTAGATGATTCGACCTTTATACGTTACCAAATGATGCACATAACTTCTAAGCACCAAACACAATATTCCTTAGTATCTGTGGTTTCGCTTAAAGATCGAATTACCTGAGATGAACCTGTATCCGAAAGTGGACCATTTACCTAGGTTAGACTGTTGCTATCTCCCTATGATTCGTGTACTTGGAGATTCATCTCCCTCATACTATGACTATCACTCTATTGTCCTTATTATTGCTCATACCTGTTAATTAAATGGAAAATGGAGGACCTAAACCTAGGAATACGTAGAGGTGACCCGGTAATCTGATTTGGTGGATCATTGACCCGTGTCTGTGGCTAGGCGGGCCCTTTTTATGGCCTAAGTTGGATGTGAATTACCCTAGAATGGAGAGGTTAGATTGTATGGGCTTGTGACCCATTAAGGTTGTAAATGGATCATATGTCATTGAACATGGACTTATATATCATATGGACTGTTATAGATCCGGCCATGTATTTGGTGGGCCTTGGTATGGATCCAATGATGGGATTGGACTTGGACTATGATCCACAGTTTATATTGAGTACTTGGACCACTTAGGGACTTTTGTTAGGACCTTGTTCACGCAAGGCAAAGCCTAGACAGACACAGACCTTTATTGTTTCCGAGTCGGCATAGACATTCACTGAGTTGATTTAAGCTCAGCCAGTTGGACTGATCATCACTGGTAGGAGCTATTGAGATTTGTTGTGTGGCTATCATGATGAGCACTGTTGGGACGGACGGTGTGATGCCGGTTCCGGTCGTTGTGGATGATGTTGATGATATTTTGCAGGGTTAGTAATCCCTAGCATTAGCTTAGGATCCCTACCGCGACTGTGTTCAGTATGGGAGGGCCGCGGCATAATATCCCGCGGTGACCAGCTTATGTGGATGTGCCATATTGTGTAGGTTTATTATTGTTATGCTTATTATGATTCTACATTGTTATCTTGCACGACTGCATAGCATATGTACCTTTGTTACTCTCTTAACTTTATACATGTCTCTACTCATTTGATGCATACATTCTATATTATCTGCATATTGTGACTTGCCAGATCTTTAGATCTGACCCATTCTTGGTGCTTAGGTTTTGACCCAGAGTTCGAGGGCGACGCGTTCGCACTCGTTGAGGTGCCCGTAGTAGGCGACTACGGATGGGGACCGGCCGACCATGAGGTCGAGCCGGAAGGTGGAGAGCCGACACTAGCTGCAGGGGTCTGAGTGTTCTTTTGTTTGGGTCTTGAGAGATTTTGTTGTGAGACGGGTAGTGATAAAAATATGTAATTAAACTTGATTTGTTACCACCATACATTTAGGCTGGACTTCAGCCCTTTTACATTTGACATATATACGATGATACCTTATGCTTCCGCTATACTATCATGCTTCCGCAATTAACCATTGTTATTATGTTGATGAAAAAGTTTTAAATTGGACCTCACTGCGGACCTACGATCTTGGAAGTTCTCGGATTTTCCGGGAAGTAGCGCGCCAATTTCGGTACTTTGACGATCTTTTCGGTATCCGGAATTGGGGCGTTACAAAATGTGACGCCCCGGAGTCCCACATCGACTATAGAGAGGAAAGTGATTGGGATTATATGTAGAGCTTACACCCTTACCTAGCATGAGGCCTTTTGATGGGTTGAAGCCCATCAGAAACAAAACCGTGAGGCCAGTGGGCCAAAGCGGACAATATCATGCATGGGTAAGGGGTGGGGCGTTACAAATGGTATCAGAGCCGACTCTCGACTAGTTCGAGTGTGGGTCCCCTGCCGTGGTCTGGTGCAAGTGGGCGGGCTTCCATGTGGGCGGGCCAAGAGGGCTGGCAGGCTACAGGGGCTGGCAGGCTACTGCACAGGGACGTGCAGCCTTAAGGGGGGTGGAATGTGACGCCCCGGAGTCCCACATCGACTATAGAGAGGAAAGTGATTGGGATTATATGTAGAGCTTACACCCTTACCTAGCATGAGGCCTTTTGATGGGTTGAAGCCCATCAGAAACAAAACCGTGAGGCCAGTGGGCCAAAGCGGACAATATCATGCATGGGTAAGAGGTGGGGCGTTACAATACCCACCCATCTTTTGGCAATCCGAACCTATCATGTGATCGGATGTAGGATTATCTGGTGTAGGTGTTTTTATTAAATACTGATTGTAGTTTAACCCATTGTAAAACATGTCAAACCAATGACTTCACAGCAGCAGAAATCAATCCTTTTTCTTGGAGATTGTTTTGTCTTTATCTTCGCACATACAACAAGGGAGAAACAGAGAAAATACTGAGCTGCCATGGTGGGCCCCAGTAGACTCTTGTCCAATAGTGCTACTTGAAGTTTTAAATCTGTATAAGCAGATTCTACCCAAAAAAAATATAAAAAAAATAATCTATACAAGCAGAGATGTGAACTTCACCAGATAAGTCTCCACTAGTATCAAGTTACACACATTAATATGATAATATAAGATAAGTGATGAAAATTAATCTAATACAAGTTGCTGATTAGTCCTTTTGACTAGTTGATACTGTCTGTCTTTTGATTTTTGAATGCTTATTCTAGACTGAAATGACATTTGAATGGACCAAAAAGACCTCACTCACTAACCCCAGGGTTAGCCTTATGGGCCAGTGGAGTGGGCCACTCTGAGCCTTTTTCTTTCTGTGGGTTGGTCAAAAGCTATCATCCCTTTGGATGAGAATTGGCCACTTGGGAGCAGGTATAAGTGATATTGACACAATCTCTATTGAGATTCTACTATACTTGCACAAGAAGCAAAAACCCCAAGACCAGATAGATCATAAGCCAGTGGGCCACATTAGTAGGCCAACTCAAACTTCAGAGCCCAAAATTGGGAAGTTCATAACTGTTGCTTCAAGTTCTGAACACAGGCCCAATTTGGGTTCATCAACATATTTTAGGAATTCGGGGTTCGTGCCTGATTGGACCATTGCGATTTGAGAATAATTTTAGGGAAATTTTCAAAATAAGGCTTAAGTTTTCCTCACCAGTGAGTAAGGTATCCCTCTCCAAGATCTCCTTGGTAGATTTTTTTAAGATGTGAATGGAGACGGCATTTTCTTTTTTCAACATGGAGTTGGTTTGTTTTAGAATTCAAATTCGCAATCGGTTAACTCTCATCACCCAAGGATTTCGTTTGAAGGGTGCGAACCATAATAGATAGTTTGATTTTGAAAGTAAACTATGAATTCTCACGTGGATTTTAAGGGTGGACACAACTTTTATTGGAATTTTTTGAAGCCCACAGTTTAATGGGTACGGCGGCACCCACATGGTTGTGCCTGGGTAGTGGCGGACCTAGGATTCTCCTTCGAGAGGGGCTGACGATGGTCAACTAAAAAGTCAATCATTATCTTATTATACTTTCTTCACCTTATATATGTGAAAAGAGAAAACAAGTAAATTGTATATTTTTGCTCATTCCAGTAATACTAAAGGGAATCTAGAGTCTAATCAAAAGTAAGACGAACTAAGAGGTTGAAGACTCATAGATGATGAAATTAAACCCCATTTGTTAATTGACTCTTCTTTAGTATCTGGCTTAGAATAAAACGATATTCAATACTTTTTTCTTTCCGAGTCAAAGTCTGTAAATCTAGAAAATTGGAGATTGGGCACTTCGAAAAGTTTTTTAGTACTTTGAAAAGTTTGTTAAAAACAAATCCATGCAGTTTGTTGAAAAGAATAGCTAACAAAGCATTTCATGGATTTGACCCGTTGTTGTTTGGGCACTTTAGTTAAAACACAAACTTTGAACCAAAATATCCTTTGATCTTCATTCATTTGTTTGTTCAAACCAAAATCAAAACAACTTCCTAAAATTCAATCTAAAACTTCTTCCTAAAACACTAACACAAATTACAATTACAAACAACCAAATATTGCAACAAAATTAAATAAAATTAGCTAACAATTAATAACATACATCAATATCTAAAAAACAATAATGACGGATTAGAAGCATCTATCCTCCCCGTCTTTAATATGAATATCTTCTTATTTTTTATTGTTGAAATCAAATCCAACTCCATTAAGAGAACCCATTTCAATAATGGGGATTTTAAAGAAAATCCCCCATTTCTTAAAAATCTTTCATGAATCAAGAGAACCCATTTAAAAAACGGGGGTTTTCAGAAGATGGAGGGTTTTCAGAAATTCCCCATTTTTAACATCATCGTTTCTAAAAAATATTTTTGAGAGAAAGCATCTCTACTAAAACAACACCCTGCAACACTTAAAAATTAGTTAGAACCGATACGGAGAGGAGAGAGAGACCGCGGTGAGCAACGAAAACAGAGGGGGTTATCTGTCACTGATTTTGGGAATAGGTTTTGTTCCATGGGGTTGATGGCCTTTGTTCCATGGGGGCTGGCCAACCATCTCATATATGCCTAATGGGCATTTTTTTAGGCTTGTAGGGGCTACAACCCATACATATCCGCCCCTGTGCCTGGGTCCGCCCCTGATGCCATATTAAATTTCCTCTACATAGTCACTAGGCTGTTTGGGGGCTTTACTAATGAAGTTAGGTGAAGTAAAGATTATTTTAAAGAAAGAATAAAATGTAAGTGAGTTATGATGATATTTTATTTTTAGTTGTTTATTATGAAATCTTTTTTACTTTTTGTATTAATTGTGGAGATTTTTTATCTTTTAGTGGAAAAATGAGGTTACTTTTTTACTTTTAAAAAAATAAATATAATGAAAATTTTGAATTAAAGTACTTTTTGTGGAATTTTTTTTTTGAGAAATGGAAACTTTACCTTACTTTACTCTATTAGTAAAGTTGCCAAACAAGCAAGGCATAGATACTTTTTAAAAGTGTCCACCTTTCCAAAAGCAAAAAAAAAAAAAATTCCAATATTAAAGTTAATGATTATAGATGGTCTATGTTCAATAGGAAAATATACGTATCTATCACATAGATGCAACTTGCATAAAATCAAAACCATCAAAAGTAGGCCTCACAAATGGCCCACATAGATGCAACTTGCATAAAATCAAAACCATCAAAAGTAGGCCTCACAAATGGCACACATGACAATACCAATGATGTTCCCACATAGAACAATATAGATGGCCCACCCTCATTGCATCATCAAAATGTCCTTTTCCTCTCAGATTTTGAAGCGGTTGCTGTTATTTTATATGCATAAAAAGTCCACTCCAAGATGCAAATGACAGAGGAAGTGTTTTTGTTGGGGGTTTTATATTCTTTGCATATCTATCTTAGCTTTGCCTCATTTTCATGGCTTCTTTTACATTGATTTCCTCTTGTATGTGACTTGAGGCAGAAGAAGATGATTCAAAGCTGGATGGGTTTTTATCTATTCTACTCTTTTCCTTCCTCTGGATAGATAGAATTGATTCTTTATTACATTTTTTTCTCTGTATTTTAGTGGGTTTGAATGAAATCAATGCTAGTTTGATGGGTCGTCTCTTTTTTCTCTTGTAGTTGAAGAATCACTATCTGGGTGCTTTTGATTTCATGAAAACTTGTAAGAAATGCAATTGCTTCTACGTTTTGGGTTGTGGGTATGGGCAAAAAGGGTCTAAGGACCTCCATTTGTAGGGTTTTGGGCTTTGGGGAATCCTGCAACATGAGCCTATGGTGCAGGTTTAGATGGAGATGGAACCGCTCTTTTCGTGTTATTTACCTTCCTTCCTCTTTTTTCTTCTTTATTGGGTCAATTCTTGCTCTTAGTGTTATTGGGTATGCTTTCATTCGTTTGATGGTCTCTCCCTTTGGGAGACCGAATTCTGGCTCGTTTGGGTGTCAATGCGACGGTGAAGGAGCATGGGCTATTGGTGTTTTTTACGGGAAGACTCCATTCTCACTTTCGCCAATTGAATTGGTAAAAAGAAAAGGTTTTGTTTTTTTAATCTGTTAATGAGTTTCTTTTAATGGGTTGATTGTGAGATTTATAGAGAACATTGGTGGTGTAATTTTGCTGGTTGACAGGTAAACCGGCGAGATGACAGTAGTGCGGCGTGGCCTGTTTCTAATCCTGTTTTGACTTGTGCTTCAGTCACCGATGCGGGTTACCCCAGCAACTTTGTTGCTGATCCTTTCCTTTATGTTCAGGTAATGGTTCTTACCTGTTTAGATCCTGGTGATAATGGTATTGTTAAGTCTGGTGATTGTATTGTGAAAAACTATTCCTAAGTAGATTGGTAGTAGTTAAGTCAATTTTGAGAGAAATACAACAAAAAAAAAAAAAAAATAGAGAGAGAAAATGGTTTCAGCACTCCTCAAACTGAGATGGTTTCTTTACCAATGAGATCTTGTTTTTTTTTGGAATGGACCGACGAAATCTTGTTAATTGAGTGGTTTTTTTTTTTTTTTTCTTTACTTATTGCCCAGTGAAGATATCAGCAATATGACTGCTAGAAGGAACTTATTTAGAGGCAGTTTCTGGAAATGGCATTTCCTCAAATCTCATTCAGAGCTACCTATCAAAGAAGAAAAAGGGCTCACCCGGTGCACAAAGTGCTCCCCGGCTAAGCGGGGGTAGGGGGAGGGTGGGCGCATGTGTACGCAGCCTTACCCTTGCATTTTTGCAAAGAGGCTGTTTCCACGCCTCGAACCCGTGACCTCGAGGTCACCAAAGGAGCAACTCTACCGTTGCGCCAAGGCTCGCCCTCCTATCAAAGAAGAAAGCAAGGAAAAAAAAATAATTCAATCTGCTTGGTGCACTCGTGGATTAATGGATTTGCCACTACCTTGATACCACTTTAACTTCACAAGATAGAAGATGAAACCAACAAATCTCAGCTGCACATAAAGTCATAGCTCCATATTCCACATCTATATAGATCTAGAGTGGGTTTTTTTTTTTTTTTTGGCTAGCCTGAAAAATAAAACAGCATCAAGGAAAACGCATTGACCACTGACAGACCTTCTATAATTTATTGGATATCTATGAGCAGATGTAACGTGTATGAAGATGACATCAGGACACAACCCAATTCTCATCAAAGTAAAATTTGAGATCAAGATTCAAGTATCTTGAATATGTGAATAATCCCTTTTTTTTTATCTGAGAGGCAGTGACTATTTATTAATAAGAAACATGAGATACACTAATCATTAAAAAAAAAAAAAAAAACAACCCATGAGATACACTACCATCTATCAAAAAAATGGACAAACATGAGATACACTACTGTCCTACAAGGAAATGGACAAACAAGTAACAATTTACGAACTGTTCGCACGATTTGACTGTTTATTAAGAAGAAATATGAGATACACTACTGTTCAATAAGGAAATGGACAAACAAGTAACAACTTGCAAATTGTTTTCATGGGTTGTCTCAGCAAGTAATAGTTTGTCTTGTGCTTGGGATGCAAAATCAAGTCATTTGGATGTTAAGAGAGGAAATTTTGCATTTTGCGTCACTTTTATTTCCTTGCAGAGGATACATTCTGAAAGTGATTTTGTATGAATTGAATAGGTTTCTTATGATGGTTTGATTACTTAAAGAAATGAATCCATTATTTGAAGTTGAAATTCATGCTTTGATGAGAAAAATCTTAGGCTCATAATATATTGACCTTTTGGTTGTATTTCAACCCCATCCTTTGCAAGTGCAGTGCAAGTGTTTATCACCTTCTTCCATTATGTTTAGTGGCATGCCAAGGTTAGCAGTACTGGAGAAATGGAGAATAACTTTTTTCAGATTGCTAAACTGAATCTTAATAGGAGCTCAACTTACAATAGCTATGGTCTCATGGGGAGCACAAGAAAGGAATATATTAATCACTTTGTTGTGAACGTTGCAGTTGATTTCTATTTCTTTATTAAATTTTGCTTCTATCAGTAATAAAATGAAATTGCTCTAGCCAGTAATTGTGAGCTGGTTGGAAATGTGAGAGAGGAAGCCATCATATCAAGCTTCAGTCCTTTAAACTTTGACTTAAATGGAGCTTAGTGCTTTAAGAGGGCTGGCTAACAAATTTTTCATTGTTTCTCTCCGAGTTCTATGTTGAAGATGATTGTTACAGCCATGTTTCTAAAGATAAAGAGAAGTTTGGGTGTTGATGATTGTCTCTTGTCATCAACTGGAATTGGGACTTTCCCAGGAGTCTTATGACCTCATATGGTGTATCCTTGACTTGTATGGTGTCGACTGGACTCTGTAGTGGCTTCATATATTTTGGCATGTTTAGTAAAGTTTTAGTTGATAAGTATGGAGCATAACTATGTGGCTTTTTCTACATGTTAGAAGAATATTTCACATTTTATGATGTTATGGAACTTGTTTTCAAGTCCAAGGTACAACCGAAAGGCTAACCATGCTTTGTATTTATGTTTTTTTTTTTTCCTTTTTGTCTCTTTCTTTCTTTCTTTCTTTAGTCCTTTGTTTAACTGGTATCATGACTCATGCTTCATGATTGCTAATTGTTTTATCTTAGAATGTTTTGCATCCCTATTTGGCGTACTGTATGTTTGTTTGGTTTGAGCCCTTCCATTATCTTTAAAGGGGCACCTGTTTGGTATCAAAGTTATAGATTTTCACATCATTTTAATATGATCTCGTGCTCTCAAAAATCTTTTCCCAGGCTTTAGTATTTTTGCTATCTACCCCTTGCATACTATGATTCATTTGGTAGAACCTTTTGAAAAATTTCATCTATCTTTCAACTAGAATTTTCTTTGATTTTCAGTGATCTAACTCAGTGTTGTGAAATTTTCTGGTGCTCATCAGGGATATACTCTCTACTTGTTTTTCGAGACAAAAAATTCTATTACAATGCAAGGAGATATTGGTGTTGCAAGGAGTTTTGATCAAGGTGCAACATGGGAATATCTGGGCATTGCTTTGGATGAGGGATGGCATCTGTCATATCCCTATGTTTTTAGCTACCTTGGGAAAGTGAGTGATTTTTATTTTATTTTATGTTTTTAATGGTTTGTTAAGGGGAGTATCATTTTTTAACAGAAAAAGGGAGTTTTATTAGTGAATATTTCCTTGGTGGGATAAAGAAAGCCGGCACAGTCTAATGAGTGAAAGTCTTCTATTTAAGAACACAAGTGTAAATTTCTTTGGGTCAGGGATCTACTATTGAATTGGATTAACTAGTTGATAATGATGCCACACCAAGTGTTGTGCATGTGTGAGTGAGTGAGTGAGGATTCCATAATTCTTTCTAAGCAAATAGTTCATAATTCCATAGTTCATACTTTTTTTTTTAATAAGGGTAAAGTTTACTTCTGTTGTCTTACTAACATTCGAAATATGTCATTTTCGATTTTGTAACTTAGTATCATCCTTGTTGTAATCAGGTCAATGTCTAAAAAGTAGTGTGAAGCCTTAGCACTAAAATCGATGGCAAGTGGTTTAAGTTGATGGGCCTGCAGCACCACATCAGGATATTGTTTGATTTGTTTCTAATACTATCGAAACAAGCTTTCCTTTAAGTGTGTGTATAATTGTATATATAAGGGCGTGCTCAGTTGTGGATGTCCTGTACCGGAGACCTAACAATCTGTGGGGCCTACCTAGGGCCCCGCCAATCATATTCATGGATGAGGTGAGGGATCGAAAGATCTAAACGGGACTAGCCATATATAAAATTTCAAGTCAATCCCATCATCCTAACTCCTTGATTTGTGGCCCTCAAGTTTACCGGTTTTAGAATGCACCATTTTTTTAAAATACCAATCCAACGGTCTGCAGAAAGGTTTTGGTTGTTGGGACGGGGGCTGATCATATATATAGTGGTTATTAGGTGCGCCTGATGTGCAACTTGCGCACAGGGGGTGGGGCCCGCCTGGGTGTCCATTTGAGTGGACCCCCCCCCCCCCCCCCCCCCCCCCCCCCCCTAATTTACATGGGTTCCACCTGAGTTGCACTCATCCGAATGGATTGTACACCATTGGATCGACTGCACACCCAGCCGAATGGACTGTACACTATTAAACTTCTGGCTCCAGATGAAGATGTTAGGATGATCAGTAGGGGCTGATTTTTTGTAGAGATGAGGGGCCCATGGAGATCTTGCAACCCCCCCATGACCCAGCTCGAGGTGGGGCCCATGCCCACCATGGGCCCCACAACCTGGCACGCATGTAGCTCCAGTGCACGAGTCGGGCACTAGATGACTACTATATATATTACCCACCGACACACACACTCTCACACCAGTAACTGGGTTAACTGACCATATTCTCTTATTCCAGTGCCCGTACTGATTAAGGCGGCATATTAGTGTAGTCCCAAACAGTCCACTGTTTGGGTGTGAGGGGTTGAGTCCACCACTTTATCATCTTGTACAATGAGGTTTCTAGCAGTGGAGAGTCTTACTTTCTGAAAATGTTTGCTGCCAAAACTAATCTGCCTCCATCCATATTCATTAAGCATTGACATGATTATGATCCTTCATTGAATGGTAAAATGATCTTGCTAATGGTCTCTGGAAGACACCATCCTTGGGGCCCTTGTCCTCTATTTTTTACACCATCAACATACCCCCCCTCCCTCCACCCCACTACTTGGAAACCAAGTTAAAAAACAGTAGTTGTCAATTTGCTTCGATCCTCATTTCGTTTGACTTGAAAACTGAAACACTTTGTCCGATTCAGCATTTCAGTGTTCCATTTTGGAGTTTCAATTTCGGAAAAATATTAAAATTTAAAAACATAAATCTAAAAAAAAATTGACCAAAATCAAAAGTTTTGGCCTGTTCAACCGAAACAAACTGAATGTGACTACTATGTTTGAAACACGCTTGCATGCCCTATGGTCACATTGAAGCTTTTTAGTCTCTTCTTAATTATATTTCCTGTTTTAGAATTGATCATATATGTGTGTGTGTGTTTTTCCTGTGCTTTATTTATTCAAAATTGGATGTATTGTATATCTATTTGATACGTGATACTGTGTTCCAGATATACATGATGCCCGAGGGTAATCAAAGGGGGGATCTTCGACTTTATCGAGCGACTAAATTTCCTCTCCATTGGACCTTGGAGAAGGTGCTTATAAGAAGGCCACTTGTGGATGCTTCTATGATTCAGTATGAGGGATATCATTGGCTTTTTGCTTCTGATTTTACCCGATTTGGCACTGAGAAGAATGCAGAGCTTGAAATTTGGTACAGTAGCTCGCCACTAGGCCCATGGAAACAGCATAAGAGAAACCCTATACACAAAAGTAACAGAAGCGTAGGATCTCGGAATGCTGGCAGGCCCTTTATTTATGAAGGGCACCTGTATCGCATGGGCCAAGACTGCGGCCAAACATATGGTAGAAGAGTTCGTATTTTTAAAGTGGAAAAGCTAACCGTCGAAGATTATGGAGAGGTTGAAGTTCCTTTGGGAATTTATGAGTCAAAAAAAGGACGTAATGCCTGGAACGGTGCGAGGTACCATCATTTAGATGCTCAGCAACTCCCATCCGGTGACTGGATTGCCGTAATGGATGGAGATCGTGTTCCTTCTGGTGATTCTCAATGGAGATTCATGCTTGGATGCGCAGCAGTCCTATGTTTATTTGCCCTGGTTATGTCCACGGGCTTCTTACTGGGTGTCATTAACTGTGTTATTCCTCCTAGCTGGTGTATGACTTCTAGTAGGAGAAATGATACCTTGTGGTTTTGGGCTCGACCCCAATTCAATTTGAAGGTGCGCAGGTCTTTTTCATGCCTCAACAGATGTAGTGCTGCAGCCAGAGCAAGGGTAACTCTGAGTAGGTGTTCTGGTGTCTCAGTTATCTGCCTTATTTGTGTCGTTGGGATGGTATTGGTCTGTGTTGCTGTGCATTTCCTGTTTGGTGGCCATGGTGTAGAAGAAGCATATGTTTACAAGGGGCACTATTCTCAGTTCACAATTCTCACAATGACATACGAAGCTCGGCTTTGGAACCTGAAACTCTATATTAAGCATTACTCCCGGTGTCCTTCCGTGAGAGAGATTGTCGTGGTCTGGAACAAGGGAAATCCACCCGCCCCTGATGACTTTGATTCCGCTGTGCCTGTTCGCGTCCGCGTTGAGGAACATAACTCTCTAAACAATCGCTTCAAGGTTGATCCTCTTATAGTTACCAGAGCTGTTCTCGAGCTTGACGATGATATCCTGATGACATGTAATGATGTCGAGAGGGCATTCCGGGTTTGGCGGGAGCATCCGGAGAGGATTGTGGGCTTTTATCCACGCCTTCTTGAAGGGAACCCATTGAAGTACAGGGATGAGAGATATGCTAGAAAGAGGAAGAGTTACAATGCCATCTTGACTGGTGCAGCCTTTATTGATCGTGAATTCGCTTTCAAGAGGTACTGGAGTGAAGAAGCAAGAGAAGGAAGAGCTTTGGTCAACCATTTTTTCAACTGCGAAGACATGCTGATGAACTTCCTGTACTCGAATTCGAGTTCATCGAGGACAGTTCAGTATGTTCATCCTGCATGGGCTATTGACACTTCAAAGCTGTCAGGGGCCGCTATCAGTAGAAACACCCAAAAGCACTATGAGGTCAGGACCAACTGCTTGTCAAAGTTCATGGCAATGTATGGCCCTCTCCCTGCACAGAAGTGGGAGTTTCATGGCCGGGAAGATGGTTGGGACATCTAGGCCCATGTTCAAAAATTGTACTGATCACTTGTTAAAAGGTTTGTAAAGAAGACTAGAACACAGTACAGTATCTGGAAATTGATGGTGAGAGAAATTTCCATTGCACAATCCAAATCATGGGTGGGTAACTCCTTCCATAAATTAGAGAAAGGAAAGGGGGCATGGACTGATAATGGGTAGCTGACAGTATGCAGTGAAGGCCGTGTCTGCGGATCTTGTGTACATGTACAAATTTTGTGAACTAAGTTGAACAGCTGACTCATATGAACAAAGTAAAACAGCCGAGGATTAGATGTTTCAATGAATTGCAGACTTACCAACTGTAAGGAGTTGAGATGATGGATAAGCAGAAGAGAATTAGCATGTAAGATACAAATCCAACTGAAACTCGAAGAGTAACTGAAACTTTGATGCTTCAGGCTAGTTTTATTTGTTATGACCAATGATCGCAATGCTAAAAGGCTTGATTGACTTGTTGCTTTGTCTGATACGGATTCATGGCAGAATGTTAATTACCAAAAGTCGGAGAAAAAAATTAATTCCATTTTCATGATGAACCATAGATATGTTTTAATGGATATAGATTTTTTGCTTGCATGTTCATTATGCCCAGGCAAGCATTTCTCTATAATGTCTAGTGGCGATGGACACAAAAGAAATCATAATGGTGAAGGTAACAAGTGATCAACACAATTTTTCTCCATGTTCTGCCTTCCAAGAAAGAAAAAAGAGTACTTTCAGTTTACGTCGAAAAGCTACAAGAAAAGGCGTCATAACTGATTAGTAAAATCCCAATTGAAGAACAAGATGATGCTTCAGCTTATTCTGAATCCATATACAACAAACTAATATATAGAATAAATTGCCTGCATCTGCAAAAATGATTTCACTGAAAGAATCTTGTTCATAACTGAAGGCAAACCAACCAAAAATCACATGAAATGGCCACAACAGAACATATCATTAAATATACCTGTCACACTGCTAAATTTCCTCGAGTCAACTCTCTAAGATGCCCCTTAAAAAAGATTTATGAGGCTGCCTCTATTTGCCCTAGAAGACTCATAATAACATATTAACATTCACACCAGTACTCACACTAGTACACTACTCTTCACAACAGATTTTTTGAAGAATGTGTAGCATGTCTCTCTCTCTCTCTCTCTTTTTTTTCTGGCAAGATGCTTTTTATAGTGGAAAGACAAATACCAGCCAAGGGATGGATCTATCGTTTGGACCTCACAAGTGGGTCCCACTCACTTGGTATCTCATGAATTTCTGATGGTATCACTTCCAAATTGAAAAGCCCTTCTCTAGGGTTATTTTACACCCCCTCTGACACAGGCTGAGACTAAATACACTTTTTTTTTTCTTTTTTTTTTTGTCGTTTAATTTAGACTAATATTTTTTTAATCTGAGCTTTCATTTGAATTATTTCCACCAACTAACAGAAGTGTCGCTCACCGCCACCAGTCATGCCTCCCTCCCCAAGTGCACTACATCAAACATATCTAACAATGCTTTTTTTTGCCAAAACAGGCATTTTCAATGGTTGCTATTCCCTTTTGATTAATCTGGGTGGGCCTCAATAGAGGTAATTATTATATAGAAATGATTGGGTAGATTTATTAAGGTTTGAGTCAAATTCTGAGTATATGGGGTTTAGTTTTAATTGTGATGATCTCTAGATGTGATGTGACCCAAGGGACACAATAGATGATAAGATTTGGAAATCACTAGTAGTAAAAGATAGCAACTCACCAATAGATTAAAGTTAAAAAAAAAAATCATCTTTTTATTATTTTCTTTTCTATTGAAACCACTTAAATAATCCCTTTATGTGCTTATTTTCAATTCTATCATCTGTTGAAACTCCACATTTTCTAATCAGCATAAGCATATCAACAACATGAACTTAAAACTTCTTGGCTTGCAATTTTTTTTTTCTTAGCTTGATGAATCACGTCTAACTAGTCTTTTTTGGGTTAAAGATGGGTTCTTTAATCAAAACGGCACTCACAATAGTACAATAAATTAACTTGCCTCTGCTTTCTATTTGCAATATCCAATTTAAACCTACATGTTATGCTATAGAAACAGATCTAAAGACTTCATTAAACAACCAAAAGATTTCTTTTTTCTTTCTTTTCCCGCTGATACTCATGTCTGATCCTTTGCTAAGTTTACATGAGAGCTCTCTCATGTGGATAATTAACAACTGCTTCATGTGGGCCCCACTTTTTTAACCTAAGCCATCTACATCGCATGCCCTTAGGGGTCGTTTGTCTTTTACGCGTAGGATATGTAAATACAATTTACACATGTAAATGATGAATATTCAAATTTTAAGTATGTAACGTTTACACATGCATTTTTTTTTTACAACGTTTGTCTAATAATACTATTTTCGCATCATTTACACATGCGATTCATTTTTCTATATTTATTTCAATGATATGTGTATATGTATTAAACGATTTTGCAAATGATACTTATTAATCATTAAATTCTATTCTACTATAATGATATGAAAATGAGACAAAAAATGTCTAATTTATATCAAAGTTTTCATTTGTATTTTAGATCCTTAAAAAAGAATATATGTCTTTCAACATGAAATATACTTTTCAGAAATATACATTTCTATCAATAATCACCTCAAAAATAAAATACATTCCAACATGTTTGGTTAATGAAATATGAGTTTATATTCTAATAGTTAATATTAATTTTTTTATTAATTAATATTCAATTTAATATTATCTTAATTCATTATTCAATTTGCCATCTACAACGCATGCCCTTAATGAATAGGTAACCGCCCAAATTTCACTCCAACCATGGTAACATCACACACGCATACAGAGAGAGAACATTGATATAAATCTTTCACACCTTGATCAATCCACTGATGTATATATAGGGACAGGCTCACCTGAAGCTACATCGTGCGAAGTTCCCGTGTCGCCCACTTTCGTCAAGTGAAATGAAAATTTTGATGGCCCGCTCTTTTTCTTATTTCCCTCTTCTGAATCTCTAAATCCCAGAAACCACTCTCATCTCAGCAAAGCGCTCTCTCTCTCTCTCCCCAGCCGAGCGATCGCCTCTCCTATCAGAGAAGCTCTCTCTCTCTTGCCTCTCAAAAGCGCGCTCTAGCTGTCTGTCGCCGTAAAGTCGCAGCGATCACCCCTATCTCTCTCGCCACTCTCTCTCAGCTCTCGCCTCTCTCTCTCTGCACAAACCCTCTCAATTGGGACCAAAGAGTACCTCCCCTCTGCAATCTCTGAGAACAAATCCCATGGCAATGACAGACAACATTTACACATCTTTCTTAAAGAAGTTCAAGAATCATTTCAACTGCTTTCTACCAACTTCCGAATGATATCTAATGATAAATTACAGAACAGACCAGTTGTCGAAATCAATGGCACAGGGAAAATGTGCATTTAAATGAAAAACCAAGAGAACATATACAAACCCCAAAATTAATATGCTCTGCAATGCAACTGGACTGAAGAAACTAAAAACTCTAGCCATATTTGTGATAAAAAGTACAAGGGCATTACAACAAAAATCTGAGAAACATGAATAAAAATAATGCATTTAGAAAACCAGATAAGGGATTAACAACTAAAGGAACATTAGATGTACTTCCATTGGGACATATGCAGGTGGAAAAGCAGGAAGAGTTATTTTCTATGTAAAAGTTTTACAGTAAATTTGTATTTTAAAATAAATTCATTTTTAAAGGTATCAAATCTCACTGGGTATCATCTGAAATGAATTCAAATGAACCCGAGCTAAAAGAGAAAATTGATCACAGGTTGACCCGTTTTCTAATGAAACTGAAATGATCGAAAAATTCCATCATTGGAAAAATTTCATAAAATCAGAATTACAAATAAATCCTTTTTTTTTTATAGAAAATAACTCTTCTCGCTTTTCCACCTTTCCATCTGAAGATGTCCCAATGGAAGTACATCTAATGTTCCTTTAGTTGTTAATCCCTTATCTGGTTTTCTAAATGCATTATTTTTATTCCTGTTTCTCAGATTTTTGTTGTAATGCCCATGTACTTTGTATCACAAATATGGCTAGAGTTTTTAGTTTCTTTAGTCCAGTTGCATTGCAGAGCAGATTAATTTTGGGGTTTGTATATGTTCTCTTGGTTTTTCATTTAAATGCACATTTTCCCTGTGCCGTTGATTTCGACAACTGGTCTGTTCTGTAATTTATCATTAGATATCATTAGGAGGTTGGTAGAAAGCAGTTGTAAATGTTGTCTGTCATTGCCATGGGACTTTGTTCTCAGAGATTGCAAAGGGGTTATGATGCATGTACTCTTTGGTCCCAATTGAAGTTCTGCATTTGGTGTCTGTTTGTCGTAGTGTTGATTTTCTCTAGACCATTATGGTTGCAATGAGCCATCACCAGCAAACTTTTTGTCTCAGCATCGCTGTCGCTGGATAAGCCGCAAGGCATGTTTGAGTGCGTCAGTTTCTAATTTTTATTCCTCCTGATACTGCAGAACTGAAATGTTTGTGTAAGATTCTCATTCATGTTTGTATGTATAGTACACATTACAGCATTGAGATCTGATGATAACTTTTACAGCGATGCACAGGGAGAGAGAAGGGGTCTGCGCAGAGAGAGATCGCCGAGAGAGAGAGAGAGGCGAGAGCTGAGAGAGAGGGGAGAGAGAGAGGCGATCGCTGGGGAGAGAGTGGCGAGAGATATAGGGGCGATCGCTGCGACTTTATGGCGACAGAGAGAGCGCTTCGTCGATCGCAGTTGAGAGAGGCGAGAGAGAGAGGGCTTCCCTGAGATGAGAGGCGATCGCTGGGCTGGGGAGACTAGGATTTAGGGATCCGGAAGAGGAAAATAAGAAAAAGAGAGGGACATCGAAATTTTCATTTCACTTGACGAAAGTGGGCACACGGGCACTTCGCACAATTCGGCTTACTGTCATTATAAGCTGCAGCTCAGGTGAGCATGTCCCATATATATATATATATATATATCATTTCGACTAGAGCAACTTTTCATAGTGCATATTTAAGGAAGGTGGAGTGCGAGTGACTTAGGATCAAGGTGGGGCCCTTTGGGTGGTCATTGTTGCTCCTAGATATCCAAACCCATTACATTGTGCCATATTAATGTATATAATGGTGAATACAAATGGAAGATAGATGTTCCTCTCCAGGATTTCCACTTTCCTTGTCTCAACTTGCAAACTTGGACTCCTTTCAGTTTCAATTCGTAAAGAGCATGATTAACTCTTATGTTCAGCAGGCATACCACTTTAAAAATGAGGCGTGTTTTTCCTTCTTTTTCTCGACATTGACATTGTAGAAGTAAGCAGGGCTGTTATATTCTTACAAGGTGAAAATATGGCACTAGCAAGTTCAGATGGAACCTAATGCCCCCAGTACACAGCAGGAGAAAAAAAAAAAAAACATGCTCCACCCTCTTACCAAATGGTTTCCCCTAGATATCCAATTACTAAAGAGGGTACCCCCAACAAATGTAATAAACTTAAAAGTACAAGTCCCTGTGATCTCTGCTGCAGCATTTGTCATCTGCTCCACCCACCACCAAATCCCCTCCCACGATCGCGGAAGCCCCCAAGACCTGATCAACAAACACTAATCAGAAAGTGAAAGAAGACCAAGATAGTAATTAACGGGCCCAAACCTAAGTTTGCCAAGGCATCCAATTCCAGATATGAGAAGCCTGTGGGTCTGTGATTTAGACCATTGAACCTAAAGTCAATACAAGAAAATTTTCCGGATTGGATTATCCTATTTCTTATAGAATCGTGGCCTAAATGATAGTTTAAGAGAATGATGACTCAAGGCAAGCTACCCTCACCACATTAGGTGTGCAGAACATGCTGAGGCAACCTCCATCTACAGAGAATATTTGGGATGGGATAGGCCAACCATTGATTGCATATGGACCGAAAATCTCCTGATCGGATAACCAAAGCCATGTGTGGTCACTGAGAATAGACAATGGAGCAACCTGATCCATCATCCAGTTATAGGTCCTTGATTCAATTGCCACAATTATCCAACCAGAGTTTTTTTTTTCCCAACCCCTCCTTATAACATAACCATCCTCAGGAGGAGTTGCCCCCAGATCCTTGCTCAATAATACATCAATGATTTGACGACACGCCACTAAACAGAAGGCAATGATCTTGATTCAGGGTACGACCCACAACTAGTTGGGCCCATTAGATCAATAGTCTATCTCATTACAACCCACAACTAGTTGGGCCCATTAGATCAATAGTCTATATCATTCAACCATGGACCCATATTGAAGAGGTAACTCAGCAAAATAGCATAAAATATCTCTTTTGTAGGTGATGATTGTTTAACAGAGGATAACAAACCTGCAGAGGCTGCAGGGTTACTGCGGCCCATTGCAGCCAGTTCAGAACTGATAGTTTGCCCTGCTTCCTGAAGGATATTAATCAGCTCCTTTGCAAATCTCGCATTTGCGGCTGTAAAGAAAGTATATGCGGTTCCCTTGGCCCCAGCCCGACCCGTACGACCGATACGATGGACATAATCCTCTAAGGATCCAGGAAAGTCATAGTTGATCACATATTTGACATCCTTCACATCTGCGGCCACCAAGAAAAGGAAAATGATGAGATGATAGTTTACTAGAATGGTTACAGAAAGATCACAGCCATGTTCATACATACCCAAACCTCGGGCAGCAACATCAGTAGCAGTCATTATTGGACTTTTGCCAGCTTTGAATTCTGAGAGGACCCAGTCTCTTTCCGCTTGACTTTTATCTCCATGGATAGAGAGGGCAGGCCAGCCATCCATACGAAGCTGCCTAGTGATTTGGTCACACCCTTTCTTGGTATCCATAAATATCAGAATCCGGCTACCATCCATGATATCTTCCAGCAGCTTTACCAATCTGATGACGAAAGTAAGTTTTTGAACCTTTCTGCAGCAAAACATATACACAAAATAATAGAAGAAATCTTACTTGTTATATTTCTGATTCTCAGAAACAATATCTACGTGCTGGCGAATAGCATGATTAGCTTTCAAGTCAATGGAACCAATTACCACCTGTTCCAATTCAGGAGCCAATACTGTTATATGTGATACAGATGACACAATGAATACACCTGTACAATACTACAATTCGAAGCTTGGCGGCAGAGCATTTACCTTGTACGGGTTGTAGAGAAATCTTCTTGCCAGTTCTTCAACCTCCTTCGGCCAAGTGGCACTCCAATAAAGAGTTTGACGATCAGGGCGGATCTGCAATAGATAGAAAATGATGTCATGGAGAACAATTGAGAATAAAGCACAAACTGCAATTATGGCTACATAATTTCTATGTATGGTTGAATGTAATTCTACCATCAAGTGCCATTTTCAAGAGAAAAAAAAAAAAAATCAACTGTGCCCCAATAAATCAGCAGTCAGGCCATTTTTCTTGCAGTGAGTAGCAGAACATATCAACTGTCAAATTCAAGAAGCCCTCAAATAATGAAGCCCCCAGAAGAAGGAAAATAAGAAAAGAATGCAAAAGGAATGAAATATAATTCCAGGTCAAAAGCATAGTACACTGATACCACTTGACGGAAGGATAAAAAATGGCCGTAGTACAATATGTGCACTTCGCTACAGTAAACTCAACTCTTATTCTTTAATGATGAGCCCCGAATCATCAGTACCACCATCATCATTGAAGCATTATCCCATCCATCTGGTGTCGGCTTCTCCACTTAACCCCATTTAAAGCTATGCTTTCTATAACTCCACATTCCACAATTAATCATGTCATTCCTCAATACATTCAAGGGCTGTTTCTGTTTGCAAGAATTCCTGATGGGATTTCCTATTGTTGAAAATTTCTGACAGCACGTCAGTGGATGCCCCCCAGCATTTGAAATTCCTTATTTGGTTAGTAAGTTTTCAGAAATCCAACCTTATGCATAGGGCTTTTTGGTTTACAAAATTCTCCAAATTTTCATCTATCCAGCTTAAGGCTAAAAGTGCCTTTTCATGTGGTCTGAAATTCTGAATTCTTGCATCAAACAGAGTATTTGGAATGCCCTAGGGACAAGATGTCATATCATGTAAGAAATCCCCAACAAGCCCAACTTCTTGTCAGAAATACCTTTAACCAAACAAGCCCTAAGGGACAGCATTTGGGGAATCCAAATATCCCAAGACAGAATTCTCAAATATTCTCCAAACAAACAGGCCTTCAAGGTCTTTACTAGTACCCCCATCATCATCATCAAAGCCTTGCCCCAACTATATGAATTTTGTTTCTCCATCCCAATATTTCTTAAGCCAAATCCTCAAATAGGTTGCACTTGTTAAGATCTATTATTATCACTTCCATCCGCATCCTCTTCGGCCTACCCCCTCCCCTTGGTAGGCCATCAACTTACATAAAAAAAAAAAAAAATTTCCCTCACCGACGTTGTTGCTGGCCTACATTGGACATGCCCAAATGATCTCAAATGATTTATTCTTATTTTATCACATAGAAAGTGCTCATTTCTAATTCTATCTTTCCTAGTTTTTACCACACATCCACCTTAACATACTCATTTCTACTATACTCATTTTGTGCATGTGTTGCTTCTTGACTGGCTAACATTCTGCTCCATAAGTTATAGCTATAGTCAAATTACTGTCCTCTAAAGTTTTCCATTCAATCTTTTTGGTATGCACCGATAACAAAACACTCCAGAAGCAAATCTCCACTTCAACCATCTTGCTTTTATCCTATGTTCGACATCTTCCTCAATCTCTCCTAATTATCGAGCCAAAGTATCCCCCTTCTCATATTTCCTCGAATTTGTAGTAGTCCTTGAAAATATCATAAAGAGACTGTTTATAATCTTTTGTATACCTGCACAAACCATCTCAATCTACATTTCCTTGATTTTCTCTACTATTGAAACTACCGATAAGTTTTCTTTTAACGCAATCATTCCTAATTTTATCCCTTCTTGTAAAATGAGAAGCTCTGAATATGTCATTTCTGAGGATGACGCCGATTATGCTTACACAAGTATATGATCATTGAGTCTGTTGAATAGTAAAATGAGAGAAAATGCTCTAAATTTTCATCTTAATGACGCCAACACTCCAAGATCAATATAATCGCATGAGAACTTACACGAACTCAGATAGGTATGCCCACTGCTCAGTACTTAAATAAAAAAGAAACACAAAATACAAATACATAATACAAAATTTAAACAGAAGTACCAAATATAACCTACAAATAATTACTTATAGAAACGTGAATTATATACCGATATATGCTTTGGCGTGACATGTATTTATACTACAAACTGTTGGGTTTGATATACTTACTGTATACAGTATACACAATACCATGTTTGTTATTCTACTCTGCAATATCCATCATGCATACTGAATGATTCATTCTTAGCATGTATGCAAAATGTTGATAACATTATTCATATTATTCTGTTTTAGCTTGAATAATTAATGGCATCCTTAAATTCATTAAATTCAAGTTGACCACTCATGCATCCTCTACCCAGCCTCTCTGTCTTGGAAAATCCATATGACTCTGGAGTCACTCCAAGAAGAGCACAACTAAAGAGTTAAAATGATGCAAACTCAAATTTTTCACAGCAGCAGTACAAGTGTGCAACAGTTCGATATGGCTTAATTTTCTGAACTATAAATATGCAGTGGCTAATCTTATGCAATATAATCAGATTTGAGAAGAAATAACCCTTCTGTGCCTAATTTTGTGTTTCTATATTTTTTTCTTTTAACTTCCAAAAGAAATGCAAGTTTCAGAATAAAATCTGAATTTCCCAACACCAATTTATGGAAATAGAAAGCATGTATCCTAATAATAAGGTAGCATATGACCCTGCCAGCAATGGCGGACCCAGTTTTTCATTTAGGCGGTGCGGTATATGGTCAAGTTGTTAAATAATAAAATTGATTTTTTTTTAAATAATTATGGGGTTTTTCAAATCATGCGGGTGCGGTCGCACCCACATGATAACACTTGGGTCCGACCCTGCCTGCCAGGGAAGCTACTTCTAGATCAATACTTTACATGGGGAAAATCTCTGCCCTACTTTAATTTTCTTTTGATAATTGTATATTTAAAGTTGCTATTATAAGGAAAAGGACAAAAGAAGTCATTAACATAAAACCAAGGTGTTATATTCAAAAGATAAGAGGTTAAGGAACACACCTGAGAAATAATCTTCCGAATCTGGGGTTCAAAACCCATGTCCAACATTCGATCTGCTTCATCCAAGACCAGGTAGGTTACCCTCCTCAAGTTAGTGTGATGCGATTCTAACATATCGATCAGTCGTCCAGGTGTAGCAATAACAATTTCAACCCCTGATTAACAAAAAGAAGAAAGCAAAGCAATTTCCATCTCAGCTTCTCTATACTAGAAAAACATGTTTTAGTTTATTTATTCCATGAGAAAACCACATGTTATATAACTATATCTAGTGAACATTAAAGACCTTTTTGGAGATCCCGAACTTGAGGCCCCTTTGGAACTCCACCATATATACATGTATTCTTTATCTTTGATGATGATCCAAACTTACTAGCTTCCGCTTGTATTTGAACAGCAAGTTCACGGGTTGGAGCCAAAACTAGAACAATTGGGCCATCACCAGGAGCTGAAATATAACACAGTTAAAACTCAGTTCAGACAATGTTATAAATAAAAAACAAAAAATAAAATGAGAGAGAGAGAGAGAGCACTGAAAATTCATATTCAAAATTGTAAAGGAATTTAAATTCAAACCTAAAATTGGCTGAGCATTAACATGGACAATGGCCGGTAATAGATAGGCAAGTGTCTTTCCCGATCCAGTTTCTGCAATACCAATGAGATCACGACCCTTCAAAGCCATTGGCCAACCCTGAGCCTGAATAGGAGTAGGTTCCACAAAACCAGCTCTCAGAACTTCTTGCATGACATACTCTGGAGAGAGAACAATATGTAAGAGATCATTCTCCCAAATAAAAAGTCGAAAAAAAAAAACCATATAACAATGCCGGGGATGGGAAGAATAACCAATGAACTCTCCAATCAGAAGCTTAACCTATTTCCTATTCAGACCTTGTGGATTCTGTTCAGTCGATTTTAAGCAGAAAAGTTGGCCCTAAGGACTGGCATCCGAGAAGCTTCTCATCTCATCCTTCAGAAGATTAATGTGGAAGGAGATTCCTTATGCGCTATTCAGTGGGCCTCATGTTCTAGAAAAGCTACTTGGAATATGGCAGATGTGGTGGAAGATGCAATAGATCTTGCTCGCCATCTTACAGCCTACTTTCATCATGTTAAGCGGAGTGCAAGTTCAAACGCCGGTCATTTAGCTAAGGAAGGTGTTGGGAGATAAAGTCTGGCTATTTCTCATGAGTAGATACCTCTCTCTTCTCTGTTAAGTCCCCATGTTTCAGGTTCTTTTGGGTTTGTTCAGCTTCAAGGACTGCTTTGGGTCTTCTGTTTTCAATTTATATCTCTTATAATATATCTTCTTTCATTAATAAAGTTACCATTCAATATACACACACATGTATATATAAGAGAATTAGGCACAAAAAGTGTACTGTGTATCTATAGAAGCGTGACTCTTAATAAGCAACGGTAGCAACCAGATTGTACAGCAAAATTTGAGTTCTAGAATGCCCATTGGGGGGGGGGGGGGGGGGGGGTGGGGGGTGTGGGAATCCACTTTGTAAGAATAAAATAGATATCTAAAACCGTGCAAACTACTGAGCTATCAAGCTTATGGGTCATATCATGAGCCATTTTTAGGGAGCAAAAAGCAATGCCTAAGATAAGAATATAAGAATTTGGGTAACTGGTTTTGATTTATGCTATATAAATCTACAAAAGAAGTCATTTTCCAATTAAGACAACTTCCTGAAAAGCTCGGTGAAAAGAGAATAAAATTTACACTACAAGTTTTTATAAAATGGTTACAAGACAATATATGGTGAAGTAACAAGTGTAAGAATTGCATGTGAATAAAGCATTTAGTATTTTAGTTCCCAATCAAAGTTCATCAATATCAAGGGTTACTTCCATCCCATATTTACCATCCACTTCCATGCTCTATCCAACCATGTTCTATTTCTATCATAAACAATGTTTCCCCTCTTTCAAATGCACCTCTTTAAGAGAACCACCCTAAAGCCCTAAAAGATAACAGTTCCACTTCCTAACACTCCCACACCACCTCCTTCCAGTATTCTTTACTAATCTTCTAGCATACTAACACAAATGGCAGATGTGACCGACTTTCATCTCAACAGAACAATCCATCAAACTCCAATTCCAAACGACTAACCTCAAACACTTCACACACCACACCCAAACCCCCCATGTCCAGAACTACACACATGCACACATCAAAAAGGCATCATTTTTATCGATTTCCAATGCAAACGAAACAGACCCACAACGCTAAAACCGCCAAAACTGTAAGAATTAACGACTTTTCAAGATCATCGACACAATACCTGGGAACCCCGCGTCGCTAAACTCTTTGATGGGCTTGGGAACATCGCGGCCCTCGACGGTGATCTGCCGCCTGCGGCGATAAGCTTCGACGTCCGCTTCGGTCATGGACGCCACGGAGGGGGGCTCTATGTAGAAATTCTTCTCGAAGGGGGTGAGCCCGTCGAGCTCCTGCTTAGAGAGGGCGGCGAGGCCATCGGATTCCTTCCGGCTCCCGGTGGCGCCTCCCCCTCCTCTTCCGCTGCCGCTTCCGATACCAACATCGCTGGAAAAACCGAAAAAAACAGGGATTAGATGAGATGATGTTCTCCCAGTTTAGGGTTTCGTTGCTAAAAATCGAATTCCGGGAACTGGGGTAACGATTTCTCCGATGCAAACACGGTACCAGAAATGCTACGAAAAGCTATTATCGATGTCGGGGTTCTCACCTTCTTCGCTCCCGGTACGTACCGGGCTCGCCGTAACGGCTGTCGTATCGGCTCATGGAGAAGGAGAAGGAGAAGGAGAAGAAGAAGAAGTATCTTTGAAGAAGCCAGTAGCAGCTGCTTTTACTTACGTTATTTCACACACCACACGTGTGAGAAGGGGTGCGTACGTGCGGATGATCCGGGCCGCTCATCAGGTTTCCCTTGTAAATTGGAATAGTTGAGGGAGGCTGATAGATGATAGGATGGCATGTAAAATTCCATTTGTTTGTATTTCTACTTGTGTTCATGTCTGTATTTTTCTATAACTAGAGGATGTCCAAGAGTGAGATATCCTCCATATTCCACTTTTTACAGATTTTGAGTGAGATATGATCCATCCAATTTACATGGGTGGTGAACAAAAGATGACATATCCATATAGTTCCTAGGTTCAAATGCAATAAAAGCAACCAATATGGATTATATTCAATACCTATATAACAATCGCCAAGCTTTCACATTGATTATAAATGATGATGACGATGTTATTTTTATGTGAGTAGAACATTCGACTACGTAATTGAGCGACACCAACAGCAGTCTAGGTATGTAGTGGTGCATTAGACATTTCTAAATATAAGTTATCCATGTTATTACATTTCATAGGCCTATTGTTTTGCTACCTAGCACATTAAGGTAATCGTTTTAATTTGTTTCTCTATTCAAAAAAATTACACTGCAAATTTTTGACATAGAACATGATGCACTGATAATGTTCTTATTTGCAGTGATTATCATGCGATGAATTCGATCACGATCATGTATGCACCAATGACAGCGATCCATATGTCGGTGGAGACCAAATCCTATTGGTTAAAATTTAAGGATGTCCCAGTGTATAGAAAGGGCGGCTCTGATATTTCAATAGGTGATTTCCATTGTGGAGTTCCGTTTCTTTCACTTCAAACAACCAAGGCATCCTGCTCATGGATGGTGGTAGTCTGTATGATTTTAAACCACCTGAAATTGTATCTACAGTTGGATTTTATGTGGAGATCGAACTTGCTTCCAATAGGTAGATGTGGTAGGGTCACAAATCCATATATTGTCAAATGACAAAGTTAGCTTTAAATTGACACCAACTTAAAGATTACAAAAAAAAAAATAATAATAATAACTTAGAAGACAGTGGTTATAGAATAAAGAAAGATGAAAAGCAATATATGATGGATGTGAGGGGGGAGAGAAGCCTTGAAGAGGTCTGGGTTGGTTAGCACTCCTTGTGCAGAAGCAAACTTCCCAAGCATCCAAACTCTGAAAAGTCAGCTTTGACTTGGCTCCATATCTTCATGAGAGCCTTGATGGTCCCTCCCCTTTCTGAAGGGTTTCATTCACATAAGGCCATGTTATCACCTTTGAAAATCACATTTTTTAAGCCCATAATGGTGAGGATTTTGAGTCCCTTATAGCTAGAGCTTCAAGATCAATTTGAAGTGGGCCAGCGGTGTGGAGTCAGGTTTCCTTGGAAAGTTTTATATGGTAAGGGTGGGGGCTGAGAAGGGAGTTGATGTTCCATTCATGAATAGAAGGGCTCTGTACTGGATTGGATGAATTTGGAACACTTACATTTGCATGGAATTCTAAAGGAATGTATTTGTGGCTAAAAGTAAAGAAATAAAGGTGAATATTCATAAATGGTTATTTGAGACTTGAGAGCCATTTATGGATATTCACCTTTACTTTTTTTAATTTTAGTCACTTTTGAAGATGTATTTTTTAGAATTACAAGGAGCCAATTTGTTTGCATGGAATTGAATATGTGAGAACTCATGTTCTCTTGGCGTCTTTAAGAAAGATTGTTAAAGATGTGAGGGGTAAAGATGTAGATAAACCTTACTTTCTTGGATTTGAATTTGTAGGGTAATGTAATGGCATGGTGATTATTTCTCATCTTCTCTTGATTCAATTTTCATTAAAGGGATAATTATTTGACTTTCTTTTTTTTATTTATTCTGATATTATTTTTTGTTGTTCAGTTTTAACTACTTATAGACATAAAGTCTTAAAATAACTAGGAATTCAATTACATGAAACAAGGGTCCTAGGTACTCAATTCCTTAATACAAGTGGCTAGGGTTTTAATACTACTTCTAGAAATACAGGTCTTCGTAGCACACATGGTGAAACCAACTATATAGATTGATGCAGCACGGGCTACTATTCCACTACTGGTCCCACCCAACATAGTTTAGAGGATATTTATTTTTTAGTAGCTTCCTAATTTTATTGTAATTAGGATTAGCATTATGATTTATTTGGTTTCCTAGTTTGATTAGGATAGTTTCTATTATTAGATTAGGTTGTCTTAGGCCCTAAGTTTACTTTGCCTATTTATATTGCATTGTAGAGATGATAATCTCAGATTTGGGAATTGAATAAAAATTGGGATTTTCCCTTGGAGAGGTTTTCCTCGTGTTAGAAATCTCTGCGGAGATAATTTGAAGTGTCTCTTGACACGTGCTTCGGCATCTACGCAAGCCCTAACCCTAGGGCCTGCATCAGTTTGGTATCAGAGCCGAACGATCTCCGATCAGTCGGTGTTGGTTACCCCTATCACTCATCCCCGTTCATCTACATCCCCGTTCATCTACCCATCACAGAACCCACCTGCCCTCCCAACCCCAAACCCCACAGCCGACCCACAACCCAACCCTAACTGCCAAACCCCACCTGCTACTCAGATCCCTCACACAATCCACAAAAACCTCAAACCGAATATAACCCCCATCGCCCACTCTCTCCCAGAACCCCAATTTTCCCCAGCAGAGAGAGAAGAAAGAAAATCAAAGAAGGAAGAAGAATAGAACAAACAAAAGAAGAAGAAGGAGAAGCAAGACGAGAAAAGCGTACCGTGCACCACAAACGCCGCCTCCTGTTCTCTCCTCGTCGTCGCACCTCTCCATCGCCAAACTTGTTGCCAGACCTGCAGCCATCACCAACGTCGTGCATCTCCATCTTCCCCTCGTTGGAGCTCTCCTCCTGTTCTGCTCTTTCTTTCTTGCGCTTTCTTTCTCTCCCCTCCCGGCACCGTCGTCGCCGCTGCTCCACTCCACTGACAGCCATCGACCTCGCCGGAACCCTCCACCTCTACATCGTCGACGAAGCAGCATAAACGACAGTGAAAAGGAGTACCGTGTCCCTCTATCGCCACCGCCACCGCTGCCGATCGCTGCCGTCGCCGACTCCGCCATCGTACATCGTCGCTGCCCATCGTCTCCTTTTCGTTGAAGTCCAAACAGCAAGAGGTCGACTCCTCCTTCCTTATTTTCTCCCCAAGTCCAAGGCAAACGAAAAGAAAGTAAAGCTTCTTGCACGTGCCTATCTCTGTGGCACGTCCCACCTCTTGAGTTCTTTGGTGGGCCTGATTTCTAGATCCAGGTTAGGTCAGATTAGCCTGCACACTACCATCAGCCAGTTACATCTGAAGAATTCAGTAAGCAGCAAATTTTGACAAGATCAACGGTTGAGACTTCTTATTGGGATATCCAGTTCATCCACCGTACGATTTCAGATCCGTCTTCGCCAGAGTGATCGTGGTGCGCAGATCTACACATCAGGTCAGTCAAAAAAAAAAATTTTAAATTTACATTAAACAAACATGCCTCCCAAGAAGCAGATTGATGCGGAGTCTTCCTCTCACAATGATGATGATTTGAGGGGAACCGTTGCACAATTGTCGGTAACTGTTAATCAAATATCCGCAACGATGGCTCAAATGCAAGTTCAAATGCAAGCGACTCTTGAACGGATTGACACCCGATTAACCAATTTGGAAAATAATCGGCGTGATGATAATCATCGCGATGATGGAGGACATCGGAATCAACGAGATCCACATGCCGTTAATGTTGATCGTGATTTGGGTATTAAACTCGTGATTCCTGAATATAATGGAAAATTGAAACCGGATGAATTCATAGATTGGTCAGTGTGTGTTGAAAATATTTTTGCACACAAGCCAATGACGGATGGTCATAAAATTACGCTGGTGGCAACTCGATTTCGTAATTATGCTGCAATATGGTGGGCCGAGTTGCAAAAGAAGAGAAGAAACCAACAAATTGACCCCGTTGACACATGGACCGAGATGAAAAATCTGTTGAAGCAAAAATTTCTTCCTGTCAATTACTCCAGAGATCTGCGTTCAAGTTTTCAGGATTTGAAATAAGGATGTAAGACGGTTGTTGAGTATTCAGAGGAGTTCATGACCATGCAAGCTCGTTGTGGTTTGAATGAAGATGATGATGTGTTAGTTGACAGATACTTTAATGGGCTTACACTTGATATACAACATATCCTCACATTCAAGCATTTTGACAATGTTGATGAGATTGTTCAGCATGCTATTAAAGCTGAGGGGATTGCAAATCATCAAGCCAGAAAACTTAATGCGTCTAAATGGTCTGCACAAAAGACTCCATCAAAGTCAGATTTTAATCCAAATGCTAGTTCCTCAGAAAAGTTTTCTTCCAAGTTTGAAGATCCAAAAAGGTTCACATGTTTTCATTGTAAGCAAAAGGGTCACCGTGCGTTTGAATGCCCAAAAAGAATAAATTTAATGGAAAGTGCACAAGAAGATCCGGAAACAAAAGATGATCCTAAAAGTGAAGAATCCGATGAAGCGGAGGAAATAGCAGCTGAAACAGATGGCGAACTTCTCTTGGTGCAACAAGAGTCTATACCCACTGTTGAAAAGAAATGGTTGCGGAAAAGTATTTTTCGTTCCACAGGTACAATACATGGGCAAAATTGTACAGTTGTTATTGATGGTGGAAGTTGTGAGAATATTATCTCTCAAACCCTTGTTGATCGCTTGAAGTTGAAGGTTTACAAGCACAATCGTCCCTACTTTGTTAAATGGCTCATGACAGGTGATGAAGCGCAAGTGCGACATACATGTCAGGTTACTTTTGCAGTTGGTAATGATTACAAAGATACAATTTGGTGCGATGTGCTACCAATGGACAGTGGAGATATTCTATTGGGGCGCCCATGGCTGTATGACAAGAATGGCACTCATGGGATGCGCGACAACACGTACACATTCAGGCACGGCGAGAAGGAAGTTACGCTCTATCCAAAGAAGCCCGAATCGCCGAAGAAGAAATCAAGGGTTCATGCTACAAAGGAAGTGCTTCACGTACATCATATATATAGAGGCAACTTGAAGAAGACCTGAGTTCGAGGTCAAACTCTTCTTTCAACCTGGGGGGAATGATGCAGCACGGGCTACTATTCCACTACTGGTCCCACCCAACATAGTTTAGAGGATATTTATTTTTTAGTAGCTTCCTAATTTTATTGTAATTAGGATTAGCATTATGATTTATTTGGTTTCCTAGTTTGATTAGGATAAGTTTCTATTATTAGATTAGGTTGTCTTAGGCCCTAAGTTTACTTTGCCTATTTATATTGCATTGTAGAGATGATAATCTCAGATTTGGGAATTGAATAAAAATTGGGATTTTCCCTTGGAGAGGTTTTCCTCGTGTTAGAAATCTCTGCGGAGATAATTTGAAGTGTCTCTTGACACGTGCTTCGGCATCTACGCAAGCCCTAACCCTAGGGCCTGCATCTGTACGGAAGATAGATGGAGGGATTGGAAGAATGGAGAAATTTTTGACAAATAGAAAGGGAAAGTTTCAAAAAGCTATAAAACTCTTGGCCCATTTAAAAAAAAGTACATGAAAGTTTGAATATTTAAAAAAAATATAAAACTTTTCCACAATTCTTTAAATCAAGTACTTCCCATAAATATTTTTGAGGATTGACAAAAATACCCTTATATCATTTCTTTTTTAATTTTTTCCTTTAAGAAATCATTTAAGAGAAATAATCAAGTCAAACTCAAATGACCTAGTGGGACCCACTTCAGCTACCTTTATGCATGGATGGTTAAAAATTGGCGATTCCAAACGACTAAAAAAACTAACTTCATTAAAGTATTGTGATCATCAAAATCAAATTGGCCAGTTTTAGAGAAAAAAGTGGTTAAGAAAAGGAAAAATAATATGTCAAAAGAAAAATGTATTTTTATCATTTCTCAAAAAAAAAATTACACAGAGGGCTTGATTGAAAAAATTATGAAAAAATTATGAAAAACTTTAATATTTTTTTTAAATATTTAAATCTTCATAAACTTTTTTAAAAATTAGCCACAAAATTTATACGTTTTTTGAAATCCTCCCCGGATAAGAAGAAATCCATATCTCCTATATGATTTGCCAGGAAAAGAGACGTTGGTTTTGTAGCTTTTAGTTGTTCATGCTAAAGTGAAAGAGACAAACAAAGATTTTTGCCTCTTTCAGTTGGATAACAAATAACAATACTTGGTGGGCCCCACCTCCCTGTTCCCAGCCACTCACTCCACCTTCCTTGATCAATACCCAATCAACTATCACTCTACAAAACACACACATCAATGCCTAACAGCCTCTCCTTCCCCTCTTGTACTTCATTGCTCTTCTATTTGCTACAATTTCTACTAGTTCTAGTCTTCTAACATTTATACTCAGAATTTGCCAATGCCAGGGACCATCAAAGTTTCAGGTGCTCCAACTCCCTCTCTCCCTCTCTCTCCATCTGTAATTATTGATAGCAGTTGAGTTGTCTTTTTGAATGACTGACAGGCTAATGACTTTGATGATCAACCCATTTCAGTTCTGGACTTGGTGGAGCTTCCATCCTCATCATCCTCCTCTCCTGTTTCTGTAAAGGGTAGGAAGAATGTTCCTTTCCTTGTGTTTGTTTGTTTTTTGTTATTACTGTTATTGTCATTATTGTCTTCTTTTGTCGCCTTTGTTTGGATATGTTCTGAAGACTATAATGGTTTATGCAGTTGCAATGGGGAAGAGGGAATACCAAACTTGGGACAAGGGTGAATTCTTGTTGTGAGTAGCAATTCATCTGCATGCCCCTTTTGTCTTTCTTTTCTTTTCTTTTCTCGTGCCTTGAATGGAATTGTCTATTTGAATTAGAAAACAACTCTTTTGGGGATTTCATAGTTTTGCCTGGAGTTAAAAAGTTTTCTTGGTGTTGATTTTTTTATGGAGCAATTCATTGCCTCTCTCTCTCTCTCTGTGTGTGTGTGTATACAACTGCGCTTCCTCTTTTTGGCGGATCCCAATTGGTTTTTGTTTCTGTTGCATGGACATCGATGAAAATATTTATAATAGATATTATTACTGTTTTTTGTTTCCCTTTGATTATTTGTTTTTGGGCTAAAAAATTGGAAAAACTTTTTTTGGTTCCTGAAATTCCCTGTTTCATTGGAAGGATAACAACCTAGTATTGCTATTCCTCATGTAAAATAGAATTTTGTAGAGAAAAGTCTGAGCTGTTTTGAAAAAGTTCTTATTTTAAGAAAACCACAACTTGGGACCATGTTTTTAGCTCATTGTTGTGATACTGCTTTTCCTTTCCACAAAACCTGGGAATCTAGTAACCAAAAGTTTCTCTCTCATTTTGCATAGACTACAACCTTTTTGTTTGGTGCTTGAAATTTGTTGGTGTTTATTTTTGTGTTCCAGCCCATTGATGACTCTTCGCGACAACCTGGTCATTACACTACATGATGCTGAGGGGAATGAGATATCCCGAACAGGTTTAATTCCTGAATTGATTGTGTGCTTGCTTTAGCTGACCCCACATAGATGGGATAAGGCTTCAATGTTGATGGTGATTATTTGTATGCTTGCTTTCTCATGAATCAACGAACAGGTTGAATTCACTTATGTGGTTTTCACCCTTTAAAGTTGGTTTTATGGGGGTTTCCTGTTTCTAGTTGTTCAATGATATAGTAGAGTTACTTAAAGTAGCTTGTCTTGGTAGATGTCAAAACCATGTCTGTTGTTGAGAAGGGAGTTTGGGACGATCTGTTTCCACTCAAAGGTGGCGGTCAGGTACACATGAAGCTGCAGTTTATCCTCAGCGAAGAGGAGCATAAGCGGATTCAGTACATGGTATGCTAATTTTTTCAGTGTTGAATGCAGCAAAATCCCTGAAGAAGGTTGTGTTTGTACTATTGAATTTCAACACTGTTTTCTGTTGGTAGAGGGAATCTGTGGTGAAGAAAAAAGAGGAGCTGGTCAAGAAGAGTCCCATGCATTCAGAAATTGCCACTGATCCAGTTGTTAGTGGTAATGCCAAGACAACTCTGTAATCTAATAATAAATTTGAAAAACTTCTTACGGATCCCAAATCCATTTTGCAGTTCTGCCAGAAAGTGTTGTCCAAACAAAAGATGCAAATGTCTTCAAAGAACCCATCAAAGATTTTATTTTGAATCAAATGGTGCACCATGAGGATTCACAACCCAGACATGCACTTCAAGATGGTCAATCAAATGAAACAACCCCAGTTAAGGATTCTATTTGATTGGCACCCTTATTTTCAATGTTTAACAGAATGCATATAATGGGTGTTTAGTGTAAGTTAAGTTTATTTTTCTTCCTGTTAATTCATAAATACATTAAATTTTCAGTTTAACTTTGAACTACTATGTCAATGAATTCTTCGTCTAAAGAATTATATTATTTTCTCGCACCCAAGTACAAATGGTTTTGTTCCCTAGAGCAAACTTGACTGCTGTGGAATAGAATATTCATGTTCTGCTAATGGTCCTTGTATATGTTTACAATGATACAGATAGAAGGGGGGCTTTATCAACCACTCCTTTTTTCCAAGTTCAAAACAACACTGAGTGCTCTGTTCATAATCTGCTTCAAGAAAAATACAACAGTTCCAAAGAAACATTCAAGACTCAATCACCTCCTGCTACTATAGAGAGCTACATTCGCTCAAAGGAAGGTTTAGATCCTCAGTTACAATGTTCAGCTGAAGATGATGATGATACTCGCTATTTGGCTTCTTCTTTGTTAGGAGAAAACAAAACTCATATTTCTCAAACAGAGACTTCAGCTGAGAAAATCCCAAGCAATGTTAAGAAACTGATTGGTACCTTTGAAAGTAGTCTATTTCAGGTAATGTTTTCTTATTGTTTGTGTGGTAGTGTCTATTTTCACATTGTGATGAACATTATGTTCTTTGTCTTGATTGCTCAAAACTTGAATAAGAACAGGGACCAAGACCGCATGCTTTCCGCCTGACTAAATCCCACTCAAACATGATTGAGATGGAGAAGCCTTTGAAGGGGACTCAGATTGACAAATATAGCGAAGGAGAAGGCAGATTTATACAGCAGGACAAGGATACCAAAGCAGCCTCTTTTTTTGTGGGGAGTCTCCAAGATGAGAACTTGCAACAAAGTGCAAAGCATATAAGATCACTTTATACAAAAAAACCAGTAGTTAACGTCCCTGGAAAACAAGATTTATTAGTTGTTGATGTAAAGAAAGGTTCTAGTATTGCAGCAAGGGTCAAAGAGAATAAGTCATTTGAAGAGAAAATTGTGTACGAGTCATGCCGAGAAGGAAGGCATGGGATAATTAGAAAATACCCAGAGCAGTCAGACATGTTAGATACAGAACACCATTCGGTCAAAGCAACAAACCCAAGAAGAGACAAAACAGTTGAGGTCCATGAAGATCCTAGAAGTATCAGGGATGATAACTTTCAGTTATCCCAAGAGGAGCTCTTTGAAGCAGGAGGTATAAAAGAAACTAGAAAAGAAAAGGACACTTTCTGGGAAAAGCTTGGTGAAGCAGCTGCAGTAGAGAAAGCAAGTCTTACATGCCCTGCAAACACAGACCTGCAGTTGGGTTTGTCCACGACCCAACAGGAGTCTGATTGCAATGTATATTTAGAGAAGTGTGGATGCAAAACTTGTAGAAAAGACTATGAGAAACCAGCAATTCATGGAGCATCAAAAGGAAAACAGAAAGTACTGATTTACAATAAAGCGGAACATTGTCTCCTTGAGAACCTAGGTAACTTGATATTCCAAGATGAAACGAGACATTTATGTATCACAACTGCAGGTAAAAAATTAAAAAACATGATTGGAGGCTTTGATATCTATGACAAAACACATCCAAGTGAGACGAATGCAGAAATAACATTAGAGGTTTGTCTATCTTAAGCCATTTTTCAATACCTTTATTATGTTTGTATGTGGATCAGCTTTGCAAATAGGCAGTGTTTCCGAAATGTTAGTTCAGAGTTATCTTGTTTTTATGCAGAGCAAGATTTGTAGCTACACTCATGAAATTGATGAACATGATAGGGCTTCTAGTGATTTCGGAAACCCAATTGCTGAAAGATCAAGTGGTGTTACAAAAAATGGTGGATCATTGATTGAACAGGTTAGGCACTATGATCGTTGCTTTCTTCTCATTTTCCTTAAAAATTGATTATAAATGTTGTAAATGCAGTTTTCACACCATGAAGTTTTCCAAGGCATATCCATTTTTGTTACTAGAAGTGTATAGTATCAGTCACTAATACCATGGAATATTCATGACAAGAATAAAATATTTCCTAAATACCACCTTTAAGATGAAAAGCAATATTAACACCTTTTTCCTATGTTTTTTAACATGGTATTCTTACCAAGCCCACCTTTAGATGAAAAGCAATCTTAACACCTTTTTCCTAAGTTTTTGAACATGGTATTTTTACCAAGAAAAAGTTTCTATTAAATGAAAAAGTTCCATACTAGTATACTACACAGTCAACACTACATAATCTATTTACAAAGATATGAACCTACTCTTCAAGTGTATCAGGACAAGAAATCATCAGTTACATATGGCTACCAACTAATTTTTAACGCTGTGGCATTTAGAATTCTGAGTTCTTCTTGGAAGTTTCCTTGAGCTAATGAGCTCTGGGTCTGTCAATGTATTCACTTGAAATACATTCTTACCCTCTTAACTTGAATGCACTACTCGAAGCTTCAAAATTTGGTAATGTTTTAAAATCTTTGAAACCTTTAAAGAGACTTCACCCTACCATATATCCTCTCTAAAACTTATTATGATTCCACCCCCACCAAAAAACCTAGAATTGTCAACTAAAAGCATTACAAGGCATATACAATATTTCTAGGACATACTGCAAAAGGTTTGATAGAAAAAAGCTATGAAAGGTTGCAAATAAGATGGAAAAAATTTTCTTTTATCAATTGTAATAAACCGTATACCAACCCAAAAGCTTAAGCTGATAGGTGGAACGCCCATACAGATATATTAAGACATGTCCAGCCTATTATTTAAGCGATGTGGGACTTCCCAACACTCCCCCTCACGTACAGGCCCAACAGATTTCATGGGCAGGGCCTATCACGTGGGCTACATAAGAACAACGGCATCGAAACCCACTCTAATACCACGTAATAAACCATATACCAACCCAAAAGCTTAAGCATGGAAGGCCCGTACATATATATTAAGACATATCAAGCCTATTACTTAGGTGATGTAGCACGTGGGACTTCCCAACATCAATATCTAGTTCTTGTACTTGAGTGTCTCTGAACTCTTCAGGGTAACATGGTGCTGTTTAGAATGCCTTGAAGGTTATAGATGTAAAGTGCACAAACACGCAAGCCTAATTCCTATTATGTCCGGCCACTCTATGCTTGAATGAAATTCTTATTGCCTTTGCAACATCAATTCAATGAGCTGTTACAATTTGGCCTGAGATTGGCTGGTCAGCCAGTATGGGTTCACTTGAGCCCAGCTGCCATGAATCCATACAGCACCTTTCTGGAACTGAAGGCATTAAAAGTAGTTTAATACAATATAACAACGTTAACAAAGGAAAACAAATATATAAGGGACAGGCCTGCCGGCACAAACCTTCACTGTAAACAGATGGGGTCCAGTCTTTTTCCCTTTTTTTTTTCTTTTTTGGGACTATTATGAGTTTAACAACACCTGCTATCGCACTGATAGAGTTGTACTATCTTGATAAAAATTATGTGGAACACTGAATAATATCGAGCTTTCTGTTCCCATAAGAAATGTCTCTTGAAGGTTGAACAATTGGCAATGATATGATGCTGCTCCTATCTAAAGTTTCATCCTATTCTTAATGCTTGAACAGAATACCTGTTTACTGTTTAGTGCTTCTAGCTCATAATTGCCTATCATTTATGTCAAAGGAAATTGTTCTCTGATTTATGAATTGTTTCTCCTGTTATTAAAGATAGTTGTCTCTGATATTCAGTGCATCATGTTTACCTGTTCCTCAATGTCATTATTGACTTCCATGCTTTTAGACTTCTTTTCCAACATCAAATCTTCAGTTGCTTTTAACATGTTTTCCTTTTATTCTAATGATAGAATTGATGCATATGGATGCAAATGTACCATTTTTTTGTATTTTGAGTTCTCCTCTAGACAATGTATAAAATAGAATCTCCTGTGCATTGCAGGTGATAAGGGTAGTGATTATAGTGGCATGTGGAACTATTTTTTACAGCACTAGACAAAGAAAGACCAGGTCCTTACAGAACTCCATTCCTGTTACTTTGACCTTTTTTATCTAATGTTTTTCCAACCTTGGTTTCATTAAAGTTCACTAACTCCATTACAATGTGAGCCAGTAAATAGGGCTGGTAAAGTTCTCTTACTATGACTAAAGCTTAGCAACCTTGACCACTATAGGCCAGACCTGGTCCTATTTTGTATGATATTTATTTTATTTTATTTTGCCCTGCTTACTGGGTGTGTGCTTGTATTTCAGGCCTTATATAGACAGGCAAGCTGGGCCCCACCTAGGTTCTAACTTTTTCCATATCAAGGCTAAGGATTGAAAATCCATGGCCAAGCTCTGTTAGTGGTTGCCCAGACCTGAGTTCAAGGCCTGGTAGATCAATGGTTTTCTTCCACTTGGGCAACAAGGATTGAAATTGTTCTCTTGATCTGTCTTATGATGAAACTTTTTTCTGTCTTCTTATTGGCAGGTAAGCAGGTTATGTGGTTGAAACTATTACTAGAAGAGACATGGTGGAGCAGGGCTCAATTCTCTGACCCATGTGGGGCTGGAAAGATGGGCCCAGGCCCAACCCATTTGCAAAAATATATGCCCTTGTGAGTGAAATAAATACATCAGGCTTCGCCGGGCCTTCAAGCATGCATGGGCCCAGCCCACTTAACTATCTAGGCAGAAAATTAGGCCCAGATGCAGACCACAGACCTAAAAACACAGTCCATATCCAGCCAGGCAAGCTAGTCTTGGGGTGGGCCAGTCCATGATCACAACTCTATTTATTTTCCTAGTTATTTGTGTTTCTTTGTATGTTTGTATATTGATAGATTTACATTAGGTTTTTTTTTTATTATTATTATAAAGGCCTTTTCTTTTTATTCTTTATAATATGGGCTGTGATGTTTAGGTTTTGTAAAAGAGCCTCTTCAGATTTTTAATGTATTTTATGAACTACTTGAGCTGATGTCATTAAGACTGAAAATAAAATATGTAACTTCATGAACGTTTAAATTGTAAATTAATGGCCATGTACTTTTTTTTCTATTACAGTTTTTTTTTTATAACATAGAAACCCGCTGACCCTCCTTCGGAGGATCATTGGTAAACCTACAGATAACATAGAACCACCCACTAGCCCTATGTATCGGTTAAGACCTCAAATGGATTCGAAGGCAGGACCTTCAGGTTAAAACTGGACTTCTTAACCACACGAACATTTTAAGTGTGGGCACATTTTAAGTTTGTTCTAACATCTCTTTCTCTATTTCTTTTTAATTTTGTGTTTTATATGTAATTAATTTGACGTAAACTATAGACAATGGTAAATTGGGAGAGATTTTTTTATTTATTTCTTGGGTTTCTCGACTGTTTTGGATTCCAATGGTGTGCTCCAATGATTCATTTTTCATATATATTTGTATCATTTTGGGAGGCCACCTAACCTGTATTGTCGGGAAAAAATAAGGGCTATTCGTCACTTAATGGAATGAGATAATTGCTTTTTGACTCTCTTCTTTTTTAAAAAGATGAGGTTTTTTAGTTTTAATATTTTTTTATATGACTCAGTTTTTTTCTTTTCTTATATCTTAAAGTGATCCTTCAATTCACTTTACAAGTAAACTACCCAAGCATCTCTGAGAAATATTGGGGTATTTTCAAAATGGGGGTTTGGGGGGTGGGGGCGGGGGTTTGCCTGATATTATCAGGAAAAGGTAATGGGAATTAATTAATTTTTTTATAATATAAAAATACTAGAATATTAAAAATAAGTATAACTTGCTATGAAAATTTATTTTCTATATGTTCTTACTATTTAAAAAAAGAAAACACTTTCTTTGTAACACAGGTGATGCCTGCTGGCAGAGTTGTTGTTTGTGCCAGCCTGTTCTTCTAACTCTTCTCATTATTCTTTTCTTTCCAAACGGCCCCATTTCTTATACCATACTTGTTCTCTTAGCTGCCAAGCCCCCACAAACATTATATTGCAATTTGCATACTTTCAGGGCTGTTTGTGTGAGAAGTGGGGGAGTTTGATATTTGAAATTCAAGTGAATCCTGCCCAAGTTGAAATGCTTTTAGATTTTCAAAGTCATCAGCATGAAAAGGTGTAATTCCATTGTTTTAAAACATCACAATGCCCATAAAGGTGTAGGGCTGATGTAAATGGCAAATATAACTATCCAAATGTATATCTAATGTATTCGGGCTGTGGGTTCTTTTTTTAACCATTCTGTTATAATGGGGGGTGCCCCATAGGATCTCTTTCTCTGTAACAGACTCATTTTGTACATTATCCATTTTTTTAAACGAAAGACTATCTTATCTTTAAAATAAAATAAAAATATATATATGTTTATTTCCATTTAGGGTTGTAATTGGGCTGGACTTGGGTTACGTTGGCAACGAGGATCCAAATGATTCCAAATTTATGGCCAAACCCGAATCTAGACCGACTATGTTTAGTAGGACTTTTCTGCGTCCGAGAAATGCTAGGGAGGCCTAACACCAGGTTTTGCCCCAACTTTGGTCATTTAGTTTTATCTTATTGGCTAAGTAGGAAACAACTTTGAGACCCTCAAAATAGTACTTTACATTATCAAATTGTTACCATTCTTTGCACATATGTATATCCTCGAGAGACATTTCAAACCCATAGTCGGATGATATGATATTGAAAAGTTGGGCCAAACAAACTTAGAAATGGCTTACTCATTCCCAATAATGATTACACATAGAACGTGAGAGACAATCTTAACCAGTCGTCAGTATGGTGCCTAGGAAAGCTAATATGGATCATTAATTTCTTATGAATGGTAATAATATGAAAAATGAACTAAATCATCATCAAAAGAGGCCATACAAAGGGTAAAGAGAGACGACCGATAAAATCTATAGATCACATTTGTTTGTTCTTATTCATGCATAATATGTATAATGAGGTGTGAATAAGGTCATATTCAGCCCAAAATTTACACATTCGAAGGTGGTAAAACATTACACGCCTCCCCTGTGAAAGTAGAGGTTACAACCTGGCTCTAATAGGCCAATGGCTCAAATCCCATCAACCCACCATTTCATTTTTATTATTATTATTTTTTGAAATCCTATGGGCACAAAATTTAGGATTTTAACCATTGATTTTTTAACAAATAAAACCTAAGACATTTAGTTTTATATCAATTCTTCATAAAATTTGCCAAATATGTGAAACAAGCAAAAAAATTTCAACCCATGTATTTAATTTTTTGTACTCTTGCAGTTCCTAATTCATGATCTGAATTGTTCATTAATCTCATACATATGATAATAAAAAAATTAGATATTAAATCTTCATAGATTCTGAGAAGCATTTGAAATACACGCACATCTTAAAGCATTCAAAATTCTCATTTACCGTGTAAAAAATAATATGGCCCCATGTCGACTTTTTGACGAACCATGTGGATAGGGGAGATTCCAAAATTTTTCCTTAGGGGTGGGGGCATAATGTAAAAAAAAAAAAAAAGACTTGGAGGACCAATATAAAAAATCACGCCTAAATATTTAAGGGGTTTTATGAACAGTCATTGAACTATTTAACAATTATATCTCTATATGAAAGAAAAATTAAATGGTTTTCTCCTAAATACCCTTTTCAATTCAAACCTATTCACAACTTTCTCAGCAACATTTCTCCTCATTTCTCCATGACTCCATCCAATCAGAATTTCCTTCTTTAATACTTTCTCCTCATCCATTTTGCCATTTTATATCGAAAAGTTATATAGAAATTCTTAATATATTTTGCAAAAAAATAGATTTTTATGTATGAGAATAAATATTAAGTGGTCATATCATATGTTGTCATCTGCTTGGAGTTGTCGGGAGAATGTTTTAGTGTGACCCCAATGGGGCCATGTTTTCTTCATTTTAAGAAGAATATTTGGCCTAAGGATGGAACAAAAAGCTTAAGGTTACAATTGTGAGTATCTTTCATGGTGCCATGGGTCTTTGTTGGAGTCTTTTTCACATACTAATTCAGGCCCCCTTAGGTGAGCTCGAGGCAGTTGTTGAATGGTATACGACATCGCATCACAAGTCCCATCTAAACATTGAGGGATTTCGATAAATCGCTATAACAACAAATATTACTCCAATTGAAATAAAATTTAAATCAATTTCTAATTTCTCAAATTAAATCAAGAAAAAGTTGGACCCACATAAGCCAACAAAACAGGGTCAGTCCTTTTGAAGTAAAAAAAAATGACTTCAAACTAGGTAGATTTTAGGATCAAAGATGTACACGAGTGGGCCACACATATCATGCATGAGCGGTGAGCCGGTTGGACGTTGCACGTGTGCCACGTATGCCCTGCAGTGGGAACGTGCGTGGCCCTGAAACGAAAAAGCCGCGCGATAGGAATCAAAAGTGGGCTTGAAAATCAATCAAACCACGAAAATGCCACCCAGCCCATTCACAACGCATAGTTCTTAGAAGCTGGATCGTGTACGTCCACGTCAGCAAAGTACTAAGTACACGTCCTTAGCACCACACGCGTGCCGTTGTCACACGTGCCTTTAGCATCTATTCATCCAATAGATCAGGCTTAGCCCAATCCGTGGGCCACTCATTGATGAATAAAATTGCTCCCCAATTTACCTAGTAGGGCTTAATCTTGGTGTATATCACGCTCTGAAGCATGTAATTGATCATTTCTTCGTTTGATATGTAGAAATTATTGTTCTCAACAAATAGTTTTATCTGCTCTCTCTTCATATATAATCAACAAATATATATATTTTGCGTATTGGGGGAGATTTGAATTCACGCACTCTCACTCACATACTCGTGTTTTAATTATCTGATGTACTGCTTGGAACCGTAGTTTTATTGTTTATTTACTCATACATGCTCAATGCCATGAAATTTGATCCTACTGTCTAGATGTAAGCAATAAACATTGTTAATTTGAACGTAAGAGTTGAAGTGATCATCATTGTCATTGTCTTAGCCTTGTTTTATATAAATCGAGTCAATTATAATTCTCTACAGTTTGGTTTTGATTGATATATAAGCCAACATCATGGGTCCTAACTATTACTCAGCGTGTACGAGACCAATTTTAGGATTGTATTTAAGCAATAATAAGCTTTCATGATAAAGATGAACATTGTTTTGATTTTTCATGCAACTCATTATGTCATTGTTTGACATAGTGCATCTTTCTTACAAAAATAAAAAAAAAAAAAAAAAAAAAGAAAAAAATAAAACCATTTTTCTCAATGGTAAGGATTTTGATATTTAAAGGGAAATGGTAGAAATGTAACATTCCTCTATTGTGTGAAGTGCGAAAAACTTTACTACAAAGATAAGTACTTGATCAAAATTTATAACTAAAGTTTGTAATATTGAAAATTCACAAATATGATGTGATGGCTTGTCCTCCAGCATTTGCAAATGCTTAGCCATTTAAATCACTTGAAATGACCTTTGGAATTCTAACTCCTTAGTATATGCAAATCCTCCACCCTAGAGGAGAATTAAGAACTTCCACCACAGGGAATAACTTTTGGAGAATTCACAAATTCTCTAAACGTAAAATCCTTGAATTATAGCAAGGAAATAGGGTTTTTATGTGCGTGCTGATATAAGAACTTATAAACTATTTTCTTATTGGAACTCAAACATTTGTTGGCTTTAACATGTGGAATTATTGAATTCTTCTTTGTATTTAAGCATTTAAAAACTTTACAAAAAAGGTTGGATTTATAGAATTCCAAAGGCCATTTGAGACTATCTAAGTAGTTGGGATTTTGATAAAAAAAAATATGGTATTTGTAAATGGCACACGACAAGTCATCATATCACGTTCATAAATTTCCAATACATAAGACTATTGTAAAAGAACATGATCTTAGAAACAAAATATTAAAAACCAATACACATAGAATTTCAAGCAATTTGAGTCGCAAATAAAGTCCTAATAATTAAACACCCACGGTGCAAAATGTTAAGTACCTAGCCTTGTCACGTGAGTCTCACTTCATATTTATCTAAGATTTTGCCAATGCATGTTGTGGTGCATAATACCCTTTGTATGTATGTACTCCCTTCACGTTCTCTTCTTAATGTTATTTATCTAATTTTACAAAAAAAGAGTAGAGAAAAATAATATTGATTAATAATTAAATTTATTTAAGTAAAGATATTTATAATTATATGATGCATGCTAGAAACACAATTAGGCACCAACATACCCGTGGTTGAGCGGTATTGACATCTCGGCGTCAAACACATGACTACGAATCAATTCTCGGGTCCTCGGTTGATAGTATCACAACAGGCTAAAAAGCCAACTTAGCAATAAAAAAGAAAGAAAAAGAATTGCAATTAGGGTGCCTTGACATTCTTGGGTTTGTATGAATCATTCTAATTTCTTAAAAAAAACACACAAAGCATATGGAAAGAAAGAAAGAAAGAGAATTTAAGCTCAAATTTGCAAATACCTCATTTGAAGTAGGGCAAAATAGAGAGAGAGTAAAGGGCATCCCATTCCCATCCCATGTCATGGTCATGTTGATGTACTTACCCGGCCCGCTATTTAAGCCCAAAGCCTAAACCCTCTTTTTTCCCTCTCACACTCTCTCCTCCCTCAAATCCTCAATCCCTCATTTCATTCCTTTCCCCTTTCTAGGGTTTTCTTCCTCCTCCTCCTCCTCCTCCTCCTCCTCTCCCACCACTCACCACACCCCAACCAAATCCCATCCACCGACTCACACCATGAGCAACAACAAGCAGTCCTCCGAGCTCGACATGTCCGACCTCGGCTCTGCCCTTCCCGCCGCCGCCGCAGGTACCAAAACCACCTTCTATCTATACACACACATGCTTTATATACGTCTCTATGTTTGTCTGAGAATCCGCTGTTTGTGTGGTAGCTCTTAGCGCAGAGGATCGAGCAGGTCTCGTTAATGCTCTAAAGGTGATTCCTCTCTCTCTCCGATTAGGGATCGGAGTCTAGGGTTTTGGTTTCTTGGATGATGATGATGATGATCTTGTATTGTTTTTGTTTGTTGTTTGGTTTTTGGATTTGGATTTGGATTTGGATTTGATGCAGAACAAGTTGCAGAGTCTGGCCGGACAGCATTCGGATGTGCTCGAGACGCTCTCTCCCACGGTCAGGAAGCGCGTGGAGGTCCTTCGCCAGATCCAGGTCTGTTTGTGTTCTTATCATGATTCTAGGGGTTTTTGTTGATTGTGTTCTTAGATGTTAGATGTTTCAAGTCCTTTTGATATCTTCAAGTTCGGGTTTTGAAGTAATCAGTCATAGCAAAAATGAAAAAGTTAGGATTTGGAGTTTTTTTTTTTTTTAATGTTTTTGTTTGAGTGTTGATCGATCTCTCTATCTCTTGTTTTTGTGCGATTGATTGGATGTAGTTATGGAAAGCTTGGATTTTTATTGTGATTGCTGATGGATTGCAATTCGTGGAACCGCCATCATTATTATTTTTGGAACCGCCATTATTATTATTTTTTTTGGTGGAATCTGGTTCTGTTTGATGTGTATATTGGCAATGTATACTTGTTTGTGCTGTTGATTAGTTGAGTGTTGTTGTGGCCATGGTTGAGAATGAAATGACATGAAGACATTTTTGGGGTGGGTCTTATGTTAGTTTATCATCATTTTTCTATCTTGACTTTATCACTGTCGGGTCAAATTCAGACAGTAGTGTGCCTATTCAAGGGATATCAGACATTTTAATGTTTTGACACAAGCCTTCAGTGCTGCTGCGTTTAGTGTGAATGTGTGATAGCGGAGAAGCTTTGAGTTGACTCATATCAATTAGTATCAGGCGAATCAACTTGGACAGTTGGATGAGAATAAAGATGCTTGTTTTAGTATTCAATTAGTTTATTGTTGGTTATGATCAGTCAAGAATGATGACCCCACCATAGGTACTTGTTGTTTAGTTCCAAGTTTATTTATTCTCAATGCTGAGAAGTCTCATTAGAGGTTATTAACCGAATAGGCTTATGCTTTGAAATGTTTGACAGGTGAGTTATATATTCTAAGCAAAGGCAAAATGAATCATATTGAAATTTGGAATTTATTTTTACACCCAGCCACAGAGCCATTTTATATTTTAATTCATACTTTATAGGTGCGCACTATGGTGTAAGAGCCAATAATTTATCTGCCCAAATTTAATAATGGGCTTAAGTGTAGGAAATGAATAAGCATTTGATAATAATTGGATTTTATTATTTATCTTTTCCTTAAAAAAATAAATTAAATTGTTTGAAGATCACTTCTTTTAGCGAGTAATTTGTCCCAGACTTTTGCAATTCAGAAATGATTGTCTGATAAGTGAATGAAGTTTGGATGAAGATAATGTTCTCTTAATGCAGTCATTAACACTTCTTGATGAGGTTGTTTTGAAAATTATGGTTTAACATAAATCACCTATAATCCTATATGACCAATAAAATATGCATCCGAACACTTTCTGCATGTGCATTCTTCCAAATTGTCGTCAATTCAATTTGGACGATACAACATATGTATTTTGAGAGAGAGAGAGAGAGAGAGAGAGAGGATCTATTTTAAGGCCACGTTCTGCATCCAAATCTCTGGCGAAATGTTTTTTTTATTTTTCCACAAAGTGGTGGAAAAACCATGTTTGGAAATTGTAAATCCTCGAGGATTTGGACCAATGGAAAATATCATTTTTGAGGATTTTCAATGCCGATCTTCCCCCATAAGATTTGTAACTCGCTTACTTTTGCGGATTTGAACACCTAAACGAATTTCTCTGCCAATGCATTGATATTGATGTGAAGTCAATCCTTAGAAGCCCCTGTTCCAGAGGATCTGAGAAATCCTTGGATCTGCGGATTCCTCCTCAGTTATCAAACGTGCTCCAAGTTTTAAGGATTTTTTTTTATCAATTATGGTTATTTTTCATTTTAATTTGCATCAGAAAGCCTCATCATCATGATGCTCTCTAGATTCAATAACTCTTTTCTTGCAATTCCTTAAACTCTAATTTTGTCGTATCACATGAGCTCTGTACTATGTGAAACATTATTCCTGTTTCTCTGCATTTACAACAATCCACTATCTTAACTGCTTCTGATATCATTTTGAGTTTACTCTATGCATGACTTAACTCTCTGGGGTTAATATTCAGTACTTAACATGCTGCTTTAGCATTTTTTCCCTTCTTTGGATTGTACAAAATGCCGAAGGATCTATCAGAATAGTTGAGCGTGCCTTTTGTGCGCGCGCTGTTATAGTGATACTATGAGCGGCCTGGTGAGATGGCAGAGAGCTTTGTTACTGTCTAATGTGAAATTTTTTTTTTTTTTTTGGTGGGGGGGCATGGCGGGGGGGCGGGGGGGGGGGGGGGGGGTTCATAATAGTGTAGATTGTTTTGTAAGGTTTGTGGAGTAGTTGGCACTTTGTACTCTTAGGCTTTTTGTTGGAAATGACTAATGTCACCATTTTAAAAAAATATAAAATAAAAACATTATGATCTACAATTTGAATTAAGTTATTTGGAACTGCGTTTTCTTCTTGAACCTATCCTACTGAAAAATAATCATTGGAAATGCTTATTTTTCCAAGTTCTAGATGAGATCAGAAATTGTAACAGAAAAATTAGAAGGTGCCTTTGGAAAATAAAATGAAGCATTACAAGTTAGAAACAATGAAATGCGATGCCACAGAAATTGTGATATTATGCAGAAATTTGTGCATTGATGTAATATAAGAACATTTGGCATTACTGTGTTACACTGATTTTCGTATGTAATAACTTTATTTTTTCAATAATTAAATTATAGATTTTTATAAAATTATATAGTAATATTAGAATATGAAGAGAGCCTAAAGCATAGTTGGAAGGTGCTCATTATCACAACTGTGAGGTTGCGGGTTTGACTCATGTTACCATTCAAAATACATATGTATGTATGCATGTTTGTGTGTATCGGACTTTTTAGAACATTACAGTTGTGTATGCGATATTGGAATTCTATGTAATACTAAGCTTACCATGGTTTCTGTATTTCAGAGTCAACATGATGAGCTGGAGGCGAAGTTCTTTGAGGAGAGAGCAGCACTTGAAGCCAAGTACCAGAAGCTGTATGAGCCATTGTACTCTAAGGTACTCCATTTATTACTTGGCGAGGATAGAATTCTGGAGATGGCTTTGTAAACGTGTCACTGGTGCTATAATTTTTTTAAAACCAACTTCAGTGCTATCTTTGTTATATATATGAATAATTATTGTTCTTATTTTTGGAGTGTTATGATGACTATCTAGCCTCGGAAGCCAACTATATTCATATTAGCATTTTTGTACAAGATTCCCAAAAATTATTTTAGCCACCTTTGTGCTACAATTGGTATTGCTGGCTTGCTGCAATATACTGGTTTGCAAGCTTCTTAGCTATATCTATTTTGATCAGTAACTAAAGAATTTTTGTTAAACTAAGAAAAGGATAGATGGTGAGGAAGGGGATAAAAAAAATAAACTGTTGCATATATTGCAATGTTATTGCACAGCTTTATGTGACATTTACTTGTGCATATGGTACAAGATATTTGTCAACAATATATTGCAGAAAGTTTCTATAAGCTTTCTATGAAAAGCACTACTGTTTAAAAATTTATCTAGTAGGTTTCCTTGAAAATGTGCAGAGATATGAGATAGTAAATGCTGTTGTCGAAGTTGAAGGTGTTACAAATGAAGCTGCAGAGGAGACTGCCACAGAGGATAAAACAACAGAAGGTGGTCTTGTAACAAATGGCTAGTCTTTATTCCATCGATCGTATTTTTGTATTTGGAAGCTTACTATGCTTTTCTCTTTCAGAGAAGGGAGTGCCTGATTTCTGGCTCACTGCGATGAAAACTAATGAAGTCCTTGCTGATGAGGTAACTGCTAAAAATGTCCTTGATTTAGGTTACATCTCTTCTTCAGTATCTCATTGTTATAATTATTTTATCCTTTCCTGGAGTTCAGATTTCTGAGCGTGACGAAGGCGCACTCAAGTATCTCAAAGATATCAAGTGGTTCAGAATCAATGATCCTAAGGGTTTCAAGCTTGAATTCTTTTTTGATACAAACCCGTATTTCAAGAACACTGTTCTAACAAAGACATATCACATGATTGATGACGATGAACCTATTCTAGAGAAAGCAATAGGGTAACTTTGGTTTTTGACAACTTCCATAAAACCCAGTTCTACTGCAGAAGCTCTTTTTATCTTCAATGTTGATTTTTTTTTTTTGGTTGGTTTCTCTTTTAGGACGGAGATTGAATGGCATCCAGGGAAAAGCTTGACACAGAAGCTTCTAAAGAAGAAGCCAAGGAAGGGATCAAAGAATACTAAACCTATCACCAAAACTGAAAACTGTGAAAGTTTCTTCAATTTCTTTAATCCTCCTCAAGTTCCAGAGGATGATGATGATATTGACGAAGAGACAGTAAGTTCCACCTCCTTACAAATTTGAAGATTAGACATGTGTTTTGCTTGAGGTATTATCATAGCGGCATATAGCCGATTGCATTTGAACTTGTACCTGATGCCACGACTGGTTTACAATATAAGTTTATTAAATGCGCTGCTATATTGGATTCATGTTTCTAAACCATGGAAACCTAGTCTTGTTGCCTTCAAGTACTGGATGGGTTTCCCTTATTCCATGTCCATATCATCTTTCTACCTATCCGTATGTGTATGGCCTTGGCATCGCATTACAGAGTGAAAAAGTAAATAAAATGAGACCTCACATTCAATTCCTGGTATTTGATTTGTCTTTTGCCATGTCTTTTAAATAGGCTGAAGAGCTTCAGAACCAAATGGAACAAGATTATGACATTGGGTAAGTCCTGTTTTCCCATTTAAGTCCAATATGCTTCATAGTCTATTCATTTGGAATCCTCTTTTTTTTAAAGGAATGTTTAAAGTGATCCTTCTGCGGCTGTGTCATGATGTGAAACTATTTTGCTTCCTTTTGTAGGTCAACTATTAGGGATAAAATCATACCTCATGCTGTCTCATGGTTCACGGGTGAGGCAGTTCAAGGGGAGGATTTCGAAGACATAGAAGGCGAGGATGATGATGATGAAGATGGGGAGGATGACGAAGATGATGAAGAGGATGAGGACGACGAGGAAGATGAGGATGACGATGACGAGGATGAGGAGGAAGGCAAGAGCAGGAAGAAGGTAACTTATATTCTATTCGCGGTTTAGCCTTTAACCCCCTTTTTTTTTTTTTAATTGAATAGCCCTGTTTTTTTTTAATTGAAATATACAGACACTGACTTTATTTTTCACCTATGTCAAATGTATCAATAGGTGGCTCCTAGACAGAAGGTATGAAATCTGCTGGTTTTTGCATTCTTTACTACCATGTCTTGTGTAATCTGTAGTGTAGAGATAATCAGATTTGCAATTTACATCCGTGGTGTTGTGCTTGAAAATGCAGAAAAGCGGAGCCCAAGCTGGTGAAGGCCAGCAGGGTGAACGACCCCCGGAGTGTAAGCAGCAGTAGTGGTTTCTGTTTGCAGCGAGGTCAGTATATGGGGTAGCTTGAAGGGGTGGTAATGGTATGCTTTGAAGGGTTGTTGTCAAAACCCATTTTGTTGAGGGGGAGGGAGAGATATAGTGAGTTGGTGATTCTTTTCTCTTTTAATATTTTGTCATTTGTTTTTGGTTTGTGGTTTAGGCAGGCAGTAAGGTTAGCTTAGCCCATTAGTTTGGAAGGAGTTTTTGAGTCCTCTCTTGTTCTTGATCTAATATGATTCTATGTGCTTCGTCTCGTCTGATATTATAATATTGTGCATTTTCCCATGGTTTTTTTTTTTTTTTCGTGTGTTGCGTGCACATATCTTGCCCAACATTTTAATCCTACTGGTGATTAAAAGTTATTTGGTTGGCTGAATGTTTGCCAAGCCAATTCAAGCATTAACGATCTGTGTAATGCATGTGCCATAGGTAATTAGTGGTCGTGTTGGGTTAAAATACCAGGTGGATACCCATGTCATTAAAAAAAAACCTCCATGAGAAAGGTGCTGTTCATAGTCGAGTGGTATTGACACTTTGGTTCCACACACATCTGTGGGGTTGGAAGTATTACTCGTGGCCCAAAAAAAATAAAAAAAATGAAATAATAATAACAATAAAATAGTGGTGATTTCTGGTTTCTTGGCTGGGCCAGTGTGAGGACTCCAGCACACTTATCGCTTGGAAGATCTACTTTTTAAGAGCTAGGTATATTATCTATAGACCAAATTATTTCTAATTTTGGTAAGAAGCATTTCAGGGTGGGTGTGTTTATTTAGGGCCTAATTGGCAAGTCTGATTATGGTACAAGTGTGTGTAGCGGTAACTCATCATTTTATACTTGAAAACTAATGCAAGCTCTTCCTAATGGTAATAGAGAGCGGGAATTCTGTGTCAGACATAGGGATGGCAACGGGTCGGATCGGACGCGGATATTGTCATATCCGCCTCCATATCTAAATCCAATTATCCGTCTCTATATCCGTTCCGATCTCCAAACGGATATCCATTCTATCCTCCATCCCCGCCTCCAAACGGATATCGGATATCCAAACGGAGAATCGGGTATCCAAATCATTAAAAAAATATTAAAAAGACAATACAATTCAAAATATAATTTAAGCATTAAAAACATTAAAAAGACGATACAATTTAAAATATATGCAAAAATAAACTTCCAAAATAAAGTCATTCAAGTTTCAACACACTTACACAAGTCATACAAATATCAATTATTGAAGTGTTCTATGTAATATATTGATATATATATATATATATATGGTGTAATATATATGATATTATATAAGATAAGGGGGAAAACTGCATTTAAGGGTTAAACGGATATCCAAAACGGGTCGGATATCCAAACGGATATTCGGATCGGATATCTCCATATCCGCCTCCGATCCGATCTCCGATTTTTTTTCAAAATCCATATCCGAATCCGACCCGATTTCCGAAAAAATATCCGAAATTCATATCCAAACGGAGCGGATATCGGATCGGATCGGACGGAATTGCCATCCCTAGTCAGACAATGACGAAATCATCCTATTTAGTGTGGATATTAACCTAAAAGTTTTCTCTACACACTTGCTAAACGGAACCGGAGTTTAGATTCAAGAACTCTTTTATCAAATTTCCTTTGCATCATTTTTTATGAGATTTGTTGATATATTTCAGCTTCTTTCTTTTCATGCCATCTGTTGATTTCTTTTTGGTTTCAGATACTTATCTTTAATCTTGTACTCTTGATATGGTTATACTTTTAAATATGCTTTTGAGTTATTATGGGTTCCAAGGAAGAATATAGGCATTTCAACCTTTTGGTGCAATGTGATTTTAAAGTTCGTTCTATAATAGATCCCTTGGCGGTAAGGGCCTGTTTGGATAGGCAAAAAAATATAATAGAGTAAAGTTAAATGGGCCCCAATAGTCTAAAATTTTAACTATATTCTATTTGAATGAGTTTGGTCGGATAGATGAAGTAATATTGGGAGCCACGTGTATTCCATTTCACTTCAACTCTAAATACTTTCATCTTCTTGAGTAAAAGTGGATTATACTCCAAATCTTAACTTTAAAATAAGCATCCAAATGGAGTGAAGTGAAGTACTTTATGTTAACTTCAACCTAGTTCTCTTCACTTTATTCTACATGTGAAATTCATTTCATTTCACTCGAGGGTGGGATTATAGGTACATTTGAACAAGTTCTATCAAAGGAAAAATAAGCATACAAAGTGTGTAAAAATATCAAATATGGTTTACCAATGGTTGGATGAGCATCCATCCCCACCCTTGTATTTGACATCATCAAGGAGGGTCTGTACTGTTGATTTTGGTTGATTCATCATCAGTATTTCCTCTTCCCCCCTCCCTTCCCCCACCAAATCCGGACCTCTCTTTAATTGCAAAACCAAAATGTCAAGTTAATGGCAGTTGGGTAATGATGAGCCTCTTTCTCTTGTCTGTTATGAATGAATCCGTATAGATGATGGGGACCAGTCACCTGCCCCGGGTGCCATCAGCAGAGAGACATTGAATGGAAATAGACAAAGAAAAGATGAGATATTAATGGCCGCTTAATTCCTGTGTAGTTTTTCTTCAGAACATGGGTCTGTAAAATGGAATGGAATGGATGGTGTAATCTATGATTTCGGACAATAGTTATTTTTAATTTTTGAAAGCATTGCATTTGCAGCCCTATAATCATCCGTCTGGACTGTCAATCAAGCACAATTCTATGAGAATCTCTCTCTCTCTCTATATATATATATATGATTTACTATCATTAATGTTGAATGTGGATAAGAGGGTTTGCATGTGGCCATAGGGATTAATACATGGCTGTCGAGAATGAGTGATGTTGGGCTCAGGGCCAAAGGTGAGCTGGGAAGGTGATACCCTTGGTTATTAAAAAAAAAAAGCATCATTAATGCTGACACCTTTAGATAGGGCTTTCGATGAGGCAGGTTCACCTGTTTCTAGACCCAAATCCGTTTAAATGAATGAGCAACACAAAACTCAGCTTTTGGCTCACTACTTCAGCCATTAGCAGGACACCCAAGATTACCTACAAGGAGCTAGTTTATGGCAAATCTCTAATTCATAAAAATGGGTCCTCAAAATGTCAATGCAGAGTGCTTACGATAATGGAGGCGAAGTTCAAACCCACAACCTTACAATTACAATAATGAATGCCTTTCAAACGTGCTATGGGCTCTTCCACTTAAAAAATAATGATAATAAAAATGATTAAGACTATTTTAACAATAACTCCATAACTTGCCAACTCTTGGGTCATGGCTTAATAGGGACAATTGTTCAATTGGTTAGCTCAACATTTCTCAAAGCATGCATCTCTGTGAGACCATTTCCATTAGAAACTGATTCCCCCTTTCAAAAATCAAGAGGCTTTCAAGCATTTTTTCTAGTGCAGAAACTACTGAAATATCATCAATGGAAAACATTATCGAGCAATAATGCATTTAATGACGAACGTCGTCGATCTCGCCCCCTTCAATGAGCAAGAGGGTGCGTTCAATGTTTAGATCAAAGAAAGAGAAGACAATGGCGACAGATTTATGAATGGCAGTGCCTTTATTAACTGTTACAACTACAAAGTCATCCTTACAAGTTACAATTACAGAAAAATGACAGCACAGCTCAAACCTCAAAAAGCATTTGGCTGGTTCTTACAAAATTTATAAAACAAAATGCATGCCCAGAAAGGTTGGCTGAATTTGGAAAAAAACTGAATATCCAGCAAGCCAAGAACTTGCCTATGAAGCTGAGAATATGCACTTGGACCCAAAATCTACTATGACGTGTGTAATACTCAAATACCTCTTCTTCCATTTCTTTTTGTGGCTTATAGCCTATAGATCACACTTACCAACGTCTGATTTCTCTATGTACAGCCTTGCTCGTCTCACCCAATCTAATAGGCTTTCAACTATACTGTGTTGCAGTTGTGCAACTTCACCAGTATTGCCAAACCGATGATATTTCTTCTTAATGTGTAGAGCTAAAAGGAAACCCAAAAATGTATGGGTGTGTCCATGTTTACTATAGAAGAATAACAAGTTCACCTTCTTTGTCAATTGGATATGTTGGAAGGTATTTAATTGAATGGATATTTTGAACCTCTTACTGGCAGATGGCTTCAACTGCAAGATTCTTCATTACATTAGGACACGGGTCGCCTCCAAAAACATCAGGAGATACAGTTACAGAGCACCATTGCTGACCAAGACAGTTCTGCAATAAAACACATGTTAAATTCTGGATGACAGCATATAGAAAAGAGGTGCAACTCACAACAAATAACTGCATGCCTATCTCACAGGACATATTAGTGTAGTAATTATTGTTAAAACAGGTAGTCGGTCTCAGTTATGTTACCAATAAAAAAATTATTGTTAAAACAGGTCAGCTCATCAGTTCCTCAAAGGCATAGAGAGATATCTGGAAGGTTGCATTGTACCTTCTCAAAAATGTCATATGATTTGTGGGCATGGCAGCTTCCCTCCGTGAAATTTCCACATACTCCTTGTGGAGTCCCAAAGCTAGCAAATTTAATGGATGAGATTTTTTGTCCATCAGCACATGAAAGATGTGCCTTTGGTCTCCGCGGCCTTTCAGCTCTCCCATAGGCCTTGATATGCCACTTCCTCAGCGTCGGATGCCATTCAGAAATGAAAGCACAGGCACTCCCTGTTGTTCTCCTTACCAATGAAATCCCAGTCGGGTCTCCGCCCCATTCTTCAAATACAACCAAAAGATTCGCAGTTGGGTACAGCCAGGAACTAGGGACATGGTACCTGAAATATATAATGAACCATTAGTTCAAAGTTCAAACTAGCAGTTATTGCCACTAGAATAATTACAAATCATTATCCTCACCATCTTTGAGAGGCTTCTCCACAATTAGCGAGGCATTTTTTCTCATTGTATCTTCCAGTGTAGCTACATTCACCACAATTACCATATGCTTTGTAAGCAGGCCAAAAGCGACCAATGCTCTGCCCGTTAATCCATATCTGGCCTTTACCCATCGTGCCCATATCTAACGCAAAGGGACCATTCCCCTCGGGTGCATTGAATGTAGTCTGAAAGCATAAGAACATAAACAGAAAAACATAGGATATATAATTGTCAATATCCTGCTGCAGTATGATTAGTTATCAAAGATACTTCATCTTCACCGAAATCAACAATACAGAACCATTTGGCTTCTAATCAAAATTATTACCAAACTATCTCATGTATGCTGCTCTCACCTTATACCATGTTAATGGCTGTTTTTGTGCAATTAAAGAACTCCACTCAACAGACGAACTTCCAGTGACTGAATGGAGTTGCAAAGCTTCACCTTTTAAACCAACCTGGATAGGAAAACACCCGATTGCTTGGTGTCAAACTCTTGGCATATAATGATGAAAACACAGTTACATGAGAACGATGTAAACCTTGTATGACCAATTCTGCCATGACAAATCTCTTCTCCCCTCATTCAGACCATTCAGCACGACTGGACCAAGGACCCCAGTATTCCACGTTTCAAAATGAGCACCTATATTCTAAAGTCAATAAGAAGTTTGTCAGATTTAGAATGTCACAGCATGAAACATGCCCAGCCATGAAATTAAACTAACCGGAAGGCCAACTGCTATGCTTAGAACAGAGATTTTGTTATTGCCAGCTAACAGCTTCACGTTGCCAGTATATGTTAATTTTGGGTTGTCCACACTCCCATACACAGTTCCTGGCAACAGATGTCAAAATTAATCAGTCAACACATGCATGAAAAAGAAAAGAGAAAAAAAAAAAAAAAACAAAGTAAAGAAAGCCCCTCCAGGTTAGTATATATTCTGCTCTGTGCATTTTGACGTGTTTGGATGCACCCAAACTACCAGAAGTTTGAATATTTTAGATGGTTACCGCTCCCTCAATGCATTTGGGTTGGTGCAAAAAATGAAAACCATATTAGGTGAGATATGGTTTTCTGCCTTTCTACCTCAAAGTGTTAGTCTCTAACAATGATATTGTTTCAGGGCAAAAAAGTTGGCAGAAGTAAAGCAGCAGACATTATCATTTCCTATTTCCAATTCCCAACAATATGGGGTAGGTATAGAAGTAAAACAGTATCCCTTCTATTATGTATGCATGCTAACATGGAAGGCAGATATATATCAATTCTGTGATTACATTTCAGGGAAACCATTCAAATGCACCTAAACCTAAACAACCCAAAGAGCTTACCTGATAGTTCACCGTTGATAAAAATATGCAAAGCATGGCCTGCTGACATTACAGTAAGAACAGGGTACTCGCCGTTCTTCAAGAATCCTTCGTTCAGGTCTATTGTAACGCTGAAGAGAAACAGAGGCATCAGAGATAGAGAAAGGTGTATATGAGAGAGGAGCTACTTGACCACTGTTCACTATGCTATTATATAATGATCAGAATGTGGGGTCAAGTTTCTTGAGTCAAACCATTCATCTTATGGGCCATGCCCAGTGGCATGTATCTCTACCACGAGATGGTCCTGGCAATCAGGTAGGTGGCTCTTGCAAATCTGTCACCCATACAATTAACAAGCTGGAAACATCTAGGAGTATTTGACTGGGACCACCCGTCTTTCACCACAGGTCAGGCATAATAAGCACAGTACAAAAAGCTTATTGTTGAAAGTGACGCATATAATGCTATCTCTTGGGTTTTGGCTCCCAATGGGGGCCCTTGGAAGTAACATTTTATTCTTATTGAGATCAAGACTTAGTCTTCTTTGATTGAAGTGGAGCTGACTCGTATTTTGTGCTCAACCAATGCTATGGCCGATGCGTTAGCTAAGCAAGGAGGTGGATCGACTTTCTCCTTTTGTTGTTCTCTTTTTGTAAGTTTGTTTTTTGTGCATGGTATAGTTCTTGTATACCATTCCAGTCTTCCGGGTTTTTGACCAGCAGACTCTGTATTTTCGCTTCTAATGAATACATTTTAGTTACCCGATAAAATAATAATAATATGCATAGTATGGGTCAACAAAAGGTTTGGCTGACGTGAAGTTTGTAGGCTGGGAAAATGGTTTGGCTGAGTTTATGTTTCATCATTTTAATAGAGATTTCCAAGAGGTTAGCTACTCACTCTGTTGTGTACCACAAATAGTCAGTGACGTCTCTTGTAACATTTATCTGCTCCAACAATCCTTCCATTGTGATGGATGCATCATCATAGGAGGCAGTCTCTTCACTGTATGTTTCCCAAGAGAATCCATCGGGATTCACAGTTGTCATTGTCATCGATGAGGTCTGAGCACCAACCTATATTGCAGTTGAATTGACATTTAGTAATCTGAATCTGTAAAAGAAACATTGAAATTCAATTCACTAATTACTTCCTTACCCTTGCAGTGTTGAAAACTGTGTTTACGCAGTCAGGAAGGATGCTGATGGACCAAGGAGGAAGGTCGTAGTGCATGCCTTGGAAAGCCACTTTTGCGAAAGATTTCTCATCGTAGTTAGCAAGGAATGCAGCACAATCTCCAGACTCTGATTTGAATTCATGTGACTGGCCAGTCAATGGTGAAGAGTCAGTTCCAAACTAACAAACAAGGATACATCATTTTCTAAAAAAACTGTCACATTTTTAATGGTGTAAATGGATCCGCCCCAAGCCCAGGTCTCAAGGACCCATACCCAGAGGATATTTTGGGGGTCCAAATTGGGTTAAAGAGTATAACAATTTAAGAAAAACATTATATGAACATATTATTACTAACTGTATATAATATAATAACAAAAAAAGCCCCCAATATGAATTGGCGCTGACCAGAATTTCAATCAAACCTAAGAGAAACAAGGCCGGATTTATCAATGTGTATCCAATTGGAGTGAAATTCGGGCAAATATCTACTCAGGGGGTGGAGTTGCGATAGGAATGGCTTGGACCAAGGAGAGGTAGGCCCAACTGATGTCATGAGCATTAAATCTCCCATGCAATCAACAGCATAGGAACCAAAATGAAATAAAATACTTATCATACGAACCTCCTGAGAACTGCCAAGTGATGTCACAATGGGATCACCAGAAACTAAAGCTGCTTCACACATCTTGATGGCTTTATGCAGATCTTTCAAGTGGCCCCATTTGGGTTGTCTTATAAGTCCTAAGAAAACAAATGGAAAAGAAAAAGTGAGTCGCCCGATGTAATATAATATAGTTTTTAATCTGTAGATGTGACATGTCTTAGACACAACTACTAACTGCATTAGGACTTGGGAGCTTCCAGTTTAAAAAAGATGGACATTGAAATGGAACACTTCTAGACATATATCTGGGAGGAAGGCAAGGCTTCTTGTCTATTGCATCCAGCATGCATAAAAATATTGGGAAAACTGCTTGATACATACATAATATTCTACATACCATATTCATCAATTGGCGCATCATAATCATAGCTTGTCGCAACAAAAGGACCACCAGCTGTTCGGCCAAAATTTGTTCCTCCATGGTACTAGAGCAGACAAAGAAGGAAAATCAAGAAAAATCTTCTCAGTTCCTAAAATCTATAGTTCAATTGTGATTCAGCTTCACAAGCAAAAAGTCAGACTAACCATGTAGTAATTGATAAATGATCCCCCTCTCTGTATAAATTTTGCGATGGCAAATGCCATGTCTTCCGCTGGTCGGTATGGAACTGGGCCCCCAAAAGCCGTAAACCTGAAGATTCTTATAGCTTCTTAGTTTTAAAATAACAAGAAGATAAGCTTTATCAGACATTGAAATTCAGCATATTTCAGAAGCAGCAAGCAACAACTACCAGGAAGTCCAGGCTTCAGTCCACATTGTGGGTTTATAATTCTTGTTAGGTGAGAACCAGTCACAGTAGTGATCATTGCAGGTGTTTATCTGTTGCAAGATAGATATGGGTTAAAAGAAATGTGAAACAGATTCAAGATGCATCATATACCAAATCTCATCTAATTCCACGAAGAAAACAAGTGAATCCTGTTCATCAATAATAACAAATGTTGGAAATAAACGGTAAGGAGAAAAACAGAATTGAATAAAACTACATGTAAAATGTTTAGTACAAAGCAGACCAATAAGTGATGGAGTTTTAAAAATAAAAATGAGAAATGAATTACAAAGTAGAAGAGCCGCTAGTGAAAAGTTTCGGTCTAAAAAAGCTCAGCCTTTGCAAGTATATCCAACACTCATAGGTAAACAAAACCTCTACCGATGATAGTAGGGTCCAACCATCACTAACAATATCAGCTAACTTTTGAGGGGTTGAAACCTACCTTGTGCCCAGCATCAAGCATTCTTAGAATCAGCCTTGATCAGTAATGAACCCAAACATGAGGGAAGATATAATCAGTCCTTTGACTGCCATAATTTCAGCCCTATATGAATCTCCAATACCAAGTAAACTCGAGAATGATTTATCAATTTTACTTGTTCCTCACACACCCGATGGTTTGGATTTACCATGTGAACTTCCGTCTGCATTCAATCTTCACTGTCCCCGTGTAGGCTCTTGACCCACTCTGCTATGGGCGTGCTTTTCCATTCATTAACCACATCTCATTTCCCTTTTTAAATTCATCATGTAGACTTCCCTCAACCCATTGTCTTTTAGTCTCTACTGAAAAATCATCAATTCATTCCTATCAGCCATGGATCTTAATTAAGAGCATTTGCCTTAAAAAATCCTTGCATTCCTTTCCTCACATACCAAACGATAGCTAAAGGCAATTCTTTTTCTCATATTTTTCGGTCAGCAAATGGTATGGCAGACTCTCTAGCCAAACAAGGAGTGCATAGAGTTGTTCAGCTTGTGGCCCCTATTGCTTAGTTTTGTTGTTTTTGGTGTTGGTATAAGGCTTTTGTACCAACTCTTTTTTTGTTTCTTCTTTTGTTGGAGATTTTCTTGTACTGTTGCCTTATTTTTAATTTAATTTACCGTTACCGATCAAAAAAAAAAAAAAAAGATAGCTAAAGGCAACATTTGCTAAAAATATTTGAGCTCCACTTGGTGTTAAGCCCCCAGCATAAAAGTCCTAAAAGAGGAAATAAAAGGAGAAATCCAAGGAATCAAGATAAAAAAGACCATTGTGCCTCTAATTGTCAACAATCCAATGCAGGTCGATGCAAGAAAATACCACAATGGAATGCTACTTTTTTAATCAGTAAACCATTAACATCATTTTCAATCAGTACTTATTTCAAAAAGGTCATGATTCAAGGTGGCTAAATGCAGATACCAACAAGAAAGGTACAGATAGCTCAATAAAGCAAAAACTGAGCCATGTGAATGGCTCAGTGAGATGATAAAGTTGGGCCTTATAAACACACAAAGACATATTCATATCAACTCTGTGGGACCTCACCATGTAAACACCCCCAAGCAAGGAATCATCAGTAAACACTGCAGGACAAAAAAAAAAAAAGGGCTACAGGAAAAGAAAAGTGAAAGGAAAGCGCGTTAGGAAGAACTTACTATTGGATCCGGAGCATCATCTTGTTTGCACATGACCCATGGGACTCCAGTTCCAAGACCAACAGCCATGTTCGCCGCCCATTTGGTGTAAGCCTGACCAGGAGCGCCGATCTCCCACTCTACAGGCCCATACTCATTTTCGATCTGCCATCGCATAAACAAAGCAAGACCCATCAAGATTCCCATGTGTTCCAATGATCAGCGAAGTTAGATCAATTGCAATATCAACATAAACCCATATCTCAAAACAATGGAAGGAGATGATTAGCTGATTCACACACTCATAAAAAAACATCTATGGAGATAACATTGAAGGATTGGGTAATCAATCCACTCACCTGGGACAGTATGATCGGACCGCCTTGTGTTTCAAACAGCTCTTCCTCCTTCATCATGTCCACTATCTTCTTCGTAAATCCCGCCATGGCAGTCTAACAATAATTCACACTTGATCACTAGGGAGGAAAAAACAAGAACCCATTTGAAAGCTTTCATTTTTTTTTTTAAAGAACCCACCTTGAAAGGCTCATTGTCTGTTCTGAAACTGATACCAGGAATGTACTTTAGCCAAACAGGGAATCCTCTGAAGCAAAACCCAGATAGATTATCATTCAAAAAACTTTGCATTTGAGAAATAAATATATAAAAGAATAGATTTTTCTTATATGGGGGTCTCTGAAATTACCCAAAATTCCATTCAGCACAAGCATAAGGTCCTAATCTCAGATGAACATAAAGGCCTGCTTCTTGCACCAGCTTAATGAACTTAACCAAATCATACCTCCCCTCGAAATAATACTACACAACAAGAAAAACCCACAAAAAATCCAACAGAAAAAAAAATCATATTAGTTCAAGAAAATGGAGCAGAAATGATAGAAGAAAAAAAATTGAATGAAAGAGGCCTTACCTCGCCAGGAGAAGGCTCATGGCCATTCCAGAAAACATAGGTCTGGATCACATCCAACCCACCATCCTTGGCCTTCTGAATAAGATCCGGCCACATCTAAAACCAACCCAAATTGCATAACCACCAAAAGACAGCTAAAAAAAAGAGGAAAATGCAGAGAACTGAAAAAAGTAAAGATACCCATCATCCACATTTTCATAAAAATCCATTCTTTATACCTCAGGTGTGCTTCTTGGGTAGTGGATGGAGCCAGAGATGAGAATTCTCCTCTGCCCATTTATGATTATAGCTTTATGGTCATATGAAACAGAGCATGTAGCTGGGGACAAATAGGTGAGTAAGAGCAAGGAGATTGTGATCAACGACAACAAGGATCTATTACTACTATTGCTGCTGCTGCTGCTGCTGATTTGCAATATCAAACCCATGAGCAGATGCTGAAAGCACTGTGCTTTTCTTCCTTCTGCAAGAAGAGAAAGAGAGTGTGACAGAGAGGAGAATCTAACAGCTGTTGTCTGTTCTCTCTCTCTCTCTCTCTCTCTCTCTCTCTCTCTTATATTGTGCCTTTACTAAAGCACAGGAGGAAAAATGTGAAATAGAATATATATAGTGTTGGGGACCTTGGGTGTTTGTTGGGTTTCATCGCTTTGCAGGCCCTTCATCATTGGCCACTGCCCACCCCATATGGCCACACACTACTGAATGAATCATCATCAAATTAGATATTTAGTTTCAGTGCTTTTACTATGGAAAACGACCAAACAAATAAAGGACAATTAATTACAAGGAAAGTGGTTTTTAGGTGAAGAAGGCTCTCACAAGCAATTCTTCAGGCTCTTCACTGGGCCAATTTAATAAAATCTGAATTGTTTAAAATAATTTTTTTTCTCTTGTTTTGAGGCCCAATCAGGTTAGAGATTAAATTTATTTTGAATAATTTAGATTTTATAAATATGTTTAATTGGAAAGGCTCATAAATTTCTTGCAAGTACAAGCTAAGAGCACCTGAATTTTGATAAAAACATGTCTTTTGCCTTAGTTATCTTTTTTTTAATTCATTGATCAAACCCTGTCACAGGTTCTAATTGGAGAAATAAGTGGTATTGGATTAAAGGGACCATATATAATTTTGGTATCTGATTTGATATATTTTCCAATAAGGTTGCATAATTAGGTCTCATTTGTTTATGCAGTGGAAATAGAAAATAAAATGTTTTCACTTTAGACTGAGCATTGTGGAAAATTGGAAATGTAGAAGAATTCTGCTGCTTTGGTGTTCTACTCTTCATTATTTGAGTGAAATTCTCTCCCTCATGAAGAACTTGTTTTTATAACTTTTCTAGTGTTTCCTCTTCCATGGCAACTCGATTTCCATATGATTAATGGATCTGTATTTAATTCTTATATTGCAGAAAATAGAGCATTTTGACTTTTCTTCAACAAAAACTTATTGCACCAAATGTGCAACAGAGACAGAGTGCAATAATGTGGATCGCTCTTTTTCCATGAAAACCCTGTTGCACAAACAAAGGAAGTCCACCGTAGAGCCCGCCTATTGTAAAATGAATCGTTCAAAATAAACACTCTATCCTGAAATTTTATTTCATTCTAAGTTTACTCCACCGTTGGATTGAGAACAGATTTGAGGACACCACTTATGAATTCAGGCTATTTATTTTGAATGGCTCACATTACAATAGTGAACCATTAAAGCCTTAGATGATCCAGATACCTAACACAAGACCCACTAGCACCTGGATAAACTAAGTATAGAGTCACAACTTCCTTATCTAAGTCTTCTCTTATTATAGAATAAGGTAAGGACCGGGTGTTGTTCAGTTCAATAGTAATCCTGGATCTCACCCAACTGCACACAATTCAATTCCTCAGTATGTTATTCATTTTCACTTGTGCAGGCTTCTTTTCCACTTGAATGAGGTTTTCATCTTGTGTGTAGGACCTCTTTTTTCACTTACGTGGGCTTTACGTTTGCACGAAAAGATGCTATCATGGTCCAAACCCCCATTGGCTAGGGTTAAAAAAAAAAAGCAAAATAAGGGAGGTGAACTCAAATCACAGGTCATTCGTCCACTGAATCGTTTCTAGTTTCTATTCCCAGAGTCGGTTTCATCATTCTTGCCCAAAAAGAAAATAGATGAGAAGAGGAAAGTTGAAGATGATCAAGATGGTGGGGAAGAGACCATTAACCCCAATGAAATGAAGCACATGTAATTAGATTTCAGCCGTCCTCGATGAATGGTGAAACCGTGAAAGTCATCTTCTGGTAGAACTGTATGTATTGAATGATAATGATTTATCATGTGGCGACATATATGGATCATGCAGGACAGCGAGTTTCCACATCACGGGGGCCTGTGCCAAACACTTTGAAAACCGTGAAGGAATAACTGACTTGTTAAGTGCTCAGAGTCAAGACTGCCTTGGTTTGTGTTAGGGGCTTCCTGGGCATGATCATGATTTGGTGGCCAACCTTCTCCTCTTTTCAATCATGGACGTCCATTCATTCTATGTGGTGAGCTGGAAATCATGTTCTGAGCAGCTGCAGGTGTGGCTTTGAAACTTCTGTCAAAGTTCAAACCTATACTAAATAAAATTGGGTGTTCACGTGGCTTAGAACTTGGTGTCGTTTTCCCTCTATTTGTATTTTATTAGAGAATCTTGAATCTTGATGCAAATAGCACAAGAGGAAGAAGAATTTTGGACCCTATATGCTTATAGTAGATAAATATGAGATATAACCCATATCCTATTTTTCAAAACCAACATATCAATTATTTGGATATAGTTATTAAATCCAAACAATTTAAAATAAATTTCTCCCTGAAACTCTCTAAAAGTGGATAAAAGTTTATTACAGTTCATTTGGATGACTACTTTAGTAGGAGTAGGACAAGGTTCTCCTAGGAGTGGATTGCAAGTAGCTTTATGTGGGCCCCACTTTTGATAGGTGCAGTCCCTTTGATAATTTTGCCATTGTATGATTTGGCATTAGAACCAATTCTACACTTGTTGAACCCTAACTCAATGTTGGATTCAATCTAAAATGAAAAATAAATATATGGATAAGATGTCATTAAACTTTAACTGTTGATTATTTTGGATTTCCCCTTTTCCATTTAGGATACCTTAATATATGCCTCCCTCCCATTAATAGAGATGTATCTAAGTGGCCCCCATAAGATAAACTATATTTGAGCAATATGCAGTCTCCTCCAAGGTAAACCTACCCTATATTTGAAATATTTTAGAGTAAGCTTTATTTAAAAAAAATAAAACATTACATATTACTAATCAAGGAGAATGTTCTCCTGCAAGCATACTGCATTTTGCTAATATGCAGTCTGGTTCGTCGGGTCCACTTAGATGCATTTCTATCAGCATGAGTAGGGTAAATGGAAATGTCTCCTTATGAATAAGGGAAAGCCAAAAAAGAAAAATCCTTATTAGATTACCTACCCGTTGATTTAACAGTCTTAATGTTTAATAGCATTTTAACTATAAATTTCTTTGAGATTCAATTCAATGGTGAGTGTAGGTTCAGTTAAAGTATAAACTTAGGCTTGATGCTTGATCGTGGGATGAAAATATTATCAAAGAGGTGGTTTTTTTTAAAGGTGGGCCAAGTGGGCACAACAGAGCTGGATTGCACACGCACTTAGCTCATAGGAAAACATTTCCCTGAATACCCTCTCATTTTTCCAATAACTAATTATGGTATTAAAATAGAATAATTTTGTAAACACGTAGGATTCTTTCTTTGGGAGTCTTACACCATTGCCATGCAAGATTTTTCCTTTACTTCAAGGGCCCTCTATTTGTAGCTAGGATGATGAGGATTAAGAATCATTTACCACCCTTAAGTGGGACTTCCGTAGGAGAAAATTCTGCTCTTAAACACTTTCCTAAAATTGTCTCTCAAATTGATCCATTAATTCCCTTTTACTAGTTCTCTCTCATTTAAATTAAAAAGGTCTCCTTTTTTCTCATAAATTGAATGATAATATGAATCTTAGCTTAAATATTCAATAGAAGAAGAAGAGGAGTATACTTAGCAGAAGGAAATAAGTCGTTTAGAGAAGATTAAAAGGAGGATAATGAGGCAGCGGAGATAAGTCCTTCGCAAATGATCCAACAAACCTTCATTAGAAGCATAATTATCCATCATCTTCAATCTCAAAAATAAAAATAAAAAATTGTAACAACTTATTGCATGCTTGCTTATCGTAGAATGAATGAATGATGACACTACCAAGCCGCCGCTTGCCCACAATAGATTGCAAGTTATAATCAGATACTAATACCAAGAGTTCATGAGGCCATGTTTTGAATGACATATGAACCTTGGCCCATTGAACTAGAGGATGTGTAAATCTAAATTCACAAAATGGCATGCAGCCACTTTGTCGAAGCTTGAAGAATGCTTCAAGTGTTGCATATTGCATAGCTTCAAAGAAAAGTACCATACGATAATGATCCTTAAATTACATTAAAAGACAAGAACTTTTAAATCTTTCACTTTCTAAAATAAAGTTTTTGGGTATCTAAAAGTAGAAGAAAGATGAAAGAGGCTGTAGGTAAGGTTGTCCTAAACCTTGTGTTAAGCAAAAAAAAAAAAAAAAAAAAAACTTGATCTTAAATCATCCATGTGGTCAATTCTAGGATATGGACTTCTTTTATATATACTCCATGTTTAAGATTACCAAATAAACATCAGTATACTATATTGTTGGTTGATCAGTTACCAAACTTTGTATGCTACATCTTGAAAATATTGTCCTTTCTTCTGATTATATGAGAGATAAAAGAAATTATAATAACAATGTTATTAGATGAATAATTTCTAGTGATCTATATTTATTTCTACTCTTATGTATTTAGTTGTTTAAAACTTGAATTAACTTTGCAATGTTTTTGAGACAATATATTGATAAAACCCTTTGAAGATATCTAGAATTGTGTGGGGGTATTTCCTAAGAAGCCGAGATTACATTCACTTCGGTAATAGTACCAGCTAATCATATCTCAATATCGGCCACACACGCCTCGACTGCAGTGCTAGGGTGCCAACCGACCTCGGTTGTTCACGACCTCGGCATCGTGTTTCAGCCTCGATCACGCATCTTGGCAAAAGTGTCAGCATGCTAGCTGATACGGGCACTGATGGCTGTATTCAGTTACATCTGGGACGAGTGACAAGACATGGGCACGCGTATAGGTACGCCTTACTGCCCATCATTCTTAACAGAGCGACTTCCAGCGGCTACGTCTACATCAGGACATGGCTCCAGGCAAGACCCGATGGGACTAGGCCCAAAAGTCAGTAGGGTAAGGCCCGATAAGACTCTCATTTAATGAAAAGTGGCCCGACAGGACAGCCATTTAATGAAGAGTGGGCTGATAGGAATGTGCTTCTCAAGTACTTGGATCAAATCATGAGCTCACCACCCAAGGCCAACTCTCTTGTTCTATAAATAGGAGAGCCTTCTCCAACTCAGGTAACACACAACATAATAGCATAGCCGTTACTCTGTCTCTCTAAAATCTTCATCTAACTGTTGAGTTCTTAAACTAACTTAGGCATCGGAGAGCCTTTAACTGACTACAGCCAGGGTCCTCTGACCTACTCCTTTTTTCCTCCCCTTTTTAGGTTCAAGGCATTTCATCTTCATCAGGGAGAGCTAAACCTCATCCTAAACCTTTATCTCAAGTCCGTCATTTTTAGGCACTTACAAGAATATTTCCCTAGTTCAACTTTTTTGGAATGACTTTTGTTACAATGATCTGTCTTCTAAAAATGAAAGATTCTTATATGATGCCAAATAGGCCCTATTCTCAAACCATTTGGGTAATTTACTTGTACGGTTCACTTTGAAAATAAAAAGGGTCTTATAAAAATATACCAAATTTCAAAATCTACCTTTTTTGTTGTTTTTTCATTTTATGGTACGTGAAGGAGATTTTATGACTTTTTTTTTATAGAAAGAAGAGGATTTTTTATCTTTTAGTGGAATGAGAGATTGACCTTTTGACTTCTTTTTCTAAGATAAGGTGATTTTTGGAAATTTGTGTTTTTTTTATAAGACATCTCTTCTTTTCTTATCTATTAAAGTAACTCTTCACTTAATTCACTTTTACTCAAACGGGAATTACGACAGTTCTCTCGAGAGTGAATTTTCAATACTCACATGAAAAGTTAATAAAAGAAACCTATGCTTCCTTTCTAGAATCCACTCATGATCAATCAAAAGTACCCTCTCACACTCAAAATCAATTGATACTCATCCTAAATTAATAGTTAACTATTAATTATTTATTTTTCACCCAATCAAGATAGAATACATTCTTTTGCTTACGGATGTAAATGGGTTCCCGATTCTCTGATTACCTGGAGGTTCCGACCCGTTAAAAATCGGGTATGAGTCCTTATTTAGGCCCCAAGAAGTATATGGGTCTGGATCCGGTTTCACCTTTGTTTGGACCCCGTGGATCGAGACCCGACATGTTACCTAAATTTTCAAAAATCTTACCTAAAAACCATATTTTTTAATATCATTATCTACCTAGATTCGGACCCGTCCCATATATGATTTTGGTTCTGGAGCCAAGAAACCAGTTCCGGGTCCACCATGGACCCGGACCGGAACCGACCCGTTTACAACCCTGTTTACTATTATCACTACCATAGTGACAAACAGCAGCCAGTTATCTATATTAACTTGTGTAGGGCTTATTTACCACAAAAAATAATAATTGTGTAGGGCTTGCCTGCAGCTGTTCTAATCCCTAAAATGTCTTAAATTTCAGTTCAATTGAACTGAAGTATACCATTGGAATGATCAGGCACTCAGGCACCCGTACACATATATAGGGGGCATGCTCTCTTGTGGATAGCCTTGCGGATGGGCTTGCAGGGCCTACATGAGGCCGTATAAACCACGGGGAGGTGAGAGATGGAAAGATGTAAGATGCGACGTACTTGTATGAAAAAATTTAAGTACCCATAGATAATTCTAACCCCTTGATCCATAGCCTTCAATCTAATAGTGAGTAACGTTCACATGAGTGTCAAACCTAAGGCTTGTGATATTAGGGGAGAGCTAGCGGACACCAGGGCCGGTTCTGAATTTTTCAGGGCCCAGGGCAAGAGTAAAAATTAGTCCTCTATATATATAAACTTAGTGATGGCCTCATTCATTTCTCAACCAATATCTAACCTATCAAAATTAACTAAAAATTTAACATTCAAAGCATAGAAATTCAAACTTCAATATATAAACATTCAAAATAAAAGGCTATAATGTATAAACAAGACGAATACTTGTAAGTTGTAACAATTCAATAGTTCTTTTACAAGATGAATACTTGTAATTTGCAAATGGTTCAGATAATTAAATGGATTAAAGGTTCAGATGTTGATTATGGGGCCTACAGAAGTTCAAAAAAATAAATTTACGGCTATAAGGTTTCATAAACTTTTTTGTTTTAGTTTCAAATCAAGAGTAATATTGTTGCATTCAGGGTGGGCCAGGGACTTTTGTAACAAAGCTAAATGCTAACTGGCCATCAAAATTTGAAGTGGGCCCAATTATGATAAATCAAAATCAGTTAATTTTGCATATAACATTACACATTTTTCAGTGGGCCTAATTATGAAAAAATAAAATTGAATATATTCATCTAATAATTTTAATATTAATTTTATTTTCCAGTGAATCTTGTCAATCTCATTTTTGGACCCCCCCCTGAAAAATGGGCCCGGGGCGAATGCACTTACAGCCCCCCTTCAGGGCCTGGCGGACACGATGTCCCACATCCCTTAAAGATGGGGTCCGCATGGGAACCATCGTGGGAGACACATGCACACTTATCACATATTGTAACTTCCACTGTTGGTCTCATAATTTGAATAAATTTGGAGCAGCACCTTCACATTAAGAGACATATCAATTATGATATAAATGGGTTGAATGTAGTAAAGGCGAGCCTGAAACAACCTAACATCATTTCCTCATAGTAATTTTTTTTTATCAGTTCATTTCCTTATACTGTTAAACTTTCATACAGAGTTAAGCCTACCCTATATGTGAATTTGGACATCCCATTGGAGTGAATTTGCATCTTTGCCTGTGGCCTGTGGGTTATTGCTGTGACTGGAACCACTTGTAAATAAATGAATAAAGGCCCTTCTAATATTGCACTCCTTTCAATGTCTAGGTAGGAACTTTCAAACCCTATACGTGGCATTTATTAACTGGATCTGCATCCCCTATTTCTTCCAAACAAGAGAGCCCTATTTGGACGACTCAAGGGATCCGGTTCCTTATTAACTCCATTCCATTATGCTAAAATTCAGTGAGCATTCATGACCTGTAGCACGGGAGATGCATATCATTGAAATCTACATCCTCTGTATGGTGGAGTGGTGTTGACATCTGAGTATCACACAAGTCACATGTCCAAGAATTGATGGAGGGGTCTTTATGTTTAAGTACATTCACTCCATACCAATAGCCCAACTTAGCGGGGGGGGTACGTCCCTTCTAGAGATAGCCAAAATTCTTTTATTTTTTATTTTAGAAATTTATTTTCTACCCAAGTAATTAAAATTGGCATTAATAGGCTCCTTCAAAAAAAAAAAAAAAAGATTTTCAAGCACCTATTTCCATCTCAATATGTATTGATTTTTCCCCTACTCCCACAAGATATATCTTTCTCTCTCACTGATCACTCACATGTGCTTGCCATTAGAGTTCCATCTCTAAAAGTGAAGCAAGTTGTCATGTTCCATCTCTAAAAGTGAGGCAAGTTGTCATATGCCATGCAAGATCTAACATACATCATAGACAGTAATTAGTAATAGACATGGTATAAGATTCCAAGACAATATTTCATAAGCAAACGGACTTGAAAGCAAAGAGTTTACCCTGCATATGATCCCTGTGATTATGAATAATAGATATTGCATGTGTGGTGTCCCTTCTGGTGGATATACTTTTATTATTTTATGTTTGAAGGAAACGCAGGGGCCTTGTCCTTGTTCACAGATGAACATGGATTCTCATCCCCCAAAACAAAAAAGTGGGATTCAGTCGGTTGTGTTCCATTACTTCCCTACTACCTTACGATTCCTCCCTCCACTACCCCTACGGCCCTACCACATTCCCTACCAACCCCAATAACCAAACTAATCATAACAATTTTTGCTAATGGAAATTAGTGATAACAAGTGGAGTTTGGTTTAGTGACTACTGAGTTGTAAACGTGTAAAAGATTTCAAAAGTGGAACCATGGTGTGTTTGGGTCAGATACTAATGGGAAATGCTGTGTAAAAAATAAAGCTATTTTTGGAGATTTTTCTGATTTTTAGGGAAAGTGCTGCTTCAAGTGAATTAGGTGATATTCTCAAGATAATTATAAAATCTCACCATTTTTAAAGCATCCAAGTGGAACTTTGTAAGCAACAATATAGTTGACTACTCAAACAATCAAACTTATATTTCTTCATAAACATTCTATCAATCCAGAAAGAAAAAAAAATGTTTCATAATTTTTTTTATCTTGATTAATGAAGACTTCAAGTATTTAGTAGGATAAATATTGACATCTTTATCCTCTCATATTAAAAAGGGCCCATAAAGCTGCTCTAACCTCATTTTGGCATGTGTGATTGCCATATTCATTGGCCCCCAAGCAAAAATAAATATCATTTCCCTGCAGGAAATATTGCAAAATGGAGAGAGATCCTCAATGCTTAATTACCATTGGATAAACAAAGAGAAGGAAACCCAAAAGAGAAAAGGTCAAGTTGTTTGAGAAGACACTGGCACTGTGAGTTTCAATGTAATGCAATGGCTTTTGGTACTATTTTATTCTTTCTATGCTATTATACAGTTCCTTTATTTCTGTCCATCTTGATCATGATTTGAGTTTAGCTTTGAATGGTTGTTACAAAGTAATTGGTATCTTATATTGGGGTTTTTGCTAAATATCACTTGTCTCTGTTCATACTCCTTTCACATGATGCTGTGGCACTTTTGCAACAGTTCAGCTGATGATAAGGTGGGGCCCACAAAGTATGTGCATTGCAGTCTTAATTCGATCCCATTCACTCGTTGGACTAGACAGCTCACCTTGAGAATGACACACATGTGCAAATAGTAACAGACATTATGGGCCAGTTGTAGAATTGGGCAGGCATGAGTTTCAAATAGGCAAGCCCAATGTGTTCAAAAATTGGCACAGCTGACCTGTTTGGACAGCCTCACATTCAGACAAAATAGCGTTGAGACTGTCAATGGAACCCTAATTATCTGGTTAGCCAAAGGGATCCGAGATGAAAATTTTCAAGCAAAGAGTCATGTCTAGGACCTGATTGGGAATTGGGTCATGTTCCCAACATAATTTTTTTTTTTTTCTGAAATAGGATTAATATTAAAGGCAAATGAAAGAAACAACATAGGGCCCAAGGGACCAGTGTCAATACAACGATGGGCTGATGAGACCCAAAGGTCATACACAAAATCCTTAAGTGCTTTCCCCATCTGAAATGTTTAAAAAGTCGTCTGGTTGTTCCTGCACATTAGTTGCCAACTGAGTTGCTTCTTATTGCAAATCTCCCCTCTTCCGCTGGCCTATCCTTTTCTCCCAACATAATTAGTTCCAGGTCCAAGGCCAGTCAGTCTAGGGTGTCCATTGGGCATCCAAATATCTAACTCATTCCATCATCAAAGCCTTGTGTCAAATGTGTTGGAATCAACTACATGAACTTTGTTTCATCTAGAATCATTAATAACTAAACAAATCGGTTTTGGTATGTAGGAAAAATCGGTTCCTCGAAACCGGCTTAAATAATAGTATATATTAATCATCATCATCAAAGCCTTTTTTCCAACTATTCGGTCGGCTACTTGAACATTTTTCTCCATCTTATCTATCCATAACAAAATCATATGATAGGTTGCACTTCTTCGAACTATCTTTATTACTTCCATCAAAGTTTTCGTTAGACTGGCCTTTTGCTTGGTAAAAATTAATCTATATGGGAAAAACTCTTCATCAATGACGCATTTGCATTATATATAAATGTCAAATCAATTAATCTTGAAAATTTGATTGATAGCATATTTTGTAAGATATCACTGCCATCTCAATGTCTCTCCACGAGTTTAAGTATATCATTAGCTACAACAAATTTCCAAGTCCAACAATGCAGGGCAGGTCGAGCATTACCACTAAAATTAGATTAGGTTGAATTAGGCAAATGGTAGATGGAAAATCTATATAGAGAGATACGGATAGGGCCATGGAATATATAATATGGTGGGCCCATTCACAGAATCATACTAGTTGTGGGTTAGTACTATCCCTATTAAGTTTAATTTCTCATGAACTTATGGGTTAGTACTATCCCTATTAATGAGCCTTTTTATGAGTCACATTGCACAACTGTCTAAAAGATTGGGATGTATGAGGCCGACTGGTTAGTGGTTACATCCAGATTTCAACAGAGAAAATGATGTGTGGAAGGGAGAAGAGCTTTTATTATGGCATCTTATCTACCATAGCTTTGGACAGAAGTATCTGCAATGAGCTTCAGTGCAGCACCCCTATTAAAGGAATGAGTGGAACCCAAATTTAAAAAAGTCCAAACTGTTGATATAGTGATATACCCCTAACACCCATTATATATTGATTGTCAAACATTAGATTGATCACTGGATTATAAATATGATGGATTCCATTCAATTATTTTAAAGAAGATAAAAGTGGAGAAAGTTGATCATGTGCTCAAGACATAATCAATCTATCAGTGGTCATCTTACTGATTGGAGCAATATTCTGTATGTTGCTTATTATGGACACCATGGTATTATAAGGCATTGAAGATGGTTTTTTTTTTTTCATGTCTTTATAAGTGCAACTTCTACCTCTTTTTTAGAAAATGATTTTACACATAGTTTAAGAGAAAAAAATCAAATTTCCTGTTTTGGCACTTAAAATAGCCATACCAAATAGGAAAATCATGACAAGTGCTTAAGATTATATGCTTTTTCTTAATACAAAGGAATCCTTCCCATTGCACAAATATACCCTTTCACTTTTGGTAATAGGTGAAGATCTCACGAGGAATCCATATATTTGAGGATTCCTTATTACCCCTAGATTATCATCCTACAGCTTGAATCGAGGAAAGTTGTCTGAAGATATTTCAAATACACAGTCAAAGGTGGATTATGTAATTTTCATAAAATACTATTAGGTAATATGTAACGGGACATATACATATGCATCCATCTGTCCCCCTAATATTGTGAGGGACAATTTGATGGGCCCCACTAATCACGGACTGGGGTTAATCACATGTCCACAAGTTTAATGACTTTATATTATTAAAGAAAAAACATCAAACTCTCAATGCAACGATCCACTTCATTTGAATCGGTGAAAACTCGATGGATTCAAATAATTCAAGGGGTCTCATGTACGTGAATGGTTCGGATAAATTATGTAATCTCCCTATAGGGATGAATGCACATAAACATTTTTCACATATAAAATGCCTGTAAAAAAAGTAATGACAATCAAGTGGACGGTGCACAACAATGGTCAATATCTAAAGATCAATGTTTAAAATAGAGGGTTTATAGGATTGGACCTTAGTGCCTTACCAGGCTTTGGTGTGTGGAAGACTCACATTAGAATTGGTGGAAATCAAACAAACGGATCTGGACGTTTCGTATCCCCTCGTAACTTCCGCTGAATTTGTGGGTAGATCAAGATTGACATAAACAAATAGACATCCATTTAATAAAATGGAAAAGGAAAGAGAGAGACATCCAACTTGATCCAATTTGTACCTTTCGTGAGATCTGGATCGCTGATCTGGTGGGTCCCACCTCTGCTGGTAGGGATTTTTCTCAATAATAATCATTTGACATGAAGCATCCCAATGGGTGGCTCCGAAATCCAATTGCCCTAATAGAAAAAAAATGTTGTACAGGGTCCACAGAGTGGGCCTGACCCAATTCTGGTGTTAAACAGTTCGGACCAACCTGAATCCTTCTAACTGGTCAAAAGTTCATGGGAAGGTATCAAGACTTGAAACTAGGAGGAGAACAGGTTGGATTCAGGTTGGTAAAAAATTAAGGCAACCTATTCTCATCCCAAGAACCAGTCAAACTGCTATGAACATCAGTTTTGATTTTGATTGGTTCTAACTAACTAATAAATTGGGCAACCCCAAGGGGTAGCTCAGTTGGCCTAGGACCACGGTTTGCTCCCGGAGGTTGAGGGTTCGAAACCGCGCTACCACACTGGGGCCACAGGGGGTTTTTACCCGGCTTTGCCTCCTGGGCCCGCAGGGATTACTTTTGGGCCGGGACACCCTGCGTCAGCAAAAAAAAAACTAATAAATTGGGCCGCTCTACTCACAGCCGTAGCTTACAAAATTATATGTCTCTTGTGGAATCCACTTGGATGCACATGGGTCGCAATGAAAGAGTGTGATAGATAGGTCTCATTGTAATCATGATTTTGGGTCAAAAATATTAAATTTTTTTTTCTTTTTTGCTAAGTTGGACAACTCATTAGGAGTGCTATTTTATGGTTGAAGACCTAGGGATCAATCCTTAGGTATGGTTATGATATCAAAGTGAAGCGGTCCAAGCCAAGACAATTGATTGATGGGCTTGAAGTATAAAGCTTGTCTTGTTGCTATAGTACATGGGAATTGAGTACATAGAATTCATGCTCTAAGGATTTTAAAAATGACCATCAAATAACCTCTCCTTGAATGCAAGGTGAGTCAAAGAAGAATGGAAAATGAATACTCAGCATCACCCAATAATTCAATTCCTCGAAAAGTCAAGGTCCCATTACAATGCTACCTTATATCCTTCACCCGTCACCTCATATCATTCATACTTCACCTTTTTAATAATTATTCGGTAGAGCTCATTTAACAAAGGAACTCTATATATTCAATTCCCCTGCATTCTTATTACAAGCAATTAGACCCTTATTGGTTTCTTAAACTATACTTTTCATGATTCAATCAAACAATGAAGTTCGGATTCGTATCAAATTAAGGTTAAGTGTCAATTCATCGGAGTTATTGACTGTGAGGGGTTAGATTAATCACGAAGGATCCTACGTGGTGGTAAAAAAGTTATCTTTCAGGCAAATTATGAGATACATTACTCGAGAGAGGGCTTCCCTATATTTTATTCTTGTAATTGTGATGTCGCATTCTAGTCAAAATATTGGGCGAAACGCCTACTAAGTATGAGATTATGATGTACACTAGGAAAGCCCAGATCAAATGATAGTCTCCCAATGTATAGATAATGAACCCTAATTAGCTTCTGGTGTTGACCATGTAAACATTCAAATCTAACATTTTCAAATATGTAATAAATTTCTTGAATATTTACTCAAAGTTGATTTAATAAAAAAGTATGCATCCAATTTCATACAGCAAATCACTCATGTGTTTTTGTACCACCCAATTGTATTCTAACTGAGATCACTATTGTTGATCATAGATGATGGTGGGACCTACTCAAATAGTAATAAAAAGCTCGTTTGGACCAAATCATCCATTTTAAGGATTGATTTTTAAAACAATGCTAGCTTGCACCATGGCCATTATTAGGCAATCTTTTTCAAGAAGTAAAGTGAAATATATGGAAAAGTAATTCCAACAATGAGAAATTTTATTTTACTCATGTTTGGTTGGTAACAATAAGTGGAAAAGTATAGTACCAACTGCCAAAATATTTAACTTTTATTTAACCCACTGTCAAAATATTTTACTCTATAAAAGACAGTGTAAAGTATTACTTTTCATTTTACTTCAAATTACTTTACCTTACGAAAATAAACATATTTTAGTTTTTTACTTTTCCAAAAAGTACACTTCTCCTTTACACATCCATTTATGTTTCCCACTTATTTAACACTCACTTTGTATTACTTTTTGATAAATTATGCAAACAAGCACCAGGAGAAGGGCCAAAACTTGCATGGTTTGGATCAACCAAAAAATATACATCATACAATGGGTGATCAGCAACTCACCACTGAATGCCATTGGCATCACCATAAAGAGACCCACCACCATGGATTCTCATCTGGGTGAACTTATGATGGGAGACTGGGGCCCACTTGATTACCCCACCTAGAAAGACAATACAGGAGGTTCTTTCATTCCCCATTCCTAGATCACTTTCATTCACAACAGAGAGATAATCCATGCCACTCATTGTCTCCTTATCTGTTGGCTGCTTTTGGATTGTGGGTCTGGGATCCACCTGTTTATAGCCTGGAATAAGTGTACCAAACACATGGGTCCTTAATTTTAATCAGTGTGGTCCACATGGTTGACTAATTTGGTACCTCACATTGAGTATTATTATATCCAACTGTCCCTCATTTATTTTTGATTTTTGTGTCATCTCAGGCACAAGATACTTGACCAAAGGTGATGTGTTGGTGCTGCTGCCCCCACATCTTTGTTTTCATTAATACACGTATACATGAAAAGGGACTATAGACTCAACTAGATTCAATGGCCTCAACTCCTATCAACTCCCAATTCAAACTTCAAAAGGATCCTAGTCCTGGATTCATTCAAACTTCAAACTTCTTCATTCAGGCCCATAACCAACTAAAATTTATGGCTACTGGGAGAATTTATCCGACGTTCGGAGATATTAGTCCAGCCCAAAGGGTTGGAACCCTGCGATAGTAAAAAAAAAAAAAAAAAAACTACTAAAACTTGCAAAATTCTTCTTTTTTTTGGGGCCAAATCATTGGCCTTCAATCAATGTGGACCAAAGCCCAGTAAGAATGTCCATGGGTATACAAATATCAAAGGAACCCAATGGGTCTAAACCAAACATAGAAAAAACAGTTATAGAACTCTATTCTTGCGGTGGTTCTTGAGTTGGGTCTGGACTCTGGCTTCCTGGATTATTACAGGCAGCCTCACACTGTGGGGCCCAATGTGGGCCCCATCTGGGGTGGGAGAGATAGGGGGTTAGCATTGGAAAGATCTTGATGGGCCGTATCCTCTGTAAAAAATTTAGGCACATCAGATCATCTTAATTTCTTAATCCATGGCCCACAAATTCAATAATTTTATATTTAAAAAAAATTCTTTGACTTACTATTCCATTCCATTATATTCCCTTTCTTGGATCGGGGCTTTGGGCCGAAACCATTTTGTAGATGAGTTTGACTCATTGTAATGGTGAAGAACTTGCTAAATTTTCAGAATTTTCACCTAACAACGTGCACTCATTTTCTTGGGTTTCAGAAAAAATGATTATAACATCCTTTGGAGCATTAAATAAAAGATGGGTTGTTGAATAGGGTTCGATCCCTATGTATGTTGTCCTTTCCCACTTGTATGACTTTCTTCTCGCATGTGCATAGGCATGTCAATTTGGCCCCGAGACAAGAGGGCCCGGCCCGGCCCGACTATCAAAAAGCCCTTGAAATGAGGGCTTTTATTTCTAAGGAAAAGCTCTAGGGTTGGGCTTGGACATTATTGGCCCGGCCCAGCCCAGCCCTAGCCCTTGCCTTCCTACTTTTATTTATTTTATTATATAAATATATATTTATATATAAATATGTACTAAAATGCCTTTATCATAGTCACTTAATAGTAATAAAAGGGGGATATGAAGGCAATCTCATACCCACCTATCCATTACAAAATGTCCTAAAATTTTACACGCATATTTGATTCATTTCATCTATATTTAATTATTTAAGTTATGCACTGGACTTAATATATGAGCAAAAAGTGTTGCATTGTTGCTTCTAATCACTTTCTTCTAGTTTAATCGCTTCATTTAGGCTTTTTACATTATTTTTCTTTATTCTTGTGAGTGCAAGGGGGTATACTCCTTCCTATTAATAATGATATACTTTTTCCTCTATATATTTACTTGGATGCTATCCAAATCATAGAGGTAGTTATATATATATATATATATATGGAACTTTATGGATACGGGATTATCCAAATATTCTTTTAACTAGATAATTATAACTCTTAATTTTTTAAAAGTCCAAACTAATAGTATTTCTTAAGTGCATTTATTTTGTGACTGAAATCCAACAATGCCTAATAGTTAGATTAGTATTAAATTAAAAATAATGCCAATTGATAAAAGATATGTGAATAAAAATAGTTTAAAATCTTTAAAAATTCATGCTGAAATGATTTCATACGTGAAAATCCTTATGAAATGTGTAAAATATATTAGATTCTTTAACCATTTTCTTTTTTTTTTTGACAAAAGAAATAAAATTATATGCTTAAACCTAAGTCCCCAAAACACGCATGAATTTATCCGATAAAATAAAGTTTTTAGAGACATCTTATATGTTTTCAAATGTTTTCTTAATGGTTCCTAGACAGCCCAATAATGATTTAAACCCTTCTTCCACACTTCTCTAACTCCTTTGGATAGATATATTATAAGTAGTAGAGAGAGCATAGCAGAGCAGGCAACTCCTCAAAACCACAAAAAAAAAAAAAAAATCCAAGAAATGCAGAGCATTCCGGCCCTGTTTGGATGCCCCCTTCAAAATCCAATATTTCTTCCCATTCTCCAAAACCCCAATTTCCCCTCATCCCACAAAACCCTAGCAGCTCTCCACCCCAGTCCCTCCCACATCTCCCCTTCTCCGCCTCAATCCGCCCAAACGCCCAGCATCATCTCCCGCCCCTCCGCCCGTTCCGCTGCTGTCGCCGAGCTGCAACAAACCGTCGAACTCGGCTCTGCCCTCTCCAGGTCTCCTTCTCTCCCTCTTACATTTGTCTCTACTTCAATCGCATTTTCGGAGCTTACTGCAATGTAATTGGTTAGGGTTTTAGGCTTAGCTCACAGCCATTGTTGCAAGGCAAGCTGATTTCTTTTAGTTCATTTAGTAAAGAGTGTTCTTTTTGTGGGTTTTTCTTTTCCTTCTTCTTCTGGTGTAAGGTCAGTATAGAAAGATTTCATTTTTCTACAGTAAACTGCATTACTCATTAGTCATTGCTGGTTGTTTAATGCTTCACCCATTATCAACATCCACTATAGACAAAAATGAAATTTTGTGTGGTATTGGAACAATGGGTTTTGTCTGAGTACACACTAAGTAGTTTAGTCCATAGTTACCTGGTTGACAATTCGACTAATTCGGATTCAAATTCACGATTCCTACTTCCTCGAGACTTAACTTGATCAAAATAATTCCATGGTGTATGTTCATTTGACTCTTTTTTTTTTAATATTTATGTATTAACCAAACCAAACCAAACCAAGCCTTTTCCCAATAGGGGGGTCGGCTATATGGATTTGATGACGCCAATCCAATCTGTTTAGGGTCTTGTCCTCCGTTAGATCCATGTAGGCAAGGTCATGTTTAATAGTTTCTTTCCAACTTCTCTTGGGTCTCCCTCTCCCTCTCCTACTCCTAGCATATAATTCATATAATTCAGAGTTTGAGTACAACAAGTTCATAATAAGGAACCAGCTCCAATTGGAATTGGATATGGACTGGTGTTAATGCATAGGGTTGCAATACTTTTGAGTGGCTTTGATTTCTTAGGTGAGAATTTTACGAGAAAATTTTCGCAATTCAGAGGCCGTATTAATGAACGAGGTAACTATGGTTTAGCCCTGAAGAAATCCATCAGATGATTGAAGCAGCATGATCTATTGCGGTGTTAAATGCATTGTTTCTTAGATCTCAGTGCTATAATTTATAGTTTCTGGGGCCCATGAGTTCTAACAATATCTTCAAGTTTATGTGATGTTGTGAGTTCATAAATTCATTTTTATTGATTTCTTTGTATTGGATGAGCTATGATTGGTTCTCTTTTTTGTTTACAGATATGGTGGGACGTTGCAAGTGCAAGATTTGAATGTTATTTTACGCCACTTTGGAAACTTAAAAAGATGGAAGGATGTTTCTCAGGTGCTTTAACTGGTGAACAAAGCTCCATTATCTTGTTGATGGACTCTTTTTATGCTTTAGTTAATTAATATCACAATAATGATTTTGGACTTGTATGTTCGCAGCTTTTTGATTGGATGCAGAATCATCGAAAGGTTAATGTTGTATCCTATAGCAGTTTTATCAAGTTCATGGGCACGAGTCAGAATCCTGTTAAAGCACTGCAAGTATACACTACCATACAAGACGAATCGACTAGAAATAATTCATCCATCTGTAATTCTGTTCTTGGATGTCTGGTTAGGAATGGGAAATTTGACGCAAGTATGAAGTTGTTTAATCAGATGAAGAGTGGTGGTCTAATGCCAAACGTCGTCACTTACAGTACTGTATGCCACTGTAACTTTCATTTTTCTCGTCATCATGTAAGCCTTATCTCATCAATCTAGGGCCAGCTAAAAGAGTTTTACTAATAAACTCTAAATAAAATAACCAAAAATCTTATCTATTCCTCTATCTGTTGGTTGAAAATTTTGTTAGTGGAAGAAAATTTCTGGAATGCCCTACACCTGAATGAGAGAATGTATTGGTTTAATAAGTAGTTTTTCCTTTGGTTATATGCTTTTACTTATATCAAGAATTTGGCAAAGTTGTCCAGTTTAACTTTGTTACGCTCATCATTATTTTTTTCTGTTACATAGCTGCTTGCAGGCTGCATCAAAGTGAAAGATGGCTACTCCAAGGCATTGAAGCTTGTCCAAGATCTTGAAAATAGAGGTTTACACATGGACAGTGTAATATATGGGACTCTTTTAGCTATATGTGCTTCAAATAATCTATGCAAAGAAGCAGAAACCTTTTTTCAGCGGATGAAAGATGAGGGCCATTCTCCAAACTTATTTCACTACAGCTCTTTGCTTAATGCGTACTCTGTGAATGGGAACCATGTAAAGGCTGACATGTTACTCAAAGACATTGAATCTGCAGGGTTAGTACCAAATAAGGTTTGTTTTCACGTTTATAAGATTTTTACCCTATGTATCTCTGAGTAATTTATATTCAGAGGAGTTGTCTATTTCCTAATCTTTCTGTAACAAAATGGAAAAGCTGAGCATTTGTCATAATGATGAAGTGGTAGTGGCGTTCATACTTTGCCAAGCCTGCAAATCAACTTGGTGGCTGGGCTGAGTTGACTCTGTTTGGTGGGTTTCCCAATTTAGCCCCCCCCCCTCCGAACAATTCTGTGTAAAGACTTGGCCCAAATCATGTTTAACTAGTGACTTGGGCAGAGTCACAATCAGACCTTGTTATGTGGATTCTTCTAAATGAGAGAAAAATTGCGTGTTAACATGGATTCATGTAGGACACTGTAGATTTGTCTTAGCCATGTCTGTTTTTGGCAAAGTAATGACGATTCTAGATCGTATAGTCCCTCACCCAAAATAAAGCTAAAAGAAGTATTAAACCAATTTCTCTATGCTCATAATCTTATCTATTTCAGTATCTCGACAACCTTTGAAGGTGATTTATAACTCCTTATTTATTATATTTTATTCTCCATGGAATTGTGTCAGTTAGTGCATCAGGTGACCCGCATGTCAAATGTTAAAACCTGGTTTATTTCCATGACAGGCTCATTTATCCTAGAGTTCGTATATCAAAGGATGCTCATCTGCTTATAGTTGCTACTTGTAAAATGAACCCTCTCAAACCTTTAGGCTTTTTTTTTGCCCCATCAACATAGGCACTCTGACTGTTTCCTTTTAGATTGAATATAGTCTTGTGACTCAAAAGTTTTGCTTAGTTTAAGTCAAACCCTAATTAATTGGTGCAGTGCTGTTTATGTTTGTTTTCATTGTTACTTCGGAGATAAAACTTATGCCATGGGATGAAGATTTTGACATAATTTTGTATAAGCATGTTAGTTTTACCTTCATATAACTTATGAGCCACATAGTTGCACAAATTTTATATTCAAATTGGCATGAAAGTTCAGTTTTGGGCCAAGGCTCCTGAGTCCTGACCCAATCTCCTTTTATGCAACCAAAAGTATTGATTGAAGGAAAAAAAAACACAACAAGTATCAAACAAAAAAGGAAGAGCTTTTTGTATGGAGACTATAGACCCCCCTAAGGTTTGTAGGATTTGTAAATAGGTCCCTGAGGTTTTAGTATTTGTAAATAGGCCCCCGCTTTTTCTTTTTAATACCTTTCATTTCCCCAAAATCAATATTCCTAACAAGAATGGGCATCTACCATGAGATATGTGTTGGATTTTTATATAAATGGCAACTTTGCCCTTACATCCATTAAACAAAAATGAGTACTTTTATTTACAAAAATACCATTATTTTATCTCAAGTCCCAATGGTTTCTCTCAATAATAACCCTCTCATGCACATGACCGGGGGGTGGACCCAAGTACAAGGGCTTGGGGATTTAAGCCCCTACCCATATTTGAGAAAAGTTTAAGATTCCTCCTCCCCCCGCACATTCTAAAAATTGATATATTTTTTTTAACATTTGCCTCTCCCCCTAATATTTTTTTTTTTTACACAGAGCCAAACACCACCCCTCACAAATTCAAAAATTTAAATTTACATTTGCCCATCCCCCCAATATTTCTTTTACACCTACACATGAAGTATAATCATGTATTTTGAAACTTTCATCAATCCAAAAGTGGGTCATCTATGGATTGGAAAATCATAACTAGTTATAAGTACAAGTGTTATTGTCGTCATGATCAATGTGGATTTAATGAAATGGGCCCTGTATTTATAAAAAAAAAAATTATATAGGGTTATTCTCTTCCACTAAGTACAATTGTCAATGTTATATGCTTTGTAAAAATTTTTTTTTTGAGTCCACGCTTTTGAAATTATGCATATAAGGATAAAAGAGATGGCAAAAGTATCATTTCACTCTAAAAACCTATTGTGGTTTGAAGAGTATTGATTTTGGGTACACAGAAGGTATTAAAATGAAAATGCAGGGGCCTATTTGCAAATACTAAAACCTCAGGGGCCTATTTACAAAACCTCAAAAAGAAATGGTCCCACCTCTATGGAAAACCACTGATAAAAGCAATCAGCCTATGTCTATTACCTTAGTGCAAATAAAGACCTTGTCAATGCAGCACGCCTAACTTTTTGCAGATCCGCCAATGGAAAAGCGATGCTTTTTTTTGTTTTTAGTTTTACTTTAATCCTAGGATTCAAAAGAAGAGTATTCTTTAGATTTGATTGTTTCTTACCAAGTGTAAGAAACAATCAAATCTCAGATGTAAGAATTTTGTGAGGGGAGAGTTACCAAATCTCCGAGAAAAAAAGTAAAGAATTGCCACATCGTCTATAAAGGGGCGAATTGCTATGTTTTCTTGAGCTTTCCCACAAGCATGCAGGCTATAGTAAGAAGGAAAAAAAATGAGTGAGACTCCATAGTGTTTGGGCCATGCCATCTACTTGGAAAAGACAATTGTTTTCAGCCTTTATTGGCAAGGACCACCATCTGCAGGTTCATTTTTTTTTTTTTTCCGTTGTACATGTCACATCCTATGTGTGGCATGCGGAGCTGTGGATGTTCAAAGTTAACCTTTCTGCCATGTTATTATTCTTTGATTCTGCTGCAGTGCTGTCATTTAGTTTATTTGCATTCATCATGTAGATCAGTTGCTTCTCTCGGGATGTTTTTGGCTGTCTATTTATCATGTTGTAGTTTCGTCTGAACTCATGTAACTCTTAATGTAGGTGATGTTGACCACTTTACTAAAGGTTTATGTCAGAGGTGGTCTGTTTGAGAAATCAAGAGAATTATTAGTCAAATTGGAAGCTATGGGCTTTGCCCAAGAGGAGGTACCCTTGAACTTTTGTTTATTTATGCGCATTTTTTATTTTTCTAGTTCTCTATAGTGCTTGCATCTTTATATCTGAATGCTGTTACTGTTGCTAAAGGATCTGGGTTGTAAGCGAACATCCAATAAGCTCTGGCTTTAAAAAACCATCTCATACTAAATCCACATTTTTTTTCTTTTGTCGTTTGGATAGAAACTGGATGGTGACTTGGGATTCAATCATCTGATGAGTTGATGCTAATTTTCCTTACAAATAGCACAAACTCTTGTATGCTGCCTAGGCATTTAAATCTGCATAACTAACGACAAAAACTTAATTATATAGGAAAAGCTCACAAACCTCATTTGGTGATTCAAAACTCACTGATGCAGTAATTCTTCTCTACTTCTGATACATATAGTTATATTTTCATGGGAGATTAAATAATAATAATAATAATAATAAATACTGACTGCGAAATTGAAGAATACACACATACATACATATAACAAAATGATATTGTACATATTGTATGTATCGTCCTAGGTTACATACCACCTAGTGGGGCCCACTTTATCACCCATCCGAATGGACCGCCCCCCCACCCCCGTGCCCCCTCTTCCTGATAGTCATCTCTACCCATGGATTTGCATAGATCCAAATGGATTGGATGTTGGATCTGGGATCAATTTTTGTTTTGTTTTGTTTTGTTTTTTATTTTTATTTTATGTGATGCCGTTAAGTTTGTGGGCCATGGATGAAGGGGTTTGAGGCATTAGATTGAATTCAAATTTGATAGCTAGGGTGGTCCCACTTGGATCTTTCGATCCCCCTGTCCTATGATCTGTGGGGTCCCTAGTGGGCCCCAACAACTGGTATGTACTATGTACCACAAGGATGTACCATAAGTATGTATGTGATCATTTCTCACATTTATAGGGCCCCCCTCTTGTGAGCGCACTTCCTTGCGGTGGGCCCCACTTGGGAATGGGACCGGTGGGGATTGAAAGATCTAGGTGGGCCATACCTGTGTACAAAACTTGGGACACACTTGATCAACCTAACCACTTGATCAACAGCCCATGGTTCTCAACGTCTAAAACGAGTGCATAGTCAATCCATCGGTCTAATTCATTCAGATGGGTGCCAAACTTGGGATTAGTGACTATCAGGGGATTCCATGTTTTATGGTCCACTCGGATGGATCATAAGGTGGGCCCAACTAGGTGTTTGCATTCGACGAGCTCACCATAAGGTGAGCTCATGTGCTTGCTCACCATAGGATTTCCCTACATGTATGGGTCCCCCTAGTGAGCCTATGATCTCACCTTATGGTGAGCTCACTTGTGGGGGCCCCACCTGGGAATGAGACCGGTGGGGATTGAAAGGTCTAGGTGGGCCATACTTGTGTACAAAATTTGGGGCTCACTTGATCATCCTAACCACTTGATCAACATGCCACAAGTTTTCATTGTCAAAACAAGTGCACAGTCAATCCAATGGTCCAATCCATTTGGATGGGTGCTTAAACCAAGATTGGCGATTGTCGGGTCGGGTCGGTTGGGGGGGTTTCCACTTGGATGGATCATAAGGTGGGTGCCACTACGTGTTTGCGTTTAGTGAGCTCACCATAGGATTTCCCTACATGTATGGGGCCCCCCTTTAGTGAACTCACTTCCTTGTGGGGGCCGCCTGGGAATGAGACCGGTGGGGATTGAAAATTCTAGGTGATTGGTGGGCCTATGGGTGTTAGCATTGTTTGTTCCTTTTCCCTACATGCATGTCATACCGATGGAAGCATAGAGATTTAATGTAGATGTTTATTTCTGCATATCACTACTGTTACGTACGGATTTGTGCTTCTTTTATTAGAGCTTTTGTTCCATTTTCTTTTAGGTGGTGGATGATTATCCATGCTTAATTAGATGATCTGGTGTACTTTGGTTGTAGATGCCTTATTGTATAATAATGGACGGCCTTGTGAAGGCTGGACACATTCATGAAGCTAAAGTTGTTTTCGAAGAAATGAGAAACAAAAATGTGAAGTCAGGTATGTTTTCTATAAAAAAATTGAATGGTTTTTTTTTTTTTTATATTTAATATGAAGGTTGGCTAGCTAACAGCGGACCAACAGATGGTACTTTCATGTATTCTCATATATTCTGACTAGAATGTTTTAGTGCATATTCCTATCAATTTATTTATTGATGAGTTATGGTCTGACACTTTGACTAGAAGGAAAGCAAGGAACAATAAGTTTAAACTGTGCATGTTGCAGTGCATTTTTTTCTTTTACACTAAGGGCCTGTTTTTTTACTAGAATTTCTGACAAGAATTTGGTATGTTGGGGTTTTTTTTGGACATGATGTGACATCTTGTCCCGTGACATTTGAAATGCTGTGTTTCTTTTATCATAATTCCAAATTCCAGCAACCTAAAAGGTCTCAAATGACCTTTTGGAATTCCTGAAATTCCATCTTCAATGCATTTGGTTGGAATTTCAAATGCTCCACCAAGAGGAGGGATTTGGAATTCCGCCCGTTTCTTTGCTAGAATTCAAGAAATTCCTGTCAGGGGAATTTCTAAATTCCCAGACAGGGTGGAATTCCAAGATGCTTCCTTGGACTTGATCATTTAGAAATTCCACCAAAATGCAAAGGGGCTAGAATTTCTGAATTCCCATAGTTCATTTGAGACCTTTCAAGTGACTGGAATTTGGAAATGCTTGGCAAGAAACAAGGCATTTGCAAATGCCAAGGGATAAGATGTCACATCATGTCCCAAAAAACTCCAACATCCTAAATTCCTGTTAGGATTTCTAGTAAAGAAACATGCCTCCACCTCAAGGGGACAACTTTTGGAGAATTTGAAATTCCTCCAGACATGAATCCTGGTAATTCGGGTACAAAAACAAGAACCTCATTGGTTCTTGTTCCAAAACCACCAATATGAAATGAAAATTTGTATAGTTAGATTTACCAATCCATGAGTTTCATTAGATTCTGAAGATTGCATACCAATCAACGAGTGTTCCGGTTCCCCTTCCCCTTTTTCTTTTTGGTCCTCCTTTGCCCTTATTGGAGCATGCAATCACAAGGTGGGATGTTAAGAGATGAGTCTGTCTCATCTTATGGTGCACTGTAATTGGATTAGTACCAGAGACCTTACTTGAAAAGGTTTCCAGTATTCATCATTCCTTCTTTGGGTAGGTTGTATGGATTTGCTTTGTTCTCTCTTATCGTTCTTTAATAATATATTTAACGGTTACTGATAATAAAAAATCATTCACATGCTTTGACATATCAAAGTTTGTGCGGTTGAAGGTTCTTTTTTTCCTGCTAATGTGTGGAGATGTGCAGGCAAAGGTTTATTATGCTGATTAAAAAACAAAAAGGTTCATCACTCTCAACACAGTTTCCCCACTTTCTGAAAGTCATTCTCGAGGATGGTACGCATTCAATTGATTCACACGAACAAAACTATTTAGAAATCTACCACGTTTTGTATACAAGCAGTAGACAACTAATTCCTCAGTGCACTAAATTGAGTGAGTTTTCTTGGTCATGCATTAGATAGTCGCAAGAGAGTTTGAATCATGCAAAGGCTTCAATGAAATTTGCACTACATCCATCAACTTATATTTTGTTTTATGACTCTTTGTATGCCTCAGATCAAAATTTATTTGTCTTTGGGAAGACTTGAATTGTTCCTTACATCAGTGTAAGAAAGCCTTTGAAGTATGTCCCCAAACAAATAAATAAATAAGTTAGGAAGGAGCCTTTGGCTTCGTCTGTGCAGTATAATCAATCAACAAAAGTTGAGGATCCGTTCTTAAAATTAATTGCATCTTATGCTTGCAGATGGTTATTCCCACAGTATCATGATTTCTGCATTTTGTCGAAACGGGCTACTGGAAGATGCAAAGCAGCTTGCTAGGGATTTTGAAGCTACCTATGAAAAATATGACTTGGTGTTGTTAAATAATCTGCTGAGAGCTTACTGCAAGGCAGGTGATATGAAGAGTGTAATGCAGATGTTAAAGAAAATGGATGAATTGGCAATTTCTCCTGATCGTAAAACATTTCATATTTTAGCAAACTATTACTGCAAGGAGAAGTTATATCAGCTTGCATATCGGATGGTTGAGGACATGCACAGTAAAGGCCATCTACTGGATGAGGTGAGCTCCTTTTACTTGTCTCTGTTACATCAACTGTCCGGCAAATTGTTTTTCCTTTTTAATCCAGTTATGTCCTTTGTCAGCAATTCCTTCTCAATGCTATAAGGTTTTCTGTCCACAGCACATTGGCATTACTAGGACATGGTGTCTTGTTTGACATGTCATTGTTTAAGGATATATTGTTTTCTGCTTATGGGTACACAAGAACTTGCAAATGCTTAATGACTAACAATGGCACGAAGCTTGAAACTTGAACGGTTCAAATAATTATAATAATAATAAAAAGGTAGGTCTTGTTTGAAGAAAAGGTTAAAAGTAGATAGGGTGTATTTTAAAGGCCTATGTGTGGGTGAAATAAATTACATTTTAGAATCAAATCAAGGAGTGGGAATGGAGTATTCATATTTCATAATTGAAAGTAAAACCTGCTTTAAAACTTGATGGCATCTGTAGATAGATGGATCTTTATGGGCAAAATAGGGACTGATTAGTTAACCAAATTATTCAAATTATTCTTGATTATTGGAAAAATGTTACATGAAGGTGAAAGAGATTGTGGTCCATTTTTCTATAAGAAAAAATAAGATATTATCATTCAAATGAGCAAAAAAGAAAAAGTAACTAAGAAGATATTCAAAACTGTGCAAATAAAATATTGGACTTTGAATTAGAAAAGACATCTTTAGTTGTTATATCAAGATTATGCGAGACATGTATGAAGTAGAAACTGTTGGGAAGTCCCACATCCCACATCGCCTAAGTCCTGAGTTGGACAGGGCTTCATATACCTGTTTGGGCCTTCCACCAATCAGCTTAAGCTTTTGGGTTGGTACATGGTATCAGAGCGGATTCTGATCTCGTCGTTCTTGTGTAGCCCACGTAGGAGGCCTGTCTATGAAATCTATTGGGCCTGCACATGAGGGGGAGCGTTGGGAAGTCCCACATCGCTTAAGTCCTGAGTTGGACAGGGCTTCATATACCTATTTGGGCCTTCCACCTATCAGCTTAAGCTTTTGGGTTGGTACATGGTATCAGAGCGGGTTCCGATCCCGTCGTTCTTGTGTAGCCACGTGGGTGGCCTGTCCATGAAATCTATTGGGCCTGCACGTGAGGGAGAGTGTTGGGAAGTCCCACATCCCACATCGCCTAAGTCCTGAGTTGGACAGGGCTTCATATACTTGTTTGGGCCTTCCACCTATCAGCTTAAGCTTTTGGGTTGGTACATGGTTTCTTAAAGAAACAAGCATGATAAGCGTATGTAGGGCGCCATCTAAGTTCCCAGTTGAATTGAGATATACCGCTAGTGTACTTTGAGCCCATATTTTTTCGCCTTGGGTTACAGAGAACGTGATGACAAATATCTAGGATCAAGTATTGTGGTGTATGTTATTTGTAGATGACTGCTACTCATTAGTAAGGTGAAAAGCTGTATAATGATAAGTTAGGCTTTGGAGAAAGGTGTTCAGTTAAATGGGTTTAGACTTTAGAATTAGCAAAGACAATATATAATATAAGGAGTGCACGTTTTGCGGATCTAAGAGTAGATGGTTTCTTAAAATTGAAAATAAATTAAGCACGTTTTGATATTTAGGGTTAATAATAGAACAAGACGGAGAGTTTGAGTTGGATATAGCTAGTAGAATTGACAAAGAATGAGCAAATGGAGACAAGTTAATGCTGTGTTGTGATTGTAGAATCCGACTTCAACTAAAGGTAGGTTTTAAACTCAGAATTGAGAAGTAAGTCAACTCCTCTCGTGTCGGGTTGACTAAGGCCAAGTTGCATAGAACTAGATTGAGTCAGACCGATTCACACCACATTGCCCCAAAAAGCCTAAAATTTTGTGAATGAGGATGATGATGGCGGTGGTGATGATCCTTTAAAGAATAAAAGAACAATGTCCTATGAATCTAGAGTTTTAAGACGTGTTTTCACTTTTAAGAATGACTCTAAGTAGTATGAGGTGTTGCATATATTGAATTGTATGAGCAGTACCTTCAATCTTTGAATGCTTAAATCTTCCACAAAATGTGGCTTTTATCTTCCAAAATTAGTGCAAAAGGATGCCAGAAGCCTCCTACATTGGTAGTTGTAATAGAAGGAAAGAAAAAGAAAATTCAAGGTGTTTGGGCATGTACATAGAAGCCAGAATCAACTTTTGTACATGTCTCAAATGATTACAAGTCCAAGGAAGTGGGAGGAGACCGATTAAGACTTGGATCAAGTAGTAAGAAAAAAAAAAAAAAAACCATTAGAAAGTGGAGTTGAAGAGGGGAAATGTTCACCTACGAGTGGACTGCATGTAGCTTATATGTAGTCCATCTCATGGGGCCACCTAGATGCAAGTTTACCAATGGGAGGAGGGCAGGCCCCACCAGATTATCCTAGCCCTTGATTTAACAGCCTTGAAGTTTTAATGACATCTTAACTTTAGATTTTATTGAGATTGGACATCTTAACTCTAGATTTTCTTGAGATTGAATCCAACTGTGAGTGAAGGTTCAGTGAGTGTGAAATTGGGCCTGATTTCAGATCATGGAATGAAAGACTATCCAAGGGGCTATACTGATGAAAGGTGTGCCCAAATGGGCCCCACAGCGCTGGACTGCTGTTGCAGTTGCTCGTAGGAGAAAATTCTCTGTTAAAGAGTGCATATCTTCAAGAATGGTGGAGTTGGTCACTTTTTTTTCACCTTTTTTTTTCCCTTTTCTGGAGAAGTGATGATGAATTTTATTATAGAAAAACCTGTACAAAGAGAGAGACTATCAAGCGGGAACTTCTTTTTTTTTTTTTTTTGAGAGAGAGAGAGCGAAGCAAGACTATAGTAATAGCATGTTTCACCGACAAGTCAATCAGCTTTAAATACTCCATTTCTTACCAAACGGCCTTACTTTCCATTATCTTGGAATATGTGTGAAAACAGCATCCAATTTTGTGTTTGTCTCTTAACCTCCTCGATGACCTGTTCTGTTCTCATTGCATTTGAGATTTTAGAAGCACTTTTTGCCTAACATGTAGTATTATGGGAATCAGCCTCCATGGGCCAACCATGAATTTTTCCCTTCTCTGATTGCAGTGATTTCAACTTTATTCAAATACTTCATTGCCATGGACTCTTGTACCTTCAGCCTTTTATTCTTAGCAGCTATTGGTCTCTTGTGCATCTGTTGTGGTGATTATGATTCTTCCAATAAATGATTTTCTTGGCGGGCTTGCGATTGTTCTCATGACCTGACAGGAATATGACAATCCAATTGTGCTACCTAATGCATACAATAAGTTCCATTAAAAAACTCATCAAGTATGTACCTTTTTTCATCATCATCAAAGTCTTGTCCCAACTAAGCTGGGATTGGCTACTTGAATTCTGTTTCTCCATTCCAATCATCTCAGAATTCATGTTTGGGTTGTGACTTGTGACAAAACTTTACGCTAGCTGTCACCCTACCTAATGCAACCCTCCTTCACCCAAGCTTGGGACTGGCAGTTAAAACTGGCGAAGAGAAAAAAAGTGTTGCATTCTATGTTGATTGAAGATATGCTAACATCTGTCTGATGCCTGTAACATTGTTTGACATGATCAATCAAAATACTCAGAAATGCAACTGAACTAAAATGAGCTCTGAGGATCTGGTTAACTTGTATATTGACTTGTTCTGGTAACCTATAGAGACCTAATTGGAATATATAGTTGTCCCCTATTGTCATTTCCTAGTTTTTGCACAAACCTTGAGCTGCACCAGAAAGATACTTTCATGGGATCAACCGATTTATTTAGATCCCTTGTGGGTTAAGTGGTGTGTTGAATCAAACAGCATTTCAAGCCTGCCTTCTTAGTGCCCTTGGCATAAGTTTTGGAGTAATTCACAATCTGTGAAATACTGCAACTTTAGCAACCTCTGATCTTAACGATGCTTGCAGATACTTTGTTCTTCTCTGATTTTACAGCTGGGACGAGCTGGTGCTTCATCTGAAGCATATTCTGTTTACAATATGTTGAGATACAGCAAGCGAGCAGTGTCTAAGGCACTTCATGAGAAGATTCTGAATATTCTAGTTGCAGGTGGGCTTCTCAAAGAAGCATATGTTGTAATGAAGGTATGATATCTTGCTTTATGGTATTGTTGTCTGCTTATTCATAAGAACTAGTACAAATCTAATTCCTGATGGTCATGACGTTGACAGGATAATGCAAAATTTATCTCTAGGCTCTCACAAAAACGGTTTGCTGTATCGTTTATGAAGTCGGGAAATATAAATGTGATAAATGATGTGATCAAAGCACTTCACAGTTCTGGCCACAAGATTGACCAGGTATGTGTCTGGCTAAATTGGGTGCATGTTTTAACTTGGTCAACTGATAAATTTATTGGCATTGGACAAAGACACAAGGTGTCAGACTTAAGGAAGCTAGGAAGCACTATAATCCAAGGTGTATTTATTGTATAGATATGATGCCCAGTACAGATAATGGTGATGCAGACATTGATACAAGGATTGAAGACATGACTGCACTTCTAAATGTGATTTTTCATATTTACGTTTCTATATAAAGCATAACTTTTTTTGTCAATGAACCTGCACCTGGTGCAATGGCAAGGCATTCTCCTATTAGAAAGGGGACAAGAAATCAAGCGTACATGAGTTGTGGGAGGGATCAAAAGTACAGGAGAGCCACTTTTATTATCACCTTGTGTACCAAAAAAAGGGGATCACTTTCATCTTTAGAACATTTTTAAGTTAATGGAATTGTCCCTATTTACAGAGTTACAGCCCTCTTTGACATTTTTTTTATGTTGAAAAGGAAAAAAAGGGATTTTGACATATTAGTCCTCCTTAAACCCGGTTTTCCCAATTTCATGACCGAAATACAGCTAATGGCACCAGAGTTGCTCGACTCTGGTCAACATTTCCTTTTTAACTTTTTTGCGCCATATCCCCCATCATATCAGTTTCTATATCATACACTTTCTTCAACCAGCAAGCAAATTCGTTTTTTACACAACATGAAAAATGATATTTTGTGAATAGTAAATACACATCTGACCACCATTTCTCAGCTTTGTATTATTCAAAAAAAAAATTTCCCAAGATGCTGCATAAGCCATGACATCATAGAATAGTCCCATGATACTATGGGATTTATCAGTTTATGTGACATACACTGTTTATATATATATATATATATATAACAATCTGTTAGATACACTGTTCCCGTGATATCATGGGATTTGGGGCAAAAACTTTATTTATTTTTTAAATATATTGACTAGAGTCAGCCGACTCTGGTGACATTATTTAAATGTCAGTCATGAAATCGGGAAAACAGGAAAAGTTCTTTAAGTTTCATTTGTACAAGTGAACACTAGCTAATCTAGCTGGACCTTCCACCTGCTTCATCAATGCTCTCTTCATGTGCCACTATGCGGTGAATCACATGGCTGGATGATCCATTGATCCTACAAGCCTGTGAACCTAGATCATGTCATCTGTAACCTCTGATTTACTAAACTGCATATTGAAGTCCTTTCAGAAGGCATTGTGGCCTTCCTCTTAGAATGGATAATTCAAATGGATGATTGCAACTTTCTTCACGTTAATCATTCTAGATCGTCTTCTTTGTTTGATTTTGATGGGATGATATGCTGCTCTGGCCCTCTTCTTTTTCACATGATACGGCCTTGAACTGATTGATTAGACTTTTAAGTGCAACGTTAGCACTACAGCATTCCTCTGTATTTTGGTAGAATATCTAATATCATTTCCTTATCAGAGACTGAAATGTGTGCATCTTCTGTTGGCTTTCCTCAGGTGGTGTTTGACAAGGCTATTGCGCGTTACATTGCACAGCCTGAGAAAAAGGAACTGCTTTTGCATTTGCTGCAATGGATGATAGGACAAGGCTATGCAGTCGACTCGACAACGAGAAACTTGCTTCTCAAGAACTCGCAGCTGTTTGGTCGACAACTGATAGCAGAAATCTTATCTAAACAACAAGCCACGTCAAAAAAGTTGAAAACTAAAGATGAATGATCCTCAGAAAGAGAACAGGCTATCTGATCTTGGGTCTGTAAAAGCATGAATGCAAAATTTAAAAAAAAAAAAAATTAATCTTTTTGATGTTCATGTGACCACCCTACCAAAGAACCCATGTGGCAAATTCATGGTTACTTACTTAGAAAATGGGAATTTATCAAAGCACAGGGTACGAGAGCGAGAGTGAAGGATCCATCCATTGTGGTGATCTTCGAGAGGCAATCGAAACCTCCTCCCTTTATTTAAGGTCATGAAATTGATTGAATCCTAGGAATGTGATGCCCCTTTCTGTACCTCCCCATGACCATTCACTCTTCACCTCCTTGATTGATATAAGGCCCTAAACCTAGGCGGAAGCTTGTCCAATTCTGGCCCATTCAGTTCTCATTCCTAAATCCTAATATTTAGGCCATGATCGAGTCCCCCCGCGCTTCGAACTTGAACTTAGGTTTGGCGCATTTTATAATGGGGCTAACTTAAAAATTGAGCTCAAATCCAGCAGTTGAATTCTGCACGTGTGGATGTGGATGTGGATCTGCAAGAGCACAGACGGCCATGGAATAGTTTATGGTGGTTGAGTTGCATCATCATATTCATGCATCCACGTTATTTTTTTTATGGCTAAGGTGGCCTGCTGTCCGGGAGTGATATTGTCAACCTGAAGACCCAGGAATCAGAGATTCCCTGGTCATGAAAGGTATATGAATTTTGCAATTCATACTTGAGGAGCAGTGTGGTATAGGAATACCCAATCGGTGTGTGATTTATTCAATCTGTTTCTTTTCCCCCACGTGATGGAGCAAGGCAAATTAACTGGGCCTCTTCTCTTCTTATGTGCCATCTAATTTGTTCCACGTAATCAAATTCTAAGATCTAAGTTAGCGTTTGGTTCGCTGGAATGGTTGTAGGCGAGAATGGAATGGAGACCGGAATGAGTCTAGAATGGAATGAGGTAGGAATAAGCATTTTCATTTCAGTGTTTGGTACGCTGAAGAATCAACCTGTTCCTGTGTTTGGTACGCTGGAATGAGTCTTGGAATGGAATAAAATTTACATAAGACTGACCAAAATACCTTTTTTAGATTTTTATCTTTGGCTCAGTCAATGTATATTATATTATTATTAAATAGGTGGGGCCCACACAAGCTCTTCTATTTTATAATCTTATAATGATAATAATAATAATGTATAGGTTATATTATTATTATATAGGTGGGGCCCACACAAGCTCTTCTATTTTATAATCTTATAATAATAATAATAATGTATAAATTATATTATTATTATATAGGTGGGGCCCACACAAGCTCTTCTATTTTATAATCTTATAATAATATATAGATTATATTATTATTATATAGGTGGGGCCCACACATGTTCTTCTATTTTATAATCTTATTATTATTATATAGGTGGGGCCCACACAAGTTCTTCTATTTTATAATCTTATAATAATAATAATAATAATGTAAATATTATATAGGTAGGGCCCACACAAGTTCTTCTCTTTTATAATCTTAATAATAATAATAATAATAATAATAATAATGTATAGATTATATTATTATCATATAGATGGAGCCCACACAAGTTCTTCTCTTTATAATCTTATAATAATTATTATTATAATAATAATATATAATTATATTATTATTATATAGGTGGGGCCCACACAAGTTCTTTATCTTTTATAATCTTATTGTTATAATAATATGTATAGATGTGAAAAAGGGTATTTTGGTCTTAACAAAAAATAGAACGGAATGTAATGACCATTCTTTCCCATCCCGGATGGAATGACCATTCATCTATATAGGGAATGAGATTTCAGAGGTAATGGTCATTACGCCACTTTTTTGCGAACCAAATGCTGTAATGACCATTCCTCTATATAAGGGAATGGGATTCCAGAGGTAATGGTCATTACGCCACTTTTTTGCGAACCAAACGCTGTAATGACCATTCCATTCCGACCTTCATTACAGCGAACCAAACGCTATCTAAGATTTTGTATTTCTGCAAGTGGTTAAAAATGAAGAATTAAGGGTAAATTTTATCCAAAAATGACAATCAAAGTTCCCTCCCTTTAATGGAAATTAAATTAAGCTAAAAAGGAGATTAATCCCAACCTGATCTTTAGTAATTTATATCCTAGGAAAGTCAAGGTCTCATCTATGTTGTTGCCTTATATCCTTTATCCTTAACCTCTTTAACAATCCTTCAATGGAACTTATTTGAGCATGAATTGCTCATACACAAACGAACAGGGCTAGCAGAGCGGGGCTGAAAATTTGGCAGAGTAAGTATCCTCTGTGGGGTTGAGTTTCTGCCTGATTGGTAAATTGGTCGCATCCAAAGTCCAGACCTGCTGCGTCTGGTTCAGGCCTGAAAAGTTAGGCCAACTACGCTACAAATGGGCTGGTCTTGAGCATACCTCACCGTGGTCGATAGATGGAATGCATGGGCTAGCCTGGGTCCGGAATGCACTCGGCACATCGACCCATCTATTTTGTTCAGAATCATGTGGTGGTCTATGATCTGGCATGGATAGGTAATGATGAAAATAGAATATTCTGTGGAATATCTCAAGCATTCAATATGGTTTTCTTATGGCTATCTGCCTGCAGGCGAATTCATCTGATTACTTGAATCATCAATAGGGAAGAAAGAAACGAGAGAGGAAACAATGGTTCAAACAACTTTCTATTGAGAACACACGAGTCCAACGATCCTACCAATTGGGGTGATCTTTCTTTTTTGCAGTTACTGGCTAACAGCACTTAACACTGTTCTTACAAGATTGAAACATGTTGTGTAAGTAAGAAATGCTACACCATTCTCGAGAAAACAAAAAAAGAAGAGAAAAAAAGGTCCTCACAAACAAACCAGTACTAGTACCAGTTGGCCGGTAGAAATTACCACAGCGTGAAGCAACTAAGTAGAGCCTGGTTAGAGCTTTCAGAACTTCAGCTCCCTCCCTCTATGACTTAGAACGTGCTAAGAAACTAGGCACTTCTCTTTACCAAAAAGACGAAAAGAAAACTAGGCACTTCATATCCACAAGCATATATCCTTACGTTGTACACGAAATTTGGTCATGCTTCCTGCAGAAAAAGGTGTGCTCGTTAGTACAAGGCATGTACATACTACATACTCTATTTGGCCTAACGTGCAACAACTGTGTCATTGCCTAAACCCACACAGATTATAAGCATGCATGTAAGTGAAAATTTAAACCCCACCACCCAACCACATACACAAATATTGGTTTCTCACATGTTGGGGATCTCCTATTGGTTGTGCCACAAACAAGCAAGTCATATGGGTTTTTTTTTTCCAGTGATTTAAATCCTTGTATTGGCGTCAAAAAATTTTTAGTATTCCATCATTTCATCATTACAAAAGCTTATTGAAAAAAATAAGAAAAATAAAGAATGTATATATATATAAAAGAAATTCAGTAAGATGTTGTTTGCCTTATAAAAATGTGATAGGAAAATGAGATTTACATATGTAAATGCTACGCATGCAAATGTTGCACATGTGAAACACATTATCATGTTTGTCAAGATGATCATTTTCACATGAGTAATTTGGTATTAGCTTTGTAATGGTAGTTGTAGTTGTAGGTGTTTGTTTTTTCGTTGGCTTATTTTTGTTTGATTTGGTTGAATTTAAACTTCCTCTCCAGCAAAAAAGAAAAAGAAAAAAAAACGGGAGTACACACATCCAATGGTTTTTGATTGGTTAGGATTTTTTCACAAATTCCTCAAAATTCATGAAGAATTAAGATATAAAACTAAACGTCCTAATATTTACCATGAATACAAGAATATTGAATGGTCCAGATCATGAATTTAGGGGCCCACAGAAAGTACAGAAAATTAGATTTATGGGTTAGGACTTTACCTCAAATTACTCAAAATCTACGGAGACAATCAGCTTCAATATCTTGGGGTTTATTAGTACAATAAACAAAGTGACAGTTTGGATTACAGCTATGAGGCCTTGCAGGAATGAGAAAAAATAAAGGTGATTGATAGGCCCCACAAGAATGCAATCATCATGTAAAAAGTGTACTGGCACCTTTTTTGCAAGAGTGAATCACTTTCACACCTATTCCGGTGTGAAAATTTTGTTGCGTAAATGGCCTCATTTACACCATTTTCACAGCTCATTTATGCATGCATAAATGATCACAAACAAACGTGATGACGAGTTATCCTTACGCATTTGAAACATTTACATATGTAAATACCTACAGACAATCAACCACTAAGAACATGACCTTACAATGGAAGCCTGAAAATTTTTTAAAATTAAGATAAGTACAAAAATATGCAAAGCTAGGGACTGAAATTCACTTAACTTCCCCAAGTAAATAGGTCAGTATGTAAAAGAAAGAATTGTTTGTTGAAGGTTAGAGAGAAAGAATTGTTGAAGGTTAGAGAGGGCCCAACTTCTTATGACCATCTTCTAATGTTTACTGAGAAAATATCTTCACTGTGAAATGTGAGGACATAGGTAAAGAGTTCAGGTAATTTCTCTAAATTGAAGATAATGGGTGGAGAAATTTGGACAGGTTGGGAAAACAATGGGCCAATCCAAACCCAACCCAAATTCTAGAAGGGTTAACCCAAACCAGATGTAGACAAAAGCAGAGGGACCAACCTTAACTTGGCCAGAATCCACCATAACCCTGTTACATTACTTGTTTAATAATGTGCCAACCAGAACCAACCTGAATCTGACCCACAATTTGATTCAGGCCCAAGTCAAAATTTGGGTTTTAATCGGGTCAAATTAAGTTGGGTTCAGGTTGAGCCTAGCCCAAGTTTCACGCGTAAGTTCATTTCACTACACAACTCAATATGGAGTAGAGAGTAAGAGCCACCATCTACCTGTAGTTGCTGTAAAAGAGGGAAAAAATAGTCCTAAATCACTTGCTTTTGATACTCGCGACGCCAAATCCTTCATGAGTCCCTGAAAAAGAGCTTGCTTTATTCACATTCATTAAACGTGGTTTTCTGCGCTCAGATTCTCTCCACTTCATTTCCGAATGATGGCTGCAACCAACATTATAATTCACAGGCTGCAACAAAAAGGAAAATCTCAATCATTGCCCATCAATAGCAACATGAAATCGACATTTGAAGCTATTATACATCTCACATCCAAGAAAATTGGCTGCTGCAGTTGAATAATCATCTGATCATCCATTGATACAAGCTTCTGTAAGAAGCAGTGCATTAGAGTGACCTAGATTCATTTTCTAGATCTGCATCCATATATTGCTTTCAATCTTAGCTAGAGTTCTGTTTATGAAGGAGACCTTAAAGGTAGAAACTAAGAAGGCATATCTTCTTCCTCTTTTCTTTCTTTCTTTCTTTTTTTTGAATGGTAAAAGGAATTACCACCGAAACGTCTCGGTAGAAAGGCGTCGTCATCGTCATCGTCATCGTCATCGTGATCAAAGCCTTGTACCAATTATGTTAGGGTTGGCTACATGAATTCTGCTTCTCTCGGAATGTCGTGTTTGGGTTGTGACAAAATTTTGTACTGGCTGTCAACCTATATATCTTGAAAGTATGTGTAGTAAATTAGATAGACCCATTCAAAGCAACCAGCCTTAATAAATTGCGGCTGCTGGGATTTGGGACAATTCTCATATTTGTTTAGCGCGAGTAGTAGTTTAAGGTGGAGTAAAAGTAGGCATGTGATAGGATATTTTTTCCTTCACCATGCTTGGATGATAAAGTGGAGTGGAGAAGTACACTTATGATGTGACACCACTGACCTTTTACTCCGCATGCCTCTTTTTTAATGTAGTAAACTGTGACAAACAGTGCTTTTAATCTACACACTCTCTCTCTCTCACCTATGCTTTACCTCATACTATCCAAACAAGAATTTTAGAACTCCTCTACCTTTTACTTTTATATACCTTACTTTTATTTTTTCCTTGATTGGCATCCATCTCCCTTCTCCCCTCTACTCATCCACACATGTAAACAATAAACGCCCTAGGCTTACTTTTGTGAACCCATGACAAAATGACTATGACACAATGTTAAGCAATGGTTTTACCATGCATCATGACACAATAAAAAAGATACAAAAGAAACTAAAAGGGCCAAGAATAAGTCAAATCACATTGAAGAGAAGTCATACAAATAAATATGTATGTATATGTATGTTTGTATATACAAATGTATGCATATACCTGCTGTCCCACAATGTCATGCGTATTCACTGGAACTGGCTCATGCTGCATGTAAGGATGAAGTGGTGCATGCTGAGGATACTGAGATGTGATCCCATTTGCCCAGTTCCCCATCTGCCTCTGCTGTCTTTGTTTGCTTGAACCCTTCAAACACATATTCTTTAATAAATCACATTAAAGAGAAAATACATAATACTTATGTGTGTGTACGTCCATGTATGTTTGTTCATACGTGTGTATGTATATACCTGCTGTCCCACAATGGCCTGCGTATTCAATTGATAAACTAGGTCAGGCTGCATGTAGGGAAGAGGTGGCACATGCTGAGGATACTGAGATGTGATCCCATTTACCGAGTCTCCCATCTGCCTCTGCTGTCTTTGTTTGCTTGGAACCTTCAAACACACATTCTTTGATAAATGAGAGAGAACCAAATTATAAGAGAAAATATTTAGAATTAATTAAAACACAAATTATGTTACCATTTGGGAAAGGGTGGTCTCATAGCCCTGTCCATGACTGGGAGGGATTATCATCATTTGACCGTCACCACCAAAAGGTTCATACTGATACTGGTAGATTTGTGAGACAGCACCGGTGGGAGGAGAGTAGTAGTGTGGTATATGATAGCTGGAGTAAACATTAGAGGAAGTAGAGGTAGGAAATGGCACTGAGTCTTTGGCAATTTGAAGCTCCAACTTAGCTCGGCGGTTTTCCCTACGTTGTGCAATAGTCACACACAGTTGCCTCCCATGGAAGAAGGATCCTGTATGAACAAGCAGAGGAACAAATTAGACATAAACCAAGCTGAGAAATTATCTAGACTGGATGGACATGGGGAAAAATTAATAAAAGAAGTGAAGCTACCATTAAGAGCATTAACAGCCTTGTTAGCATCGCCAGGAGTGGAAAAGCACACAAAGCCATATCCTTTACCCAATCCTGTAAAATTGTCGCGCACAACATTTACTGAAATTACTTTCCCACAGATGCTAAAATGTTTTTCCACTTCGTGATCATCAGTAAAGCTATCAAGATTCTTCACGTACACGATTGAACCCTGAAGAATACAATATATTTGAATTTATAATCTCGTACTGTAAGAATGCAAGCATGGATGGAAATAGTAAGGATATATCTAAAGAAGTGCAACCTATTCGAGGATTTGGCTCAGGATAGACCAAAACAATGAAACATAATCAATGTAGCCAACCCCAACATAGTTGGGACAAGGCTATGATGATGATGGTGATGGTGACTTGCAAAGCCAATTACCTGAAACTTTTCCTTCCATTGGCTACGTCTTTCCTCAACCTGTCGCCTCAGTGTCAGCTCGCGTTCGCACTTCTTTTGAGCCCTTCCTGCATATATATTCTTTGACCCTACACCACAAATGGTGATCATGTTTGTTTGTTTTGTTCAAACTTTGCACAATTTGTTCTCATTAACATTGAAACTTAATTAGATAATATAATGAAAAGCACAAATATCTAAAATAACAAAAAAATCGTAATTCCAGAAAATGATCTAAAGAAAAATCAGTTCAAAACAAAAAGGAAATAGATAAAATGAACACAGTAATTTACCAATTTGAGCGCCATTCATGGTCTCTACAGCCTTCTTAGCATCTTCCGGTGATTCAAAGCAAACAAACCCAAAGCCCCTTGACTGCCCATGATCATCCTTCATTATTGCTGCATTTTTTACTGTCCCGAATGTGGAGAATTTTTCTTTAAGGAGATCATCAGTCAATTCATAATCCAGATTATTCACATATACATTAGTGAAGCTGGGTTCTTCACGAGCTGCTTGCCTCTCGCTTTTCTTGACAAATTTAGTTACATATCTGGACAATACAAGAAATATCCAGGATCTAAAAAAAAACCCCATTTCCCATTTCAAAGTCACAACAATATAGAAACAGAGAAAACTACAACCCCAATTGAGGAATGAAGCAAAATTGTAAAATAATTCCACGAAGAAAAGTCCAAAATAATCACAAAAATAAGAATCTATGAAAAACTAAAGCAAGTGCAATGCAGTAATGAAGCTCCGAACTTTTCCTTTTTTAAGAAATGAATAGCCCATAACAGCTTCAAAACCTATATTCCCACATGATGTATGAGAAAGGAGGGTTGGGGTACTTAAATAAGATAATTAGAAAGGACAAGAAAAGAAAAGAAAATACGCAGACTAAAAATCAGTGAAAGGAAAGACAGAGAAACAAATAAAAAATGTAAATGTACTTGGATTAATGGTAAAAATTACAAATGGGGATGTCAACAAGACAACCATCTCGCAAGCCAGATTGGATTGATTAATTTTGAACTCAATCTTAGCTCCTTGTCTCACAAGTCAAGCTCAAGCTCAGTTTCGCCCTGCTCAAGCTCGGCTTGTTAAGGGACTGATAATACGGCATCCCACAAAAGGCCCAAAAAAGAAGAAAAATAAAATGAAAGGGAAAAAGAGAAACAACATAAAATCAGGCTAAGGGAAGGAAGTAATGTCCATAGAGGATAAAATCACACTCTGCATTCTGACTCCCTGTTGTCATGTGTATATTATAAATATATATAATACATACTGTGATTTTTTGTGAATATAAAAAAAATCAATTTAATCATGGCATGCTACTATATATATTTAAAATATAATAAACAAAACTTTAACAGCTTTTTGAAAGATTACTAAAAGGGAGCATAATGACATTAGAAATCATCATATCCTTGTAACAAAACTATATTGTTATCTTATTGACCACTCAGAAGTCAGAATATATTTAAATGAAATATTTTTAACACTTCTTTCAGTGTTGATTCTTAAGACATCCAAAACTAAACCTCCCAGTCTTCAATTAAGTTGTTTTAAGATTACTTGCTTTTCCATGCTCCAATGGTGCTCATATGACTGGTGCCAATGATATTTGATAATGTTCAAGTTGTGCTTGACTCAAGCTCAAACTTGAGATGCATTGTCAGTCTGAGCTCAAGCGTTGATTAGGACTTGATTTCTTATCATGCCTAAGTTTGAGTTCAATTTAGTACTATCAAGCCTAGCTCAATTTAATTTAAGCCAAGCAATCAGGCTAAGCTTGGCTCAGCTCAAGCTCGAGGTGGTTGTTTATTGTTCAATCCAAGAAAGCTCGATTCAACCATCCCTACTTACATAACCATTTCATACCACAAACAAAGATAATCAACAATATAACTCAAGGTCTCTCAAAAAAGAAAAGAAAAGAAGTATTGAATGAAAAACACACACAATATTATGTGTGTGTAGAGCTTTGATCCATGTATGGCGACGCCAAATATAAAATTTCAAGGCATTTTGATGATGCTAATCCCTTGATCCATGGCCCATTAGTTAAACAGTTTTATATATATATAAAAGATTTTTTGGACCCTTGATCCAATCTCCAGTCCCACCGAATTGTTGCAAATCCATGGGATCCATTGACATATAAAGAGAAAAAGGGAGGGGGTTGGGTGGATGCTCCATTTAAATCGGTGCTCAGGCAGGCTTCACATGCTACTTCACAAGATAAGCTCCATGCGACGTGGATGCACAAGAGCATTTACAGAAATACAAAACGCCCCTCTCAGTGGGGCCCACCATGATGCATGATGATCATGGAAGTTTGTTGGATGGAAAGCTCTAGATGTGACCAACATGAATGCAAAATTTCAACTTCATTACATCATCTTAGCCCCTTGATCCATAGCCCTAAAGGCGTTATTTTTGTTGATTCTAATCCAACGGTCAGTTTCATTCATATGGGTGTAAAATGGAGGGATACAAGGACTTTTTTTTTTCTGTGTGTGGGTGGGTTTTTTTTTTTTTTTTTTTTTTTTTTTTTTGGGGGTGGGGGGTGGGGGGGTGGGGGGGGGGGAGGATGGGGGGAGCATTTTAAGAATTTCGCCTATGTATGTATGTATGCGTATATATAATTGCTCTTGTGCAGGATAAAATTCATGTAGCCAGCCCCAATATAATTGGGACAAGGCTTAGATTGAGATCAAATAAAGTTATGCATTTTTGAACCATTAAACTTGACAGCCTGGGATCAACGAGTTAGAAAGATTGTATGGACTTGAAATTTTATATATGAGCTGGTCCCATCTTGATCTTCCAATCCCCCACCTCATGCATGATTAGTGGGGCCCCACAAGTACTGTATGAGACATCCGCACAGGGCATCTCCCATATTTTATATTTATATATGTATATATATAGAGAGAGTATATTGAAATCTGGAAACAAGAAATACCTCAGGTCCAATTCAAAACAGAACAAAAAGGTATGAACAGCATACACACCAAAATTATAGGATAAACAAAGATCAATCTAGAAATGAAGATATCACAAGCAAAGATTGCTCACACTTTCTTATCACCAACGAAACTACCATGGAGAGACTCAATAGCATGTTGTGCAGCTTCTTCTGACTCAAACTGCACATATCCATACCCCTTCCTCTTTCCATTCTCCTCTGCCACTTTGCATGAAAGAACGCTTCCAAACTTTGCAAAAGCTTCATGCAACATGGCACTGTCAACTGACAGGTCCAAATTCTTGGACCCCAAAAATAGAAAACCCATAAAAGAATAAGCATATTTTGAAAATGGTGCCCAACAACACAATCACAAAAACTGAAAACAAAAGGTTGCAATGCACCGATACCTTAACAAAAAGATTGGCAACACCGATCTTTCTCAGGTGCGGGTCTCGTTGTGACCACATGATCCGCATGGGGTTGCCCTTCAACATGGTATGGTTAAGTGATTCCAAAGCATTCAAAGCTTCATTAATTAAAACACAGAACACATTACAATTTATCCATAAAACCTTGTAACAAGAACAGAGACATTGCTCAAACTGACTATAAACATGCAATCTATCAGCGAATGGAACAAGAATAACACCGTTGCTCTGACCTATTCTGATTTTGCTATTTCAACAGGAAACATAAAGTACAGCATTGACATTATCTGAATTTCTACAACTCTTTCATCATGAAAAGAAAAAAACAGAGAAACAGATAAAAGAATATCAACATTGTTCGAACCATTACTATTCTTATCTCTTTCATTTTACTGCAGAGTAGACGAAATCAAGAAAAACAAATAAAAGGGTGCCATAATCCAAAAACCCAAACAAAAAAATAGACAGAGAAGGCATAGTTAAATTCACAAGGAGTTTAGCATTTTCACCGCAAAGAAAAAGAACCGACAGAAACCCAAAAAAGGGGATACCTCACGATCCAAAAATATAAACAGAAAGAGCCCAAAACCTACCTGCATTTCTACAATCACGCAATCGAACAAAGCACAAATAGAGAGAGAAACAGATAAAGAACCATCAACAATCTTCATATCATTAAGATTTCTCCAATTCAAGCACAGAAAAGACGAAGTCAACATCAACAAACCCTCCCAAAAAAAAGAGCGGTGCCCCATTATCCAAAAATCCAAACAGAAAGAGCACAAAATTCCATTTCGACCAAACCAGTTCAACAAATCCAAACAAGAAGAACAGCAACATTGTTCTGATTATCATTACCATCGGATTGGCTGCCGAAGTTGACGTAAGCATATCGGAGGGAGGCACCCGTGAGGCGGTCCCGGCAGACGCGGGCGGAGGAGATGTATCCGAAGGGGGAGAAGCACTCGATGAGTTCCTGCTCTCCGACTGATGGTTCGAGATCTCCGACGTAGAGAGAAGCATTCAAAGAAGAAGAGCTCGCCATTGCTTCTTCTTCTAAACCCTAATCGAAACCCTAGAAATCGAGAGAGAGAGAGAGAGATGCTTAGCGCGGAAGAAAGAACTGAAACGGAAGAAACTACCTCGCGCCTTTTGTACCGTGTCCGAATCTTGTGTGCGTCTTGCACAAAATGATGAGCTACTTGACCCATAAGTTATGTTTTTCTCTAATATATAGACATCCATTACAATGGGGTCGTATGCATCATGCATGGTGGTCCTATAAAGTCCATCTGTCAGGTGCACCAGTGAAATCTGATCATATTTTACCTTGATTAAAGTTGGATTTATTATTAAATTAATCAGATGTCAAAGCATTGTGGCAATATGAAATCGAAGATAATAGAGTCATGTGTTTCACTCAGATGAAAAAAAAGCGGAGTCATGATTTTGATGAAAGTAGACTCTTAAAGGTGGACCACATGTGTGAATTTATAAGGCTGGCCTACCAAGACTCTCTACCACCACCCTGCCTTGGACAGTTACGATTCAATCAATGTGTGTGGGCTATAGGATGGATGTCACGTTTACAGGTCTGTTTGGGTGCTTTACTAATGGAATTAAGTGAAGTAAATATTACTTTGAATAAAGAATAAAATATAAGTGAGTTATGAAGGTATTTTATTTTTACTTATTTGTGATGTATTTTTTTGACTTTTTGTATGAGAAAGTGAAGTTTTTTTTATTTTTTAGTAGAGAAAGGGGCCGCTATTTATTTATTTATTTTTCTTAAAAAATATGATGAAAAAATTGAATTAAATTGCTTTTGATGTGAATTTTTTTTAGAAATGCGGATTTTATCTTACTTGACTCTATTAGTAGAGTTGCTAAATAAGTCCAATAAAAAATGGGTTGAAGGTGTTACTAGAATTTTTCTTTGTAGTAGACGCACATTGGAACCTGGCTTTATGTACGAATGTGTGAGGACTGAGGAGGGATAATCTTTTTGCAGGCTAGAAGAGCAGCTTTGGAGGCACTGGCTGCCATCCTCGACCAGAGGAGCATAGGCATGATATCCTCGAGCCAGGGATTTTTACATGTGGGCCTACTTAAGGAAAAACACACATCTTTGATTGATTGACAGGTACTACCATGAATAGAGAGGATTCTAGATTTCTAGTAGTGCATTTATTTGACTTTCTTTTAAGCTTTCAATTATATGTTTGGGAAGAGTACTTAATTGCATGCATCTCCATGTTCTATCATTACGTCTAAATTTTTAATCGGTGGTGATCCAAAATTTTCATTAGAAGAGTGTGGACTCTAATAGGTAATTTGATTTTGAGGCCAAAACAAAGATTTTTACATAGATTCTGAAGGTGGATTCATGATTTTATTGGATATTTTTAAGTGGATCCAAAAAATTTATATAAGCACACCACAGTTTGATTGGTGCACTTGGCACTCACGTACTCATGATTTTTATTAGATTTTTTTAAGTGGACTCAAAAATTTTATATAGATTTCAGATGTGCTTGTACTTGGGTTTGCCCCTACCTTCCACTATCACTAACCTTATCATTTGACTAACTAGAGTAAAAAAATATATTAAACATGTTTTTTTTTCATCATTTTCCTTTTCTCCTGCTAGATCACCATCACCCTTTATTTGATCTATTGCATATTTGCATTTCTATTTCTCTTTTTAAATAAGATGTTAAAAAATACAATCTTCTTCTTTCTTATGACGTAGTTTACACCCTCTTTTTTCTTCCACCTACATGAACATGAACAACATTTTCCATGACCCATATCATTAGTAAAAGAAAAAGGCAAGCAACCTATCTTCAATGGAGTTTTATATGAAAAGAAACACACCACCACCAACTGCCTGCATTCAATTACAACGTACAATATTCCAAAAAACAGCTTCTTTTTCTTTCCCTTTTCTATACTGATAGATGAAAACCTAAAAAGGATACAGTTTGTCAAAATCCATATTCCGTATGAGGTAGAGAAAGAATGAATTGGAAGAGCCGAAAGGCCTTTCTGTGAGAGAAGTTGTTTGGTTTTTCTTTTTCAGGGAAAAGGGAATGAATGAAGGTTGATATTTGACTAATTTGAGTGAGAGAGAGAAAGAGAGGTATTTAGTATAAGAACAAAGGCAAAACTAGTTTCAACAACCAACAAAACGGTCTTGAAAATGTGGATGTGGGCTTTTGTTGCATTGAAAATTGTCAAAGCAGCCAATGGCATCTATCATCTATGGATAGATATCTAAACTATTCATCTAGTGGAGGGAAGATATAAAAGAAAAGGCGACCCAATTTTATTTTATGATAGACAGCCCAATTTGTGTGGGGCCCACGAGATGTTTGCCTGTAAGGGAAGAAAGGGCATGAGAGAGGTATGATGTGGATTAGGGGGTGGTACAAATATAAATCTAATGAGATTTGGAGCATCAAAGTTCAACATATTAGGATGAACAGGGGCAATTTAAACGTTTAGATGTGTAAGGGTTCTACTTGATTATAGTTGGACCTTATTTGTATTCGGACCCCTTTGAGACCTAAAACACGTTATACCAAGTCAAGGGGGTATTCGGACCCCTTTGAGACCTAAAACACGTTATACCAAGTCAAGGGGGGTTCGCACATATAAGCCTGGCTTCGGGCGGCCTTATAGGCGATGTGGGACGGAGTCCCTGCCTTGCTCTTGGCTGGCCCGGGTTCTCACAGGTTATCAGTTTTAAAATCATGTGAGTGCATGTTTGGCATCTCTATTTTCAATTTCTATTTATCTAAATGTCTAAAGCAAATAGACGTTAAGTAAATAAGAGCGTTTAACACAGGATTCTACCCTTTACCCGCTTTAAGAAAGCAGAGGTAAATCCTCTTAAAATGAGAAGCCTAGTTCCCGGACTTCTAAAATAAGAGCCACGGAGTCTCTAAAAGTACACGTGGAAGTTAGTTTTTATTTTATTTTATTTAAATTTCTTTATTTATGGCTCTATTTTGGAAGGCAAAGTCTGAATGAGAGCAGAGATGCTGAACAAGCCTGAGTGAGGGACCAACAGATGCATGATCTGAAAGGCTACACTAGGCAAGTGTCAACACTCAGCATCAACTTGGAAATGGCTCACTAAGTGAAGCCCACCCTTGAATGATCTTGGCTTCACCAGATAAGGTGAAGATCATATTGTCATTACTACAGTGATTGATCAAGTTGGAGACACAACTTGGATAGGTCACATAAAATCATAAATATAGAGACTATGAAGTTAGGACAGGGAATATTTATCCTTGTTGTGGCTAATTAGAAAGGACAAAGTAGACCTTAGATAAAATGATGATAAAGGTGATGTCACAATTTCAGCTAAGGCTGATACAAGTTCAACACCTGTTTTGACGCCAAAATCCAAATGGCCAATTACATATTTATGAAAGGACAGGAGTCATCCAAATGTCCAATTGCACTCTTATTGTAATGAGTGGATAAGAGACATCCAAGTGGCACTCTTATTACGCACACGGCTGTGCTCTAGTACTGAGATGTCTCTCATGTCCCTCCGTGCGGACTCTCTTGTGGGGCTGGGACTCTCTTGTGGGGCCACCCTGGGTTTTTTTTTTTTTTTTTAAATGATTGGATGGGTTTTGAATTTCAACTCTATTTATCATGGTGGTAAGGAGTGACAGTTTCACCTGGCTGGTTCGAACTCTAGGTGCTCCATCTCTTCTCGTATGTTTATATGTGCGGGCTACTTTTCCAATAGAGCGGGCTGTTTTTCCGTGTGTGTGCGGGGGCTCTCAATTGGGTCCCAGCCCCCTTGGCTGGGTTAAAAACAAAAAAAACTCTATTGGACCACCATAATTCCTTGATCCATGGCACTCGGGTTAAATGATAGCAAAAGACAACTATTTTATTTTAGGATTTCAGTTCAACGGCGAGTAATAGTCAGATGAGTGTTTGGGCTTATGCCTATACACGATGAGGTAGTAAGTGTGAGGGATTGGATTGTTCATTGGAGGCCCAATTACCCTAAAAAAGAGGAGTTTGAACGATGTTCCTCATAAGAGATATCTGCACAAAGTGATCCCTTACACGCTCCGTGCACAACACGGTGGGAACCCACTTAGGGCCCCATCAATCAATGGAAAGGCGAGTGATCAAAAGATGTGGATGGACCTTGATTCGTGGCCTACAAGTTTAACAATCTTATACTAGAAAACTGACAGTCAATCCAATGGTCAGTCCCATTCGAATTGGTGTAAATAATGGGATTGGTGATATCTGGGGCAATGGTTGTGTGCGTCCCATTGGGATTGGTGTTTAGATGGGCCCCACTAGGTGGTGTACATCGTAGGACCCAAGGAAAATGTGTGGATTGGACCATATAAGACCGTGCATACCACCTAGTGGAGATAGGGCCTGTTTGGATAAATAAGGAGTGGAGTAAAATGAAGTTGATTTCATATGAGGAGTGAAGTGGAGGAGAAGTAGATTGAAGTTAAAGTGGAGGACTTCATTTCACTCCATTTGAATGCTTACTGTGAAGTTAAGGTTTGTAGTAGAATCCACTTTTACTCAAGGAAATGGAAGTATTTAGGGCACGTTTGGTAGCAAAATCTGCGGGGAAAAGATTTCCACTTTCCACGATTTTATGTTATACCAAGTTTGGCAGCCGCAAATCATCGCTGATTTTTTACGCCTAAAATATGAGATCCTTGAGATTTTGGGATTCAATCCTCCCCCATCGGATATGCAAATCCTCCAGACAAAAGGGGTGGGTATAAAAGCCCAAATCCCACCCCCCACTTCCAAAATAAACATTCTCTCGATCTCTTTATTTTGCCACTTATTCAATAAAAATGATAACATCTCATTCATGGATTATAATCTGATTAATATATAATAAAAGTACCCATCATTTTAATCATATGTGCACTAGTGATAATGGTTCTTAATTTGTTCAATATATAATGTGGCCTCATCAATTTAATCATATGTCCACTTGTGATAAGGGGCCTTAGTTTATTCGATAAAGTGGGCTCCATTTATTCAATCATACGTGCACTTGTGAGAATGAGTCTTAGTTTATCTTATATCAAGAAACGGGCCCCACTTGATACACTCATACTTCTCGGTCATGACTAACTTTCATAGGCCTCATATTACGTAGGTTGTTTATTTTTCATGGATTATGGTGTTCAACACCAAATATGGATTGAAGAAATCATCAGTGTTTCCACATTTACAATCAAACGTGGAATGCAAGGAATCATTAGCTATATAAATGCTCAGCAAGGATTATCCTTTTCTAAGAGTAGACAAAAATCCTAAATCTCGCAGATTCCTATCATGTTATCAAACGTGCCCTTAGAGATTTACCATTGTCAAACATTAGCTTCCCACAACTTAGTTAAAAAAACCGATGAGAAATCTAAGATGATTAGATTGCCAAACATGACCTAAAACTTATGTCATCTCAATGTGGACAACAAAACAAACCTATGATTATTAGCAATAATGGATTACGTTAAATAGTAACCTGCCCCTATTTAGTGGGGGTGATAGTAATTTTTGCTGGATTTATTGCTAGTTCAATTTATAAATGACACAACATTAGTTTGTCTAGGCTTTTGGGTAGTTTGAAACATCGACTGGATTTATTGATGTAAATACCATTATAGGGTATTGAGTATAGATTTATTTTTTTTTAAATAGTGAGATAAGAAATGCCATGATATGAAGTTACGAAAAACATAGCTTTAAATAGGGTTAGTGGATAAAATAACACTCCTATAGTCAGAGGCTTCGATGATAATGATGATAATGCAACAAGTCTCTTCACCCATGTCATTATAAGCATGAACTTGTTTTAACCCTACTCTTAATTGAGCCACTAATATATTTCGGTGGAAAAATAAAACAATAAAAACTATTAACTCAGATGGGTTGGTAAGGATGGCTCCTTACCCTAGTGGTAATAAGGAGCGTCATCTTTTCCTATTTGTACGGGCTCTTTTTCCACTTGTATGAGCTTGAGCTTTCTTCCCAACTAAATGAATTGTTGGATAGCATCTCATAAAAAGAAAGTGATAAACCAACCGATGTAGCTCACTTTTATTGTAAATGCCAGCCTTGGGTGCATGTTGATCATTAAAAGGGTGTGTGGAGGGATGAAAAGCTCTACATGTGGACAAGGGTGGTCCAAAAATTAGTTTGGTTGGTAATCATCTGGTATATGATATTATGACTGTGAGATCAATGGTGGTCCAATGGTGATGGATAGTCATGATGAGTCTCGAACTAGGTTTGATATCAACTCATGTGGGATAGTAGGGGTTAATAAGGAATATTGGACCATGGGTAGGCCTTACAAAAGGCTTTAGCTATGGCCTATGTGGCTTAAAATTATGAGCTACGTAGCTCATTGATCATTTGCGCACGTATGTGTTGCATACAGTAAAAAAAAAAAAAAAATAGTAAAGAGAGACAATAGATGGCAATGGATGTGTTTTTGTTTAACAATGAACATGCCCCGGTTGGGTCTAGTTCTTGCAGCAGTGTATGGGACAGGTGTGTGTTTATAGTTCAATGTTGAGTTACTTTCGGATTTTGTCTACTTCAATACGTTTTCTTAGTTCATTAATTAAAAATACTATAATGCATGTCTCATTTGTATCTAATGTCAATAACATAAAGGTGAGGGTCCCCACCTTATATCTTACAGTAAAGTGAGATATGTTCTCACAAAAACATCTTCCATATATATATAATGTCCTTTTTATATGATAGCGAGCATGGGACAATACAAACATGAACTCATGATACTAAAAACTATTCAAGACAAATTTAACTAATGGATGCCAGTTGAATATTTTTCTTTTTTATTTTTAATTTATTTAATTCTAATTTAGGCGCTAGAACCCGACAGATTCAATACAAATGGGAAAAGGAAGCCTACATACATAAGAAGACAAATGGGAAAAGGAAGCCTACATACATAAGAAGAACAGTATATATAGAGGTTGATCGTTTGACAGCCTAGTGACTAGTAAGGTTGTCGTCGGTCTTAAAGTTATTATTATAGAATCAGCAACTCTTACTATTTTTAATTATAAAATTATACATATCCCTGTCCCTGATCAACGTGGACATGCACAAAGCCATTAAGGCGGTAGACCAATTGGTTTGAGTCTTGAGTTTGCACGGCCCTATTTCTTTAGTAGAATTTCTGTCAAAAATTCACCATGTCCAGGAATTCCTGTACATGATGTGACAGGCTGTCCCCTGGAATTTCTGAACTCCATGTTTTTTTTCTACCAAAGAAACGGGGCATCCAGAAAATTCACTTTGTCTGAGAATTTAAGAATTCCTCAAACATGAATTCCTGCAATTCCACCAAAGAAACGGGGCCCCCTTTGGGCTTGAGCATCCAGGAATTCCATAAAAATGCATAGGGCCCGTTTCTTTGGTGGAATTTTAGGAATTCCTATCTGGGGAATTCCTGAATTCTCAGACAAAGTGGAATTTCTAGATGCCTCTTTAGACTTGAGCATCCAGGAATTCCACAAAAATATATAGAGTGTGGGATTCCTGAATTCCCAAAGGTCAAAAGGTGGTTGGAATCCAGAAATGCTAGAATAGGGGACAGCCTGTCACATCATGTCTTGGAATTCTTAGACATGATGAATTCCTGACAGAAATTCCACTAAAGAAACAGGGTCATAGGGAGTGAACCAAAGGTCAAAAGGTGGTTGGAATTCAGAAATGTTAGAAAAGAAATATGGAGTTCATAAATTCTACGGGACTGCCTATCGCATCATGTCCAAAAATTCTTAAACATGATAAATTTTTAGCAAAAATTTCACTAAAGAAACAATACCTATGTCTCGGGTTCAACTCTCCTTACCGGGGCCAAAGTCTGAAGGCTCGGCTACCGGGGTCAAAAAAAAAAAACACGTGGACATGCACAAAGTGGGCCCCAATCAAGCGTTATAAATTCTGATTCGCAACACCCGTTTTTTCCTCCTCTCACTGTACGTTTGTACCAACACTTTTTTCCCAGAAACCAGAAGGGCGGCCGCGCAAAACTTCAACCATATTAGGGTCATAATCGCCCAATCAGCAAACGTCCCATCTAAGAAAAGTCCCATCCAACCGTCCATCGTATCACCGTCACCCCAACCGACAATTTTTACAGAGCCTCTCTACACCACCACTTACGAAACTACCCCTCTACACCACCACTCACTTTCTCTCTCTAAGTCGGAGTGAATTTGCAAATAACCCCCTTCATTTCTCCTGTCACTTTAATAAAGAGACGATAGTGCAAAAAGAGAAAAAAAAATAAAAAAGATCTCTGCAACCGATTCCCTCTCTCTCTCAACAGATTTCACACTCGCTCTATCTCTTCCTTCCTCTTCGGGAGTACGATTTCATCTACACGCAGCAGGCGCTGCAGCTCGCATGTCTTCTTCAACAACCCCAGTGCGGGACTACCATTTCATCGTGCCCATGCCCTCATCTTCCGATTAGGGCTTATGCTCTCATGAATTTACACTCCAATCCCTCCCTTGAATGGCAGCTTCTTCTTCTTCCTCCTCCTCCTCCTCTTCTTCTTCTTCTTCTTCTTCTCGATTGCGTTTTCGTCGGTTGAATCGGACGAGTTCTCGATCGTCGATTTCGAAATCTACGGCCACGATTACTCACCGCCATCGCCGCCACTGCCTCCGCCGCCGCCAGCCCACCCGCCGTCGGTCTCGTGCGTCGACGATCTCAAGGGGATCGGGTCCCTCAACGGCACGTGCCGGCTCAACACGAGCCTGCGGCTCGAGCGCGATCTCTACATACAGGGGGAGGGCAGTTTGGTAATCATGCCCGGCGTCGCCGTGAGCTGCGCGGCGGCGGCCGGGTGTGAGGTTACCATCAACATGACTGGCGGGTTCGTTCTCGGGGAGAACTCGTCGGTCGTCGCCGGGGCGCTCGGGGTGGAGGTCGGGAACGTGACGCTGCACGTTGGATCGGTGGTCAACACCACCGGGCTGGCTGGGGACCCGCCGGCGCAGACGAGCGGGACGCCGAGCGGGTCGGACGGTGCTGGCGGGGGCCATGGGGGGAGAGGGGCGAACTGCATCATGCACGAGGGGCAGCGGCCGGAGGATGTGTGGGGCGGGGACGCGTACTCGTGGTCGACGCTGCAGCTTCCGTGGAGCTTTGGGAGCAAGGGCGGGACCACCATCGAGGGGAAGGAGTGTGGGGGAGGAGGTGGTGGCCGGGTCTGGCTCGTCGTGAGGGATTTTGGCATTGTTGCGGTGAAAGGAACGGTGCTCGCGAATGGTGGCAATGCCGGGCTCAAGGGCGGAGGGGGATCTGGAGGGAGCATTTACATTAAGGCACATACAATGTAAGCTCTACTAATTTTGTTTGATGCCTGAGTGTACAGTAGATGGTTCATATCATTTTGTTCATATGAGTGTTTTTATATCAGTTTAATTTTCCTTCTTTCTTTTTGAATCCATCTCCTTGAATAGGGAATAGAGAGAACACTCATTGGAATCTACTTTTGTCTGCCTTTTTTTTAGTTGGGTGTCTTTAATAGTACTGTTCTGCCATGAATTTGAATATGCAGCATGCATTCAGGAGAACAAGAATATCAAAATGTTTTGAGGTTGAAAACGCACCCTTATGCATTCTACTATGAGGAGCTTGATCAAGTGACTTACTTATATGCATAATTATGTAATTTACTAATGCTAGTAAGTGCATGCTTTCCCTTTTCAATTATTGAAATGGGAAACTTATAATGCACAATGCACACCTGGCTAATATCATCTCTGGACTCAAATATATCATCCCTTCTATCAAAATAATAGTTGATTTTTGTAGGTTTGGTAAATTGTCTGTTTCGAAAGATAGTATCTTTTTATATAGTAGAGTTCGAGAAAGGACCATCTGTTGTGACTTGTTTTGGATAATAATCTGGGTTCTTTAGAAACTAGGTTCTGGGATTAACCCCAGTACATTGGCCTTGCAGCGATTTCGTGTTTGTCAAGAGTACATTCTCAGTCTGACAAGTATTGACATGGATTTGTGTTGGATTCTTCATGATATGGTTGGATTCCGGGTATTATTTCAACATTGTTCCAAAATTAAAGAACATTGTAATATCTTTCCTTTCCTTTTCAGATATTATTAGGATTTTGAATATTTATTTGTTGATTGTTTTGTGTGAGATTTGTTTTCTCCCCCTAAATTTTAGTATAAATATTGTGCAGAAAATGGAAAATATAAATTTTGGCGTTGCTTTTGAATCTGATGTTGGATTTGATATGGGTATCAGAACTCAAGTTTTCTTTGCTTGCCAAGTGCAGGACGGGAGATGGCAAGATAAGTGCCTCAGGAGGTAATGGTTTGGCTGGAGGAGGTGGCGGAAGGATTTCTATTGATGTTTTCAGTAGGCATGATGATGTGGAGTTTTTGGTTCACGGTGAGTTTGAATTGGTTCTTCTTTTTCCCAACACTCAATTTTAACAACAACATTATTCTTATCATCAAAGCCTCATCCAGTCAGATATGGGGTTGTCTCATGAGTTGCAACATTTAACTAAAATAAGTGTTTCCGAATATATATATATATATATTGTGCGGTGGGGGATCCCCCCAACAATCAGATGAAGATAACGGTTTGTCATCTCTCGCTTTTATCTTTTAGTGCTGATAACTTACCTCAGGAGTGTCATTTCCCCATCAATGGGATCATCCACTGTCAAGTTCTGCATTTCCACTCGACCTATTTGAATCATTGCTCTTTGTAACACTACGTCCTCTCTCTTTCCCCCTTCATTTGTGGTCTTCACCGGTCCTCCTATTTTCTTTAACTTGTAATATTTCAATGTGTCATACAATGGCTTTTTTGTCCTCTGGAAATGTGCCTAAACGAAATTAATAATTTTTTTTTTTTTTTGGATTGAAGCTACTCATACATTTCTTCTTGTGTATTCATTCCTAGTTCCTTTTTTTTATTACAAACTCCATTCATTTATCTTAACATGCACATCTTAGATACAAGCACTTAAGTTTCTTTTTGCTTTATCCCTATCAACATTCAGCTTTGTACAATAGGGCAAATCTAATTCACGTATTGTAAGATTTTCTTTTTAATCAAATTGGTACTCGACGATTGCATTCCAATGTACTATTGGTTTGTCTCTACTTGTGCCCCCTAATATCTATATCCAACTAAATCCCTCCGGTTCTAAAAGTTAGTGGCCTTTTAGATCAAGGATGAAAATAACGGTAGCTACGCCCGCCGCCAAAACGCTACGTAGTGGGTATGTACCGGCGTAGCAGTGCAATTTGAAAAAATGGTAAAAAAATTTGAGAAATTTGTAGAAAATCTAGAATATTGGAAAATGATAGAAAATGTATTTTTTTTTTTACAAAAGTAACTAAGATAAGAGGGCGTAGTGGACCCCTCATTGTATGAGGACCTGTATCGCTGTATAAATAGAAAATTATAGTAATGATAATTTTTTCACTTGTATTCATGTTGCTTGGTTATACTAACTTAGAAATTAATGAATGGCTCATAAAAAAAAACAATGTCATGAAGTCATGACTTAAGAGTTAAGAGTACCTAGAGAAAAGAATACCTTTGTCAACGAGGTGTCTAATAGGATGTACCTGGAGAAGAACCCTTGAGAAGAACTCTTTGTATGGAATGTAATTTGATGCGATTATGTGTTTTTTGGTGTTCTTTTTAACATAAAAGGGTAAAAGAGTTGCGTAGAAATGTTATTTGGAAAGAAGAAGAAAAGAGATTAGTCTTATTATGCATTATTATTATTATTTTTTTAAAGTAGGAATCTGTCTCACTTCGTAGCGGCCCCGTCGCAGGCGTAGCGGACTGTAGTGAATGCTACGGTTGTGAGCGGCGCTAAATTCTATTTATCGTAGTGGTGATATAGCGGCCGCTACCCGCTATTTTGATCCATGTTTTAGATAACTTTTTTGAATGAGCTTGCCTAAATTACATGATAAAAAGCATTTTTTTTTTTGTTCTCTTAAAATATGATCATCCCAGGGGACACGAGTATTAAATTCTATATGTTGTAATTCTGTCCCCTAAGCGTCTTGTACAGCTGCTCCCTAAAAGAAAAAGAAATCACAATATCACATGCCAATAACTTAATATTTCTGTTATATTGAACTTGTGCAAACTTTTGATTTCTCTATCGTTTCTTTCATTTTTTTTCATGTTTCAGGAGGAAAGAGCTTTGGCTGCTCTGATAACTCTGGTGCCGCAGGGACTTTTTTTGAAAATGTCCCTCGAAGCTTGGTTGTCAGCAATCACAACATGTCTACACAAACAGATACACTTCTATTAGAGTTTCCTAATCAGCCACTTTGGACAAATGTTTATGTCAGGAATCATGCTAAAGTCGTTGTTCCATTGCTTTGGAGTCGTGTACAGGTCAGTGAAAGCTACCCTTACATGAAATCTGTTACTCATTATTCCTAAACACTTCGTTGGAACTTTTCTTTGTGATTTATAACTATGTTTTTCCCCTGCTTGAATGAAAGTAAGTATGTACAATGCTCCCATGTCTTGGTGAGTTGAACTCTTTTAGTCAATGTGGAAATGACCAAGTTATTTGATTTTATGGAAATTATAATAAATCCATTATTTCAGAAAAAATAATTTAAATGTGCTGAAAAACTTTGGAAGTACCCTCGGAAGAATTTCAGCAGGATATGACAAGCAGTGACATAGCAAAGAATCAATATAGAGCTTTAGCTGCTGCTTCTTTTTAAAATTTATTTTTAATAAAGAACTTCCAAGTTTAGGGCCGTTTGGTAGTAATCCCTGTTATTATAGGAAGAGGAAGAGACAAAGGTTGAAGATGAACCGATACCTCAATAGGGGATCGTATGTATATTTATAATATCATTACACCCTAATCAAGGGCAATCATAATAATTAACAATCAATCTCCTAATCTATACAAGGAATTAACAATTAATCTCCTAATCTATACAAGGAATAAATCAGCATCAAATCAGAACATTATCCAAGAGGATCTGATATACAGTTGTGTACAAGCCCTTGGGCTGGGCCTAGTGGGCCTGAGCCGGGCTGGGCCTAGTGGGCCTGAGCCACATTATCTTCTACACTCCCCCTCAAATTGATGTGGTAATGCAGAAAACAACAATTTGCGAGTGAGTTCATGATGGCGTGGCTTGGGAAGTGCTTTGGTGAAAATATCCGCCAACTGGTCATGAGTAGAGACATGAGGCAATGTTATCTTCTCAGTGACCACATGCTGACGGATGAAGTGACAATCAAGCTCAATATGCTTCGTCCGTTCATGAAAAACTGGATTATTAGCAATTCTGGTAGCACTGGTATTGTCCCCATGAAGAGGTGTAGAATGATCAACAATGATACCGAATTCACAGAGAAGACGGCGGAGCCAGATGATTTCAGCACTTGCGGACGACATTGCTCGATATTCAGCCTCTGCAGAAGACTTGGACACAGTTGTTTGCTTCTTGCACTTCCATGAAATCAGAAAGTCACCAAGAAACATACACCAGCCAGTGGTAGATCGCCGAGAATCAGGGCAACCAGCCCAGTCGGCATCGGCATACGCTGATAAGCGCAGAGAAGTATCAGAAGGATAGAAGAGACCATGAGTAAGAGTGCCTCTAACATAGCGGAGTATACGCAAAGCAGCAGCAAGGTGGGGTTTGTGAGGATTGCTCATAAATTGGCTAACCGTATGGACTGCATGAGAAATATTAGGTCGAGTCATAGTTAAGTAGAGCAAACTACCAACTATTCGCCGAAAAATAGAGGGATCATCCAGGGGAAGGCCATCCTCTGCACTGAGTTTGTTGTTTAATTCCATCGGCGTATCAAAGGTGTGAGCATCATCAAGTCTTGTTGAGGTGATTAAATCGGTAGCATATTTCCGCTGATGGACCCGAATGCCTAATTTGGTACGTGAAAACTCAAGCCCCAAAAAGTATGTGAGAGGACCGAGATCCTTCATTCTGAAGTGGCGAGTGAGATGGTACTTGAGATCCGTAATGCCTGAAATATCATTGCCACTGATAATCATATCATCAACATAGACTAAAAGGAATGTATAACCCTTCGGTGTCCATCTAAGAAATAGTGAACTATCAGAATGACTCTGACGAAACCCAGCTTGAAGAATTGCTGCCCGGAATTTATCAAACCAAGCCCTGGGAGCCTGCTTAAGTCCATAAAGAGATTTTCGCAACTTGCAAACATGCTGTGGAGGACAAGCATATCCCAGAGGAGGTTTTAAGTAGACAGTCTCTTTCAAGTCGCCATGAAGAAAAGCATTTTTGACATCCATTTGCCATAGAGGCCAGTTGCGTGCTGCAGCGACACAGAGGAGAGTACGAACAGTGGTCATTTTAGCTACTGGAGCAAATGTTTCCTCATAGTCAATGCCATATTCCTGCTTGTAACCTTGCGCAACCAATCGGGCTTTATAGCGATCAAGACTCCCATCAGAGTTAACCTTTACAGAATAGATCCATTTACTGCCAATCACAGAGGCGCGTTCAGGAGTCGGTACCAAATCCCATGTGTTGTTTGCTTCTAGAGCAAGCAACTCCTCAGTCATAGCATCCTGCCAGTATGCAATCTTCGAAGCCTGTGAATAAGAGGTGGGAATAGGAGCACTATCCAAAGAAGTGAAAAGGGCAGGAAAGCCATATCTGTCAGGAGCAACAGAAGGACGACTAGAGCGTCGCAAGGGTATGACACTATCAGGAGAGGATGTATGAATACCTGAGGGTGCAGGAGGCAGCATAGGGAGAGGATCAGGACTAGGAGCCCCCACTGAAGGAACCGTGTTACGCCGGACATAGACATTGGTAATAGGTGGTGGGTGAGAAGTAGTCGCAGGGAATTGTGGCAGATACGATACAGCAACAGGATGAGTATCCAAACACAAAGAAAAGAAAGGAATGTGTTCCAAGAAGATCACATTACGAGATATTCGCATGCGTTTCTCGGATTGGTCATAACACAGAAATCCCTTGTGTTCACTACTGTAACCTAGGAAGACACATTTGGCAGCTTGAGGTGACAACTTAGTGCGCTCTGTAGACGGAAGATGGACAAAGCATAAACAACCAAAAACACGCAAGTGAGAATATGAAGGGGTATGACCAAATAGAGCTTCATATGGAGTAGTCTTTCCTAGAACGGAGCTAGGATGACGATTGATAAGATACACAGCAGTCTGTGCAGCATCACACCAAAATTTGGGAGGAACTAAGGATTCAAGAAGGAGAGTACGAACAGTTTCAAGAATATGCCTGTTCTTCCTCTCCGCAACACCATTTGTTGTGGAGTATGTGGGCGGGATTTTTGGTGAATAATGCCTTTATCAGAAAGGAAGGCAGAAAAAATCATGGGACATGTATTCTCCGCCGGAGTCAGACCTAAGGATTTTTATATTTTTCTGAAATTGTGTATGAACCATATTGTAAAACTTTTGGAAAAGAGAAAAGACTTCAGATTTGAAGCGCATGAAATAAATCCAAGTGAAGCGAGAATGATCATCAATAAAGGTTACATAATACTTAAACCCTGTCCTACTCAATGTGGGTGCAATTCCCCAAACATCAGTGTGAATGATATCAAAAGAAGATAACGCACGAGAACGATGAATGGGAAAAGGTAAAATATGACTCTTACTCAAACAACACGTTGAACACTTTGATTGAAGTAAAGAAGACATCATTTTATTATCAATAGTGGGTTCTAAACAACCAATCTTAAACAAAGAAAGTAAGTAAGCATTGTTCACATGACCAAGCAGAAACAGTCGACCATGTTTACTCCCCGTCACGATCACCTTCCCAGTTTGCCGCTCCTGTATGACACAACCAGTGGAAGAAAAGTTAATATGGTACCCATCATCAATAAGTTGTCCGACAGAAAGTAAATTGGCTGATAATTTTGGAACAAAATAGACATTGGAAAGATGGAGGGACTGGCCAGAGACACTAGATAAAGTAATGGTACCAATTCCAGAAATGAATAATTGGTCTCCATTAGCAGTAGTTATTTTGTCTTTGCCAAGGTAAGGGTAAGAGGCTGTAAAGCTATGTTCCACAGAAGTCATGTGGTTTGATGCTCCTGAATCTAGAAACCAGGTAGATGGTGTAATGGAGGAAGACCTAGAGAGTGAAGAATGAAAAGCAGGAAATGCTAGAGGAGACTGAGTTTGATACCGACCACCGTTAAAACCCATGGATGCATATGCGGAAGTCACCGTGTTCTGAATCGGTTCTTGAATCTGGGCTGGAGTCATGGAGACAGCCCCGGAAGAAGCGCTTCCTGTGTCAGGTAGAGAAGCTTGAACTTGGAATGCAGCCGGTCGGGGCCCGGTTGACGGATTTTGCTTCTGATGGGGTCCATTCTTTCGCTGTAAGCTGCGACAATCATCAATGAGATGACCAGAGCGTTTGCAATATCTGCACACCAATTTCTTTCGACAGTTCTTGGCCAGATGACCGAAACTTTTGCACTCATAGCATTGAGTAGGTTTTTGATTGGGGGCTGCCAGAAGAGCAGACTCAACTTGAAGAGGAGCTAGGAAGGCCTTTGGTTCTTCAAGAATGGCACGCTGAGAGTTGATGCGAAGTTCTTCTCGAAGGACTTCTTGAAAGCATGTGTCCAGGTTCGCGGTGACTTCTCTATTCATGAGAGCCGACCGAACAGATTCGAATTCGGATCTGAGATTCATAAGAAACTGGCTGATGTGGGTTTCCTCTTGTAATTTAAGAGCCTCAGACATAAACCCAGCAGACACTGACTGAATTATCATAGCATCCCTCTCAGTCCATAAGGTGAGAAATCCATTGTAGTACTCCTGTACAGATTTATCGCCTTGACTGAATTTCGCAATTTCACTATCTAGTTGAAATTTGCGAGCTTTATTTGTTTGATGATAAACTTTCTTGAGATGACCCCACATGTCAGATGCAGTAGTATATGCTTGAAGAGCAATGGCAAGAGAAGGGTCAATGGAATTAAGAATCCAAGTGATGACCTTAGCATTTTCTTTAGACCAGGTGGCTACTGCTTTTGTGTCAGTAGTTGTAGTAGGTTTAGTTATCGAACCATCAAGATAACCAAACAATCCTTGGCCTTCTACAAAATTCTTCAGATGAAAAGACCAGGCAATATAATTATTTCCATTAAACTTAACTGGAATAACATCATATTTTTCCATTATTGTCAAAATCCGCAAAAAAAATAGAGCGAGACCACACAAATCAGTAAGCCAGAGAGGTGCAGACAAGGACCAAGCAGTGCAGCAGTAGTGTAGGAACCAAAGTCCAGTAGTAGAAAACAGTAGAGACTCAAACAGTCTAGTAATCAATCACAATTGATAAAAAAGGATGTAATCTGAGATGATTGTACTAACCACGCATGAAGGATGTAGTTTGTATTGCTGAGAGATGCATTCAGAAGACAATAATCCATCACAGTGCAAAAAAAAAAATGCCAGACGAACAATTTTTCCTAGGCAGAAGCTGTATGTGGGCCCCACAAAGTGGTCCAATCACAGATCAGGATTGAGCAGCTTGGAAGAAATCAATTGTATGACCTCTAGTCCAAGTTTGATAAGATTTGGATACAGATCCACAAATCTGTACCGTTGTGATGAAAACTATCTGAGAAAATGGACCCAAACTCGTCAGAGCAAGAAGAGGATGAACAGTACCTTGATTGATGAAGAAAATTTCCAGAAAAATCTTCAAAATAATCCTGAAGAGTAGTCGACCATAATCATGTAGTGTGCTGACGACTATTGATTGATCAGAGGTGGGCCACCCTACTTCCAGTAATATCAGCAGAGAGATGAAAGGGACGAAAGAGAGAAAAAAAAAAAAAAAAAAAAACCACCAGGCAGAAGCACTGAAAGAAGTCTCTTACACTAATGAAAGCCAACTATCAGAACCTTGGCTCTGATACCATGTTATTATAGGAAGAGGAAGAGACAAAGGTTGAAGATGAACCGATACCTCAATAGGGGATCGTATGTATATTTATAATATCATTACACCCTAATCAAGGGCAATCATAATAATTAACAATCAATCTCCTAATCTATACAAGGAATTAACAATTAATCTCCTAATCTATACAAGGAAATAAATCAGCATCAAATCAGAACATTATCCAAGAGGATCTGATATACAGTTGTGTACAAGCCCTTGGGCTGGGCCTAGTGGGCCTGAGCCGGGCTGGGCCTAGTGGGCCTGAGCCACATTATCTTCTACAATCCCAAGGTAAGAAAGGTGGTTGGGTTTGAGTGAGTCCATGGTAGACCCACATGCTCTAATAACTGTGCATACCCGTAATTTTACCCTGTATAGGTCTTAGATATAGACCTGCATGAATACCTGAATTGGTTTTGTATGTATGTCTTGTATATGTAAATAACTCATTACAAAACTTCGTACTATGGTAACACGTAAGAAATTATTATTTATGTGGTAATTTATTAACTGTTGTTATAGTGATGGAAGGATTTAAAATGGCTTTGAGAAAGAAAACCAGTAAGATAGTTCATCCCAACATATTTTCACATCCAAACACAAGTATTCATCCAAAACATCCTACATATTTTCAATCTATTAAAGAAAGGATTACTCGAAACAATGGCTAAGCCCACTAAGGTACTTATTTTACTTTATTTTATTCTCTTTTGTATTGTGTGTGTATATATATATTTTTTCTTTTTGATATCTCCTTTTGTTGATAAAATTTTGTTACTGATGATAAAACTGTTGTAAGATATTTTGTGCTCCCAGAAATATAATAATTTTATTAAAAAATGCTCTGGACATTCACAACCAACTTCTGTGTAACTCCACTTCCAAAGTTGGGGAATATTTGTAATTTCCATTGCATTCATCCAGATGTGGAAACGCACTTTGTAACCTTTAGTGCAATCTTGAGCATCAAATTTAGTGACCGCGACACCAGGTGTTTTTAACTTCTCATTTTCATTGTCATAGCCTTGTCTCAGCCTATTGGGTTGGTTTTATGGATTCTTTTTTATTTTTTATTTTGAAGGTTTGGCAAGTGCTTTTATAGCCGACTGACTGGTGCAAGACGAGCCAAGCCCAAGTCCACTTGATGCAAGATCGACTTTAGGCCACATGCGTAGGGTCCAAGATAGTTTAGGAATTATTTTCCTAGTTATTTGTTATTAGTTTCTAATTTTATTTATAGAGTTGTAATTAGGATTAGGTTTCCAATTTCATTAGAATTCTTATTTTATTTCCTAAGTTAGGTTATTAGGTTTCTTAGCCATCAAGATTTCTATTCCTATTTATATGGCATTGTAGAGAATGAATTTTCCGAGAGTTTGATTAATGGAATTGGGTTTTCCAATTGAGATGCGTCATCATTATCGTCTTTGCGGAGACTTGTTGAAGTGTCTTCGGACACTTGATTTGGCACTTCCATGCAAGCCCTAACCCTAGGGCCTGCATCACCACTGGCCGGACCCATGAGTAACTGTCAGCTTGATCCAATAACTGATGCAGTCTGGGACCCAAGATCGAATGGACCAAACCCGCAGAAGGGATTTGGCGCGGGTTTGGTCGAATCCAGATGGATTCGAAGCACTAAAGCGCACACGATTAGAGATAGTCAAACACAAATCAAAGCCAAAACTGAAATCTTCTATTCAATAATTAGACATGTCTATCCCAAGAGGGGATTTACATATTTATAGAAAAGATGGAATAGTAGGACTCTATGTGCCCAGAATAAAATTCCTAAATCAATAAGGAAACTTTACTTAATCAAATACTAAAGCAAATAGGTAGCTAATTATTAAAGAGTCCTAAATAATGTCAACTTCCCACAATAAAATAACCAGCTGGTCCCCATTAGGATTTGTGGGCTAATCCATTGGGTTGGATCAGGCTGACCAATAACTCATGGGTCCGGCCCAGTGGACTTGGGACTGGCTCGTCATGCACCACTGGCAGTCTAATGCAACCATTATTCATATGGACTTGGGCTGGCAAGTGCTTTTATAGCTGATAAGGGCCGCTGACACAGTGGAAGGCAGGGGCAGACCTAGAAATTCTTCATTGGGGGGGACACTATGTAGGTAAACTATTTTGAGAGGGCCACAATTAAAAAATAAATGTAGTTTTTAAAACATATAGGGGTTTTTCTGAAATTTTTTGGGGGGGGCATATGTAAAAATTTATAAAAATATTGTAAAGAAAAGGGTGGTTTTTGAAATTTTGGGGAGGCCATGGCCCCTGCCAGCCCCCCTTTGATTCCGCCACTGGTGGAAGGTGATCAATATTGCAACCTTGAAGTGGTTGGTTCAAGTCATGTTGCCAATAAATAGAAGAAGAATAAGAAGATGATGAACGACACATTGAGGAAAGGGAGTTGCCTTTTCTACCAACTTCTGTGGTGCTTTAACTTGATTTGCAACCTCAATAAATTTCTGCTGCCTTGATGATGAGGCTCTAATATGCTTAACAGTTTTGAGTACTCTATATATCAACTCGTGTAATGCATCTAACCGATCTTGAACAATTAGCTTAGGCAGCATGCATCCGAGAGGGACAAATCTTTGAACTGCTACATTATTTGTGGAATAGTTGTTGAGAACCAAGCTAAACATATTCAAATCAATGTATCAATGATATAATTTAACTTCTCCCTTATGCAGTCCATGATTACCTCTCCTCTTTGAGGAGATTCAAGAGAACAAGAATTGGTATTTCTTTTGTGAATCCCAATCCTTATCAGTGTTGTCAGCAATCAAGCATACATGCTAGTATTTTTTATTTGATGACTACATGGTGGTGAGACTAATATGACATCGGGGATTTTCTAGAAAGTTATTAATTTTTTTCCCTCCCTTTCAGAAAACTCTGTGCCATTAAATTTCATTGTGATCTGTAAGGTAAAACCTGAATTGCGACTGAGGACTTTGTACAAACCTTTTAGAACTATTTGATGCACGACCATTGGTCGACCAGCCAATAGGCCTAGCCTATCTATCTCAACCAAGCATTTGGGCCCATTCCATTCATTTTATGTTATTTAGAGTTTTAATTATATTTTAAGTTATTTTTAGTTGGATGTTTTAATCCTGGCCATCAATGTGTTTACATGGTCCAAACTAGCTCTATGGTCCAAATTAGTTTTAGGGTTATTTATTTTCCTATGTAAGGATGTAAAGCGTTTGGCTTGTAATGGTTGATGATTAATGAATATTTGAGTGCTTTTGTGATCTTCCCCGAGTTCTATTTGAGTTCTCTCTTGGAGTTCTCTTTTTCCTCCCAGATTGGAGTTTGGTGTGAAGCCAATTTTCAGATAATCCCTAATTCCCTATCCCTTCCATCTCACCTTCCACCCTTGCCTGCCCCACATCTCCCCTCCGCTCTGCATTATGATCACTCTCCAACATAGATTGGAAGTCCATGCAAATTGATCGTTGTGACGTGTCGGTTTGAATCTTGATCAAACTTAGAATTTTCAATACTAATGACAGATCATTCTTCACTTGAACTAAGTGGCCTATTACCAATGTACCTTCTTTGCTCTTCTAAAAGAATCCATTCTAAGAGCTTTCTCTAGTGGCTTGTCCTTTATTTACTTGATCTTGCCAATGGCTTCTTGCAGTGTTTCAACTTAGATAGAATTTCCTTACTCAGATCATCCTTATTAACTCCAAGGACAACATCTGAATTTTATGTTTCTTAGGAGATGATATAATTGATGCTTCAACAAGAGTTATAAGTTATTTGATAGTTTCAGATTTGACTTAGAAGTTAAGCGACACAGATCTACCTACCAAAATGCAGCAATAAGAACAAAATGTTTAATCTATAACATATCCAACTCTAGGAAAAATAGCAATAAGATTTATGTAGTCCATACAAGTGTGCAACCAAATAACCATAAAATCATTTAAGCATTGTGAAATAGATCGAGACATGAAAACCAATAAATACCCTACATGAACCAATGGTCATTGAATTGAGCAATAAACTTAGAAGCAACTGCTTTGCTATTTCCGTTTAAAAAAGTTAGATTGTTTTGAATAACAATACAAAATTTGGAAAACTACAGATCTAAACCAAAAAAAAAAAAGAAGTAATGTTATTGATATGATGAAGGGGGAGTGATCTGTTATGGTTGGATACTTAATGTGCATGTTCTATAAATCTATGCACTGTGCATTCTAAACAAGAGCAAACAATGGCGTTCATCCAAAAAAATTCAAAAATATATTAAAGATCCTACAACTCAAACTGTAAATCCGTTTGGAAATGGATGTTTTCATAGATAAGTATTCTCCTACAAGCAATCTTTTACGCAGTCCACTTATGTGGGGCCCACTTATTCCCACCTTTGATCGGTGTAGGCCTTTCACACTCTCATCCCCCCATGATCTGGCACTAGGCCCAATTTCACTCTCATCAAACCTTTATCCACCTTTGGATTGAATCTCTAAGAAATACATGGTCAAAAGACTACTAAAATTTATGGCTATTAAATCAAGGGCTAGGATGTTCTGATGGGGCTGGTTTTTTTGTTGACCCTTATCCGTCGTTCGGAGACCTTACCATGTACCCCACACCAACTGATAATTAGCTATCTAAGTGGGTCCCATGAGTTGGACCCCAAATGAGAAGTATGCAGTGTGCTTGTAGGAGAACATTACGCTGTATTCATATAGACATTGTGGGCCCGTTTCTTTGCTAGAACTCAAGGAATTCCTGGATCGTCCCTTGGACTTGAGCATTCAGAAATTCCACCAAAATGCAAAGGGGGTGGAGTTTCTGAATTCCCAAAGGTCATTTTAGACCTTTCAAGTGATTGGAATTTTTAAATGCTTGGCAAGAAACAAGGCATTTGCAAATGCCAAGGGACAATATGTCACATCATGTTCCAAAAACCCCAAAATCCTAAATTCCTTTTAGGAATTCTAGTAGAGAAACAGGTCGTGTGATAAAAGGAATGAGCACACACTTTCCTGTTCCAGATTTTCTATAAATTCAATTGGCAAGGGAAATTTTTTTTGATAGTGGTAAATTTTATTACTCCGAAGAAAGAAGCAAAAAATAAACTCAAAAGCAACTTTAGAAACACGAAAAAAAAAAACAAAAAAAAAAAAAAAAACCTAAAAGACAAAAGAATTAAACATCAAAGGAAATAAAGGATCGAATAACTCCCTCCTTCGCTAGATTATCCGCTATTATTTTTGCTTCTCTTAAAACATGATGAAAAGTAGCCTATAACTGGCTGGAAATATCGTGAACCCTCCTCCACCCAATCCGCCAATCTCCAAGGATAAGAAATCTTCCTAGAGCCCCACTGAATAGCCGAAAAAGAATCACCTTCAATAATTGCTTTACATCCTCCCAAGCTTCGTAACTCATGACATCCTACTAGAAAAGCATAAACTTCTGCTTCATTAGCATCTAAACAATACATAGGCCCTGAAAAACTCCCCAACACATTACCACTTACAATCCCCTATAACACCTCTAATGCCTCCTTGATTTGGCTGGACAAAACTTCCATCAAAGTTAAGCTTAAGGAGCTCCGCAGGAGGAGCAACCAAGTAGCTTGACGCTTATTTTTAGCATGCCGAACCCCCTTAACACCTGCTGCCTAAGGTCTATTAAGATCTTCTGAGGGGACCCCCATCAAATTCCTTTCTCCTACTCGTCTATTCCGAAATAGACAAAACAATAGAATCAACCACTTCTTCCACATATTTACTTTTATTTCTGAGGAGTCTATTATTCCTCTCCATCCACGGTTTCCAAAGAGTTGCATATAAAATAGATTTCAACAAAAATTTTCCACGAACCCCAAACACCATTGACAGAAGAGATCATCAATAGACTGTCCTATTGCACCTCAAATATATTAAAAAAGAATGCCCAAATTTTGTTAGCAAAAAAAAAAAAAAAAAAAAAAAAAAAAAAAAAAAAAAAAAACAATGAATCATCAAATGATTAACTGTTTCCTCATCTTCCATAAATGAAACCCATTAACTATAATATGCTTCCTTCCTCTCAAATTATCAATGGTGAGGATTTTATGCCACTGTGCTATCCAACAAAAAGCCAACACTCTTGGCGGAATAGATTTATCCCAGAAACTTTGCCAACCTTCCACTCTATGAAAAGAGTTCGACAAAATATTAAAAAAAGACTTAATCGAGAATTTGCCTTTAACAGCTGGCTTCCAAATTCTAGAATCACTTATTCCATCTGAAATGTAGACCTTATCTAGCATGCCAAGCAGACTAATAAGGTCTGAAATTTCTATATCGGTCTGAAATTTCTCTATCTGTTAGATACCTGCGGAAACATTAGTCCCAAACTACAACACCACCCAACAATTGAAAATTTTCTGCAACAAAAGCCTTTTGTCTTCTATCTAGCAAATAAAGATTAGAAAAAAGAGTATAAAGCACATTCTACCCACACCATTCATCATGCCAGGAATGGATTCTATGCCCATCATGAACCCTATAATGAATCTTCTGAATAAAGTCCTCCTTAACAGATAAAATAGACTTCCATAAGCCTGACACATTAGATATCTGGCTCTGCACATCCCAACCATCATTCCCCACCTTATATTTTTGGATAAGAATCTGACACCACAAACCTTGACCTGATTCCCCTATCCTCCAAAGCCACTTCCCAAGTAATGACTTGTTAACCTTAGCAATGGAATGGATGCCCAACCCACCTTGACCAGTAGGTGTACAAACTATTGCCCACGTAATGGAGTCATTCCAAAGAAAATCCCATTGAATTTTAAAATCCGATGCATCACAGTCTTGGGACATCTAAAACAAGACAAATAGTATATAGGACTTAGAGTACTTGAGAGAATTTTCTCCAGAACGTCCTTGTAAAATGTTATTGAATGCTTGAATTTTAAGTTGATTTAATTACCATAGTTTGAGATGAGTTATAGTCTTTTGACAGTACCATATTTAACTTCATTGGGTGATAAAAGAATGAGCCCCAACCTTTCAGAATTCCAAATTTTCTATCAATTCAAATCGCAAGCGAATTTTCTACAGAATGGCCTTATAAAGTGTTTTGAATACATGGATTTCTACCCATTTAAAAGAAAAAAAAGAATACATGGATTTCTAAGTTGATCATGTACCATACTTTGAGATGAGTTGTAGTTTTCTGACAGTACCATGTTTAACTTCATTGCAGCCAACATTTAACCCCCAATCTCATTTACATGGAAATAAATGGAGCTCCAACCTTGAATTTAATGAAGGAATCCCATCTTTTGGCTGCAATCTTAAATTTAATGAAGAAATATCTACACTTGCGATCTCACTTTAATGAGTATTTAACTAACCGTGCTTCCTTTGACTTTGTTCTTATGATGGATGTAGTCACCCAACATGCATGTTCCTGTGCTTACAACATAAGAAGTCATAATTGTTTTGAAACCATATAATTTATATTAATTCCTATGCAAAAGCATCCTATACTTTTAATAATTCTAAATGATTGTTTCCTTCTTTTCTTTCTTTTTAATTGATATCCAGGTTCGGGGGCAACTTAGTTTACTATGTGGTGGAGTTTTGACCTTTGGTCTATCGCGTTATCCTCTTTCAGAGTTTGAACTGATGGCTGAAGAGCTCCTCATGAGTGATTCAACAATCAAGGTAAGTGCTTTCATTATATGTTATGCTATTGGCTAAAGTAATTTCTTGGGTGATTGTAGTAAAATATCTATTTTGATGTCCCCATTTCTGATTTTTTTGGCTGCATTGTTCGGGTCTCTTTGCGCAATTGAGAGATTACCATTTAACACTCTGTATTTTTGCCTTTGGGCTTGTACCATGATTGTCTTTCCTTGATCTTCTATGGTGAATCAGTAACCATGTAGAAAAAAAAAAAACGTTTTTTCCCTCAAAATAAGATGATTGATTTGATTCCATTATGGAATGACTCGCGATGCTAAGTTTTTGGCACAAATTTTTTTTTTTTTTTAATTTTTAGCGAGCTTCACTTCCTGGGGGTATACAGAGACTATTGGATGTGCGAAATTATCACGAAAATGCATAGTGAATTGATAGTCTTTAAGAAATTTTTGTAAATTGACTAACTGCTCTTCATTCTCTCTCTCTCTCTCTATATATATATATATTTGGGTCATTTTATTCAACACATATCCAGCATGTTAGTTTTGTTAGCACTTAGCACAGCTTTCCTTTTCTAAATTCTATGAGCCGGGTGAGTCCCCAGAAGTGCATATAGTTTCCAGGCTCCAGCATAGTACACCTCCACCCTCTCTTCTTGCTGATGGGTTTTGTGCTCCACTTTCACCTCTGTTTCCATCACCAATACAGGGGCCTGTCTGTTCTTTGCAGATATTGTTGATTCTCCACTACTTTGTTTTACCACTATTCTTGTTTGCCGCCTCATATTTACTTTATTTAGTTATGGGTTTAATGGATGTAATTGTGATAACATTTTGTAAGGTTCAATGATTTTATATCTTAAGGCAGCCATGGAGCAGTTGGAAGGTGCTCAGTGTCGCAACCACAAGGTTGCCTTTTGAAAAGAAAATCTACTTCATATCTTAATGACAACTGATTTTACTTAGGTGTATGGAGCTTTGCGAATGTCCGTGAAAATGCTTTTGATGTGGAACTCCAAAATGCTCATAGATGGGGGTGGAGATGCAATTGTTGCGACATCCTTGCTCGAAGCTAGCAATTTGGTGGTTCTGAGGGTATTGCTTCTCTGCATTTTAGGCTTTTAGCCTGTATTTTCTTCTTAATTTAGGCAGTCATTGTATATTTTATGATGTGTATGGTTGATATTTCATGTCAGGGATCCTCTGTTATACATTCTAACTCAAATCTGGGAGTTCATGGACAAGGTCTGCTAAATTTGACTGGAACAGGAGATAAGATTGAGGCGCAACGTCTAATTCTCTCTTTATTTTATAGTATTAATGTAAGTTTTTATGTTTTGGGCCAATTGTCTTAAATTTTGCTTTGCTTGTGATAAGTTATATGTTAACATTAGATTGCATTTACCATTCAAAAAAAATAAAATAAAAAACAGATTGCATTTTCTTCATTAGCACCCTTTGTGGAGGACGTGTAGTCTTCCTCTTCATGCAATTGGGTCTTGGCTCTCTGCCTGCCCTGATAAACCAGCATAACTCTGCTTTTCAAGATAGAAAACATGTCTTCTCGTCAGAATGAGGATCCTTCCTGATCATATAACAGTGACATTAAGTGAATCAGAAACTATCAATTCCACATCTGTTCTCTTTTTTTTTCGAGTGTGAATGCCACTCAATTCACCAACCTATAAACAAGAGAAGTGGCATTCATTGACGAGCAAAGATCCCGCATGTTCCATAAAATCAAAACCAACCTCAAAGGCTCCCCTTCTTTAACCACTTGACTGTGTTCTTTGAGTCTCCCTCTGTTATGAAGCTGCCTGATTGCCTTTACTTGACCCTCAATGCTTCTCGGATCACAGAATCTGTGTTATTTGATTCCTTCAACCCAGTCGGCCCTGAGAAGCTAAGTATCACTTTACTGTTACTAATCCTCGAAATACCTCCGATATAGGGCCAGATCTACCTCTCTCTGCTTCATCCATGGTAAAAACTCAACCTTCTTGGATCTGGCGGGTTCCATTCTTTGTTTCTTTTTTTCCATCCCATCATTGAAGCGCTCCAATTCTTCAGGATGTCTGAAGAGTTCGGACCTTTAAATTCTTTCCTTTAGCTGTCTAATGCATTATTCTTGCTTTGATTAATTCAAATACCTCTTCTAGGGATCTTTCTTAATGTTTGTACAACCTCTCATTCCCTTCCTCCAATAGTGGCCATAGGATTGCCTGTGATGTTAGTGTTCATAATATTTCACCTGTTTTTTGGTATGACTCTTTCCCCATGAACAATAAGTCCTCTTCAATGAGTTATTAAACACCTATAAAATTCCAAATAATGCTTTAACGTTGTTTCATACTTAATTTGAAAGCTTTCACTGTACAAAAAGATGATCTATAAATTCTTTTTTCAGAGTGTAGTATGTCTAGCAATGTTGCATTTGTTGGCGTGATACATATATGGTATGATTCATTGTTTAGAGACATGTTTTCAAGGAATTGCCTATGATATATCTGATCCATGATTGTATCATGAAAATTGGATACAATTTCTTTACTGCTACTTATGAAATATTGAAATGGAGTGTTAATACTTAATACCAAATAAATAATTTTATGAGGTGAGATTTGGATGTATACACCGTGTTGAAGTGAGCAACCAAGGCCTATAGGTTTAAATGTTTGAAGCCTTTCGCCATGGAAATTCTGGAGCGCTATGAATTTCTTAGAGTAAAGTGTGGCGCGAAGCTCCTTTCCGAATTGTGAGGACTTGTCCTTTGGTAAATCCATTGTGAGGTTGTGAGGACCGTTAATCTAGTGTGAAACCTGATTACCTCCTTGGCATGCAACTTCTTTTGATAGTTGGGTAAGTTTGCATGGGTAAGTTGCTTTTAGTTTGCTTTCCTTGTTTGTATGATAATCATACAACATGTGAGCAATTAAAAAAAATGCTTCTGAACTTTTTATGGGCCTGCTATAGGCCTATAGGACTGAAAGTTGATTCAGGTTAGTGGTGACCTTGTATTTCATTTTGTATTTTCTATTGCTTAGGAGATCATGACAGACAGCTGAGGAGACGGACTTTTGAGGACAAACTTAGATATGTGCAAATCAGCCCCTTTGGAACTGATTCACATATTTTTCAGAGGTCCTTTGCAAATGATTTGAGAACTGTCTGCCTCATATTCTGTGTGAAGAAATTTACTACTTTCTGATGGTGGTTTGTTGTTATTTAGAATTTGAAATTAGAGACTCTCAAACAAGGGTCTAAAAGGAGGACAAGTTTACATATCATTGGGCTGATAATGAGATGAATTTGATGGTGTGTTTAAATCGGCTGAGTTTATCAGGGTGCACATAGTTAGAGTAGAGAATTTTCCAGGTTGTGGTCAGAGTGGCCTGAGCCGATCAAAGCTGCATCAGGACCATTCCTGATTTAATGCAAGTAAAGGCTCCTTTGGCTGAGTTCAAAAAGAAGAAGAAATGATGCCATAAGAAATGGCCATCCAAAAAGAAATTATTCAACTTAGGTAATATTAAGTCGGTGCCATAAAACTTTTGGGGTCATGGCCGTTGCTAAGCCTTTCAGGGGATCCTGCAAATCCTTATTATTATTGATGAGTCAGGTCCAAGTGACCCAGTCTATGACGAGCCAGAGCCTAAATCTGTGAAGATCCTTTTAGTCCGTTGAGGTCCGGGCCCAAATCTACGAAGTCTGGCCACGTCAAGGCAACCCACGTGGCTTCGGAAAGAGTCGTTAACCCGCTTTTACCAAGTCATGCGGAGAATATCTCACCTGCCTCGTTCATCGAGGGTTAGTTCGAAGACTCCATCAAAGTAGAGCGTTCCTGTAAAGTCGTCCCCATGTGTTAGGGGAAGACTATAAATAGAAGAGCCCCACCAGCACTTGGGGGGCAAGAGAAATGTTTTCCCTTCTACACACATTCTTTTATTCTCCTACCTTGTAATCTCTGCACACTCGAGATATAAACCATCTGGCGACCTCTGCCCTTCTGAAGTGGACGTAGGTCACACTGACCGAACCACTATAATCTCTCTCTCTTCTTTCATTACTGCATTCATCATTTATTACTTGACCGGTGGTGTTCGAAACTAATTTAGGCATCATCAGTTTGGCGCCGTCTGTGGGAACAACTATAAGCTTCTCATCCTTCTTTCAAAATTATGGTGATCACCACTAGATCGACAGGACGAGCAGAGGGCGAGGATGATCCTCCAATGACTAATCCTGCCCCAAATGCTCCTGCTCCTACTCTTCAACAAACGTTGGAGACCATGCAGCAGCTGATGACCCAAAACCAACAAATCATACAACTCATGCCGGCAGGGCAAGGAGGAGCACAATTTGGAGGGGTACCGCAAGAAGCACCGCGCCAGCGACTTCAAAGAGCTCCACGCTGAGGAGCTCCCCATCTGGGCGCCCATCCCTAGGGCGGCGCCCAGGGAGTTTCCCAGGGCGGCCCTCAGGGAGTCCACCAACTCCCTGGGCGCCCCTCATGGAGTTCCCGATGGAGCCCAGTTTGTAGGAACCCTACCTCCCGGGGGAGCGAATCATGGAGGACTTCCACCTCCTCCCTCTTCTTCTAATGGGGAGGATCCTCATTTCCAAGAAGGGGAGAGTGAAAAACCAAAGCATGGAGGACGGGAGTTATTTCCATGATCCATCTAGGGAAGCCCCCAATCGCTGGGATGAGAAGATCAGGGAAATGCAAAATCAGCTGGGTGATGTCTTCAACGCCATGAGGGCACAAACACCAGAGACAGTGGATTACCTAGTCAGGCGAACGGACACACCGTTCAAGCCCGACGTGGTGAACTACCCACTTCCTCGGAAATTCAAAATGCCATCCATGGAGACCTTTGATGGAACAAAGGATCCATTGGACCACCTGGAGATTTACAAAACTATAATGCAGCTGCATAATATCCCTGACGGGATTATGTGCAGGGCATTCCCAACCACACTGAAGGGTTCCGCCCGGCAGTGGTTTGCCAATCTCCCCCCAGCCTCTATCCCCACCTTTGGGGAATTGAGCAAGTCCTTCGTGTCACACTTTATTGGAGGGTGCCGCCACCAGCAGCCTGCCACACACCTGCTCAGCATAAAGCAGGACAAAAACGAGAGCCTCAGGAGCTACCTCACTCGTTTTAACGAGGAGGTACTTCAGGTCGAAGAGCTCGACAACAAGGTGTCCATGACAGCCTTCTTGGGAGGCCTCCGCTCATCGAGTTTCCTCTTCTCAGTAATGAAGCGTCTGCCAAAGAGCATGCCGGAGTTACTGGCAAAGGCCCAGAAGTACATGAATGCTGAAGATATCATAAGGGCCAGGCGAGGGGAATCCTCCAGAATAGAGGACAAGGGGAAGGAGCGGGATAGAGACAAAAAAAAGGATACAAGCAACAAGTGAAGCAGGACAGAGAGGGTACCTGTCAGAGACCGACTCGGTCCTTCTCCGCAGAGAGACTGACAAATATTCACTCCTCTCAATGCCGCTGGTGGGCACATTTTGCTCCAGATACAAGATGACCCCGCCATAAAATGGCCCGGGAAGATGAAGTCTCCTCCGAACCGCTGGAACCCGACCAAATACTGTCGCCCTCTCGCGGGCCGCCGTAATAAAGGCATCAGCGAGGCCGTTCGCTAAGTCCCTCTCAACCAGGGCAGCCCTCTCCTCAGCTTGAGAAGCTCTCTCTTGTGCCGCCCTCATCTCTAACTCCACAATAGTCTTTCTGAGCCTCACCCTCTCATGGGTCTGTGCAAGCTCAGCCTCACTGAGCGAAACCCTCTCGCGGGCCTTCACAAGCTCAGCCTCTGCTTGGCCGCCCTCTCGTGGGTGGCTGAGAGCTCAGTCTCAAGCCTGGTCGCCCTCTCGCGGGCCGCCGTAAGATCAGCCTCGGAAACCTTTCTAGCAGCTTCAAGAGCAGTAATCCTTCCTTGAGCAGCGGAGAGCTCCTTTTGCATAGTCTCATTATCCTGTTTCAGCTGACTATAAGATCAGGCCCTTGACAACAAACAGACGGATGCAGTGGAAGCCTGAAAAATAAGGGACAAAGGAAATGAGACAGTGCATATCTATATAAAAAAAATGAAAGTCTGGGGAAAAGGGGAACAGTAAACCTTTACCTGAGCCAGACCTTCCAAAAACATGTTTATAACCCCCTCGGTGCCCAAAGCATTAATCTGCATAACCTCGGGCGGAAACACAAATCTCTCGAGCTTTTCCCAGATCACCAACGGTTTGCCCAGCATGGGACCAGCCCAAGTCGGTGCCCCTGTAGAAGTTCTCGAACGTGGAGGACACAAACGAGGGGCAGAAGGTGTGGCCAGCGAGGAAAACTCCAGAGTAGCAGTCTTGGCTGAGGAAGCTTGCCACCCCTAGGGGTAAAATAGTACCATCCCCTGTTAGGGGCCGGGGACTCAATCAAACTGTAGGCAGCATGAAACTCCGCAGGAGAAGCGTCCCCATGATGTACCTTCCTCCATAGTACAAGAAAGCCAAGCATAACCCTCTAGCCATTGGGTGCTAACCAACACCCCCCCCCCCCGGGGGGGGGGGGGGGGTTAATGAAAAGTAATAGAGAATGCGGCAAATGGAGGAGGACATGGGAAACCTCAGCCCAGCTTCGAGCATCTCTTCATAGATGACAATGTCACCAGAGGAGTCATCGCAAGCAGGCTCATCCATCTCGGCCCGGCGACACAACACGGTAGGAGGAATATGATAAGAAACTACAATCTTCAAAATGTCACCATCAGTGTTGAACGCACTAAAAAGAGTGCTCACCTTGGATCCGTCATCATCAACAACCACTTTTCCTCGATATTTTATACGGCGAGGACGCAACTTCCTAAACACATTGGTAGGAGGGCTGTCTCCAATTTCCTTCATGCACAATGGACCAGCAACAGAGCCGCCTGCCACGCCAACACAAGCCGCAACCGTCCCCTCCTTTGAAGCGACGCCAGCGCCCGCTCGGGCAGCGATGCCTACACCCACTGGGCTGCGGCGCCCACAACAGGGGCCCCCTCGCCCGCGGCAGTGACCTCGGCGACGCCCGCCACCGAGCGTCGCGCTGCTGCCTCCACGCCCGCGACCTTGCCCGCGGCCGCGATCTGGGCGACGCGCGCTGCTGCCTCCACGCCGGCGGCCGCTGCTGCTTGCACGCCCGCGGCCTCGGCGATGCCCGCGACCTCGGCTATGCCCCGCCACCGGGCATCGCGTTGCTGTCTCCACGCCTGCGGCCGCGATCTGGGCGACGCGTGTGCTGCCTCCACGCCGCGGCCGCGATCTAGGCGACGCCCGCCGCCGGGCGTCGCGCTGCTGCCTCCACGCCCGCGGCCGCGACCTCGGCGACACCCGCTGCCGGGCGTCGCGCTGCTGCCTCCACGCCTGCGGCCGCAACCTCGGTGACGCCCGCTGCCGTGACCTCGGCGACGCCCGCCGCCGGGCGTCACACTGCTGCCTCCACGCCCGCTGCCGCGACCTGGGCGCGTTACCCCCTCGCGGGCGGCGCTTGCCTTAGTCCCCTCGCCTGCTGCCGCAGCCGGGCGGGCTGCGGCGCCTGCTGTCCTTTCGCCTACCTGGCTGCGGCACCCGCTGCGGTCTCTTCTCCCACGCCGACGCCCAAGGGGATCTTCTCCACTGCACGAGCCTGGTCGCTGACAACGCCTGGGGCATTTTTTCCTGCAAGTTGCAGGTTCATCTTCTTCTTCTGGGATGACCTTTCTCCACTTTGGTGCTCCATTACTTTGAAAACTCCAACTTTTTCCTTCTCTTTGGAATGCGCTGGGTTTTCAAAGAATGAGTTTTTATAGCCTAGGGTTTCAAGATAAGCCCCAAACTACAGGACTCTCCTAAAAGCACATCTGCGTAGAAAAAGGAAAGACTGCAAGAAATTCTCGGAAGGGAGGAGAGACCTAGATATTTGAAATGCCCCCCTTTCAAAGCTTCTTTGGGCGCGGGGCATTGAGGGGCAAATGATGAGTCAGGTCCAAGTGACCCAGTCTATGACGAGCCAGGGCCTAAATCTGTGAAGATCCGTTTATTCCGTTGAGGTACGGGCCCAAATCTACGAAGTTTGGCCACGTCAAGGCAACCCACGTGGCTTCGGAAAGAGTCGTTAACCCGCTTTTACCAAGTCCTGCAGAGAATATCTCACCTGCATCGTTCATCGAGGGTTAGTTCGAAGACTCCATCAAAGTAGAGCGTTCCTGTAAAGTCGTCCCAATGTGTTAGGGGAAGACTATAAATAGAAGAGCCCCACCAGCACTTGGGGGGCAAGAGAAATGTTTTCCCTTCTACACACTTTCTTTTATTCTCCTACCTTGTAATCTCTGCACACTCGAGATATAAACCATCCGGCGCCTCTGCCCTTCTGAAGTGGACGTAGGTCACACTGACCGAACCACTATAATCTCTCTCTCTTCTTTAATTACTGCATTCATCATTTATTACTTGACCGGTGGTGTCCGAAACTAATTTAGGCATCATCAATAATAATAATTATTATTATTAGATAAAGGGCTGGATCAGACAGTGGCATGTGGGGACTTTTGGGATATTGGTACAGTGCATGGTTATGAATATATCTGGATAGAGTGATGCTACCTACACACTGCAAAAATCTTTCCACACCCTGCATTTTTTTTAAAAATTAAAAATAAAACAATCCCTAAACTACCCCTCCCTCTCCTTCCCTCTCTCTCCCTCTCCCTCTCCCTCTCCCTCTCCCTGCTCCAGCAACCCTGCCCGCCGCTGCCCTGTGCCGACCCACCTCCCTCTCCCTCTCCTTCCCTCTTTCTCCCTATCCTTGCACCCATTGCTTCTGCATCATCAGCCATCTCTTTTTTCTTTCTTTCTCTTCTTCCTCCTCCTCCCCTGTCGTTGCATTCATCCCTGCACTCCACCCAATCACTGCAACACCCTACTGCACTACCCCTGCATCGCCCTGTAGCGCCACCCCTTTCTCTTCCTCTCTTTCTTCTCTCGTCCTCTCTTCCTTCCTTCTCTTTTCTTCTCTCGCTACACCCCCCCTGACCAACCAGCCATTTCAGCACCCATCTTCATTGCACCCACTCCTGCATCCACCAGCGCACACCTTCCTTGCACGCTGCACACCCCTGAACCCATCTCTTTTTCTCTCTTTCCTTTTCTTCTCTTCCTCTTCTTCTCAACCCCTTTCTCCTCCACCTGCACACCCTGCGCATCCTTTCATCTCCTTTTTCTTTCTTTCCTTTCTTCTTTTCCCCCGCATCCCCTTCTTCTCTTTCCCTCTGTACCACACACCCATCTACTGCACCACTGCTGCCATTGCCACTACAACCGCACCACCTTCACTGGGAGAGGGATGGGGTTGCCGGAAAGGGGGTGATGGGGAAAGGGAGAAGGATAGGGTGGGCGGGGGCTGCTGGTGGCGGGGGAGGTGGCCGGAGCAGGGAGAGGAAGAGAGGGAGAGGGTTAGTTTAGGGATTATTTTATTTTAATTTTTTTAAAAAAGAAGCAGTGTGGGGAAAGTTGTTTGCAGTGTGTAGGTAGCAGCACTCATATATTGCCAATGGGCGGAAGGGATTGCACCATTCCCCTTTCAAACATTGAATGATTGAGAATCTCTGAGATAGGACTAGTTGGAGGATGAAGAGATACATGCCTTGCCCCTTTAAAACGTTGATCTTGAAAAAATGAAATTAGGATTGCTGGTTCCTTAGTATAGAAGAACTGTACGAATAAATCTGAAAAGTGAGCTTATTATTATTATTATTTGAATGGTTACTGAAAAGTGAGTTTATTGTCTAACTAGGATAATTGCATGGTAGATGTTGATATATAAGACCAGCACTGCGGGAATTTGCATCCGTGTTGATCTAGATCAATGAATGGTACAGCTGAGTCTGTTGAGAGTGAGATAAAAGCTGGATTTCTAGATGTGCTTCTTATGGTTCATTTCTCTAGCGGAAGTCTGATATACATTTAACTGAGGCGGAGGCAGGTATTTTATTTGACTGGTTTTTTCGAGGACAAGATTCATCCATTCATCAACGACCACAATGCAGTCTAATTGAACAAGGATCCTATCCAATCACTATCCTTCTTCATAGAAAACGACCTGAGCGAAAAGCATCTAGAACTTCATGCCGTGTTTCTACTAAAGTCGATGTGGATGGATGGCTTTTCCTTACTAAAGGTTGAATTTCTTTCAACCCCAAGAATGGTGTGAGTAAGAGTTGCATGTAGTAATCTGGTCTGCATGGGGCATTTAGAAAGAAAACAAAGATCCATATGAGGGAAATCATTATGGTTTTCCAGTGTCGAAAACCTCTAGTATTGATATTGATCCAGTCTCTGTACATTGGTTGCCATTATCTTTCACTTAAATCTCTGACGATAGCCTGATTGGTTACAAGTAGATATGAAAAAGAAAAAGAAAATATAAACATGATCGGACAAAATTGGTGCTTCTCGTGTACCTGATGACTGTGCTTCTTTAAGACTATTGCTTAGACTACTAACAAAAAACTTTGACTTCTTTATTCTAACCCTTAAGTTGGAGCATGAATGTCAATCATTCCTAGTTTGCTTAATGTATGAATGAGTCAACCACGACTGTCTTGGATGTAAAATTGCAATCGCAAATAAAAAGTTGTAGCTTGACAAATAAAAATTTGTAATGGCTTGGATATAAACTATGTACTGATAAAAAGGGCTCAGATTTAAACTTTATTATTAATGTTGATGGTCGTTAGATGGTGAATTTTCGATAGGGTTATTCCTCGTTTAGAAACAAATATTAAAGGTGTGCAGGACTGTCTTGCCCAAGTTAGTTTTGGAATACAATCATTTATCTGATGGAAGGCGTGGGGCTCCTTTCTTGGTCATGAGGACTTGTCTCTGCGATTGTGAGTTGTGAGGGCCTTAATTCTGATGGGAAACTTTATATCCTTCAATGCACTTAACTTTTGGTTGCTGGATTCTTTTTTCAGGTCAGCAACGTTAGATTTTCATTGATGTCATAAAAATTTAGTGAACAGAAAAGAAGCTATACAGTATAAGAATAGTTTACTTTGTAAATAAAAATAAAACCCTATCAGAATGGATAAACTTGAACCGAAAAAAAACCTCTTATGCAATACCATAACATCATTATCTACTTCCATTTGCCATTACTTTTCGTAATTGGGTAAGTTTGATGTGTTCTATGCTTTGGGATTACTTTCCATTCTTTTGTGGTGATCATGCAATGAATCGTGCTCATGAGCTTGCTACAGGCCTGCTACAGGTTGGAAGCTGATTCATGTTGGTGCTGGCTTCTTATTTTATTTAATTTTTGGTCTTCTACAGTTCTACTGCTAAATAGATCGTGGCTGATGTTGGAGGACAAAACCTATTTGTCTTCCTGCAAATATCCGTTCATTATTGGGAATTAATGTGTACATTGTAAGAGGTCCTTTGTTCATTAGGGGAACTTCTCACTTTCCATTGATTTTTCATTGTTTTAGAACATGAAATTAGCGGACAGCCAAACAATGATATAAATAGGAGCAGAGGTTAGAGGTTCACATAGTTCTGGGAATGACCAGTGAGAGATATGATGGGATTTTTCGTGGCTTACTTTTATTGGTGTGCAATAGTTCGTGTTGGAATTTTTTGCAATATAGAAAGAGCTGAAACTACATTGAGAATTGAAGAGCATGAGATACCACAAAGAGATTCTTCCTGTTAGCTAGGCTCTATAATTAGTAAGGATGGGGAAATTGATGAAGATGTCGAACATAGGATAAAAGCGGGATGGTTGAAGTGGAGACTTGCTTCTGGAGTGCTTTGTGACCAACGAACACCAACAATATTATAGGAAAAATTTTACAGGACAACTATTAGATTGGCTATGACCTATGCGGCAGAATGTTGGCCAATCAAGAAGCAACAGATGCACAACATGGACATAGCAGAGGTGAGAATGTTGAGGTGGATGTGTGCTAAAACCAGGAAGGATAAAATTAGAAATAAGCACTTTTGAGAGCCTTTAGGGGTAGCAACAATAGGGGATAAAATTAGAGAAATCTGTTTGAGATGGTTTGGGCATGTCCAACATAGGCCCGCAACGACGCCGGTAAGGAAAAGTTCGGCTATGGAGGTTGATGGCCCATCAAGGTGAAGGGGTAGGCCAAAGGAGACGTGAGTGGAGGTTATGAAGAAGTGCAACTTATCTTAGGATTTGGCTCAAGATAGATCGGAATGGAGAAACAGAATTCATGTAGGCCAAAGAGGAAGTGGGTGGCGGTAGTAAAAATAGATATGAAGAAGTGTAACTTATCTTAGGATATGGCTCAAGATAGATCAGAATGGAGAAACAGAATTCATGTAGCTGATCCCAGCATAGTTGGGACAGAATTCATGAGGAAATGGTAGGCCAAAGAGGACGTGGGTAGAGGTAGTAAAAATAGATATGAAGAAGTGCAACTTATCTTAGTATTTGGCTCAAGATAGATCGGAATGGAGAAACATAAGTCATGTAACCGACCCCAACATAGTTGGGATAATACATCGTCATCATTTAAAAAAATAAAATAAAATAATTGAAAATAACGGGTTAGACTGGTCTTGAGCTTATTAGCATTGGGTTTGGAGAAAGGACTCATGACCATTCCTGAAATGCATCAGGACCCAAGCTAGTGTGGGGAAATCATTTGGTGCTCTGTACATTACAGCAGACAGTTGCATTTGGCACTTAAACGAACCAAATAACAGATCATGACTGCCCATTTGATTCAGTCCATTCTGCATTTTCTAACTTATGAAGATTGTTTAAGTACAATAATTTTAACGGTCCAATCAAGACTATTCAAAAATGTCAAACATAGAGTAAGAGTGGGATGGCTGGAGTGGAAACTTGCCTTTGGAGTGTTTTTTGATCGGCGCATGCTAACAAGATTGAAAGGAAATTTTAACAAGACATTGATTAGACCAACAATGACCTATGGATCAGAAAGTTAGCCAATCAAGAAGCAACACATGCACACAATGAGTGTAGCAGATATGAGAATGTTGAGATAGATGTGTGGTAATACCAGAAAACATAGAATAAAAAATGAGTGCTTTTGAGAGCATTTTGGGGTAGAGTCATTAGGTGATATAAAAAACTCTTTGAGATGGTTTGGACATCGGGACATGACCAACCCAGGCCAGTTGCTGCGCTGTTGAGGAAAAGTTTTCTATACAGGTTGATGGCCTACCATGGAGTAGTGGTAAGCCAAAGAGGACATGGATGGAAGTAAAAATGATAGATCTGAAGAAGTGCAACCTATCCGAGGATTTGGCTTTGGATAGATTGGAATGGGGAGACAGAATTCATGTAGCTGATCCCAACAAAGTTGGGACTAGGCTTTGATGATGAATCATTATTATACAATATTTTTTGAAAGGTATTCATTACTATACAATACTGGGTCATTTCTGATAACAAGGGTCCATTTGTCAATCTGGTTCATCCTTCTTGTTGGTCTCATCTTAAATTGCTTTTGTCAAACAACTGCCTCAAGAAGATGAAGGTAACTAGTGGACCGATATGGTTGAAAATAACTTGAGCCCACGTTGGCTTGCTTTTGAATTGAAATAACTGCTTAATGAGATGAACCTAACCATTTTATCAATGTGATTTTTTGCGTTTGCTTTTTAGCTAATGCTTTTGAATTTTAAAATGCTGTGAGATTATAATGTTCATTTTATTGACAAAAAAACATTTACCAGATCCTTAATTGAGATTATTATGTGTCTTATATAGCATATCTCATGTGTTGGAGCGACACTTTTCTGTTTCTTATGCAGCTTGGGCATGGATCTTTACTACGGGGTCCCTTAGAAAATGCAACTGCCGACGACATGTGAGTTTAGACTTAAACCCTTTCCTGTTTTTGAGTTTGCTTTTTACATATTGATTTGTACAAGTGGTCATCCCTATGACTGTAGGACGCCAAGTCTCTATTGTGAACGTCAGGATTGCCCCATGGAATTACTTCATCCACCTGAAGATTGCAATGTGAACTCTTCGCTGTCTTTCACTCTTCAGGTGTTTCTTCTTGTTGGATTTAATACAGATTATTTCTGCACTTTATTGCCTGATATATGATTTCATTACTTTGCCGTGTCTCTCTTGTAAAGGTTTTAGTAGTTTGTTTTTACAGATATGCCGTGTTGAAGACATTTCTGTTGAAGGCACCATCAAAGGAACTGTTGTTCATTTCCACAGGGCAAGAACTGTTGTCATACACTCTTCTGGAACAATAAGTGCTTCTGGGTTGGGTACTGTTTCGTACTTGTTCTGTTAAAGTTATGGTTGCTTTGCTTCCATTTATGTCTCCTCCAATTGTTTTGTTCTGTTCTCCTTGCTCTGCTTGGGCAATGAAGGAATTGTGTATTATTTTTTAACTTTGATACATGATTAAGTACTCGTTCTTGGGGTGGAAATAAAAATTCTCTGGAATTCTTTCTGGGTGGACCTTATGCAGGCTGCAGAGGAGGGGTGGGCAAAGGAAGTGTTTTAAGCAATGGTCTTAGTGGTGGCGGTGGGCATGGTGGTAAAGGTGGAGATGGATTCTATAAAGGAGAATTTATTGATGGTGGTGGTGTTTATGGAGATCCTTTTTTGCCTTGTGAGCTGGGTAGTGGCAGTGGGAATGATACCTTAAGTGGCTCAAGTGCAGGCGGTGGTATTATAGGTATGTTTATAGCTTTCACAAACACAGAAACATCTCTCTAATCTTTTATATATTTCGGTGCTGCAATTTATACCGAGTTAACGCATCTCTTCTCCATTTTTGATGCATATTCATTGTTGGTTAATTAATGTTCTTAATCACAACTATATGAGCTAAAAGAGGCCATACTCTCCTCTATTTATGATATCTTAGTTACTATAGATAAAATACTATCAAGACTAGTTATTACCTAACCATGGGTTTCTTTTTTTTTTTTTGAACGCTTACTTTCATTAAAAGCAAGCAGTACGAGAGTACTATACTGACAAGCTAACAACAAAAAGGGAAACAACCCCAAAGGGATAAAACACAAAAGGGACATCAAGTACCCACATGGACACGGACATCACCTAAAAAGCTACACACACCAACAAGGAAAGAAGCTGGATAAGACCATCCTACAACGGACAGGCTTGGGAGAAAGCCACTTCCATGGGTTATATAGATAAGAAATGATAATATCAAAGATTTCACAATTGCATAGTTTGCTTGTGTCCCATTCCCCATACACTTCCTCACAGGTGAAAAGATTCAATGTGTGGGCTCATTAAGGATGAATTATATTGAGAAGGAAGGATCGCAACCATAACATAGCATCCTACTGCAAGAGGTAGGGAAAACAATGGTATAAAAGAGTTATACAAGTCCACTCCTTGCTTTGCTAATTCTTCCGTGAAGCTGGTTTATTAATGTCCATCATACCCCAAACTGTATCCAATGTAGATGGATCGCAGATAAGATATCATTTGAATGATAATCTTAAAACATTGAATAATATATTCAGGGATATGAAATCCAAAATAAAAGAACCTAAAAGCATATATGGTTGGGAAGAAAACTATCTTAGATTCTGACAAAATAGGAAATCAGATTGTCACTTTAATCTGCCCTTCTAACCCAAAATCTTTTTGTACTAACCTGAAAAAAACGATGAATTATCTTTTTTTTAAAAATCATCCTTGCAGATTAAGGTGAACTTTTGCTGTTCTGGACTTGGTGTGCTCACAGCAGTTGGATGAACAAAAGCAGCAGCAGAATACTTGCTGGTGGATTTAGATCTAAAGTTGTGCCTTAGAATCAGGGATTCAGAGCTCTGGCTCTGATACCTTGAAGCTCAAAACAACTAAAGGGATGTGAACGTTAGAAGAGACTGTGAAGGAGTCTTTAGTTGGTGACGACTGGTCATCTCCTTCCATTGAGGAAGGACTATGACTCTCATAATGTTGGATACATCATGCATCGTTCTATCACATAAATACCTTACAAAAACATGTGCAATCATATAAATACCTTAAAAAAAATGTGCAATCACATAAATGCTGTCTTAATTAGGCTTTATGGGAAAGATACATGGACATTTGAGGTAAACAAATTGTTACGAGAGATGAGTTATCTGTCAGTATCTGCATCACCATATGTATCATAGTATTATATATGGTACATCCCCTCTATAATTTTTAACAACTCTATCATACACATGTGAACCCCTTTTATATTGCCCAATTTCTGGTACCCTCACTTCAAGGGGCGGGGGCGGGGCGGGGGAATCCATGCAAGGTAGCACGCAGGGCCCACGTGGGCACTGATCCAAATGGACCATCAAAACTGCCACCCCCTATTTACACTGGATCCATTGGGTTTGCACCCATCTGAATGGAGCGGTCCGTTGGATTGAGGGACGATATATTTTTTTTTTTTGGGAAATAAAGCCATTCAACTTGTGTCCTACATATCAAGGGGTTAGAGGCATGAGATTGACCCTAGAGTTGATATTTGGGACCTATCCATTAGGATCTTGCCATTCCACTTGTGATGCAGCGGCAATACCACATCCTTGCAACAAGGCTCGTGGGCCACGTGGGACCCATGAAATTCTGATTTTTAATTGTTATTAGTTTTAATTTTAGCAAAGAGTGTAATTAATATTAGTTTCTAAATTTGATAGGATTCTTATTTTGTTTCCTAGTGTGATTCGAATTGTTTCTTAGGACTTAAGTTTCTTTTATTTTAAATATGGCATTGTAGAGATCCATGATCTCAGATTTCAGAGTTAATAGAATTTTCCCTTAGTGGGTTTTATCGTAGAGAGTGTTCTCTTCGTGTTATTGTTTCTGCGGAAACCTTAGATTGTGCCCATGCACCTGCAATCCTAACCCTAGGATTGCATCACCTTGGTCCCATCATTAGTGGGGCCCAAGTTGTGCCTCATGCAGAAACATTGCATGGATCCACCATCATTACTGGAACAGGCCTTTTTGTATAATGTTGCTTCGGCGAAGTATCCTTTTTATGTGTCGTACTTCAATGACCTTAAAATTTTTTAGCGGAATTAACAAGGGACTGTTTATTTGCATTAGAATACATAGGAATTCATGGTCAAATGAGCTCCACCAAAGGATTATTAAAGAGGTGAAGTGTGAATGATATGAGGTGAAGGGTCAGCTTTTAGACACTAGTGCTTTTTCTTGAACCTGGGACCTTTTGACTGTATGGCCTTCTGACCTCAACTCTACAATTACTAGCAGCTAAACATTACCTTGGTCCAGAAGGGAGAGTGTATATCAAATAAGGGAGACTTGCCTCTTTATAATATCGTGATTCATGTCTAATCATGGATTACATGGATAAGATAGGCTGACATTAAGCTGGTGTTGTTTTCGTAAGGAATGATGATATCCTTCCAATGAAGGAGATTGATTTTCATGCAATGGCAATGATGCAATTGAGGTTACCTTTCCAATGAAGGACAGTAATATTTCTTCAATGACAACGATGCCATTGTGATTTTGTCTCCGTTGAAGCCTTCTTTGTATTCTATATAATCAATCACTTGACAGTTGACACAGACTCAATTAATGCAATTGGACTGTTCGAAGGCCCAAAACTCACCAATCAGAAAATCCAGGAAATTTCTTGAAAACCTAAAAATCACAAATCAGAAAATCTAGGAGATTTACTGACATTCTGAAATTGTAAAACAACAAAAACCAAGTTAACACACAAACTGACCTTAGATGCAAAGAAATCTTTATCTGAAGGAAGCATCAGTCAACCGTATAGGGAGAAGAAACGATCTCATAGTTATTATTTATATGCTGAAAACCTATGATGCCCAGATACGGACATGGGTACGGACACGAATACAGGGAATGGAGGTTCGATGCGGCATCTTAAAAAATTTAGGACATGGATACGGGTACGGCATCATGATACAGCTAGGACCCATTTTATATTTTGGCCAGGATCCTATTTTTTTGTTAGAGTGAAATTTGGCTAGGCCCTATTTTTATTTGAGTGAAATTTGAAAATTTAGCTAGGGCCCATTTTATATTTGAGTGAAATTTAGTAAAGGCCCATGTCTGAGTAAGATTTAGTTTAAGTATTTAGGTTTTTAATTAATGGGCCTCGCTGCAGATTTTATATGGTTTAGATTTTTAATGCTATGGGCCCATTGTTGGTCCACCACGCTTTCATTAGTTTGAGATCTATTAAAAGGGCGAAAGGGGCAAAATGTCTTGCCACTTTCAACTCGATGCCCTTACCTCTGCGATAAAAAACCCCCAATGCATATCGCCCCTATTAACCGAGCAAATGGAGAACCCGGAGAAGAGGAGGAGGGGGAGAGAGAGATACAGCAGCAGCGAGCAACGGAGACGCAGTAGCAAGCCCGGCAGTAGGTACGCGTCCCTTCCTTTTTCCTCTTCCTCTTCTTCTTCCCCCCCCCCCACACCCCCCCCCCCCCCTAGAGTGTGGCTGATATTTTCAAATTCACTGTAATCGACCAATTTCTGTTGTTCTGATTGGAACGTCCTAACTCTGCCGTAACCTGTAATTGGGCGCTGTTTCCAAAACCGTGCCTTACCGTATCCCGTATCCGTATCGGACCGTGTTGGTACGGGTACCATAGGTCAACAGCCGTAGCCGGGTATCATAGCTGAAAACATTTAAGTGCCCCATTATTCTCGACCAATAATGTTTTATATAGCTTTAACCCTAGAAATGTCTAGATACAGATTTAAATCACTCCTTAAATATCTTCTCTTACCTAAGGGGGTGTTTGGATATGTGCATAACATAATATTAACAAGTTTAAATATTGTAAGATTTCATTATCATAGAACAAAATAGTGTCATATTATTATACTATGTCACATATGGTGTTTGGCAATTTCCAAAAGTTTCACTATACCTCTGAAGTGTTTAGCAATTTATAAAAAAACTCACAAGATGTACTAAACAAGAAATAGAGAGAAAGTAATCAATTGACCCAATGCATAACCCACTGATTAGTAATCACAGGTGTTAATCATCATATCAGGTCCCATCTAACCAAACCAAACGAAGCCTTTTCCCACTAGGTGGGGTCGGCTATATGGATTTGACGACGCCAATCAAATCTGTTTAGGGCCATGTCCTCCGTTAGATCCATGCAGGCAAGATCATGTTTAATAGTTTCTTTCCAACTTCTCTTGGGTCTCCCTCTCCCTCTCCTACTCTTGGCAAACTCCATGCTTTCACACCTTTTAATAGGTGCCTTTGTTGGACGCCTTCTAACACGGCCGAACCGTTTCAGTCGATTTTCTCTCATTTTATCTCCAATCGGTACTATTCCTACTATGCCCCTAATCTCCTCATTCCTAATCCTATCTCTCCTTGTGATCCCGCACATCCATCTTAGCATTCTCATCTCCGCAACTTCCATCTTCTTGACATGAGTATGCTTTACTGCCCAACACTCTGATCCATATAACAACGCTGGCCGTACCGCCACCTTATAATACTTTCCTTTAACCTTGAGGGGGACTTTCCGATCACACAAGAACCCTGAAGCACTCCTCCATTTGGTCCACCCGGCTTGAATCCTGTGACTTACATCAGTATCAATCCCTCCATCCTGTTGCACCATAGATCCAAGGTACCTAAAGTTTTCTTTTTCTACTATCTGTTGTGTGCCCAAACTTACTTCTATGTTACCAGGTGTCCTACTTTGACTAAACTTGCATTCCATATATTCCGTTTTGCATCGACTTAGCCTAAACCCTTTTGTCTCTAATGTTTTTCGCCACAATTCAAGTTTAGCATTCACTCCTCTCTCGTCTCATCCACTAAAACAATGTCATCTGCAAATAGCATACACTACGGCACCTCATCCTGGATATGTCTTGTAATCTCATCCATAACTAGGGCAAACAAGTATGGGCTTAACGCTGAGCCTTAGTGTAGACCAATCGTGATATCAGGACCCATCTATTGTTAAAAAATCACAGGATTAAATGTTAAAGCCATTAGATCCAAGCAATGTTATTTAGTTAATGTGGGCCCACTAAATGTTGGTAACCATAGTATGACACATCTAATGGTGTTTATCACACATGACCCTATCTATTTTTTTTAACCTTATCTAATGTCAGACATCATTGATGAATCCATCTATGAGAAATCATTGCTAGACCCATTTGATGTTGGTAGTCATCACTAGGAAGCTATCAAATAGTGGGACTCATTTAATGATGCAAACTGATAATTGCAATCACACAATTCAATGTTGGCAATTTGTATGAGACCAGACTAATTTTGGTATATTTTGGTGTTGTGGGACCTACGTAATGTTGGCAATCACAATGAAAGCCCCTAGTGTGATATTTGTAGGACCCACCTAATATTGATAATTAACAAGGGTTATGTAATCGTGATATGGCTATAGGACCCCTCATTAAAGTTGTAAGCACCGTGGGACCAATCTAATATTGGGGTCATAGTTGCACTCCTATAAGAATTATTAATGTGAACACTAATAGTGGCCCACTGTAATTAATGGTTGCTCATGAACTCTCCAATGGTTTTATTAAAACTCTCCATTTATTTAGGAAAGATTTTTTAACAAAAGATTATTTTATACACCATATTGTTGAATAATCTAAGATGAATGTTTTTGAAAGAAAGTGAGATATTGTAAGATACTTTATAAGTTACCTAAACACCTCCCTTTGAGGTGAATAAATTATATTCTAAAGCAGGAGCTAATATAGCAAAATCTCATGAAATATGTCATTTCCAAACACCCCCCTAAAGTATGGAATCACTAATTACCTTGATTGAAGGAAAAGAAATCATAGAAAATAAGGAAACCTAATCTTCACCTCTGGCTGGAGATGTCCAGAATTGTCTGGACATTTTGCTTGTGTGCTCCACATGGTCCATTGTTAGGGAATGTGGACCTCACCATTGCCAAGAGGACTCTTGGGCGACCATTGTGGTATTGATTTTCCTTGGATTTGGACACTTCTAGGCCAATTTAAAAATAGCGCCCCGCCCCTAAAAAAAAAAACACTTCTGCTATCCAATTTTGATAAAATTTCTGCAAGTTGCGTATAACCCCTTCTGTAATTTTTGTTTCATCAAAACCCCCATTACAAGAACAAAGGAGATATACAAAGTTGTACTAACCATATCAGGATTAAACTTATGAATCACACTATGAAACCATGAGAGAGAGAGAGAGAGAGAGAGAGAGAGAGAGAGAGAGAGAGAGAGAGAGAGAGAGAGAGAGAGAGAGAGAGAGAGAGAGAGCAAAGACTTAAGACTTAGACAAAAGGCCAAGATATTTGAAAATCAATTTGGTTTCATACTGGGGGGGTGGGTTAACTATGGAAGATATCTTCTCACTTAGGTAATAATGGAAAAATATATAAAGAAGAGGAAAAATCTTCATATGGTCTTCGATCTAAAGAAATCATACGTCAGGGTAACTAGAGAGATTTAATTTGGTGGGTTTTAGATAAAAGGAGTCCAAGAGGTTATATCAAAATCATGAAAGATATGTATGAGGGAGCAAAATTGAGTGTGAAAACTACCTGTGGATGGATAGGTAAGTTTCCAGTGACCATAGGTTTGCATCAACGATTAACCTTAATCATTTATCTCTTTACATTGATTATGGATAAATTAACTGCTCATATTCAAGAGGAGGAACCTTTGTGCATGTTATTTGTAGATGATATTGTGTTGGTGGATTAATCAAGAGATGAAGTAAATGTGAAACTCGAGAGATTAACGGGGGATTTAGATTCCAAGTGCTTTAAAATAAGTTGTATAAAGACAATATATAGACGGTAACTTCAGTGGGGATGTACAAAGAGCCGAAACTATTGTGAGAATTGAAGCTCAAGAGATGCCACAAAGAGATCCATTTTGATACTTTGGCTCGATAGTTAGTAAGGATGGAGAGATTAAGATGTCGAACATAGGGTGAGCTAAATGGTTGAAGTGGAGACCTGCTTCTAGAGTGCTTTGTGATCGCTCCTCACCCACATAGGGTTCATCATCAACCGAAATCCATGCAAGTGACCAATACATGGTCAAAAGTGAGCACTCATTCGTGGCGACCATAGTACCGTGATGTCACCCTGTACCGTGCTAGCGGCATAAGTCCTCTGATTTCAATTTCCTTGGATCCATGAGTTGAGTGGATTATTACTATCAATTGGGAACTCTAGCATGTTATACTGTGCATTGATGCAATGTTTATTCATGTTGCAGTATATGACCAGTCCCACATAATACTGGGTTTCATCTACTCCCCACTGTGATTCGAAATTGGCACCCGTTTATGTGCCGCTTATTAGTTTCCAATCTAATCTCATAAACATCATCAAAATACATCATGTGATCAATAAAAGTATATCATGACTGTCTTCCATTTGTGTAAGCATGTAAGGTTATTGTAATGTGTGACATTTCAACAAACACCTCATGTGCATCAATTTACGTACTGTTTTACACAATTTCAGATTTGAGGATCATATTAATTCCATTAATAAGCAGTTTTATCTCCCTAGAGAGCTCTTCCCACTTGGATTACATGCCAAGACCTACTTCATAATAGTAGGAATTATCTTTCCAATCCATCGAACCCATTGGTTCAGCCAAGTGGGATACGACCTGAATATCCATTTAATTTCCCAAGAATCATGCTGGGATCTTTCTTTCTTGCATCCCCGGAGTAGATTAGTCTCATTATCACGCTGGGATTCATCACAATTCATTATAAGCACATATTAGGGTTTCCTTATTTGTTGGTTAAATCTGAATTAGTTCTTAGTTAATTCAGTTCATCAACAACCATATGCAAACAGTGACTAAAAAATGAGAACTCATGTTAAAGAATGAGAAAACAATTATCAAACATGCATTGAACACAAGGCAGAATGCCAGAACCCTAATTCAATCACAGGTGGTTAGGAATTCATCATATCCAATCAGAAACCCTTTTTCAGACATAAAACCTTAGTTTGTGTTTTCCAAGAATATGGCCAATCATCAATCATATTTGATTTAGTGTTTCCAACTTTCTATGATTATCACGTGTATAGAGTTCAATTAGAGATCGTCCAACCCTAAACCAGCACCCATGCGGTTCGGCCAGCCCCAAAACCCTTGGGTTTGGTCCATCAAAATTGGGTTCGGCCATCATGGCATCGCCCACATGTGGTTCGAACACCATGGTTCCACCCATAGTGGGGTCGGCCATGTTAAATCTCCTCCGCGGGTGGGGTTTGGCTCCATGGCTCAAGGGTTTTGTCTATAGTCCATTACCAATTCCATAGATGCATCAAACCATCATAAATTTAATAACCCTAGGGCTTCTATCTTGATTTCTCTATGTTTTTCTTCCATAATCATGTCTTCAATTTAGAAAACCTACTCACCTCGTGTGGCAAATCATTGCACGCTCGATGTGAGTCCTCGAATGTCATCCGCTACTCTCCACGTGGCTGATTTCTTTCGTCTTCCTCGCTGATCACTTCGTTCTCTTCCAAATCCCACGCAAGAACTCAAGTTAGGGTTCTCTCTCTCTCTCCCTCCCTCCCTCCCTCTAAGTGAAACTATGAGATATGGGGGAAACAAGAGAAAGAAGGCTTATGTGTAGTTCTCTCGGTTTGGAACTCTTCTAGGGTCCTGCATCCATGAGGATTCCTCATTGGGAATCGTGCACATCCCATTATGGGCTTGGGCCGTGCGCAACAATACAAGTTGGGTCCCATCTTGGTGTTCTCTTGTTATTAATAATAATGCTATTATAAGGTTGGGGTCCCACAACTCAATTTATCTACTATGTATTATATTATTTAAATACTAGGGTCCCACCAAAAACTCTAATGTCTCCAAACATATCCACAATATTAATGATAATCACATAAAACGAGGACTAATTTATTGGATCAAAATAGGATTAGGCGAATTTTGGGTCCTTTGAATTCCTAGGGTATTACATGAATCCTCAAATTTGATCTGGCAATTACATCTGGATCTTTTCATTTACATGTTCTATTAGGTTATAATTTTTTTCTCATCTGGGTATGTTCATTAACTCTGTGATTGATTTCTGCTGGGCATTATATGAGAGTATTATACGTACAACACATTTTAGATGTTTAGCTGCTAATATTCATTTATTTTTTCCATTTGTTTCTGTCTCATACGTTTTTCCTAATGAATTTATTCATTAATCCACTCAGGGATGCTGACATCAGTTTCTTCTGATCTTTCTTTATTTGGCCTCTTTGTGATGTTGTGCTTAGGGATTCTTTTCCCTATTTACTGCTGCATTTTTTTGATCTTAATTTTTTAGATTAAGTTCCTTAACAATATCATTGCTAACTTAGATGGTTTGGGGTTGTTGACCTTGTAGGGGCTCAAGTTTAGTTAAGTAAAGTGATAACAAAATAAAACAAAAACAAGTTTTCTGATTTTTTCTGTATCCATACACGTTTAACTTGGAAAAAAGAAACCGTTGGACATTAAATGATAACAGAATGAAATGAAACAAGTTCTGGTTTTTTCAATAGTTATTATGTGTTGCAGTCTAATGCAGACTACAAAGGCCTTGAACAACTTGATAAATTCCTCAACATTTATATTCCCATGATCTGCCAATAAACAAAGTAAAAATCCAGCCAGATACTAGCAAGAAGCTTACACAAAACCAAGAAAGTTACTACTTTAATCTCATTTGAGAGAACCTTTCCTCAACTCTCAAGGTTCCAATGCTCCCTCCAAGGGTTTAGGTGTGAACTTCACATAATATAAAAAATTTCACTCAGTCCAAGATCTATCCTTTTTGAGCCCTCTTATTGATTATATGTGCTGTTAGATATATAAAAAAAAAAAAAAGAAACCACCCTAAACAAAATTTCAACAATCAAATCAACATAGCCATGTTTTAATCTTAACCTTCAAAAATAAATAAAAAATACATGAGTAAAGTACCCTAAATTCGTTACTATCCTATATCATATAAAAAGGGCATAACTTTCTCGAACAGAATTGGAATCGCCAAACTTGGGTTTTTTGGAAAGCTAACTCAATTAGCCGTCCAATGGATCCAATTTTATGTCGTTCATACATCATTTGGTTCATCAAATCATGCCATTTATCAAAAACATGAAAATAATGCTCAGTTGGGTCTTGGTGTGGGCCTAGTGGACTGGGCTCAGTGCTTGGGGGGACTTTATGATGGCTCCTGGGCTGCATCGTGTTGTTTAGTCTTGAAAGATGAAACCATTGTGCATATTTATTTTGACTATGATATTATTATAATTGATCAATTTAACTATGATTTTATGATAATTGATCAATTTAACTAAGTATCCCTATCTATTGTGCATAGCATGCAGAGTTTCTTTCCGTCATAGAAATAGTTAAATATTTTTTATTTAATTTTCCTGAGCAGTAATGGGTTCAATGGAGCATTCATTGTCAAGCTTGTCTGTCTATGGCTTGCTCATAGCAAATGGAGAAGGTTTTGAAGAGCTTGTGAGGAAGCGAGATTATTGGCCTCTTGATAGTTCAAATGGAGGCCCAGGTGGTGGATCTGGTGGAACTATTCTTTTGTTTTTGCGTACATTAGCACTTGGTGATACTTCCGTCCTTTCAAGTGCTGGTGGACATGGTAGTCTCAATGGTGGTGGTGGTGGAGGTGGTGGAAGGATCCATTTTGATTGGTATGACATTCCTACTGGCGATGAGTACCTTCCGATTGCAAGTGTTAAAGGAAGAATGCATGCAAGGTTAGTATCTAAATGGATGTCTTGTTTCTTCTTTTCAACATTATAGATATATTTAAAATTATTATGTTGTTTGGGTATTTTGTTTTAGTTCAACAAATTTGACCTTGGAGGCGCACAAGACAATTTACAAAGTGCACCTCAACGCTTGGGACCTGTTTGTTTACATTAAATACATAGGAATTGAATACATATGAATTCATGGTTCAATGAGCTTCATCTTTAAGATTATTAATGAAGTGAGGGATTAAGGATATGAAGTGAGGGGTGAAGGGGTACAACGTAGTGGTGTAGATGGGACCTTGATCATCCTAGGATTTGAATTCCTCCCTTGATTCTATTTCCATAAGAGGAAAGGTCATTTGATGCGCATTTTTGGATATTCACCTTTGATCTTCATTTTTAACCACAAATTCCTATATATTCTATCCAAACAAACAAGGCCTTGATGATCTATTGAGGATTGGATTCATATGGTTTTTAATACATTGTTTTATTAGAATATTTCTTTTGCTAAGTTGGGTTACTGGTCAGGAGTGATACTTTAAATTGGAAGACCTAGGGATCGATCCTTGGGCATGTGTGTGGTTTTAAGCTGCCAACACCACTAAACTATGAGTGTGTTGGTTTATTAGAATATTTCAATATCATGATATATTTTCAAGTTTTAGGTTCTTAATGTTTGGATATGGGGTTCCATTCTTATTACCTCTAAGAGGAAGCCCACGATAGGGTATTTTTGCGATTATGATTTGTTGGGTTTTAGATGAAAGGGGTGTCCTAAGAGGTTATATTGACAATATTAAGTAATAACGAGTACGAGAGCTACCTGTGGAGACATGTGAGTTTGAAGTGACCATTGATTTGCATCGGGGTCAGCTTGCCTTCATCCTTTTCCATTGACTATGGACGACTTAATTACTTATATTCAAGAGAGAGGTGTTAAGTAGTTAGTTTTCCACACCTTTAACACCTTGGCATTTTGGATGTATTGGCTAGCAACTCGAGATGGTATCAAAGATAACACAAGGGCAAAAAATGTGTTTTGTGTGCTGGCATGTGTGCGCAGGGTAAAAAGGCCCCATGTCGCGTCTTGTGCGGGTATGTGCTTCGAGTCTAACCGGGTTGTGGTTTGGTTAAGTAGTTAGTTTGCTGCACCTTTAATGCCTAAGCATTTTTTGGCGTATTGGTTAGCAACTTGAGAGGAGGTACCTTGGTGTATGCTATCTGCGCATGATATAGTGTTGGATGAATTGAGAGAGGGCGTGAATGTGAACATGAGAGATAGTGGGAGGCTTTAGAAAGTGGTACAAAGATGAAATATGACCCCTCAAGGAAAAGGGTGGTAGGCTCCAATGTTGATGATGATGATGTTATTACCTCAAGGTGTTGCAGTATGTATATTCGTTTCCTTCTATGTTCGTTGTTATATTAATATTTAAAATGGGGAGGGGGTGGGTGAACCCCCACACTGGTAGCCCGCACCACCAACCTAACACAAGCAAAAAAGGGGCCAGAGCCAATTAGGGTCACCCGACTGCCCACCCAAATAAGGTGTGGAATTACAATCCCGAAAACAAGCTCTTGATGCCTTTACTCGAATTTCCCACCAAAGAGCCAAACCCATCAAGCAATCCTCTCAGAAAAGAACCGGTAAGGTATTTCTAAGCACAAGTTCTTGTTGTCAATTCCTTTTTTTGCCAGAATGTCTGCCATCCTGTTAGCCTTGTTAGCATTTCCCTTGACATGACTGCGAGATGCTTATAATGAATATCTTGCCAAGTGCACACTTCTTCCACTACATGACTTCTTTACCAAGAACAGTGCAGGTCCCTAAATCATATTCACTTGTCCTACCCTGACTTGGGATATAAAAATCACACAATGGTTGTAGAAGCGATACCAGCTGGTTTGTCAAATTACATTTTTTAACTTTCCGGTAATTGATGTCATCATCATGGAGGCCTTACACCATCATTTAAATAATTCATATACACTATTGAGATATTATTCTGTATTTTAATAGCTTTCATAAAAAAATCATTTGTTTGGAAATTTTCAAGTACTTGCTTTCCATAACCATTGGTGCAAGTCTTTTTTCCCGACATTTTATTGTATCCATGAAGTACTTTTTGGGAAACACTTTAGATCACATAAAATAAAATAACTAAAAATGGGGAACATTAAGAAAATGAATCTTTTGAATATTTTAATATATTCTTTAAGATTTATAGCATAAAAAATATAGGGTTGTAGGTGAAATCTTTTGAAACAATGGTGTCATTCTCACCTTCATTGAAAATTCTTTTGGTATTTTGTCTTGATATATTGTGATATTTTGAAAGTATTGATTATATAGATATTTATATATAATATGATGTGCGTAATGCCTTGAGCTAGTGGTTGATGCTGACATTTATTTCTGTATTCAAGTTATGTGGAATTTATAGTTATTTATGTATATTTAACGAGGTATGTGGGAACTTTTTTTTTTATTATCACAGAATATCAACTGCATGTGTTTTATGGTGGCCCTTGTGTTATATTTTGAATTTGAATTATGTGTTTATGCAATAGGGGAGGTATTGCAAGAGATTATGGTCATGCTGGGGAAAACGGAACTGTAACAGGAAAAGACTGCCCAAAAGGACTTTTTGGAACATTTTGTGAGGTAATTTTACCATTATCGTCTCTCTAAATCATTTAGATTTTGTGTATCTCGTGAGGGTTCAAAATCTTACAATTTATACAGCTGCTCTATATATTAGCTTCTGTGAAGGAAAATAGAGAGTACATGATTGAAATAAAATCAATGTCAGCCATTAAACTTGGGTGAAGTACGTGAGTTTACTTGAGTTTTGAAATGCACTGTTTCATATAAGCGAGTAATCGATTGTTAATTCTTTAGTAGATTTAGTCTATACCATTTCTTCTCTAAATTCAGTATCACTTTCTTGGTTAATGACTCCTTCCGTTGCCAAGATCATTAGACTCGGTTTGGTTGGGCAGCATGAGATGCTTTTTTTTTCCCTTCTTTTTGTATCATTTGGTTCATAGATCTTGGTTCACTCAATCATTTGGTTCATAGATCTTGGTTCGCTCAATCGTTTGTTGGAAATGTATGCCCCAGAAAGTCAATTGATATGGTCAATAACACATGAATCTCTCTTTGGATGACCAATTGTATAAGTATTGCATGAATGACGCTTTTACTGGGTTAGTGCATGCCCAAGGTTCTATGTCATGGTGCAGGTATCTGTGTCAGTGGTGTAAGACGAGCCAGGCCCAGGTCCACTGGGCCGGACCCATGACATTGGATCAACCTGGCCCAAAACCCATTGGATCGGCCCACAATCCTAATGGGATCAGCCAATTGTTTTTGCTGTTGGAAGTTGACATTAATTAGGATTCTTTAAGTTGATTAGTTTCTTGTTTGCTTTAGTGTTTGATTAGTCAAGTTTCCATGTTGATTAATTTTTTTTTATTTTTTTTAATCTTTAAGCGAGTAGAATCCTAGTTGGGAAAAGGATCGTTCCTCCCTCAGGATCTTTCTTCCCTCTTTTATATAAATATATAAATCTCCTTTTGGGATCAGTACCTTTGATTATTGAGTAAGAGGATTCCGGTTTTGAGTTGATTTGTGTTTGTTCCCTCTGCTCGTGCATTCCATTGTGCTTAGAATCCCTCTGGATTTGCCCAAATCCTATTTGTGGGTTTGGTCCATTCGATCTTGGATCCTAGGTTCATCAGTTGGTTAAGATCAGGATGACCTGGTGTTGCCTGTGCCGTCAGTTCGAGTTGGAGCTTTTCTGGGGTCATGGTCCTTGACTCTTACAACCGGCGTTGAGTTGACTCGGTGCTGAACGAAATTTTGAACCATGTGCATGCTTTGTTAAGTTTAGGCAAGTGGGAGGCACTGTTACTGGGATAGTGCGCTCTTCATTAAGTTTAGGCAAAGTGGGAGGCCCAATGCTTTCTGCCAATGAAAGATTAGGCGACTTGTGGTTATACCTAAAATTTATCCGTAGCTGGAGTAATCCAAATCAAGGACGACTCATTTGATGAAATAGGGGACTGGTTTGATGATACAGTCAGCTGCAAGGGGTTCTATCTGAACTCTGGCAGATTGTTAGGTCACAAAGAGGTCATAACCTGACCTGAATCCAACCTGGCCTAGCCCAGAAAACTGTTCCAGAATTTGCTGCAACATAGCAGATTAGTGGGCCTCATTTAACTAGGCTGATGGGACCCAATCATGGATAGAGTCTTCATACATTCATCATGGATGCATTGCAAGTCATCACCATTGGTAACCTAAGTCACACAAGGGGAAACTGTTGTTCAATGTTTTCACATCAGTGAGAGGAAAAGAGATGACTTTCATTGCCTTAAAATGAGAGATTAAAGGTGTTTATAGAGGAGGGAGTACTAATTATGAATCCTTCCTATTAGGAGTCTAGTTAGGATTTTCTTTCCCTCACTTTAAGTCGATTACATGCCAGTCTATTTATACTTGAATGGCACATTTTGTAATGAAAGAGGAATCCTCTCTTCGGAGGAATCCTTGGTACCGCAAAATCAGACTTTCCTTAGTGAGGATTTACAAGGTAGAGGAATCAGTGATAATTTCTTCAAATCCACATTTGGTATGCAATATGCATAGCAAAACCAGCGGGGGGAAAAAAAACCTTGAATCTTAACATTATATAATCAATAGAACATTCACATTCAACTGAAAAAACACGACTCTCACATTATATCATAATAAACATCACATTCACATTAAATCATAATCAATATCACCAGACCATGGCTCACATTCAACTGAAAAACCCAACAAGAGCAGAAATGAAGAAACGTATGATAAAAATAAAAGAAAGAGAAAATGAAATTTATCCTTGAAATTTCCATTTGAAGAGGCAACAGATGATCCAATCATTGCGAGTTTTGAACGGGTTACTGCACATGATTTAGATGCTCTGGATTGGACATTTGGAATAAATTTACCTTACTTTGTAATGTAATCTTGCTTTACTACATGGACAAATGCTCCAGAGTTGGATTCAATGTTTTTTTTTTTTTTTTTTGACAAACCAAAACCAAGTTGATTTGATTGAGGATCGAATTGCACGAGTGTAGAAAACTAGAGATTCAATAGCCCAATATATGAATGATTGCATGTTCCAAGTTAGAATCAAGTAAGCATCAGGCCATAGCTTTATATATTCCAGATGAACAACGCTTGTGCTGGCATAAAAAGAAAAACCCACAGAGAGAGAAAGAGAGAGAAATAAAAGATATTTGTGGACAATTTGGAGATTGAATATGTGACTAAAATATCACTACGATTAGAGAAAGATTAACTAAAATGAATTACAATTCAAACAGCTTTAACCAAATTATATCTGATATGCACTGATAAAACCCAGAGAGAGCCCTTTTCCCCTGCGAAGAAAACAACTTTTAAATTGCCCCCTTTTCAAGCGAGGATTTATCTGTTCCTATGAGGGGAGGTTCGAAATCGTGGATTTATCTGTTCCTATGGGGGGAGGCCCAAATCATCGGATACAGCGACTATGAAAATCCGTGTCGAGGAAAATCCACGACGTAGAAAATTTATTAATCATGAGGTTTCCTTGATTGAGAGGAAAACTAGAGGGGACTTCTCTCCGGGATGGTTACCGAACATGCCGGAAGGGATTTTCCTTACTCATCCCAATCAGGTATCATTAATTGATTATATGACAATCAAGATCTTGCTAGATTTAAGCTGTCTTATCTATATATAGGAAACTTTATTGGAAACTTGCATACGAAGTAGGCATGGTTAGGCTATTGAGATTGCTCACATGTTTTAGGCGTTTGCTATGCAGGTTGGTGGCCCATCAAGGGGGAGGGGTAGGCCGAATAGGATATGGATGAAAGTAGTAACAATAGATCTGAAAAAGTGCAACTTATATGGGGATTTGGCACAATAGATCGGAATGGTGAAACAGAATTCATGTAGCCGACCCCATCATGGTTGGGGCAAGGCTTTGATGATGATGATGATGGGCTAAGGTTGTGTTTGGTTGAATTTTTAAAAGTGATTTTTAGGATTTAAAAGTGATCTTTAACTGGGTTAGGTCCAAATCAGTAGAGATGGCAATAGCTCTGGTGAAAACTGGCGAGCTTCCTCGATTGCTTCTATTATAGGGATATATTTAGTAGTGGCCTAGTGGGTTGTCAGGTTCAAGGTAGGTTTGGTTCTGGTTGCGCTTAACCCAACTTGTCATAGTTAGTATTATTACTCAGTAAGACTTATAAACGCCATTGTACTTGTATCACAATTGATATCTGATACTCTATTAAGAGGATTAGGTCACAAGTTTGATTTTGGTCCTTAACAAGACAAGGAATATTTCTTAATTTTTAAAATAAAAAAATACCAGTATCAAACCCAACCCAAGTTGTACTTGTCAAGGGTTAGGTTTTGTATACAAACCATAAACCCATTATGGGGCAAGATATGCGTCGGTTTGGTTGAGTTTGGTTTAGGCCCACCTGTACTAAATCCGACAAGCCTTCCTGACCATTTGCAACTGCTACATTTGGAGAGGCCACTTCCTTGGCATGGCTCTTGCAGTGGGGTCTTCAGTTTTGGTTGGGTGTGAATTTATATACTGTGATCCGACTTGAGTTCGGGGTATATTTGGGTTTTGCTCACTTGCCCCATTCATATATATTTTAGATATATTCTAACAAATTTTAATATAAAATCTTTTGTGGTTCATTGGTATTGAGTATGAAAAAGTGAATGTTGTGAGTTTGAAACTTTAGAATGTATATAATTTGGTTTTTATTATAAGATTTAAGTAAGTGCCTTAGGGAGGATGTCGGCTCCTAGAAGTCAAACTTGTAGAAAATTGGTCAAAATTGAACGAAAAACACCTGGCTTTAATATATATAATTTGCTCTAGCTTTATCCGTGACTCAAAGAGTTGAGATCTGAGAGGTGAGATCTGAGTGATGACACTTGATGCACTTTTAGGAAAGCCACTGGGTGGTTAACATAGCTTTTTTATTTTTTATTTTATATGATCCATAATTCCCTACAAAAAATAAATCAAGAAAAATGCAATGATTGTTACAACTTATAGGCTAAAATATAGAAAGGATGACTTCAGAAGTAATCTTTCAATTGTTTGAAGAGACCCTGCAAGAATCCATCTAGCCCCTCCAAAAATTAGACATGGGGACACCGAAAAGAAAAAAAAAAACCGTTAGTATAATCACCCAAGAGATTACTTTAGCCCGAGTCTTAATTTCCATACGATTGAGATTAATTGCCACAACCTAGGCATTTGGGCTTTATTGGGTACATATCATTACGTCATTAAGAAACCTAATGTAGTTTAACATGAATTCTATATGGTTGTTCTTGGAACTTATTTAATGCATGGAGAGAATCCCTCCTCTTATCTGTATACCAACTATGAGTCCACGGAAGAGAGGAAAAACATTGAAGGAATCTATATGGCTGTCCTCGGAGAATCATACAATCGAACATAGTAAAACCATCTGGACCTGGTGCCCTATCATCTCGAAGCACAAACACTGCTTGCCTAATTTTTGGCTATTCTCAAAACTCCTTACTAGTCCATCACCATCCTTCTCTTCCACTATCATTTCCCCAACCATGTAGATTTTATGACTTTTTTAAGAATTCAATAATGGCCCTGGTTATGCCCTTGCAATCTTCCAATCTAGACCCACCATCTTCAATCACCAAAACCCTTTCTGTTTTAATTGCTTGTTAACAAGCTTGCATCTATCTTCTTCATTGTGTCATGGTCTACTTCAAGTGTTGTTGACTTGTATGAATTTCTGTGTTTACACGTGCACGATTTTGTAGTACTATTGCTTGTTTTTTCCTACACTGCTGAACAACTTAGCATAAAGAACATTTATTTGAAAGATTTGAATTTTTCCTGCTCCTCTGTCATATGAGTCCATTGATAATGTTGTTTGTCTGATATAATTTCATTGAACCTGATCAACAGGAATGTCCAATAGGCACTTACAAGAATGTTAGTGGGTCTGGTAGTGACCTTTGTCTTCAGTGCCCACCTAATGAGCTCCCGCATCGTGCCATATATATAAAGGTTCGAGGTATGTGGTTGTTAACCTGTTAGTTTCAAGCCATCAATATATTAAAACATTATATTTCATATGCAGGAGCTGAATGTAGTTCAATGCTCAGAACTTATTTCTCTCACTGCAGTCCTCATTAATTTGCATATAGCTTGGTTTCTGGACAGGGATTTCTTCTTTAGTTGTTACAATTTCCTCCTTTTGTTTCAAAGTTTTGTAACATCTCACCATTAAGAAAAAGTGTTTTGTATGAGTTTTTTTTTTTTTTTTCCTCCCACAGTTTTGAGGTTTTCCCACCGATTCCATTTACATAACTGGAGGGAGGTGGTACTTTCTTAACTTGGATCCTTTTTGGAGTGTTTCTTGAGTGTTTTTTTTTTTTTTTTCCTGGGCATCCTTTCCAGATGGCATGTTTTCTTCTAGCTGTTGTTCCTTTCTTGAATTGTGGATGTTGCTTTTTTGGTTGAGTTTTCCTTTTGCTTTCGGTATAATCCTTTTATACTGTAAATCTTTTGATTAAAAAATTAAAGGGTTTTGTGACATTTCATAGGGTATGTTTGGGTGAGGAGAAAAGGTGGAGAACAACTGCCCACAGTTCAAATTTGTAATGCAAACAGTTGTTTCTACTTAATTTTTCCATCTGTTTCTTCCATGACCAAGTGTTCCTTACAATGAGTTTTTTCCCTTTTTTTTTTACTTTCTCTTTTTAGACTCCCCTTTTGGAGAGTTGCACTCTAGTTAACACCTAATTGAACTCTTGTGATTGTATCAGTTTTCTTGTCATCTTTTGATGTTAAAATTTGTCCTGAATTTCAATGTTTCTTTCTACAGGTGGTGTTGCTGAGACTCCATGTCCTTACACATGCATATCAGACAGGTATCACATGCCTAACTGTTATACTACTCTTGAAGAGTTAATATACACTTTTGGAGGACCATGGTTATTTGGACTTCTTCTCTCGGGTCTCCTTGTCCTTTTAGCTCTAGTGCTAAGTGTTGCACGCATGAAATTTGTTGGTGCTGATGAGTTGCCGGGTCCTGCTCCCACTCAACATGGTTCTCAAATTGACCACTCCTTCCCTTTTCTGGAGTCACTAAATGAGGTATTTATCCACTTTTAATGTCATTGTAGTTCACATAATTAATGAGGCAGTTGCAATACCACCTTATGATGCTTTAATTCTTGTTCAGAGTGCACTTATTTCTTGTCATAACGCATGCAGGTACTTGAAACTAATAGAGCCGAAGAGTCCCAGAGTCATGTGCATAGAATGTTTTTTATGGGTCCTAATACTTTCAGTGAACCTTGGCATCTTCCTCACTCACCTCCAAACCAAGTAACAGAGATTGTGTAAGTGAATGTTCATTGCTCTGCTGCTGTTATTTCTACTTCTATAAAACTAAAATTTTCATTAGTGGAGAATTTTTCTTTTCTGTTTGTGGCTAACTTTACTTGGGGGCTTTCTCTGTTCACATTTTTTTGTTGGCAGGTATGAAGATGCATTTAACAGATTTGTTGATGAGATAAATGCCTTGGCTGCATATCAATGGTGGGAGGGATCTGTCTATAGCATTCTTTCTGTTCTAGCCTATCCTCTTGCCTGGTCATGGCAGCAATGGCGCAGGAGAAAGAAGTTGCAGCGGCTTCGTGAGTTTGTTCGGTCAGAATATGATCATGCTTGCTTGAGGTCTTGCCGTTCACGTGCTCTTTATGAAGGACTGAAGGTTCTTTCTTCTGCTATTCTTATTTTTAACAAGTCTTGACTGTGCCACTTATACAAACATAAGCTTATATGTAAGTGCATGTATGTATACGGTATATTTGACTTCCCTGTTGGACTTGGGAAATCATTACTCATTAGTCGGATGTAGCACGATGTTTGAATTTGACTGTGAGATTCCAAAGACTTTTGTACATCTTGAATTTGACTCTGACATGCCATCTGAATTTCTCAAAGCTAACTAGAATATTCTATTGTGCACATAGGTTGCTGCTACTCCAGATTTAATGCTAGCATATGTTGATTTCTTTCTTGGTGGAGATGAAAAGAGATCTGATCTGCCTCCACGTCTTCATCAAAGATTTCCTATGAGTTTGATCTTCGGCGGTGATGGAAGTTACATGTCACCCTTCTCTCTTCACAGTGACAATGTTCTTACTAGCCTCATGAGTCAGGTTTGACACTAATTTCTTGAATGGTATCCTTTATGGTTGAAAATCTTTTTTTTTTCTTGGACTAAATATTATGTTCTGTCTTGCAGTCTGTACCACCCACCACTTGGTATCGGCTGGTGGCTGGGTTGAATGCACATTTGCGCTTAGTTCGCCGCGGCCGCCTGCAGCCGACATTTCTTCCAGTTCTCAGCTGGCTTGAAACTCATGCAAATCCTTCTTTGATCAGGCATGGTGTAAGGGTTGATCTTGCTTGGTTTCAGGCTACAGGAGTTGGATATTGTCAGTATGGTCTTGTAGTGTATGCTGTTGATGAAGAATCTGAGCCTACAGCAGGTGAAAATGGTTCAATTAGAACTGAACAAGCGCCAAGGTGATTATTTTGTTAACGAAATTTTTGTATATGTGCATTTTTATGCATTGACTGGTTTTTGTTTCTGCTTTTGCAATGTTTGTACGTTTCACAGGCTTATTGCTGAATGTCCTTTTATGTATATTGCAGTGCATATATTATTCATAGAGGGAACCCACCAGGCCATTTGAGCAATGAAGTTACCATGATGCGTAAAAAGATATGTGGAGGAGTTTTAGACACTTATAGTTTGCGTATGCTTCGGGAGAAGAGAGATATATTTTACCCTTTCTCACTTATACTTTATAATACTAAACCTGTTGGCCACCAGGTGCATTTTTATGCTCAACTCATTTGTTGTGAATTTTCGTACTCAATAATTTTGTTAGAACATGTAGGATTGGCACATTGAGAAATTATGCGACACATTTGCTGATGTGCCCTTTGTTACAGGTTGGATCTGATATTTATTCATGACTGTTGATTTGATGGACCTTACTGAATGGGAGATTCCCAAAATCCTTTCAGATAGCTTGATTCGAGCTAATTAACCTTTGGATCTTTTTGTAGACTTGCGTTATTTTCTTTGAGTGTCAATCTGTAGGCCAGTGGAAGAATGGCTGGGAGAGTCAAGGATTAAAACATCAGTTGTGGTTGGCATATCGGCTGGCAGGCAAAATGATACATATCTGTGTTTCAGTGTGAATTGAAAACGAGGTCGAAAAAATCTGAAAAAACCAAGAAACTTAGAATATTAGAAAATGTAGGAAGTTTTTTTTTTCAGTAGTAACTAAGATAGGTGGAATATAGGTCCCCTCATTGTCTTATAGGTCCTTTATAGTGGATGATTATAAAAAAAAACAACATATATTTATTTATCCACATATTCATTGTGGGTCAGTGATGCAGGACAGACTTGTGGTCCCCTTGGGTTGACTCGCCTTTGTGCCCAGCCCATCTATTTTCATGTTTTATATCTTTTGAGTATTATTTTATACTATTTTATGGTTTATATTGGATGTTTTAATTCTGGCCATCAATGTGTTTGGATGGTCCAGATCAATTTTAGGAATAGTTTTGAAAATCGTAATCTTACTGCAAATTTGAATCGAATCGTGAATTGTAGGATTTAAAAAAAAATTCTAATAAAAATAAAAATAAAAATAATTACATTTTTAAAAAAAAGAAAAAAGTAGTCATTCATAACCATGCATTATCCCAATTATCTCAGTATAAATACAATGAAAAATAAGTCTATCATACAATCATATCAAGAACATCGTGACATATATCAATACATGATATGTGTAAACAGTTTAATACGTTTAAGATATCAATATCTATTTATTTCTATGGGTTTTTTTTTTTATAACCATCCTTTGCTATGGGGTGTTTTTGAGTTAGCATATGTCTCTTATACTGTTCAGGTCCTTTTGACCAATATATCGTCAATATTTCAAAAAAAAAAATCTATTTAAGTCTTGTTATCTTTAAATCAAATTATAAAAATAAAAATGAAATCCTAACCATCAGTATCTTGAAGTTAAGAAAGTGTTCATGAAGAAAAAAATTTAAAAAGAAAAAAAAGAGATATATACAAGCACCATATGTACAGTCAAACACTTTAATAAAATGTATCTTCTTTATTTATCTCTTAAACCTCCCCAAAGCCGTCAATATTCTTAAGAGGTTTTGTTAACTACTAAATAATTTTTAAAAGTAAAAACGCTAAAAGAAAAAAATAAAGAGAGAAAAATGGTAAAATATTGTTAATATTATTTTGGCCCAAAGGGTTGGGATGCCCTCCGTTATAAAAAAAAGAGAAAAAAGAATATTAATATTAATTTAGTGGTAGTTATTCTCGCCAAGCTGAATCGCTTGAATCGTAAGATTCGACGAAACGAATATCGAATCGTAAGATTCACACCTAAATCCTAATATTCATCTATAAATAGGATTCGGTTCATAGATACGTATAATTTTCCTTAAGCATGGGCGGACCTACCTTATAATGATATGGGGCGGCCGCCCCATGTCGGATCTTGAAATCCCAGAGAGATGAATGGGCTCTTGGACCATGCCCCACATAATTCTAAACGATCGCCCCATATGTCTTATGTCTAAGCCTTTGTCTCCTCTCTGTCTAAAAAAAGCTCTTCTTTTGACCCTTTTTCTCTCTTAGTTTCTCTTGCCGTCTTTGCATTGCTTCATCATTTTCTTCTTCTTTTCGATCACCCACTAACTATCCAAACCTTAAGAAGTTCCTCTCGATCTGATCCACCTCAATTTCCTTTTTTCGTTTTCCCTCTTGGATGATTTAGTGTTGAAAATCAATTATTTCTTTATTTTTCCATAACCCATGGTGAAAAGATTATCAGGACTTTTACATGTTTCTTCTTGCACTTTCATTGTGATTTCAGACACTTGTCTAAAATTTTCTTTTGTTCATTTGCAATATTACTCCTGTCGTCCTTGCAATTCATGTGTGTTGAATCTTACGTGGATGGAAGAGATTTTAATGTGTAGGTTTTGTGTATACACTGTTTGATTTAAAGAAATCAAAATTGGATCTTATGTGAATTGTATTTCATTGACATTGACTATGTGCCTTTGGATTTATGATTTGCTTAGATTATTATTGTATCATGTTGTGCCTTATTGTTACATCTATTGGCTAATTTTTGCAATTATGTTGTCCATCTTGTATTCTTGTTTCTGGGAAAGCTAGTGGTGATGTTGATTTTTTTGCTAACGGCATCATTTTTTCAATTGACCATTATCCGCCCCACCCAAGCGAAAATCCTGGGTCCGCCACTGTCCTTAAGATTTGGGATACGAATTGTAGGATTTTGATAACTATGATTTTAGGCTTAATTATTTACCTATATAAGTGATGTAAATCCTCTTGTCTTTAGAGATGATGATTAATGAAAGAAATGAGTGATTTTGGGGTTTCCCGAGTTCTCTTTTCTTTCTCGCCTGTGATGGCTTGAGGTCAATTTTCAGGCGAAAGCGTGACCTACACCATCCACCCTCCATCTCTACCCACCCCGCGCATCGTACTCCGCTCCGCATCAATTGGTATCAGAGATGAAGATCGATCCACCGGATTCGATAATCGGCACCCTATAATCCCTGTCGAACCATCACCATCACCATCACATTCGGCAGTCCCATCAAAATCAAAACCCATCCTCCAACTAAATCCCAGATCCTTGAACCGATCCTGAATTCCATCAACCCTTTCCCTTCTATCAAACCCATCACCGACTTCCCTCTTCTCTGTGCTCCTAGAACCCTAAACCGAACCAAAAAAAAAAAAAAAAATCCCACTGGACAAACCCCAATTAACACCCAACAGTCCCTGCCGAAACCCCGCAAGACCCACCCTCACCAAACCCCTCCATCTGGTACCAGAACCAACTAGCCATCATCCAATCCTAATCACACCCATCACATATCCAAATCTAAACCCAGCCGAACGCTACCATCCAAAAACAGAGAGTTTTTGGAAACCCTAAATCCCATCCCCAACACTCGAGCCCTATCCTGTCTTAGATTCCAAACAGAAATCCCCAAATCCCCAAAATCCGAATCTTTCCTTGGCGAAACCAATACCCAAATCACCTAATCGAAGCCACAGTCCCCAGATCCCCTTCAATTCACAGAAATCATCGCAGAAGCCAAACCCCATCCTTGGGCCACCCGGAACCCAATCTGACCCCATCTCTTCATCCACTTCAGTTGGTCAAACATCATAGTATCCTTAAATCCCCACTCCCATCACATCTGACCAAAGGCCATTAAGTTGTCTCTCCTTATTCTCAAAGATGTCCTATAAGGAAAGTATAATCTAAAGATGATCTGATGTCAACAAGCAGGTAAAAGTAGGTTTGACCAATCAAGGGTCCGCATTCAAGTAAATTCTAGACATTGATTTTCAAAAGGTGATATCAAAGCCATCCAGACTCCGATTGATGATCTGTCTTCACTCGCACACTATTGGAATCCAGACCTTAACATCAGTTCAGGTTGATTTAGTTTTGAAGGACATTAAGTTTTACATCCCTTTCTCATCCAATTCAACATGAAAATCAAAATTAGTGACCTTAACGATCAACTAAAACTAAAAAGGCTTGAGTATACCATGAAATATGGAACATGGTTTTATGACAATAGAGTTTACTTTGACCAGTTCCTTAATTTGAGGCAAGAAAAATTGACTGTGGATGAATATATAGAAGAATTCTCAAGGCTACAATCTGTATGTAAAACGAAGAGCGATAACTATGACTTCGATTGCTTCCTTAGAGGGTCACGACCAAACATTTTGAAAAATATGAGAGATTGCAAAGACATTTTTGAAGGATATTAGGAATCAATCTATGTTGAGTACAGGATTAGACGGTTTCGCATGCGAAAATCTAAGTCTCATAATCAACAGTCTCCATAACTAATAGAAGTTCATGTTATGGAACCTGTGGTAGATGATATCAAGCCTAGCATTGACCTGTCAATACAGGTAACAGAAGGTTCCATGATGAATCAAGTAGCATGCTCTTTTGAAGACGATCATATTTTAGAAAACCCGAAAGACTAAAGGACTAAGAGCGTTGATCAACAGATGCAAGCATCAGAGAAAATTAAAGAGTTGAGCTTGGTTAGCAAAGTTTTTTTTATCATCTGATGGATCTTATCACAAGTCCACTTCCAGAAAAGCCAATTAAATCATTAGATGAAAAGGCCATTGATCAGGAGGTTGCAAAAGAAGATCAAGTCATTGACGTTCGGCACATTGATTTTATCTTCAAGGATAGACAATTGATATATTCGAAGATGGTGAGCAGCTGATAGATATTCAAGAATTGAAGCATCTGGTGGACATTCCACACATTCAAGCTAAATTAAGAAATCAGCAGAAGCAGTGCCTCCAATCTACTCCAAAGTAGAGGAAACGATCAATTCAAGACTCCAAGCCATGCAAATAAAATGATGATCAACCATCAAATCGGAAGTGCATATGGTGGATTTTCAATCCCGAAGGAGATCTACATAACTCGTGGTCGAGTTCTCTTGAAGATGGGGAGAGTTGATGCAGGACACACCCGTGGTCCCCATGGGTCGACTCCCCTTTGGGCCCAGCCCTTCTATTTTCATGTTTTAGTTCATTAGAGTTTTATTTTATGCTATTTTATGGTTTATATTGGATGTTTTAATCCTGGCCATCAATTTGTTTGGTAGGTCCAAATTAGTTTTAGGTTTTGTTATTTTCCTGTATAAGTGATATAAAGCCTCCTGGCTTTGGAGACGATGATTAATTAAAAAAAAATGATTTTAGGGTTTCCCAAGTTCTTTCTTCTTCCTTGCCCGTGATGGGGAGTTTGGCGTGAGGCCAATTTTCAGGCGAAAGCCTAACCGACACCCTCCACCCTCCATCTGTTCTCGCCCCGTCTGGTACCCCGCTCGGCATCAATCGGCTTATTAGGTTAGAAACTTATAAAATGCTAATGATCAAGCAAGTTTCCTCAAAGTTTCATCACTATCATACATTTCTAAGTTCAATTTATCACAGGGTAGATGATATAAATATATGATCATAATTGACAGTCCGGGATCCGAACCCTAAAAGAGGGAAGAAGAGAGAGGGAGGGGTGGGGGTGGTGGGGGGTTGTTGAATAGGGTGAGCTAAATTTTTTACCATTTAGCACAAGTGATGTTTATGAGAAGTAAATAGCGGAAGCAAACAAGATAAACAATCACCACAAGCACTCACCATAACACAACTATGTATAGAGGTTCGGCCAAAATGCCTACATCCACTTCTGGCTTGTGTTCCTACACAACCGGCGTTCCATTAACCTTTACAATTTACTTTTCAATAGGCTAAGCAATAGCCTTACAGTATGCTTTTCAATATGCTAAGCATTGACCTATGTACTACTAGGATTATCTCTCTAGGATGTGTCTACAATACACTTGAAGAGATACAGTTTTAGTACAATATGATGCCTCTAGAATAGGCTGATATGAAAGTTAAATCCTAACTCAAAACATACACTCAATGATGCAAATATGTAAGTTTAAAGTGTATGCATGATGCCTTAAATCAAATTTAAAATGTAACTCGAGAATGTATGCCTAAGACATTTGAAAATGTAAATCATAAAAGCATTCGATTGAGGCAAAAATACTAATCACGTGTAAAGGCAACTTGATGAAGATATGACTATCAAGGAAAGCAAGTTGTGTGAAATTTCAACACTAAAACATGTGATGCATGAGCAATGTTGTTTCCAAACACAAACTAGTTTAATTATAGATCCAAGTTATGGAAAACAACAAGGTAGAGCCCATTCATTAATAGAAATCATGCTATGTTAGAAAATCATAAGGTTTGTACAAGCATGTAATTTTTAAGTTTATGGAAAACAAGCTAACTTGAAAAGATTTTCCTGTTTAAACCAAGCATTATGTTTTCCATTTGTCCTCTATCCACAAAACAGTTCCGAAGGTTCATCTACAGTCCACACTTAGGCCTTGGAATGAGCTGGAGTTTATATAAGAAACTGCCCAAGGGCTAGTTCTCTCGGTCGACCGTAGGCAAGAGCTCGGTCAACTGTAATTCCAACAGTCGAAAAACGCCTAGTTTCATCAGTTGACTGCAGCCATGTCGTCGGTCGACCGAGGACACTGGCCTGACAGCCTGTTCCTAGAATTTCTGATTTTTCCATGTTTTTCTTGTGGGAACTCTGGGCCATGGAAATTATGCTTGGTCTCGTCTTTAAATCATTTCAAAAATATTTTTCTAAAACATGAACTTATTGTGCCTAAGATTGTCTAACAATGAGTGCATGGCATGCATGATTAAAATCTAATTTTCAAAACTATGCATCCAAGCCAAAACATGCATGACGAATCAAGTTTTGAAAAATCATAAACCCATGCATGAGTAATTTCAAGAGTTCAAGGTTTTCAAAATCAATGTATGTGTAGAAAATTTAATGACAATAAATAAGCAAAACAATAATTATAAGTCATTCATAAAGATTAGAGATATAGATATCAGACATAATGTTGAAATGAACTGAAGCTCAAAGTTCAAACACAATCCGTTTGGGATAATTAATGGGAAACAGAGATCTACAAGTTAGAAGGCATTTGGATGTGATTTTGTTAATCTATTGTAAAAGAATTTGATTTTTTTTTTCCTTAAAAAACCCAAAAGAACATTCCCAACCCCCCAACCACCCACAGTGATTGTGGCAAAAAAGGATTTCTTGGGACTGTGAAATAGGGTTTATATGGGCCTACACATCAATTATCGGCTGCTACGGGCCGATGCAGGTAAGAACGACGATAAGGACTTCTTGGGAATGTGAAATAGGGCTGCTATGGGCCTACACTTCAATTATTGGCTGCTACGGGCCGATGCATGTAAGATCGACGATAATTTGAAAAAAGTGTTTTGACCTTGGTCGAGATGGCTGATATATCAGCATATATGCTACTTATTGGATGATATTTTAATCCTTGACTAGGATCTTTATGTTTAACACACATTTTGGTATCTGCCATGTATTGCTGACTGCTGAGGCCCATTAAATCAAGTGTTAGATCTCTGAACTATCAGTACATTATACAAAATGATGCATCAGTACATTATAAATTTGCTACACTGCTACCGTCTCCATTACTGAATGATTTTCTTTTTGCGTGTGCATGCTTGCACACATGTGCAAGTGCAGCCTTTTTGTTTTTATCATCATTATTATTGTATTCTTATGGACCTCATGTTATTTATCATTGCAGGATCTTGTTGGTTTGGTCATTTCGATACTACTTTTAGGAGATTTTAGCTTAGTGCTGCTTACCCTGCTCATGTTGTATTCCATTTCGTTGGGGGTCTTCATTTTAGTTTTGCTTGTCCTTCCTTTGGGCATACTTTCACCATTCCCTGCTGGAATCAATGCGCTATTCAGTCATGGCCCAAGACGATCTGCAGGTCTCGCGCGTGTATATGCTTTGTGGAACATTACATCGTTGATTAATGTCGTAAGTTTTTCCCCTTTGTGTTTTAATTTTATGGTTTGTTGGTGGAACTGACTTTTTCAATGTTCTCGATGCTGTCACCATGAAGTTTATGGTGAAGACTTTTCCTAACATAAAATATGAGGGCCCTCATATGATGTCTTTTCTGGTGCAGGTTGTAGCCTTTATATGTGGATTTGTCCATTACAAAACTGCAAGTAGAAAGCATCCAAACGTTCAGCCTTGGAACATGTGAGTAGATCCCTGCAATCTTTAAAATAGACAATGAATATTGGTTATATGACTGCTAATACTTATGACAAGTATTCCTGGTGCCACAGGGATGAAAGTTGGTGGTGGCTGTTTCCTACTGGGCTTGTGCTGTGTAAATGCATCCAGGCACGACTTATAGATTGGCATGTCGCAAATCTAGAAATCCAAGACCGCTCATTGTACAGCAAGGATCCAAATGTGTTTTGGCAGTCATGATATATTGTTCATTGACAACATACCAACACAGGTAGATGCAAGCTTCTTTTTTTTTTGGCTGAAGGTTTGCAGAGAGTAGCGCGAGTAAATTGCCTTTGTTTACCGTTCATTTTGTGGGGCACATGAGTATTCTATTTTCTTCCTGCTGAAGAACGAGGCTTCTCTTACTCCAAGATACCGATGTTTTTTTTTTTTTTTCCAGGTGATCTATTCATCTTATATTGTATTGAATGGATCTCAGTTCTGGATCATGTGCAGTCACACTTTTTTTTTTTTATCTTCTTTCTTAACTCCTCAATGTAAATATAACCCCTCATTCATTCTATGCAATAGATGAACATTTCCCTGTCTCAGTCATGTATTTATGATGAAATGCTTTTAATGATGAGTAATGATGAGTTTGCTGATATAACCTGCTAATCAATGAAACTTAAATTGTGTTTATTTGTTCTCTAGTAGTTTGAGAGGATTTGCTCTTATGTCTCTGTATGATATGCATTTATATCAGTCTTTTGCAATTTGCACCATGTGATTAGTCTGAAAACACCCATGAACTCTCCATTTTCTAGTGTTTGGACATCAGGATTTGTGGACGAGTGAATGTCCAAATGGACCTTTGTCTTGCTCTTAAAAGTTCCACTACACCAATGTTTGAAATGGTCCTTTATGGCTCAACCTCTGAGATACAAACCACTCAAAACTATTGGCCTAGTGCTTGGTGTTAGTCAAATTTTGCTTCAATTAGTATAGCATAGTACAGTGCTGACCTCAAAGTCCTGTGGGGCCTAATTATCTGGATCCTGTGTGGTGTGATTGACTGGTATGTATTTTTCATTTTAACTAATTAAATGTTGACTACAGACAGCATTCCCCTCTTAACCTGAAACATGCTCTACATTATCACATTGGAGGGGGGTTTTGTTCCAGTGTGGGCCATAGCATCAAACTCTCTTCTCATTGACTTTGAGGAAAACCCTAAGGGCCTTAGGACTTCGAGCCTTTCTCCCATCAAACTCTCTTCTCATTGACTTTGAGCCCCCACCAAATTACGAAAAAGCCCATAAAGGGACCTTGGGACTTTGTTTCTTCTCCAACCTACCCCTTTTCTCTTCAACTTCAAGTCTTCTCCCAGCCTCATTTTGACTCCTACTTTTCCTCCACCCTCTCAAACCCCTCCGGTATTGGTGGATTGCACTCTCTTGACCCCTTACAATGATATTTTTTTATTTTATATACAACCATCTAAACTTTCTTGATAATATAGGGTTCTCAATGGACTTAAGTCGGGCTATATGTGCTTGAACTCAAGTTCCAATTTTACAAATGGGCTGCTCCAATTTTAATCCTCTTTGTGGTGTTTTTTTGGTGATTGTTTACTCGCTTTTGTGCAGATTGCAAGTATACTAGTAACCTCTCTCCTAATGGCAGTCTAGTTTATTTTGTGGTTGTTGACTCCCTTTTATGTAATGTAATCTCAGCTTATCTATAATACAAACAAACAAACAAACTTGCCTGCAATCGATTTCTTGATCTCATGTACTCCCTTGTATTTTGTTTCCTGTTTAATGGCATTTATCAAGTCAGTCACTACATTAGATCACATTTCTATAGAAAGATCAATGTAGTAGTGGTAGGGAGATGAAGTTCAATTTAAAACGAAGTAAAGAACCTGGGGATTCATTGGCCGTGGGGGGTTTACTTGCTAAGATGGGAGTCATGTGATTTTACTAGGAGATGAAAGGGATTTTTTTTTTCCTGAATTGCTGTTTTCTTCTCTATTTTTGTACCCAAGGGACAGAAGTAAAACTCCAAGTGCCTCGGGACAAGGCCAAATCTTAAAGATTGATTTTATATGAAACATATGAATGAGATCTAAAAAAAGATGGTGTGTTTCATACATCATGGCCCACTTTCTTGGACATGTAAATACTATATAATCTATTTCATTCCAAATTGTTGAAATTATCCTGGAGCCTATATTTTGAAAATTAAAAAAGATAAATGCGAGGTAAATGTATATAAAGTTTAAAGAATGATTGCTTTCACACTTTTCAACTAAAAAGTAAGATAATTTACTCTTACAACTGGATGCGGTCTAGCTCTTGGGGCCAATATAACCTCATATTTAAATACTTTTTTTTTTTTTTTACACTTAGATCAAACCCTGATTATATTCAAATACAAATTTGATTTTCATTTAGGGATAGATGAGGAAGAAATTTCTCACTCGAATAGAAATGGGTCAAAATATTGGGCACAAATGTAATTTCTCATTTTTTTTCTTTAGTCTTGTATTTATTTAAACCATACTTGATTATTGTTCAGATTACATAACCTGCATTAAAATGGCTCAATATACGGGACAGAAATATAATTTTCTTAGTTTTTCAAATCTGACTTATTTATAATTATTCTTACTTATTTACATAAATATAAATTAATTTATATAGATTGACAAGTATTTGCTTGTATTTTCATAAAAGAATCGAACCCGTTGAGCAGATTAGGAAATCATACATGGATAAAAGAATTATTCATTAATTATAAGCAATTGGAATTATGAAAATAATATTTATGTCAAATAATTTGACCCATTTTAGTTTGGTTAACTTGAAATGAATAAAAAAATCATGCTTGTTTGAATAAGATCAGTTTTGATTCCGAGTAAAAATCAGGTTTGAGAATGAGGTTGGATTTTCCATACAGAAAGAGAACTTCTCAAGTTCACCACAAAAGCAAATGAATGGGAGATGTTCCTCGTACAATGTCAAAGTAATTAATTATCATACACACAATGGCTCATGGCTCTCAGTCAAATAACAGCTTTCTAAGGCAATTTAAGTTTATAATTGGGAAATTGTGCAGATGTGGGAATTATAAATAGTACATTCCAGAATCAAGGACCAATCAAGATGGCCCAGGCACCTTCCCATGATGGGTGATTTCCCTCTTAATTTTACTATCCCTTGGCACTATGTTCATGCATCAACATGATTGGTGTATGACAATTCCAGAGGGTATAGGGTATACATATGCACTGAACCATATGCATGATTTCATGTGAAGTCAGTCTTTAACCTTCAGTGTAAGATTTCAATTCAAACAGAAGGATCTTTGGTCTTCTTGGCATCCATGACATCCTCAATTGCATTTGCATCATCCATGCTTTTGTACCTGTACCACCTAGCACACACAAGGAAATACACAAAATTTACCACCCCAAGTGCACCAAGCAAGTAATAAAAGTATTCCAATCTCCCCTTGTTGAGATCCTCCGGCAACCAGTTGCCGCCTTCCCCGTCTCCTTTCGTCGCCTGATGGATTACAGCGACCAGAAAACCACTCAAATAGTTTGAAAAGGCAATGCCCAATTGGGTGAGAGCCCCGGCGACGCTTCTCATGTTCTCAGGGAACTGCTTGTAGTAGAATTCAACTTGTCCGATCAAGTTGAACCCTTCTGAGAGTCCTGCCAGCACCAGTTGTGGCACCAACCAAAGCGCGGACATGGATGAAATTGCACCACCTGCAGTCCCTAGTGTTTGATGGTGAAGCGCGATGCTCCTCCTGCGCTGTTCAACTAGGCCTGACACCAGCATTGTGATTATAGACAGAAACAATCCAATCCCCATCCTCTGGAGCAATGTGATGCCGCCTTCTTTGCCTGTGATCCTTCGGAGAGTGGGGACGATGATGCGGTCGTAGATAGGTATCCATATGGTGAGTGTCATCATGGTGAAGATGGTGAATGTGGCTGCAGGGATCCTGAAATTAGATGCTCCTAGACGTCGGTCGGATTGTTGGGCTTGAACGACGACGTAGGTCGATTGTTGGACTATGGTGATGTAGAAGAGGATGGCAGAGGCCCATATGGGGATGACTCTGAGTAGGCATTTCAGTTCTTCTACCTGCTGCAAACTGCAGAGTCTCCATGGATTGGCAGCTGAACCATCTGTGTTGATCATGTCTTCTTGGGTTATAATTGCAGCTTTGTCAAGGAACCTGCATGGTAATAAGAGAAGGCCTGAAGTTAATTCTTATAGTCCTAACCTATGATGCCCCCATTCGGCGTGGGACACGAATTTTATATATAAAAAGTGAAGTGTCAGATACAATATACGACCCGATGCGTTGCCCATTTTTAAGTATCCGTGCATCATACGTCCTTAACATACTGTGTATTCTATATCTGACTTAAGATGCATGAAAACTGGCATCTGTTGGGGCTGTTGGTAGCTCAAAAGCTGTGCATTGAATCCTAGCTAGTGGTTAGGATGGAATATTTGTTAGATTAAAAGTCTTGTATCCACCCAGGACGAAGTTTAGGGTTCAAGGTTATAATGTTGATAATTTATACCTATCAATTTAAGTTATAAGTATAGGGTGTAACTTGTAAACTCGGAGAATGAGAGTACTAAAAAATATTTGTAAGCAATTTGGATCGAACCATCGGCTGTGATTAAAATATCACTGTGATTAGAGAGAGATTAACTAAAATGAATGAATATATTGTTCAATTCAAACAGCTTTCAACCAAATCTCCTCAGATATGCACCGATAGTGGGCCCCAATCACACAACACAGCAGGAGGGTTTGATCCATCGGTTTAACTTGTTGTGAAGGGTACACAGTGCGGATATGACATGAATACTCTATATCTTGAACTCTTATCCACTTTTCAAAGGGCACATAACTAATAAGCCCACCAATTCAGGGCCCATGCATCGATGTCAATGGCCCTACCTTATGAGATCATATTTACCCCATGTGATTTCCCGCCGAGGGTATCTAGTGTTGTCGTTGACCTAGATCTCAGTGGATACAGACCTGGATTTAAAACAGGTTGGCCATTGCTTGCTTATTCAGAAGTTCTATTCTAAGCAGACCCATTCCGTCTGTGGTATACCAAGGGGATGGGACCCATTAGCAGGGGCCCTTGAATTGGACAAGTTGGGCTTACCAATTCGAGTTAGTTCCCTTTCTGGATCCTCCTAATCCTGCCAAAATCTAATTGCCAGCAATTGAATCAGTCTTGTCGTTTCATCAGAAAAAAACAAAAGTTGGCAAGTAACCCAACGTGACAAAACATCTTCAATTTTGAATTAGCCTCAATAATTTAATTCCCAGCCGGTCTTGGGATATAGACATGGACGGGTCAATCAAAAATCTTGAATCAAATGTCTGACATTGCTATGTGGGGCCCAACAGATGAACGGTTCATGTCACTTGGACTCTTTCTGTTTCACTAAATTGTGTGCTGGAGAGTTCACACTGCTCAATTTTATATCTTATCAATTTCATTGCACGTATTCATCCGTATTACATCTTGTCAAATCAAATCTTATTTTGGTTTAAAACAAAATATCATTCACTCCATAATAGAGTAGATAAACAGACCATCAATCATCTGTCTGCAATTATTTGAAGCATCGCGACCACAAATGATTTTTTTTTCATAAAAGAAGGTGCTTTCGGCCAAGCCCATTGAATATACGGTTTGTAGGCCCTAATCTGGCCTGTGACAGCCATAATTAAGAACATCCAAATATTCTCTTTTGATCCGGGATAAAAAAATAAAAAAAAAAATGATAGAATGCCTATTGGTACGTACATTACTCAACTGAATTGTGAAAAATTTAGATTAAAAAAAAAAAGAAAGTGACCCAACTGCTACGGCATGTTTTTATATTAGTAAATTGCGGTTGCATTCATGTGAAGGTCAACTTGTGCCATTTGTATATTGGGTTCTACTATTCTAGTACTAAATGTAAAGACTAAAGTAATGTAATCACAGTTTGTCCATTTCCTCTTTGTTGAACATGTCACTGAACAGTGGATTGAAATGCAGTTGGATGGGAGGGCTAATTGCCTGTTACCTGAACTGATCAGAATATGGAAGGCGAGAGTTGAGAGAATTCATGTGAATCTGGTTGAAAAGGGAGCTTCGCGGGTCATCTGGCTGTTTTAAGCTTCTCTTCTTAATCGCGGCGACTATAACCTGTATTATGCTCATAAAGGGGCTCCCCTCAGGCATGATCTTCACATAAAGTCTTGAAGCAATGAAGAACAACACACATGACAAGAGCATCAAAGATGTAGGAATGGCGAACCCAAGGCTCCAGCTTATGTTGACTTGAACATAGATGATGACTGTCGAAGAGATCATCGCTGCGAAGGTGTAGGTGAAGTAGTACCAGTTGAAGAAGCTGTTGATGCCCCTCTTGCCAGAATTTGTGTTGGGATCAAACTGATCAGCTCCAAAGGCAAGGTTACAGGGCCTGATACCGCCCGCCCCCACAATTAGTAATCCTAATCCGGACATTAGGAAGCCCAGTTGCAAAGTCGTCGGCCCCACACAATGCCCCGCGTTGTTGGCCCCACAATGTGGTGGATGCAATTTGGATATCGCAGCAGTTAGCATGATGAGTAACATTCCCTTCAAAATGTTCATACATTTTATATGAAAATCGAATCTCTACTTATGAAGTGTTACAAGTACAAGTAACTAAAGAAAATGAATAATAAAAGAAAATCAGTATTCAATAGAATGAAGTAACATGTTATATCGAGGCATGATTTTTGAATACCGATAAGTTTAAAAGTAGAACTCACAAAAGCTAAACCAGGATAGATGAACGGATTTATTGGTGACAGCAAAGGTTTATTGAACTATATGTTTATAAATTGAAAGGTGCAGAGATGATGATCTAGAGAAATCAATAGTAGTAGTACCAGAAATGAGGCAATTGAGGAGAATCCAATGGTCTTGTAGCGCCCAAAATAAGCATCACAAATAAAAGATCCTGGCAATGGTGCCAAGCTTGTGGTCCCATTCCACACATTGATAAGTAAAGCGGCTGTGACGCGCTTCATGTTGAAGACAGTGGTCAGATAGACCATGAGGTTGGAAGAGGTACCAATGGTCCCAATCTTCTCAAAGGTCTCATTTCCTGCAAAATGTTCAGCCCTTGTTTAGTAGTGACATGGTTTTCATAGATACACCACTATTTTCCAGTCCAGACCCGTCTATGAAACCAGATCTGCATAATTTGCTGCTGGCTTATAACAATATTTCTTGTATATGACCAAAATATCAGTAGATATCTCAATAATTTTTTAACCCGCGAACTCAGTATGTCTCAACTCTCAACCTAGATGGCTGGTTTGTTTACATCGAACTGAATTCCTAAGAATTCTAATAAATTCATTTCTAGAATGGTTAAGAATTGAAGAAACAAAATCGAAGACTCATAAAAGGCCATTGAAAATAATCTCTCCTCTAATGAAAAATCAACACCCAATTACCATCACCCTATTAAATCAACCAGGAAAGTCAAGAGTCCCATCTACATCTCTACCTTATATTCTACACCCGTCACCTCTTTACTAATTCTTTTTTAAAGCCCATTTCGCCTTGAGTTCCTAGTAACTCAATTCCAAGCAAACAATAGGCCCTGATCATGGAACTTAAGAAGAGATTAAAAAGCTTACTCATATCATCATTATTGTTATATAGTTATAGTTTTATTCCATCAATTTGGGGTCACAGCTAATTTTCTTCTGTGGACGTCCTTTCGAGTCTCCATGAGTAAAACTAGCTCACTGCCTTCCTTTAATGTGGTAGGATCCACCCTGCATTAAAGGTGGGGATGTAGTCTCTCATGGATACATAGTCCGCATCACAGGAGAAAATTCTGCTTTGATGTACGGTTGTAGGGTGACTCAACCTTCCTATAAGAGAACGCGTTTGAGAATGGCCTGGTTATAGGCCAACCCAAGCCATACTCAGCCGAGTCAAGTGTGAGTGTGTGTGATCAACAAGACAGTGACAAGCTTGAAACAGTACCTATTATATAGGGCATGGTTTTCAGCCCACCATACTTGTGAACTTGAGGTGGGTTTGGTTTTTCTGCTTTCTCCACTCCTAACGCCCCTGCTTTCTCCATTTTGTTTCTCTCTCTCTCTCTCTCTCTCTCTCTCTCTCTCTCTCTCAGGAAGAGGAGTTGGCTCTGAGGGAAATGGCATCACACTATTGAGGTTGAGGACCCTTATATCAGTTGTATTCCTTGATAAAGACAAAAAGAACATCACCATCGTCACAATTTAATATATATATCTTCAGTGGAAGAGTTAAAATTTTCTTGGCCTATCTAAAATTGAGTTGGATCGTCCCACAAACTAGAGTGTGTTACCAAGATGCACATGTGCAATCACACAGTGGAAAGCATAGATCCAGCTGTTACATAGTTGACTTCAAGATCGACGGCTTACTTAACTCGGAGTGAGAGAGCCTTATTGGAGTCCAACAAGGTGAAGTGAAAGCCAAGCCTTTTAGCATGTGCTGTTGTTCCATTAGCCCACTCACAATAAATGTTATGGTCCGTTTAAAAAAGGATCATACACTCTAGGCAAGCATTCTTGGTTATTCTTATCTTCTTGGTTATTCTTATCTTCTTGGTTATTTTTATCATTATACAATCTGGTCCTTTTTTCAAGCACATCCATAGTAAGAGATCCCTTGTTTAGAACTTCTAAAGGTTTTTTAGGACTCACTAGAATGAATTACTAATTCTAATTTAACCAATCAATGCAGCGGAAATAAATCAATCAGCGGAAATAAATCCCGTGACTCGAGACACCCTACTGCCATGGGCTCTGTCAACATAATATTCTAACAACTTCTATTTGGATGATAAAATCATTGCTCAAGCTAGAGAAAACAGGATGATGAAACGGCTACATTTATAATCAGATATTGAACTAACCCTATCCTAAAACATTATTCCAAGAATAGGGATAATCTACTAAATCCAAACAGCATCATGTTTTCTCCAACAATAAAGAGCCCTCTTGAATTCGAACCCTCTAAGAGAAAGAAATAATGAGTTAAAAGAAGTGGAACATCATAGTTGGATCAACCTCTTGAAATTCAAACCGTTCAAAATCAATGCCCTCCAAGTAAAAGTTGTATCCTTAAATCTATCAATCAGAGTATTTTCCACTCACTGCTTTTATATATCAAATGGTCAATTCAATGTTGGGATAAACACCAATTGATGAAAGTCCTAAGAATACCTTATATATCCATAGGACATTTATTTTAAATGGTTCATATCTCAATAGACAGGCCTACTGTGAAGTTTCACTCCTTAAATACAGGATTTTTCTTGGTTAAGCCTCAGACTGCGACAGAGGATCAACCTTGATAAAAGAAGCCTTTTAATGTGACCTGCCCCCACTTGCATTGGGTTGGTAACTGTTTTTTCTCAGTGTGGCTATGAGTGTGTATTATTGCGAGCACTGTGAAGTGTATTCTTTCTTAGGTGGTTGTTTTACTTAGTATGTATATATATTCCTGCCAAATGTTCAAAACCCCCTGCCCAACCCCATGTGGGCCTCACACTAAGGTGTGCACATGGAGAGTTGTATGGGCACCTCACTCATAAGATAAGCCCTCTCATTCACGGGGTACATCTTTACCTTTGTCATTTGATTTGGTAAAAGCAAAAGCAAAAGATTCACTGCCGAATTTGTATGTACATGACTGATCAACAGTCAGCTCTATGGAATAATTGTGGTGGGAAGAGAAGGCAACACAAGTGTGTATGTAGTATGTACCGATTAAAATGGAAAGGCTTGACTACTCGATCTCTCACTAGCTTTCACACCGACACATACAGGAAAAGTAGAACCCGTCTCTCTTAACCTCACAGTTTTCACACAAAGCTCATTTGCATGCAACATATGACTCTATTTTTTTCCTCCAAGGGAGTAAGATGGCTCACATAGAAGAGTTGGAAGGAACCAACTCTCAAGGGAACCAATTCTCAAGTTCACAACAAGAGCAAGAGTATGGGAGTTGTTCCTGTTGAGCATTTAGTTGTCCAATGTCAAAGTAACTAATAATTAGCATACCACATAATCAGGGATGCAAATGTGTATTTGATAATCCGAATATATGAGTCTTCTGTTTCAAATAAAGTGGGTATGAAATCTATTTTTTGATTTGAAAGAAATTTGGATCCTTGGCCGAAATCACGCATGTAGGATCTAAAACCAGATTCTTGCATGCTATGTCAATTAAACAGAAAAAACGACGTCCCCGTATGCTTATGGCCGTCGGAAAAAATGCAGTCGTTTTACATAAACGACTGCGCTATGACCGTCATATAATTTCAAATATAAACAGGCCGTCGTTGTTGTCCACGGACATCATCTATCGATCATTCAATAAATGGCCGTCGTTCAGCTGATTTTTATCTTTAAATTATGGCTGTAACTTGTAAATCTTAATGGTAGAGAAGTAAAGAAGGAAATAAAAAGGGGAATAAAGTCGAGATTTATCTTTGGCCGTGCGTGCCATAGATACAGCACCGAACAATGTAAATCTTGCTGTATTTTTTTCTCGTGTATTGTGTATTTATCTGAATGGATTTATGTGTGCATCATGATTGTGTAATGGTCACCGCTGTGCATGACAATTTTGGGTCAGACCACATGTTAGTCTGCCGAAGTAGGTTCTAAACTGGTTTGTGCTTCACTTCATGGGTCATGCATGTGAGGTCCAGGTCTTGAAGTGGAGACATGAAGTGAAGACTCTATCTTGATCAATTCCCCACTATTAAAGGCCACATACCTGATGAGACCATCAATTCAGGTCCCATGTATCCATGTTGATGGGCCTCCTGAGACCAACTTGACTGATGTGTTCCCAGGGTTATTTAGAACTGGCAATGGGCTGGACCCCAGTTGCTCCCTATCCTGATTTTGAGCTCAATTGGGCTTCACATATTCAGAAACTAGCAGAACCACACGTGCTCAGCACGGCCACATTATAAATTCAAAATTCGTACATTAAAAAGGTTATGTGAAGTACCTCTTTCTATCCATTAAATAAGTTGCATAAATAAATATAAAAAAAAAATTGGACAAAAAGGGAGTAAAAGAGATGGGGTGGAGCAAAAGACTTTGATGAGAGCTAAAGTGGAAAGTAGTGGGTGGTTTGATGAGATAAGAATATGAGTGGGTAGTTACACCGAGAAAATGTGAAATATTTTAATAAAGAGAGATAACTATCGGTCAAAATTAAAATCAAAACCCTAAACTTTAATATATAATAATTTGATTCTAACCCAGGCACATTGACAACCTCTGGCATGCCAAGGAATGAGACCCTTTAGCAGGCCACTTGAATAGGGCAAGTTGGATTACCAATTCGGGTTAGTTTCCCTTCTGAATCTTCCCAATCCTGCCAAAATTTTAGTGTCATCAATGGAATCAGCTCTTTGATTTCATCATAAAAAACAAAAGTGGCCACCACTTCCAAAGAAACCCAACGTGACAAACTTGTATTCTGTTTTGAATTAGCCTCAATAATTTAATTCCTAATTTGACAGGAAAAAAACAAAAAATGATAATCCCAGCCACTAAATGAATAGTAATCTCTTTGGGATCACGACATGGACCAATCAAGTCAAAATCTTGGATCATAGATAGACATGGATTCTTTAGGAGAGGTGGGGCCCACAAGATGAACACATTCATGCCCTTTGGACTCCTTTGTCTCATCTCTCTGTTTGTCAATACATGTGCTAGACAAAGTCCACGCAGAAACATCAGCTGATGTATCAGTGTATTTTTTATTTTTATTTTGATATATAGGAGGATTCCAAAGACTAATCCCTCTGGGTCGAGAAGAAAGCTGTGTGTCCAAAAGAAGGAAAAACCGTGGTCCTGACCACTTGGCCAACCTTTTGGAATTGATGTATCATTGAATCTTAAGTTCTGTTATATGTATCAATTCCACATCCACCCCGCCACCATGTGTTTGATCATAGCATGTGTCTCTGATTTCAATCATAAAAACTTGTTGAGTCAAATTTTATTTTGCTTTGAACAAAAGTACCATTCAATCCAAACAGAGATACGTGTGGAGCATCAAGTCCACAATTGATCCGTTTTTTCCATATAAAAAGGCACTTTTGGTCAAGCCCATTAAAGATCTGGTTAGTAGGCCCAAGGGCGGACCCACATATATCCATGTGGGGGCAGATGCACCCGTTGGACTCCAGTCCTACTCTACCATAATGAAGATTCTAACTGTGCTTCAAAATTTTATATAAAAATCTTGCATCTGCCCTAGGAAAATCCAATGTTTGTTCCAAAAACCCAATTGCCTGTTTGGGCTGCACCCCTCAAAGGAAAACCCTGGGTCAGCCACTGAGTAGGCCCTGACCCGGCCGAGAGGAAGAAGGAGATTATATAATGCTAGCCCATTAGGTCTCAGTAAGCATGACCTGACTGTTAAGTCCTCTGTTCTCTGGTTAGATTAGTTTAATCTCATAAAAATTTTCCATATGTATGATTCATGATCAGATTCTTCTTCTGTGGCAAAATTGTATGACTAATGGTGCTTGAAATGAAATGGGATTAAGTTACAAACATACCAACAAAGATAATATACCAACCCAACTCACTGACCCCTATGGTGACAACCTTCCGGGCTTACCTTCCCATCTTTCATTCATGAGCTCCATATCCAAGATTTACAGTTTGCAATCAAATACAGTGAACTTCCAACCTCAGGAGCAGGAAGACAGAAGTTGATCCCATAGCTCAGTCTCACAGTAAGGTCTTCCCAACGTCCACTAGATTCAAGACCTTAATCCCTCAGGATCTCAGTCTCTCCTGGTCCCTTTAAGCCTGAGGGAATGGCACTTCATATGAATATTCTGTATCAATCTTTTGTGTTTTTTGGGTTTATGTTGCTTTTGCTTTAATTATCCTTTTGAAGTATCCAAAAAAAAAAAACCCAACACAGTGACCACTCATAACACAATCAATAATTGAAGACCACAGGGATGGACTAAACCTAAGTGGGCCTGGTTTGATCTGGCCTGGCCCCTTAAGACACACCTTAAATTGACTCCCTTCAGCTGAAAAAGACTGTTTTCCACTTGAAGTGATGGAATCTGAAAAGAAACTTGTTAAATTCCAACTGTACAGCCAGGGGCAAAGGTAGAAAGAGGACTAAAAGAATGACTGGATAGTGAACTATTAATTCCACAGTTATTGGGGACCATTTTTTTTCTCATCACAGTTTGACATATCAAAGGCATCCATTACCAGGAGAATTTAAGCATATATACTGCTTGTAAAATCCAGCTTCATGGGGCCTATTTGGGCTCACCTTTGACTGGTGCAGCTCCTTTCACACTCTTATCCTTCTTGTTTGACATCATACCTAGTTTTATGCTCATCGAACCTTTACTCACGTTGGATTGAATCTCACAAAATTTTATGGTTAGAAGATCATTACAGTTTTAAGGTTGTTAAATCAAGGATCTGATGGTGGGGGGAACATTCATATGCATATTTCCCTGACCATAGGTTGATGGATACTTCTCTTTTTGAAAATTTTCAAGTACAAAATGTACTTTTTAAGTACATAGGGTAAGGTACAAAATGCATTTTCATGTGTAAAAAGATGAGTGTCCCTCACTCTATAGTGAGAGAAAGATGCATATGAACATTCCCCTTCAATTAAATCGTTTTACAAATAGTTAGTTTGGTTTGTTAATTCAATTAGAAAGGAAAAAAAAAATGTTGTCATACTAGAGAAGTTACTTTGGCAAAGTTGTCTTCTAGTAAAATCATAAGCAAATTCTTTGTAAAAGTAAAAGTAGGAAAGTCAAACTTTTCATAAGATTGTACGGGTGAATTGAGAAAAGGCAAAAGGCAAAAGTATCTGATGGCTTTAGACATCCATGTCTATTTGAAAAGGTTGCTTTTAGTTACTTTTGAAAAAGATGCAAAAGTCTTATAACTAATTGAATCAAACATCCATATAAACATTGTCAAATAGTTTAAAGCACTACTCAAAATATCTATTTAATTTAGTTTTAAGACAAATGTGTACAAAAAGTAACATAAAATTGTCCGCTAATCCAGTGGTATTTCATACAAAGAACAAGCATGTGGAAATTAACTATCACTTAATTTGAGGGAAAAAAAGTTCAAACATATTGAAATACCCTTCTGTAACCAAACGCTTGAGGCAAGAGAAGCATCATCTTATCATGAGCAGGAAAATGGAACCCACTTGGGGCCCTGTTGATCATGGGACTACGGGAATGGAATAATCCATCTCGGTAGGCCCCGGATATAAAAATTGAAGTCAGTCTCATGCCTCTAACCCATTGATTCATGCCCACAAGTTTAACCGCTTTATATATATATAAAAAAAAAATCAACCATTGATCCAACTTTCCCATAAAATTCACCTTAACTTTCATTAAATGAAAATACTACATTTATAAGCAAATACTAACTAATCTTATCTCGAGGACAAGGATAACCTACTAATATCACTAACATCCCTGACATCCTAACAAACTCTGCAAAGTAACTCGAATGGGCCCTCAGGCTTCTTTTTAATATTACTGATATGGAACTAAAACTTATAAAAGAAAAATGGCTGCATGTGGCACCCTTTCAATGGCTACCCAAGTATGGCAAGTCCTAGTTATTGAAGTAATTTGAATTCCAACACTCCTCTTACCAAGCAATGATGTGTAAAAAGTTTAATCCAACCTCAAGCAGGAGTTGCTTCCATGTCAGGCTCAAGTGGCACACAATTGCCTTTGTATCTGTACCACTTAGCACAAACAAGAAAACAGGCAAAATTCACCACCTCTATAGCAGCAATCAGGTAATAGAAGCATTCCAGTCTCCCCTTATTGAGATCCTCAGGCAACCAACTGTTATCTCCCTCTGTAGTTTTATGAACTATCCCAACTAACAGACCACTCAAGTAGCTAGTACCCGCCATGCCACAAAAAAAGAGTGATCCTCCTACACTTCGCATGTTCTCCGGGAACTGCTTGTAGTAGAATTCAAGGTGTCCCACAGTGTTAAATGCCTCGGCGAGGCCCGACAGCACTAATTGTGGAATCAACCATAGTGCAGACATGGATGAAATTGCACCGCCTGTGGAGTCAGTCCCCAGCTGATGGTGAAGTGCCATGCTCCTCCTACGCTGTTCAACTACTCCCGAAATGAGCATTGCGATTATGGAGACAAAAATTCCAACACCCATCCTTTGGAGCATTGTGATACCGCCTTCTTTGCCGGTGATCTTTTGGACGGCGGGGACGATGATGCGATCGTAGATGGGTATCCAAATTGTGAGTGCCACCATGGAGAAGACTACAAATGTAGCTGCAGGGATCTTGAATTCAGCCAGTCCTGAGCGTCGATCAGATTGGAGGGCTTGAACAACCACGTAGGTGGACTGTTGAGCATTGGCAATGTAGAAGAAGACACCGGAAAGCCATATGGGGATCACCCTGATCAGACATTTTAGCTCTTCTACTTGTTGCACACTGCAAAGCCTCCATGAATTTGCCGATAAACCATTAGCGTTCATTATGTCTTCTTCTGTTACAATTGCAGCTTTGTCAAAGAACCTGTTGCATAAACAGTTGCAAAGTTATTTTCATGCTACTAAAATTACATATAACACTAAGGGACATTTGTGTAAGAGCCACGGGAGAACAACTGAAATTCCAACCCCCTATCAAAAATGCCTTTCCTCAGCTTGCGAGTTAAAATAGGCAACTCTTATTTTTTCTTCACTGAAATATTGCTGCACTGAATGTAAAAAAAATAGGGTGCAAAAAAATGACTCCCTTATTTGCTCCTCTTCCACAGATTTGCCTCTCCACAAATGTGCCCTGCAGTGGTTGATGAGATTTGATCCCTTGACCAATTGCATAATTATTGCGATCACTGTGCAAAGATTTGTATCGGCGCCTTGTTGATTTTGGTGTGAATGGCCTTATTAACAAACCATTATCACACCTGGCAAACCAATGTGATGATGTATAACCATTACACATGTGAATCATCTACATATATAAATGAGTACAAACAAACGACTCCTAAGGGTATGTTTCTCTTTATAGAAGTGGTTAAAATGAACCAAAGGTGAATATCCAAAAGTGACAATGAAATAACCTCCCCTTTAAGAGGAATTGAATCAAGGGAAGATGGGAAACAAGTACCCATCTGTCACAATTCAATACATAAGAAAGTTGAGATCCCATCTACATTGCTACCTTATATCCTTAGACAAGTCACTTCATATCATTCACTCCTCTCTCTTTAATAATCCTAAGGTGGAGCTAATTTAACCAGAAAATCCAATGTATTCTAATGCAAACAACAGGCCCTGATGGTGTGGGTTCATGAACACTGCAGACTAGACTCTGTTTGGCAGAGGAGTTCAGCAAATTCTTTGGATATAGTATGATGAGTGGGCAATAAATTGGAGAATATGAGGGATGGTGATTTCATATCTTCATTTCTCAAATTCTGATTGCAAGTGAAAATCAATAACAAAGTATGTGTCAGTGGAAAACTGGAAACTCCTTGGAATTTGCTAGGCTTTGAAATCCTACTCACTGCCAAACTTGGAATTTAAGGGAGAAGATTTTGTCTTGCCTACGAATCTAGAATTCCATCAGCTCAGATTTTATCTCTTACATTCTCCAACCAAGCCTATGATACACGAACACTTGTATCAGCCGAACGTATTCGTATTAGACCAATACGACACTTTTATTGTTACCCAATACCGCACTAATACTAAAGTCCTTTATTTCATAAAGTTCTTTTAGTATTTTTACTTCTCACCATAAAAAAATGCTAGAAATGGATGAAAAAAATGATAATCTCATTGATTCAAAAGTGATCTAAAAAAGAAATTATGACACCCGTATCTGTGTCCTACATTTTTAAAAGTGAGGAGTCGTATCCTAGATCCCTGTATGTATGATGTTTGTATCCATATCCATATCTGGGCATAATGGAGCCAAACAGACACTCGGAAAGGAATTGTGTAGCAATATTTATATGAGAGTATATGCGAAAAGGTAAGTATACTCATTGGAGACTCACTTCTCACTGTAAAATTTTATCATCTCTAGCATTGCAATGATCTCTTATTACCTGAACTGATCTGTGTGTGGAAGCTTGGAATTTAGAGAATTGGTGTGGATTGGATTGAAGAGGGAGTGTTGAGGCTCATGATGCAGCTTTAAGCCTCGCTTCTTGATTGCAGCAGTGATGACCTGCATTATGCCCGTAAACGGGCTTCCTTCAGGTATCACCTTAACATAGATTCTTGACCCCACAAAGAAAACAACACATGATAACAGCATGAGAACTGTGGGGATAGCGAATCCGACGGTCCAGTTAACAGAATCTTGCACATAGATGATGACAGTCACCGAAATCATTATTGCAGAGGTGAAGGTGAAGTAGTACCAATTGAAGAAGCTGCTGATACCCCTCTTTCCAGACTCTGTTTGTGGATTGAACTGATCAACTCCAAAGGCAAGGCAACATGGCCTAATTCCACCAGCCCCCAGTACTAGGAACCCCAATGTAAAGTATAGGAAACCCAGTTGCAAAGGTGTAGGTCCCTCGCAATCTATTTCAGGTCCCGCAATCCATAGGATGTAATTTGGGTACTGCCGCAGTTAGAGTTAAGAGAATCATTCCCTTCACAACACCACACACAAACTAGTCAAGATATTTGAAATGTAGTATAAAACTAGAATATTAGCATAACAAGGAATTGCATCAGGTAGCTAATGAAACTATGGTGAGAGTATGTAATTGAGGTTTAAAACTGCAAATCCAATCCCAATCTAATAATATTCCTTTCCTTGAAAAAAAATTGAAGTCACTTGTTCATGAAAGTTGAAAATGAGGATTTCTGAGAGTTTTATGAATTTTCTTTTATCTACCAATTCATACATATATGTCAAGCATTATCAATCACAATCACTTGAAATGGTAGAACAAGCTGCTCATTCATCTCAAATTTTGTAAGGACTGATTGCTTCTGTTGGCAATGAATGCACTTAAGGTTTGTACTTGATCACTTCTATCGGACAGCATGGTACAGTGAATTATATTTGTTGGTGTTCAAATAACATGATTCCATATCTAGATGGAATAAGGGCTAAGTGATGTTAATGGTGATGCTGATGGAAGTGCTTATAAGTAGAATGGTTTAGGAACCAATTAACATGTTCTGATAAAGTTATTTTACCAGAAATGAAGCGACACAGGCGAACCCAATTGTCTTGTAACGGCCAATGTAAGGCATCAGAGAGAAAAGCCCCACCCAATGTTGCCAGATTTGTAGTCCCATTCCAGACGTTAATAAGTAAGGCAGCAGAGATGCGCTTCATTTTGAAGACTGTAGTGAGATAGACCATGAGATTAGAGGTGGTGCCGACGGTCCCAAGCTTCTCAAAGGTCTCATTTCCTGCATTTTCACACTTTGCAAGTCAAGAGTGTGATCCTAATTCGACTCAGACAATTCCCAAGTTGACACATCCAATTTCCCAACAACAGGGTGTCTGAGGAACTATGGTCCATGTTTTGCTGCAGCCCACAATGGATTCTGGATGCTCTAGAACCATATTAAAAAGCAGAGCCAACTTTACCTCAAATTTCTAATTTCTATCATGTGATGGTATAAGTTTCTTTAACCATCGATAGGTAGGCCACCGATCCAATGGTTAGAACTTTCCCTATTCATGATAGTTTGCATAAGGTCAATGGCACCCCACATGACGTGTAGAAAATAACATAGCCTACTTAAGCAAGAGTAAACAGAAAGAAGAAACAGGGGTAGCTTTTCTCTAGCAATTGTACCTATGATATATGGCATTGCTCTCAGTCCTCTATGTTTCTTCACAACTTTGGGTGGCACTGATATCTCAGATTTCTCCATTGCTGTTGGTGTTGGTATAGTCTTCAGCTTCTTCTACTGATAACACTACTCTGAAGGCTCCATGAAATTTGAGGTAGAAATTCAACCAATACCTTTTTCCTTGGCTCCTCACAAAGATAATGAAGTGAGTGCCACCATCATGAATTTAAAATAAGATCTTGTTTGGAAGCCAGAATTGCAAGTGCTTGGAAATTTTCAGACCGGCCTGTTTTCTTCAAGCTGCTAGTTTGGAGAAGAAATCCCTTGTTCCCAAGCTTTCTGTTACAGAAAACACAAATCATGCTTCATAAATGGTAGGTGAGCAGTCCCACAAAAATTACTTTGTAAGAAAAATACGTAGGGAGTCCTGAAGAAAGAAATAAGAGAAGAAATGACTAATCCGAATTTACCTCATCCCACATAAACACACTGTTTCAACTTCATTTTGTGTATTTTTTTTTTTTAATGGATGATCTATCTATGGTGTGACCCATCATTTTAAACAATTTAAACCAATGAAAAAAAAAATAATCTAGATAAATGGTTATAGCTTCATGACAGCATTCATCTCTGATAAAGTACATGAAACAAGGTAAATAATTGAAAAATAGAAGTTACCATGTCTTGAGATCCAATAGTTTGTCATGAGTAAATTGGGTTCCATAATCCATATGCATGGATTTGAATCTAATATATTCTCTCTGAAAAATGAGGAATTTATAAACATGCAAATGGAATCTTGAAAAATGCCTTAAAAATAAAAAGAAAAAAAAATAATTTTAAAAAAGACAAGAAAAAAAATTAACTGATTTAACTCCAAAAATAAGGAGAAGAAATTAGAAAACAGAGAGTAAAAATGCAAGAGAGAAGAAAAATGAAAAATTATTGACTATGTTTATTAAAAAGCAGATCTAAAGAACCAAACAACCAATAAATGCAAGAATGGACCCACCATTTCAAATTATTGACATACAGATTCAAAATCTATAGTTTGATCATCAGTTGCTTTTGCATGATCAGGGCCTCTTTTAAAACATTAGAATATCATATCTTTATATTTTATTAGCCCTATCTTCCCTTCACTGCTTTATTTTCATTTATAAAAGGCTCATTTCTAAACTATTGCACATCAGTGATTTCCATCACATCCCCACCCATTTGAGACCCCCACCCCATCAAACAACCTTTTAGGATCATTTGCAGGACCCACTTTACAAAAGATGCAATAGACCATTTTGCATGGCCTAGTGCATCCATTTTAGATTTTACCTTGAATTCTTCATTCATGGAGATCAGGGTATTTCTCCACACAGTGGAGAGACCAAATTCAAGGTCGACGACGATGATTATCATGAATGATGAATGACGAATGAATGGATGGATGGAGAGTCCAAACTATTAAAAAGAACACTAATCTAGAAAAGGGTACTACAATAAAGAACATTTAAATATATATATATATATATTTGACATACATACCCTGCTTTAGAAAACCACACCTACAATGAAACTTTGCAATTCTGTTTAAATGATCTTGCACACATAAAAATGTCCTTCGCTGGTGCAGTGAATTTAAATGATTGCTTCAGTGTCTATTCATTGCAGAGGAGAAGATGGATATTCTGATTCTAATTCAGAATCTTCAGATCAGTAGAAGAGTTCTTGTTGGTTTTTTATGCTGAGAGGTAGTCCAAGCAGTTGGGGAGTGAGAGGAGAGGGAGAGTGAGAGTAGGAAGAAGTGTTGAATGAGATCTATTTTAAGTAGTACTTTTATGACACGTGAAGAGTGAAACCGAAATTTCGGTGCTCTGAACAAATTTTGCTGATGGTTTCAAGGGTCAGATCTAGATACATCCCAATTAGAAGGGAGGGGATGGAAAGCTCTCAACAAGAATTTATGATTGCACAAAGAAACAAGCCCATGGGCCCCAATCAGAGGATCTTTAATTAGCCCATGACTCAAGGGCTGAGTAACTCTTTGTGCTTGTGAGACTCACTTTGGGTTACCAACAATAAGGAGAGTGAAGAATGACTATGAATGGACAAGAAATTCATCAAAAATCAACCTAATAAGATTTGGATAGATGTAGATTTCAAGGCCTCAATAATCATATGAATAAAACCTAGTGTTTCAATGCAATGGTGGGTGTTAGTTAATGAATATCAATTCGGGATTAGCGGCAATTTAGGGAGGACAGTGAGTTTAAATGCGTTCGATCGGTCATAAGGGGCCCATGGGCGCCACAAGGTGTCCCCCATATAGTGTCATTAAGGAGAGAATTATTGATAGTTAACATAATTACGGGATGCGTTATAAACCACATGTGCATTCTTTCTTTTCATAAAAAAAATAATGACTCTATTATTGGGCCCACTTGGATGCATGACAAATAAAAATGACACACAATGAAAATTCAAAAAGAGACTCCGAACGATGATAAATTTTAATAATAGCCCTATGTGGCTAACCAAGTGGGAATGAATGGTGCATGACACACCAATCCAACACCCTTTGCCTTGTGATATCAGCTCAACTTACATTTTATCTCGCAAATTTATGTATTAAGATCCATTGAGTAATTGGGATTGCAAGAAACTTCACCAAATCCTCTTCATGAGGTGGGCCACCTAAGTCCATTGTATAAGTGGGCTCACCACACCAGATCAAAACCCAGTACATATGGATATGGGTATATAGCCCTTAAATTTTGGACGTGGGGTTTCATAGCGAACCGTTGAACAAAATCCTCAATCAAGGGCTGAGATCATCTCTGCTAAGATCTAACTTCACTGTGTACGGAGGGGGTCACTGAAGGGAGAACACGTGTGCAATCCTAACAAAACAATCCTAACAAAACTGCCTACACGGACAGAGTCATCATTTGACTTGGTATGAAAACTAGCCTTTGACCAAATTAAATAGTTTTGATTTTGCTAATTATGAAATTGGAGTCAATTTGATCTGAACTGGATTGGGCAGCTGAGGCTTGTTTTCCACCATCGGATTAATCATGATTGATTGGAGATCAGTACACTATCAGATTATGTATAAACTTGGGCATGTTTGGTATCTCTATTCATTTTTCTGACAGATCCCAGTAAAAGTAGAGCCATAAAAAAAAAGAGCCATATATAAAAGAGGTCAAAGCTCTATTTTTCAGTTGCCCACTTTTTGAGCATTTGAATTTTAGAGGATTTGTCTCTAAATGTCTAAAACGGATAGAGGCCAGAATGTTGTACCAAACGCTCTTATTTTCATAACCTCCGTCCGCTTTAGACATTTAGACAAGTAGAGGTTGGAAATAGAGGTGCCAAACATAAGCTTATTGTGTTATATTTGATCATTCTTATGATGGGAGCAAAATAATTGAGATTTTTATTATGTCCTGTATAAAAATAGAGGAGTTTTTATTTATAAGCGGTTCATATTTGAAATGGGTGGGCCCCACTATCATAAATATATATGGTATTTTTTAAAAACATTTTGTTCTATTGTATTATATATTATATATGATAAATCTTATCATGGGCCATATTAGAGTGAAGTTTCGTCATATCCCCATTCAAGAGAAAGGCATTTTTATTTAGGGTTCTGGTTTTAAATAGGTGAGTCTCATTGTAGATAAGACATATGAATTTTTGTGATATTTTATTCAAATGTATTATATTTATTAAATCTTAGGTGTGTCCCAAATATATTAGAGTTAAATTTTTATATAACCAAACAAAAGAGATGCATTTATTTTGATTGGTTTAGATTAGATTTTAAAGTAGATGGACCTTTTTGGTTGAATTGAAATGGATCTTTTAATTTTACAAAATACCCTATGTTGTTTTTTATATGAGCTAAAAGTATTGGCTGCTACCAAAAGAAAAAAGTATACGTTGCTATTAAAGAGGGTGGCGCGTAGGGTTGTAAACGGATCGGTTCCGGTCCAAGTCCATGGTAGACCCGAAACCGGATCCGTTAAGGAGAAGGTGGAACCGGATCCGAAACCATTTCGAAACCAGGTTTCTTGCCTCTGGAACCTGGAACCAAAACCATATATGGGACGGGTTTGGATCCGGGTCCGGGTCTAGGTAAAGAATGATATTAAAAAAAATTAAGGTTTGAAAACGGATCTGTCGGGTCTGGAAACGAAAACGGATCCATTTCGGAGAGAGTTTTTAAAATTGAGGTAATCTGTCGGGTCTCGGGTCCACGGGTTTGAACCAAGGTGGAACCGGACCCGGACCCATTTACTTATCGGGGCTTAAATAGGGACGCAGACCCGGTTTTTAACGGTCGGAACCTTTAGGTAATTGGAGAATCGGGTGCCCATTTACATCCCTAGTGGCGCGTATCAATCAATCTATTGATAGCTGTTAGCATCTCCCTCTCCAAGATAAAATCTTTCCTTTTAAAGAGTCATATTAAGAAAAAAAAAAGTTAGAATAGCCTTCACAGGAGAACAACAAAGTAATTTACAACAATTACATGACTTTAAATATATACTAGTAAAACCCCGTGCTATGTACTGACCACGGAACCACCAAATGCAAATAATGAAACGGTTACATTAACCTTCATAAATTTAAAATATGTACAAATTAGGACACAGACAATATCAAACAAGATATTCGTAACTCCATCTTTCAAGTGCTTCGCGGTTGACCTTAGTACGGGACCAGAAATGTCACTTCAATGCCATAGGCCCCACAGCTTCGTTTTATGTTGTGACTGAGGAAAAATATCAGTTTCTACGAATAATACTGTTCATCTGTGCTATGCACGGATGACAGAACCACTAAATGCATAGACTCATACGTATTATTTTTATTAAATAATTTAATTAGTAAACAGTTGAGTCATTTTTTATGACTCATATCTCTCATACGTGATATTCTAGTATTCATAACTAAACCCTATTTCTACATTGTAATCATCATAGATTTTTTACTAAAATCCAAAACTAAATGAGTTGGCCTAATATCATGCCTGGGTCTCTAATTAATCACATGCTTGCAGTTAGACCTAGTACCCAATTCCTTAAGTTGTTTTATTTGGAAATGCACTAAATCCAAGAATTTCAAAATATAAGTTATTGGACCTAATATCATGCTTGGGTATCTAATATAATTAATCACAGACTTGCAGTTAGACCCAGTACCCAATTCATTAAGTTGTTTTATTCAGTTCATATATAAAAATTAAAGATCATTAATTTTGAGCAATTTATGATATTCTAGCATTCATAACTAAACCCTATTACTACATTGTATTCATCATAATTTTTTACTCAAAGCCATAATTAAATTAGTGGACCTAATATTATGCTTGGGTCTGTAATTACTCACAGGCTTGCAGTTAGACCTCATCCGAATTCCTTAAGTTGTCTTATTTGGAAAAGCACTAAATCTAAGAATTTCAAAATTTAAATTAGTGGGCCTATTATCATGCATTTGTATCTAATTAATCACAGGCTTATAGTTAGACCCAGTACCCAATCCCTTCAATTATTTTATTTGGAAAGACACTAAATCCTATGTCATTTTTGGTTTATCAACAGTAAACATTTAGCAACCTAAACTTCGAATTGAGAATAGATCGAGAGCTATTTATTTGGAGTCCATAAAATAAAATTTTATAATTCGTAAACATAAGCATGGATTAGAAATTAAAAAAAAAACACTAAGAAAGATACAAAAATTTAAACATAACCCTTATATCATTTTTAGTAGATCTTGTAATTAAAAAAAAAAATCAACGCCTCATATTGTATTATTCAATCTATTTTGATATTATTGTATGGAGTAGTAGAAAAGATTACCTTATTCTATGAAAATGATGTATTTATTGCTCGGACGGTTTACAAACAGGAATACAGATCCACCATTTTTCCAACTTCTAGTATGAGGTGTGAGGATGGGTTTTTTCTTAGATCCTTGATGGTCTGATGATATACTTAACTGCTGTAGATCTGGAAAAAATAAAAAAAATAAAATCAATGCCTGTTAAGAACGTGTTAAAAACATTGTTGACATGGACTCCCACTCTTTTATATTTCCAACCCATCAAGTTTAGATGGAGGTGCAAAAAACGTGAATGTTTTATTTTTCCCTTCCTAACATGCCCTCTCCCTGATCAAGGCATTGGATGGCCTAGGCCTTTTAATTAAATGTGATCGTTTGATTAAAGACAATAAAAAACACAATCCCCTAATCAGATCGCCCATTGGTTCCCACAATTGAAGACACCCAATAATTCTTTATTCTTCAAACATGCCCTTTCCCCGATTAAGGTGCAGGATGGCCCAGGCCTCCATGCCTGACAAATCCAGCCCCGTCATCCAGAGTTACATCTAGGTGATAAGATATTGGGTCATCCAGCCCTGTTCAACTTGTTTGGATACGAGGACCCAAGTTGTTTGTTTAGGGGGATTTGAATTTATTTGGGTGTTTGATTTTGATTATTCAAGGGTGTTTGGTTGGGAGGATTTGGTTTTCATCATTCTGATATCAGCAATTTCAACCAGATCATATGTTTTATCGGTGAATCAGTAATCTGACCATAGCATGCACATTCAAACTTGGATTCTCAATCCGTCCATCATTGTATGCTTCTAGCGGTTAGATCTATCTGATCGATGGTCTGGATCTTCCATTCATTTATTCTGATTTTTACTGAAAAATTCTATGTTCAATTTTAGGTGGAATAATTGAAAGAATTATCATGTGATTATTAAATTTGTTTACTGTAATTTTATTGTGCATTTTTTTGTGTGGGTTTGATCATTTATTATCTAGATTGGATATATATTTATATGTCACCTTTACTGTTAAGTGTTTACTTTGGGTCATTTGTTAAGATCCTACCTTTTTGTTTAAATACATTCAAAGTGTCCATGATTATTTGGGAACCATAACAAATAAGAAAATATTTATACTAACTGTCTGTTTATTTCTTGGACCTAATAAACTATTATGAGATTAGAAAACATATGGATCAATTTTGGAGATATTATGGCCTAATATCTTATTTTCAACTACTAGTGGCACAATAATCAATCTTGATTAGACCCATTTACGAATGCTATTAACTCAATGGAAACCCATAGGTTTAAGTAGTGCGGTAGTCACCAAAGTGGCCCAATTATAAAAACTTATAAGTATCAATTGAAATTTAAGACCCTTAACACTATTTCTTGTGCTAAGGATAATAGCATTAGACTTGCGATCCTAAATTATGAGAGTGAGGATCGGCCCAAAGGTACGATCGCCACTCAAATAATTATAAGACCGGAATAGGGTAATTTGATATATGTACCTAATTGGAATTGGTTCATATACCCAAAGGTATAAAGCCTATCGAATTGCGTTTATACTATCTCATTAGCCCTATGGATGGATAGGATTCCTCCACGAGTGATCCTATTGCATGTTGTAGTCTCGACCCAAAGGAGGGACTACGATGATGAACTGCATCACTCACCAGTTATATATGCTTCATTTATGCAACGAATCATTCTGGATTAGTGTTTAGCGTGAATTCAAAGTGTGAGGCTCCACCCCTGGTGGGCCCTCAATTTTAATTTGAATACTATATAATAGCCTAAGTATTTTTTAATTATACTAACTATGGGGTTTAGATAAGGGTAGTTATGTATTTTCCTAGGTTTAATCTAGTTGTGTAATTAGTAGAGTCAATAGGGTGTCTTTTTGTTAATTTTAGAGTTAGTTAGTTTGTTAGAGGCCCTAGCTAGAAATTAATGTTTACTATAGGGGGTTTGCACCAAAGAATCTTCTAGAAGCCCGCCTAAAGACCTAAGTACCATCTACCCTAACCAAAATCATATTCTAACCCCAAGGGCATTTTTGTCCCTAACCCAAAAACTCAACCTATTTAAACTAAACCCTCCCTGCCCAAGCAACCACTGTTCATCTCCTCTCTCTCAATTCCCATCTCTTTTCTCTCTTCTTCTTCCCCACTTCTCTCCAACGAGCCATCATCTTCCCTCCAATTCTTATCTCTCTTCCTCTCTCTTTCTCTCCCCAGAATTCCCAATAGTAGGCCAACCCCAGCTAAAACTCCAAGACTGATCTGCAACGGAGGAGCCCTACTGCTGAAACCCCTAGTTACTATTGGTTCTATGTTGTTTTCTCTCTTTTCCTTCTACCTTCAATCGATCAGGCAAGTGCCCTATACTGATAATCTAGATTGCATGTTTTCCTTCTTTGATTTACAATTACAATTACAATTGCAGTATATATATGTTTAGATCGATCTTTGAGCTTGTCTGATTGGTTTTCTTTGGCCATTGATGGATGGGGTTACCTCATTTGGATGATCAATGGCTGGTTGATGATGGATGGATGATATGGAAATATTTTTGTTCTTCGATTATAATACTGTGATGGTCTGAGGAGAAACCCAGGAGAATTAGGTCATTGTAATAAGTTTCCGGAGATGGAATTGTGAAAACCCATTTTGTTGCGTCGAGATCGAGATCGAGGTGGGACCACCTTTGGTAAATCAGGACCTTACATCTGTTTGAGGGGCCCAGGGCGACCATGGGGGCGGGACCTGATCTGGATTTTTTATCAGAGGTGGGCCACCATCCTTATGGATAATGAAGATGAGAAGTTGTGTTCCTGATGGGGGAGCATGGACAGAGCTCAGTGATGGCCGAGCTCAGCACTGATCGAGTCCAGCGATGGCCGAGCTAAGCACTGGCAGAGCCCAGCGGTTGCCGAGCTCAGTACTGGCCGAACTCAGCGATGGTTGAATTCAACACTAGCCGAACTCAGCGTTCCACCGACAGAGGCGGCCTTGAGTTTTCGGGGGCCCTAGGCGAGTTCCTAAAGTGTGGCCCTACCCGTATACCTACAGATAAATGATAAAAAAATAAAAGATAATTTTTTTATGATTTAATCAAAAATTGAGTCTAAACTCCTTACCTACTCTTACCAAATCAGAATTGTGTTTCATATTAACCAATTAACACCAAAATTCAATTACAAAAACTAAGTACTACTGAAAAACTACTAGCCTTTTTGCATTTCTAGCTGCGAAATCACTAATTAAGTCTTCATAATTAAGCTTTTCTACCAAAGACTTTTCAATAGATAACATAAACTAAAGTGATTTAAAATATGGAAGTGGCTGATTCACAACCACCCACGAGCAAGTTTTAGAAACCAAGGAGCAGAGATGACTCTCTATTTTTCTATTTCATCTTTTATTCAAAAGATCATCACACCCAATCATTTACATCATCATCTCTTGAATAAAAGAAGACTCCTATCCTCTTCATAATAGAGAAAACAGAGATGGGAGTAGGAAAGAACAGAAAGAAAGTACCTTTGACAATGGGTTCGCTGCAAGATATGTTGTAGATGAAGGAGATGATGCGAATTAGGGCCGGCTCTAGCATAAGGCCAATAAAGCCTTTGCTTTAACCTAAAAAAAAGGCCCCATAATAGCAGTTGGCATCTTTTGAAATTTTAAAAACTAAATTTGTCAACTGTCATCCTTTTTTTTCTCCCCAAAATATAAGGCTCCATAATAACTCTCTTAAGAAGATAATACCAAGATTTTTATGGGGCCTTAAAGTGTCATTTATGGCCTATTATATTTTCAAGTTTGACCCTTATATTAATATTGCTACGAGTTCAATTGATTTGAGCACACCATTATATGAGTTAAATTGATTTGAGCACACCATTATATTTCTAGCAGTACATGTGTATCAAATATCAACCATACATTCAGTCATGAATTTGCTTTGCAAGCCTTTCTCATTATTTTTGTGTATCTAATTTCAATAGGGGTCCATTCAGATTTGATCCATGATGTGTTGTAATAGATCCAAAACTTGGGATTTCAGCCCTAATAATCTTAAAATTTAAGATATCGGAATTTATTCACTTTCTCACCGTGCATAATGCATATAAGCACTGTGCATCTGGAACATCCAATACGTGGGGCATAACTCTGAAGTCCATCTTGAATGGTCCTAACTCATGGTGCGTATGCCCATCGTGCGTAGGTGAAAATGCTTCGAGCCCCACTGGTGGCAGATTCAATATTTTTTTAATTTTTTTTCGGGGGAGGGGAGGGGGGGACTATAATCGCTTTAAGCCTCAAATTGTCTCGAGCCAGCCCTGATGCGAATATGGGTGATGAAGCCACACGAGCCGGAGAGAAGAAGATGATGCTGATTTGTTGATCTTTATAGCAAGGCTGGGAGAGAAGAAGGCGTACAGTGAAGAAAACGTCCTTTCACTAGAGACTAGAGAGTGTAGCAGTTTGAGTAAAAGGAAAGAAAGTAAACCTGCTAATAGGTTTTATATCACCAGTCTGCCCAGTCCCATCTACTGTCTGCATCGGTGAAAAAATCTGGCGGTTGATCATTTATTTCTTTCAAATACAAACAAGCCATAAAATTTGAATTTGGGCCAGGCTTGGATCAAATTATTAGCCTAAAGATTGGTTCAAATAAAATTGGTCCAAAACCAAGCTCAACTTGATTGACTAAATGGGCAAGCTCATGATTGACATGTTTTAGACTTGGGGGCCCCCAGTTTGGGCCAAATTTTGGGGCCCTAGCCGGCCGCCTGTGTGGGCTGTCCCCAGGGCCACCCCTGTCCGCCGAGCACAATGCTCAGGTTGAGATCCGCGTTTTAGCCGAGCTCAGCGTCTAGGCCGAGCTCATCGTCTGGGTCGAGCTCATCGTATAGGCCGAGTTCAGTGTTATGGCCGAGCTCAGTGTTATGGCCGAGCTCAGTGTTCTACCTAGCTCAGTGCCAGACCAGGTTCCGTGCCAGACCGGGCTCCGTGCTTAGCCGAGCTCAGCGCTTAACTGAGCTAAGAGCTTGACCGACCTTAATGACTGGCCGAGCTCAATGCTTTACCGAACTCAGCTGGGTGACCGAACTGAGCTACGCACTTTGCCGAGCTGAGCCGGGTGACCAAGCTGAGTGTTCAATTGAGCTCTAATGCTTAACCGAACTCCGAGATGGATTCCGAAAAGGCCGGATTCCAACAAAGGAGACTAGAACCTGGGACATTCCCTTCAGCTAGAATTCTTAGTGTGCACGGTCAACTACCCAGGCCAGTGGGTTAGCCGAACTCACAGGAAGTCCTGGACAAACAGGCTTTGCCTGCAGGGTGTTCACTTCTCTGATCCCAGTGTGCCGAGCTGACCGCCCAGGCCAGGAGGTCGGCTGAGCACACTGTGTACAGTGACACTTCCCAAATTCTAATTTCTATTGTTGCAATCATATGTAGGACCCATTGACCATCCAAATAGACTTCCATCACTATGCCAACCACGGGTCGATGGTGTGGCTCAACCTCGACTCGTGGGGTCCACTAATTAAGGTCCAGGTTATGTAATTTAAGATGATTCTACCTTTATACATTACCAAGTGATGCACATAACTTCTGAGCACCAAACACAGTATTCTTTAGCATCTGTGGTTTCACTTAAAGATCGAGTTACCTGAGATAGACCTGAATCTGAAGTGGATCATTTACTTAAGTTGGACTGTTGATATCTCCCATTGATCCTTGTACTTGGAGATTCATCTCCCTCATATTATTATTGTCACTCTATTGTCCTTATTATTGCATATATCTGTTAAATAAATGGAAAATGGAGGACCCGGACCTAGGACTACTTAGAGGTGACCCGGTAATATGATTGGGTGAACATCGACCCGGGTCTGTGCTAGGCGGGCCCTTTTATAGCCTAAGTTTTGATGAGAATTACCCTAGACTGGAGAGGTTAGATTGTATGGGCTTGTGACCCGTTATAGATGTAAATGGATCATATGTTATTGAGCATGGACTTGTATCTCATATGGACTGTTATAGACCAGGCCATGTATTTGGTGGGCCTTGGTATGGATCCATTGACTGGACTTGGACCTGAATTATGATCCATGGATACTTGGACCTCTTAGGGACTTTGTTAGGACCTTGTTCACGCAAGGCAAAGCCTAGACAGACACAGACCTTTATTATTTCCTGAGTCGGCATAAACATTCACTCAGTTGATCTAAGCTCAGCCAGTTGGACTGATCATCACTGGTAGGAGCTATTGAGAGTGTTGTGTGGCTATCATGATGAGCATTGTTGGAGACGGACGGTGCGATACCGAGTCCGGTCTCAGTGTGTGTTGATGGATGATGTTATTTGTGGGGCTAGATAATCCCCAGCACTGTGAGATTTCCCCCGCCGCGACTGTGTTCAGTATGGGAGGGCCGCGGCATAATATCCCGCGGTATCCATCTTGTGTGAGTGTGTCATTTTGTGTAGGTTTATTATATTATGTTTATCTTGATTCTACTTGTTTATCTTGCTCAAACTGCCTAGGATCTGTAACATTGCTATTCTCCTAACTTTACTACTGTCTCTACTCATTTGATGCATACATTCTATGTTATTAGCATACTGTGACTTGCCATATCTGTAGATCTGATCCACTCTTGGTGCTTAGGTGTTGACCCCAAGTTCGAGGGTGATACGTACGCACTCGTTGAGGTGCCCGTAGTAGGTGACTACGGATGGGGACCGACCGACCAAGAGGTCGAGCCGGAGGGTGGAGAGCCGGCACCAGTGGCAGGGGTTTGAGTGTCCTTTTGTTTGGGTTTTTGAGAGATTTTTTGTAGTGAGCTGGGTAATGTTGGAAATATGTAATTAAACCTTGAGTTTTTTTATCACTTGTCATTTTTTGGCTGGATAAGCCCGTTATACATGATATGGCTTTGATGATACCTTATGCTTCCGTTATTTCATTATTTGCTTCCGCTTAACTCATTATGCTTCCGCAATTTAACCATTGATGAGATATTGTTCAAAAAGTTTTAAATTGGACCTCACTGCGGACCTACGATCTTGGAAGTTCTCGGATTTTCCGGGAAGTAGCGCGCCAATTTCGGTACTTTGACGGTTTTCTCAGTATCCGGGATTGGGACATTACATTTTATGGTATCAGAGCCGGCAAGTCTCTAGGAAATAAAATACACTAGAAACTTTAGGACGTAGTGAGGATTTCAGTGTGGGGGTACGTGTAAGGTCGATGGATTGGATAGAATTAGGGTAGTCCTAAGTGTTGGATTTGAACTAACCCAATTTATTTCTCTTGACAGATGTCTGGAGAAGGTTCTCCACCACATATGATACCAGCAGTCGGTGGCCAGCCCGACTTCGAGCAGCGTTTCCAGAGATTCTTACAGGCCTTCCTCGTTTCCCAGGAGGCCCAGGCTTCGGCGCAGCAGCAGCAGGCCGAGGATTTTGCTCAATTTCAGACGCAAGTCCTAGATATCATCCAGAGGGTGGCTCAGCCAGGTACAGCAGCGGCATCTGTTCGGGAGGCATACCCAAAAATCATATTTGAGAGGTTCCTCAAGAGGAGACCACCTGAGTTCACTGGCGCGGATGATCCGCTGGTGGCCGATGACTGGATCGTGAGGATGGAGAAGATCTTCAGGGTCTTCGAGTGCACCGGCCAGCAGAGGGTGCAGTTAGCTGCTTACATGTTCCGAGGAGTCGCGGAGGACTGGTGGAGGACGATTCAGTGTCATTTTGAGGTGATAGGAGACGAGATTGCTTGGACTGCATTCAGAGCGGACTTCCTCCGGAAGTTCATACCAGCTCATGTCAGAGACCGCAAGCTGCGGGAGTTCCTGGCACTGGTGCAGGGCAGCATGACTGTCTACCAGTATGAGGTTTGCTTCACCCAGTTTTCTCGCTTTACAGAGGCTCTGGTCACGCCTAAGTCAAAGAGGATCCGGCGGTTCGTCGAGGGACTGAGAGATGACATCCAGCTTAACATGTCTTGCATTGAGATTCACACTTATGAGGAGGCTTTGAGGAGGGCTTACTGGGCAGAGGAGCGTCTGCAGCGGATTGAGGCCAGTCAGCAGCAGAGACGGGTCCGGGTTGCTCTGGTCAGACCGCAGCTCGTGCCCCTACAGCAGCAGCCATTCCAGAGACAGAGGCCAGCTGGGCAGTATCATCAGCGTCAGCAGCAGCAGCAGCAGCAGCGTGGGCCCAGAGTGTGCTATGACTGCGGGGAGCCAGGGCACATCTCAAGAGTTTGCCCACTACGAGGGGGACAGCACCCGATGCTCCAGCTTCCAGCACCTCCTAGAGCTCCAGCTCCAGCTCCACCTGCTCCGCAGATTGCACCAGCACCTCAGCCACCTCAACAGCAGTACCATGCCTAGCAGTAGGCACGTGGACCCCAGCAGCCTAGGGGACAGCACTACCAGAGGGGATGACACCAGAGACCCCATGGACAGTAGCGACAGCAGCAGAGACCTCAGGCCGCAGGTCAGGCATTTGCACTCACACATGAGGAGGCCGAAGCTGCAGGGAACGTCATCGAAGGTACTCTTTCTATTTGTGATCAAATTGCTAGAGTATTGTTTGATCCTGGTGCGACACATTCCTATTTGTCTTCTGCGGGCAAGAGGGTAGTGTGTCAGACTTACCACCCCAGATGCCGAGTGCAGATCAGGGAGTACCTTATGTTCGCATATCTGATTGTATTACCCATGCATGACTTCGATGTTATCTTGGGGATGGATTAGTTGGCCAGATACCGAGCGGTGATGGATTGCTTCGAGAAGATAGTCAGACTCAGCATCGACGGTTCAGACGACACGATCGAGTTTGTAGGCGAGAAGAAGCCACACAGTACCAGGTTGATTTCAGCACTGAAGGCAGAGAGGCTAGTGAGATCAGGTTGCGAGGACTACATCGCATTCATCTCAGATGACAAAAAGTCTAAGGGAGTTGAGGAGATTCCGGTTGTTTGCGAGTTTCCAGATGTGTTTCCCGACGAGATCCCAGGATTGCCTCCAGTCAGAGAGATCGACTTCACCATTGAGCTTGTGCCAGGCACCGCATCGATTTCCAGAGCTCCTTACCGCATGGCTCTAGCAGAGTTGCGAGAGTTGAAGACCCAGTTGCAAGAATTGATAGACAAGGGCTTCATCAGACCGAGCATGTCACCTTGGGGAGCACCTGTGCTTTTCGTGAAGAAGAAGGATGGATAGATGAGGATGTGCATCGACTATAGGCAGCTGAACCAGGCAACAGTGAAGAACAAGTATCCTCTTCCCCAGATCGACGAGCTTTTCGACCAGCTTCAGGGAGCGCAGTACTTTTCAAAGGTGGACCTGAGATCGGGATATCATCAGCTGCGAGTCAGAGAGCAGGATGTGCAGAAGACGGCGTTTCATACTCGCTACGGGCACTATGAGTTCCTTGTGATGCCATTCGGGTTGATGAATGTGCCAGCAGTGTTCATGGCCCAGATGAACAAGATCTTCGCCCCGTACCTCGATAGCTTCACAGTGGTGTTCATCAACGACGTGTTAGTCTACTCCAAGTCTAGAGAGGAGCACGAGCAGCATTTGAGGACATCTCTACAGTTGTTGCGTGACAACCAGCTATATGCAAAGCTCAGCAAGTGCGAGTTCTGGTTAGAGCAGATAGTCTTCCTCGGACATATCATCTCCAGAGACGGCCTAGTAGTGGATCCAGCGAAGATCGAGGCAGTAGTGAACTGGGAGAGACCGAAGAATGTCACAAAAGTTCGGAGTTTCCTTGGCTTGGCAGGCTACTACCGCAGATTCGTCAAGAGTTTCTCTTCGATTTCAGCCCCTTTGACCAAGCTGACGAGGAAGGATGTACCGTTCGTGTGGACAGATGCTTGTGAGAACAGCTTCCAAGAGCTGAAGGATAGACTGACGACAGCATTGATCTTATTTTTACCTTCTAGTACAGGTGGTTTTGTTGTCTTCATCGATGCTTCAGGGACCGGTCTTGGTTATGTTTTGATGCAGGAGGGCAAAGTCATTGTCTATGGATCACGCCAGCTGAAGGAACACGAGAAGAAGTATGCTACTCACGATCTAGAGCTTGCAGCAGTCGTGTTTGCACTAAAGATGTGGCGGCACTACCTCTACGGAGAGAAGTTTGAAGTCCATTCAGACCATCGCAGTTTGCAGTACATGTTCACTCAGCATGATCTCAACAACCGTCAGAGGCGTTGGATGGAGTATATCAAGGATTACGACTTCCCTATCAAATACCATCCGGGTAAGGCGAACGTCGTAGTAGATGGTTTGAGCAGGAAGACCGCCCTAGTCAGTTTTCTAGTCGTAGAAGGTGTGTGGACCGATGTCTTCAGTGACTTGGATGTCCAGTTTCAACCGCTCAGCGATAGAGTTATGCTTGCCACCATGTCCGCATGGGAACCAGAGTTGCTTGGAGAGGTCAATGGCAGTCAACGCAACGATCCCAAGCTTGTCAGAGTGATCGAGCAGATTAACCAGAGACCAGAGTTCAGGCTGATTGGAGGAGTGCTCTACTATCAGGACAGACTGTGTGTACCAGACATTCAGGAGTTGAAGGACTAGATCTTAGCAGATGCACACCACAGCAGATATTCGATTCACCAGGGCAGCACTAAGATGTACAGGAACTTGAGGAGCTACTACTGGTAGAACAATATGAAGAAAGAGATTGCAGGCTATGTCTCCAGATGTTTGACATGTCAGCAGATCAAGGCCGAGCACCAGAAGCCACCAGGGCTACTTCATCAACTCGAGATACCTCAGTGGAAGTGGGAGCATATTACCATGGATTTTATTATAGGACTTCCAGCTACCAGGAGACGCAGTGATGGCATTTGGGTGATCGTGGATAGATTGACCAAGTCAGCTCACTTCTTGCCAGTGTCGATGAGAGTAGGACTGGACGTCCTTGCTAAGCTGTACGTGGACAAGATCATCTCTTTGCATGGAGTTCCAGCTTCGACTGTTTCAGACAGAGATCCACGCTTCACATCTCACTTCTGGGAGAGTCTACAGCAGGCCTTGGGTACCAAGTTGAGCTTCAGCACAGCCTACCATCCTCAGACAGATGGACAGACGGAGCGCACCAACCAAACCTTAGAGGATATGTTGCGAGCTTGTGTCCTAGATTACAAGGAGAATTGGGAGGATTCATTGCCACTCTGTGAATTTGCCTACAACAACAGTTATCACTCGAGCATCAAGATGGCACCGTTCGAAGCATTGTACGGCAGGAAGTACAAGACCCCAGTCTGTTGGCAGGAAGTTGGTGTCAGGAGTTTCCATGGACCATCTATCGTCGGCGACACCAGTGAGAAGATCCACCAGATAGTGGAGAACCTGAAGATTAGCCGCAGTCGACGGAAGAGCTATGCAGACAACCGGCGCAGACCACTTGAGTTTCAGAAGGGAGACCGTGTATTCTTGAAGGTTTCCCCAGCTCGAGGCACCCTCAGATTCGGCGAAAAGGGCAAGTTAGCATGGAGGTACGTCGGACCCTTTGAGATCAAGGCCAGGATCGGAGATGTCACCTACAGACTTTAGTTGCCAGCAGAGCTATCAGGTGTGCACGACATCTTCCACGTCTCGATGTTGAGGAAGTATGTAGAGGACCCTACCCACATTTTGCATCACCAGCCGCTCGACATCTAGCCCGACGCGTCCTACATCGCCAAGCCAGTCGCCGTCATCGACATCAAGGAGAAGGTGCTTCAGGACCGAACCATTTTGTTTGTGAAGGTTCAGTGGGAGCATCACACCCCAGCTGAGGCTACTTGGGAGCTACGATATCAGGTGGCGAGAGATTATCCACATCTTCTACCGCAGGTATGTTCTTACTTTGTTTTTACATTTGGGGACCAAATGTCTTTAAGGAGGGAGGAATGTGAGGCCCCACCCCTGGTGGGCCCTCAATTTGAATTTGAATACTATATAATAGCCTAAGTATTTTTTTAATTATACTAACTATGGGGTTTAGATAAGGGTAGTTATGTATTTTCCTAGGCTTAGTCTAGTTGTGTAATTAGTAGAGTCAATAGGGTGTTTTTTGTTAATTTTAGAGTTAGTTAGTTTGTTAGAGGCTCTAGCTAGAAATTAGTGTTTACTATAGGGGGTTTGCACCAAAGAATCTTCTAGAAGCCCGCCTAAAGACCTAAGTACCATCTACCCTAACCAAAATCATATTCTAACCCCAAGGGCATTTTTGTCCCTAACCCAAAAACCCAACCTATTTAAACTAAACCCTCCCTGCCCAAGCAACCACTGTTCATCTCCTCTCTTCCCATCTCTTTTCTCTCTTCTTCTTCCCCACTTTCTCTCCAACGAGCCCTCATCTTCCCTCCAATTCCTATCTCTCTTCCTCTCTCTTTCTCCTCCCCAGAATTCCCAATAGTAGGCCAACCCCAGCTAAAACTCCAAGACTGATCTGCAACGGAGGAGCCCTACTGCTGAAACCCTTAGTTACTATCGGTTCTCTGTTGTTTTCTCTCTTTTCCTTCTACCTTCAATCGATCAAGCAAGTGCCCTATGCTGATAGTCTAGATTGCATGTTTTCCTTCTTTGATTTGCAATTACAATTACAATTGCAGTATATATATGTTTAGATCGATCTTTGAGCTTGTCTGATTGGTTTTCTTTGGCCATTGATGGATGGGGTTAGCTTATTTGGATGATCAATGGCCGGTTGATGATGGATGGATGATATGGGAATGTTTTTATTTTTCGATTATACTTCTGTAATGGTCTGAGGAGAAATCCAGGAGAATTGGGTCATTGTAATAAGTTTCCGGAGTTGAAATTGTGAAAACCCATTTTGCTGCGTCGAGATCAGGACCGAGGTGGGACCACCTTTGGTAAATCAGGACCCTACCTCCGTTTGAGGGGCCCTGGGCGACCATGGGGGCGGGACCTGATCTGGATTTTTGATCAGAGGTGGGCCACCATCCTTGTGCATAATGAAGAGGAGAAGTTGTGTTCTGTCACAAAACTGAGTTCTGTAACAGAACACAACACTGATGGGGGAGCATGGACAGAGCTCAGTGATGGCCGAGCTCAGCACTGATCGAGTCCAGCGATGGCCGAGCTCAGCACTGGCAGAGCCCAGCGGTTGCCGAGCTCAGTACTGGCCGAACTCAGCGATGCCTGGATTCAACGCTAGCCGAACTCAGTGTTCTGCCGAGCACAATGCTCAGTTTGAGATCCGCGTTTTAACCGAGCTCAGCGTCTAGGCCGAGCTCATCGTCTGGGCCGAGCTCATCGTATAGGCCGAGTTCAGTGTTATGGCCGAGCTCAGTGTTCTACCTAGCTCAGTGCCAGACCGGGCTCCGGCTTAGCCGAGCTCAGCGCTTAACCGAGCTAAGAGCTTGACCGACCTCAATGACTGGCCGAGCTCAATGCTTTACTAAACTCAGCTGGGTGACCGAACTGAGCTACGCACTTTGCCGAGCTGAGCTGGGTGACCGAGTTGAGTGTTCAATTGAGCTCTAATGCTTAGCCGAACTCCGAGATGGATTCCGAAAAGGCCGGATTCCAACAAATGAGACTAGAACCTGGGACATTCCCTTCAGCCAGAATTCTTAGTGTGCACGGTCAACTACCCAGGCCAGGGGATTAGCCGAACTCACAGGAAGTCCTGGACAAACAGGCTTTGCCTGCAGGGTGTTCACTTCTCTGATCCCAGTGTGCCGAGCTGACCACCAAGGCCAGGAGGTCGGCTGAGCACACTGTGTACAGTGACACTTTCCAGATTCTAATTTCTATTGTTGCAATCATATGTAGGACCCATTGACCATCCAACTAGACTTCCATCACTATGCCAACCACAGGTCGATGGTGTGGCTCAACCTCGACTCGTGGGGTCCACTAATTAAGGTCCAGGTTACGTAATTTAAGATGATTCTACCTTTATACATTACCAAGTGATGCACATAACTTCTGAGCACCAAACACAGTATTCTTTAGCATCTGTGGTTTCACTTAAAGATCGAGTTACCTGAGATAGACCTGAATCTGAAGTGGATCATTTACTTAAGTTGGACTGTTGATATCTCCCATTGATCATTGTACTTGGAGATTCATCTCCCTCATATTATTATTGTCACTCTATTGTCCTTATTATTGCATATACCTGTTAATTAAATGGAAAATGGAGGACCCGGACCTAGGACTACTTAGAGGTGACCCGGTAATATGATTGGGTGAACATCGACCCGGGTGGCCTAAGTTTTGATGAGAATTACCCTAGACTGGAGAGGTTAGATTGTATGGGCTTGTGACCCGTTATAGATGTAAATGGATCATATGTTATTGAGCATGGACTTGTATCTCATATGGACTGTTATAGACCAGGCCATGTATTTGGTGGGCCTTGGTATAGATCCATTGACTGGACTTGGGCCTGGATTATGATCCATGGATACTTGGACCTCTTAGGGACTTTGTTAGGACCTTGTTCACGCAAGGCAAAGCCTAGATAGATACAGACCTTCTTATTTCCTGAGTCGGCATAGACATTCACTCAGTTGATCTAAGCTCAGCCAGTTGGACTGATCATCACTGGTAGGAGCTATTGAGAGTGTTGTGTGGCTATCATGATGAGCACTATTGAAGACGGACGGTGCAATACCAAGTCCGGTCTCAGTGTGTGTTGATGGATGATGTTATTTGCGGGGCTAGATAATCCCCAGCACAGTGAGATTTTCCCCGCCGCGACTGTGTTCAGTATGGGAGGGCCGCGGCTGGATATCCCGTGGTATCCAGCTTGTGTGAGTGTGCCATTTTGTGTAGGTTTATTATATTATGTTTATTTTGATTCTATTTGTTTATCTTGCTCAATTGCCTAGGATCTGTAACATTGCTATTCTCCTAACTTTACTACTGTCTCTACTCATTTGATGCATACATTCTATGTTATTAGCATACTGCGACTTGCCATATCTGTAGATCTGATCCACTCTTGGTGCTTAGGTGTTGACCCCAAGTTCGAGGGTGATACGTACGCACTCGTTGAGGTGCCCGTAGTAGGTGACTACGGATGGGGACCGACCGACCAAGAGGTCGAGCCGGAGGGTGGAGAGCCGGCACCAGTGGCAGGGGTTTGAGTGTCCTTTTATTTGGGTTGTTGAGAGATTTTTTATAGTGAGCTGGGTAATGTTGGAAATATGTAATTAAACCTTGATTTTTTTATCACTTGTCATTTTTTGGCTGGATAAGCCCGTTATACATGATATGACTTTGATGATACCTTATGCTTCCGCTATTTCATTATTTGCTTCCGCTTAACTCATTATGCTTCCGCAATTTAACCATTGATGAGATATTGTTCAAAAAGTTTTAAATTGGACCTCACTGCGGACCTACGATCTTGGAAGTTCTCGGATTTTCCGGGAAGTAGCGCGCCAATTCGGTACTTTGACGGTTTTCTCAGTATCCGGGATTGGGACGTTACACAAAGCATTAAAATAATTGAGCATTTTTTCCTTTATATTTCAGCATTGACTCCCGCTGCCTTGAATGGATATCTCTCGAGCATACCAGTGTTGAATGGCTCGAGTTTTTCAGATTGGAAAGATGAACTTTTATTAACCTTGGGTTGCTTAAACTTGGACACTGCCATAATGGAACCCAAACCCGCTGATCTTACTGAAAATAGCTCTCAAGCTGCGAGAGCATCTTATGAAAAATGGAACAAGGCCAACCGTCTAAGTCTAATGATGATAAAAAGATCCATAGCTAAAAATATCCAGGGATCTATACCGGATAATGAAAATGCAAAGGCATATCTCGAATCTATGGAGCAACAATTTCAAGCGTCTGAAAAGGCTTTGGCAGCTACTTTGATTGCCAAATTATCTTCAACGAAATATGATGGATCCAGAGGTATTAGGGAACATATCATGGAGATGAGGGATATAACGGCCCAACTAAATTCTTTAGAAATGATAATTTCTGAGAATTACATAGTCCAATTTATTTTGAACTCCTTACCCCCTCAATTTGGGCTTTTCAAAATTTCATATAATACTCATAAGGAGAAATGGACTACGAATGAGTTGGTTTCAATGTGTGTCCAAGAAGAAGGTAGACTTAGGCAGGAAGGACAGTTACACAAAGTAAATTTAATCTCCAACACCCATTCGAACAAGAAGCAATATCCCAAGGGCAAGAAAGGTCTGAAAAAGAAAGGCAAGAAACCTGCTTCGACTGATCAAGTCGGGAAGAAAGATACTGAACCAAGGTGCTTCTTCTGCCGCAAAAATGGACATCTGAAAAAAGACTGCTTGAAGAGGCATAAATGGTTTGAATCTAGAAGTATAAATAATTCTTTTATTTATTATGAAATAAATCTTTTAGATGTTCCATTAAATACTTGGTGGATTGAATCTTGTGCCACTGTTCATGTGGTAAATTCCATGCGGGGCTTTCACTCAAGCCAGAGTCCAAGTAATGAACAAAGAAAAATTTTAATGGGCAACCGACTGGAGGCTGATGTGAAAGCTGTGGGGACTTGTAGACTGATTCTTGAATCCGGATTTCAGTTGGACCTAAATACCACCTTTTATGTTTCAACAATAAGTAGAAATTTAATTTCTTTATCTAAACTTGATTTGGAAGGTTATACCTTCTCTTTTGGACAAAATACTTTGAGTATTTATAAGAATAAAGTTTTAATCGGTGGTGGTATTTTATGTGATGGTCTTTATAAATTGAATCTGGATCCATGTTTTGCTAGTTCCTTACTTACCTTGCTTGAGAATAATATAAGACTCCGACCCCCAATTCCTTTGTTTAGCGTTGTTTTAATTATGGTTTAACTTTTTAAGTGAGATTAGAGTTGGTTTGACTTTAACTAGATTTTTCATAACTTTGGAGAGTTTTGAGGACCGTTGACTTTAGTTTGACCCGGCCTTTTTGTAAAATGTATTTTTGATAGAAATTACTCTTGATTTCTAAAAATCCCAAATTTTATTTATTTTGATCCATTTTATTGTTATAAACAACTTTCATGTTTTGACCATTTTGGTTTAATGCTCAGAAATCGCGTTATTCGAAAAAAAGGGGCAAAATGACATTTTCACTAAATCTGGCCATAAATTTCGTAAACTTCAAAAATTGGGGAAAATATACTTTTTGGAAAGTAAATATTTCTTTGATCGATTTTGTCTTCTTCGTCGATCTCATTCAGGACCCACAAATGTTAGTTTAGCCCTTTAGAAATGTTGGGGCCCATGGGACCCAGCCCACTTACTATTTATAAAACCACATGGGTTCTTCTTCTTCCCATATTCATTTCCCTGCAACATTGGGGCTATCTAGGGTTTTCTCTCCCAGCACTTTCTCTCTCCTATTTGAAACTTCTCTTCTTGAGTGCTAAATGGAGGATTGATCTCCTAATCCTCTTCTCCTCTCTCTTGGCTTTCCAAAGACACCATTTTCAAAGGATTTGAGCTAGAACAACCCTCTTCTTCAAGCCCTTCTTCTTCTTTGGTATACCAAAAGGTTAGCAATGATATTTCTTGCTTGAGATTCTTGTTTTTCAAACCATTTAGAGTGTTTTCTCCTTTCATGCAAAGGGTTTTCTTTGAGATTTGCAATGGATTGATTTTCTAGGGCTTCTTCTTGCGCTATTTTGGGGGTTTTGTGATTTTGGAGCTTGGGACTATAGGAAGACCATTTTGGAGTGTTTTGTCCCTCATCATGACTTGAGGCAAGTAAATATTCAGTTAATGTGATGTATATGATTGTTTACAAGTATTGCTCTTCTTTTAAAAGCTATGATCTTCTACCTTAGTTCATTGATTTAGTCTTGAAATGTTTAAGCAATGATCTATGTTTATTGCTCTTTAATTTATTGTTTCAATAATCTGAGATTTTATTTAGTAATGAATTATTCTTGGATTTGATATGTATATTTCAGATTTCTATACATTGATGGATAAAAGATATTTTGTTCTTGTTTGAATCTTGGAATGGATGGAAGAGATTAGTGTATTAATGATTTAATGGAGTTTTGTTAAGGCTAAGAGATGTCCATTTTATGTAAAAATGTATATGGAATAGAAGGGGGGATAAGGAAAATCAAAGAAGAAGAAAGGAGTGCAATCTGCACTCAGCTCGGACCTAGCCAGAACTGGGTCCGCTCCAGCGGACCAGGTTCTAGGAGGGGTCCGCTCGAGCGGGCCCTGGGCCCAGTTCTGGGCCCTTTTCCGGGCTTATTTTGGGACTGTTTGAGGCCTCTTTTTCAAGTTTGTTTAAGGCTCGTTCCAGCCTTCTTTCTCTTATGTTTTGAGGACCATTTAGTCCCTAATAATGTGTAGAAGTCCAGGAAAGATTTGGATAAATTATGATACTTGAAAATTTGTGAATTGAATGGGGAACATGAGAGAAAGTTTTGATATGGGATTTTACCCGGAAATCTTTTAGTCTTAAAGCACACTTATTAATCTTAAGTGTTATGGATTTTCATTGGTACCAAACTTATTATTGTAAATTAACATTTAGATATTAAGTGTGCATTGGGACTTTCCTCATTAAGACATTAATTCATCATACACTATTCTATTCCATTCCAAGTCAGTATGTGTTCTTCGGTAAATTAATTTGAAAGGATTTAAGTGATTTCACAACGTTTGTAACCTCGGTGATTTGAAATGAGTTTAAGTGGTTCTCCATGTCTAATTTATGTCAGTAAAGGCTACTCATTTGTTCTGTCTGAATTCATCAGTCTGTATTTGTTTGAAGAGTGGTCTTTTATCGATTTCATAATTTGTAATATCCTTATAATTAGAATTGTATCGGTTTTACAATCGTTTTGAAATAGATTTGTGTGGTTCGCCATATAGATTTGTATACTTTTCTACAAAAGGATTTGAAGTAGATTTGAGTGGTTCGCCACATTCGGAAAATACATCGATAAGACTACTCATCAGTTTTGTTCGGATTTGTCAGAATATTCAGTGTATAATTGTTTAGTAGTAGTCATTTTTATCGATTTCAGAAATGAATCATTATTATGATTTGATTCGTATCGGTTCGGGTTTTGAAAACTAAAGGCACCATTAAGCTTAGGTCACCTTGTCGGGCTGATCACCCGGCTTGGGATCTTTAATTTATCTGCCAGCTGCAGCTTGGACTCTGGTTGTACCGACCATGGCAACGGTTTTGTTTGTTCCGGTCCCACATGTAGTGGCTACGAGTCTGTTTCCGGTTCCACGTGTAGTGGCTACGATTCTGTTTGATAACTACTTTGTTCGTTCCGGTCCCACGAGTAGTGGCTACGATTCTGTCTGCTCTTGTTACTTCGATAATAGGAGAATATAGTTAAATGTGGATGCCATTGTTTTATTCGGTTATAATTCAGAAAATGTACTTTATTTTATCGGTCTTCGTATTTAGATTAGAAATGTATGGTGTTCTTCAAATTATCAACAATTTAAGAATCATCTCTTTATTTCATCAATTATTATTATTTAGACTCTCAATTGCTTTATAAATTCTGTCATTTCATTATCTGTTTTATTCTCTTGCCAAACCGTTGTGTCTGACCCTGTTTGTTTGGTGCCAGATTTCTCTCTTATGGCTTTTCAGATGGTTTGAGCGGAGGAGGTGGTAGAACCGCCGGTCGGACGTGAGTGGCCGTCCAACGATATCACATAGATGTCGTTTTTGGTGCTAGAGTTCGTATCTAAATGTTGGGGGTATTATTTCTATTTAGTTGGATATTTTTTTGTGTGGCTTTGTTAGCATTTTTCATTGGGTTTGTAATTAAGATACTTGTTAATTGTAACTTTAATATATGTGGGAAATAAATTCTCCTGTTACTACCAGCTCAATGTTTTATGATTTATGATTTGTACAAGTTTGATTATAAGCCTTAATTTGATGGCTTTATGTTAATGGCTGAGTGCGACACGGAATCTGATGGCCACGGGCTCCGAGTCGCAAACACCATGATTAGCTTCTGCGAAATATTCAGATTGTGTAAAAATGTGTGACCCTCATCCACACGGATCTTGGGAAGTCAAAAGTTTTAATTAATTCTAAAATTTCGTATCCCTAGATCGGATCACTGCAGGGCCCGATTTTGGGGTGTGACAAATAATGTTATGAATGTTGGTGTTAAGAGAGGAATATTGAATGAAAATTCCTCGATTTTGTGGCATAAAAAGCTAGGACACATATCTCAAGAGAGATTAAAAATATTAGTAAATGATGGGGTATTATGAGCCCTAGATTTTACTAATTTTGGTGTCTGTATAGACTGCATAAAAGGTAAGTAGACTAAAGATGTTAATAAACATAAGGCCACAAGACGTTTAGAACCACTTGAATTAATCCACACAGATATTTGTGGTTATTTTTCTATGCCATGTTATAGTTGTCAAAAATACTTTATCACCTTTATTGATGATTTCACTAGATATGGATATGTCTACCTGTTATATGAGAAATCAGAATCTTTGAAAGCATTGAAATTTATAAGGCTGAAGTTGAAAAATAGTTAGACAAAAAAATAAAGGTTGTGATATCTAATAGGGGTGGAGAGTATTATGGGAGGTATGATGAATCGGGTCGGGTCAAAATCCTGGCCCATTTGCTAAATTCTTAGAAAGTCATGGCATTCGTGCTGAATATACATTGCCTGGCTCCCCGCATTAAAACGGTGTGGCGGAAAGACATAATAGAATGCTTATGGAAATGGTACTGAGTATGTTAAGTAATTCTAAATTACCTGACTCTATGTGGAGAGAAGCCCTAAAAACAACTGCATATATTCTAAATCGTGTACCCACTAAGGCTGTTCCTAAAACTCCTTACGAGTTATGGACAGGTAAGAAGCCAAGTTTAGGACATCTGTATGTTTGGGGTTGCCAGCGTAAGCTAGAATTTATAACCCACAAGAGAGGAAATTGAACCCTAGGACTATTAGTGGGTATTTTATTAGATATCTTGAAAGGTCCAAAGGTTTTAGATTTTACTGACCTACTCATACCACTAAAATTATTGAAATCGGTAATGCCAGATTCATAGAAAATGATGACATTAGTGGGACCAATGCACCACGAAATGTGGTATTTGAAGAACATCGGATACCCATTCATGTGCCAATTAAAACAGTTAGAGTTGGTATTCCAAATGACTTCGTTCAGAACAATACGATGGAAACACAACCTATCATACCAGATGCACCACTAGATGAGAATGTCACTCTTAATGATATGATTGAAGATATTATTTATCCGAATCAAAATTTAGCGGAACCAGAAGTTTTAAGAAGATCCCAAAGATCTAAGAGGTCTGCTATATCGGATGACTATATTGTTTATCTTCAAGAATCTGATTTTGACATAGGCATTCAAGAAGATCCGGTAACATTTTCACAAGCCATTAAAAGAAAATGATTCGAATAAATGGATTGATGCCATGCACGAAGAGTTAAAATCCATGTCAATAAATAAAGTCTGGGATCTCATTGAATTGCCTCAAGGTTCTTCGACTATAGGATGTAAATGGATCTTTAAGACCAAGCGAGACTCAAAAGGCAAAATCAAACGATTTAAGGCCAGACTTATAGCTAAGGGATTTACTCAAAGGTAAAATATTGATTATAAAGAGACTTTTTCACCAGTTTCTTCGAATGACTCTTTTTGAATCATAATGGCATTAGTAGCTCATTTTAATTTAGAGTTACATCAAATGGATGTGAAAACAACGTTCTTAAATGAGAATTTATCTGAAGAGGTATATATGAAACAACCAAAAGGATTTGAGGAAAAAGGCAAAGAAAAACTAGTTTGTAGATTAAAGAAATCTATATATGGGCTTAAACAAGCCTCAAGGCAATGGTATATTAAGTTCAATGATACCATTACCTCCTCCGGGTTTAAGGAAAATATTGTTGATCAATGTATATACCTGAAGATCAGTGGGAGCAAGTTCATTATTTTAGTCCTATATGTAGATGACATTCTACTTGCTAGTAGTGATCTTGGCCTACTACATGAAACAAAAGAATACCTTACAGAGAACTTTGAAATGAAAGATATGCGTGAAGCATCTTTTGTGCTTGGAATCGAGATTATTAAATACAGATCTCGAGGACTACTAGGACTTTCACAAAAGGCCTATATCAATAGAGTTCTTGAATGATTCAATATGGAGAACTGTTCTGGAGGGAAAGCACCTATATTCAGAGGTGATCCATTCTCTAAGGATCAATGTCCCAGAAATGACATCGAGAGAAGACAGATGTATGACATTCCTTATGCTTCAGCAGTAGGAAGTCTTCTATATGCAGACTTGTACATGTCCAGACATCAGTTTTGCAGTAGGCATGCTACGAAGGTATCAATCTAACCCTGGCATGATACATTGGAAGGCAGGAAAGAAAGTTGTGAGACCCCACCCTTGGTGGGCCCTCAATGTGAATTTGAATACTATATATTAGCTTAAGTATTTTAATTATATTAATTATGGTACTTAGTGAGGGTAGTTATGTATTTTCCTAGGGTTAGCCTGGTGGTGTAATTAGTAGAGTCAATAGGGGGTCTTTTGTTATTTTTAGAGTTAGGGAGTTTGTTAGAGGCCCTAGCTAGAGTTTTGTATTTACTATAGGGGGTTTGCACCAAAGAATCTTCTAGAAGATCACCTAAAGACCTAGATACCCTTTACCCTAACCCTAATCCCATTCTAACCCTAAGGGCAATTTTGTCCCTAACCCAAAAACCCAACCTATATAAACTAAAACCCTCCCCTGCCCAAGCAACTACTGTTCATCTCATTTTCTTTTCTCTCAAGTTTCAATCTCTTTTCTCTCTTCTTCTTCCCCAATTCTCTCCAACGAACCCTCATCTCCCCCTCCAATCTCTCTTCTCTCTCCCTCGCCCCAGAAATCCCTGACAGAAGGCCAGCCGAGACCGGCCTGCACCATAAGAGCTACTGCCGAGACCTTTTCTCTTTTTCCCTGTGGTTTTCTCTCTTTTCCTTCTACCTTCAATCGATCAAGGCAAGTGCACTGTGCTGGTAGTCTAGATTGCATGTTTCCTTCATTTGATTTGCAGTAGAATTCCAATTTGTAATATATATGTTTAGATCGATCCTTGAGCATGTTTGTTTGGTTCCTTTGGCCATTGATGGATGGGATTACCTCATTTGGATGATCAATGGCCGGTTGATGATGGGTGGAGGATGTAGGAATGATTTATTTTGCTTCTGTAATGGTCTATGGAGAATCCCAGAAGAATTGGGTCACGGGAATGAGTTTCCGGAGATGGAATGACAAGAACCCATCTCGCTGTATTGAGATCGGAATCGAAGTAGGACCACCCTTGGTAGATCAGGACCCTACGTCTATGTGAGGGGGGCCTGTGCGACCATGGGGTGCTACTTGATCTGGATTTTGATCAGAGGTGGACCACCATTCCTGTGCTTAATGAAGAGAAGTTGTGTCCTGTCGCAGAACTGGGTTCTGTAACAGAACACAACACTGATAGGAGAGATGGACAGAGTCCAGCGATGGCCGAGCTCAGCACTTGCAGAGCCCAGCGGTTGCCGAGCTCAGCATTAGTGCAGCTCAGCAACTGCCGAACTCAGCACTTGCAGAGCCCAGCGGTTGCCGAGCTCAGCGTTAGCGCAGCTCAGCAACTGCCGAGCTCAGCACTGGCCGAACTCAGCGATGGCTGGATTCAACACTAGCCGAACTCAGAGTTCTGCCGAGCATAATGGTTAGGATGAGATTCGCGTTTAGCCGAGCTAAGTGTCTAGGCCGAGCTCAGTGCTCAAAGCCGAGTTCAGTGTTACGGCCGAACCCAGTGTTATGGCCGAACTCAGTGTTTTACTGAGCTCAGCGCCAGACCGGGTTCCGTGCCAGACCGGACTTCGAGCTTAGCCGAACTCAGTGCTTAACCGAGCTGAGAGCTAAACCAACCTCAATGCCCTGCCAAGCCCAATGCATTTTCCCGAACTCAGCTGGGTGATCCAACTGAGCTAGGCCCTTTGCCGAGCTGAGCTGGGTGGCCGAACTGAGTATTCAATTGAGCTCCATTGCTTAGCCGAACTCCGAGATGGATTTCCAAAAAGGCGGGATTTCAACAAAGGAGACTAGAACCTGGGACATTTCCTCCAGCCAGAATTCCTAGTGCGCACGGCCAACCACCCAGGCCAGGGGGTTAGCCGAACTCACAGGAAGTCCTGGACAAACAGGCTTTGCCTGCAGGGTGTTTTTCCTTCTCTGGACCCAGTGTGCCGAGCTGACCGCCCAGGCCAGGAGGTCGGCTGAGCACACTGTGTACAGTGACACTTCCCAGATTCTAAATTCCATTGTTGCAATCATATGTAGAACCCATTGACCATTCAAATAGACTTCCATCACTGTGCCAGCCACGAGTCAATGGTACGGCTCAACCTTGACTCGTGGGGTCCACTAATTAAAGTCCAGGTTATGTAATCTAAGATGATTCGACCTTTATACGTTACCAAATGATGCACATAACTTCTAAGCACCAAACACAATATTCCTTAGCATCTGTGGTTTTACTTAAAGATCGAATTACCTGAGATGGACCTGTATCCGAAAGTGGACCATTTACCTAGGTTGGACTGTTGCTATCTCCCTATGATTCGTGTACTTGGAGATTCATCTCCCTCATACTATGACTATCACTCTATTGTCCTTATTATTGCTTATACCTGTTAATTAAATGGAAAATGGAGGACCTAAACCTAGGAATACTTAGTGGTGACCCGGTAATCTGATTGGGTGGATCATTGACCCGTGTCTGTGGCTAGGCGGGCCCTTTTTATGGCCTAAGTTGGATGTGAATTACCCCTAGAATGGAGAGGTTAGATTGTATGGGCTTATGACCCATTATGGACGTAGATGGATCATATGTCATTGAACATGGACTTGTGTCTCATATGGATTGTTATAGACCAGGCCAAGTATTTGGTGGGCCTTGGTACGGATCCAATGATTGGAATTGGACTTGAACTATGATCCACAATTTGTATCGAGTACTTAGACCTCTTAGGGACTTTTGTTAGGACCTTGTTCACGCAAGGTAAAGCCTAGACAGACACAGACCTTTATTGTTTCCGAGTCGGCATAGACATTCACTCAGTTGATTTAAGCTCAGCCAGTTGGACTGATCATCACTGGTAGGAGCTATTGAGATTTGTTGTGTGGCTATCATGATGAGCACTGTTGGGACGGACGGTTGTGATGCCGGTTCCGGTCATTGTGGATGATGTTGATGATATTTTGCGGGGTTAGTAATCCCTAGCATTAGCTTAGGATCCCTACCGCGACTGTGTTCAGTATGGGAGGGCCGCGGCATAATATCCCGCGGTGACCAGCTTATGTGGATGTGCCATATTGTGTAGGTTTATTACTGTTATGCTTATTATGATTCTACATTGTTATCTTGCACGACTGCATAGTATATGTACCTTTGTTACTCTCTTAACTTTATACATGTCTCTACTCATTTTGATGCATACATCCTATATTATCTGCATATTGTGACTTGCCAGATCTTTAGATCTGACCCACTCTTGGTGCTTAGGTCTTGACCCCGAGTTCGAGGGCGATGCGTTCGCACTCGTTGAGGTGCCCGTAGCAGGCGACTACGGATGGGGGTCGGCCGACCATGAGGTCGAGCCGGAAGGTGGAGAGCCGACACCAGCTGCAGGGGTTTGAGCGTTCCTTTGTTTAGGGTTTTTGAGAGACATTTGTTGTGAGTTGGGTAGTAATGAAAAATATGTAATTAAACTTTGATCACTATACATTTAGGCTGGACTTCAGCCCTTCTACATTTGACATATATACGATGATACCTTATGCTTCCGCTATCTCTGTATGGCTTCCGCTTATAATACGCTTCCGCAATAATAACTGTTGTTACATTATTGTTCAAAAAGTTTTAAATTGGACCTCACTGCGGACCTACGATCTTGGAAGTTCTCGGATTTTCCGGGAAGTAGCGCGCCAATTTCGGTACTTTGACGATTTTCTCGGTATCCAGAATTGGGGCGTTACAAAAGTCATGAGATATTTACAAGGGACTAAAGAACGTATGCTCACTTATAGAAAATCTGATCACTTGGAAGTGATTGGATATTCAAATTCAGATTTTGCTGGGTGCCTCGATATGAGAAAATCTACATCAGGATATGTTTTTCTCCTTGCTGGTGGGGCCATTTCGTGGAAAAGCATCAAACAAACCACCACCGCTTCTTCTGGCCACATTTGAAGCTGAATTTGTGGCATGCTTTGAGGCTACTACTCAAGCTATATGGCTGCGGAATTTCATTTCAGGGCTTAAGATTATGGATTCTATTTCTAAGCCGCTGAAAATTTATTGTGATAACACCTCATCCGTTCGCTTCTCTAACGACGACAAGAGTTCCAGCGCTGCAAGACATTTTCAGATAAAATATCTTGTCGTTAAAGAGAAAGTTCGGGATCATCTAGTATCTATAGAGCAAATTAGTACAAGGCTCATGATAGCAAATCCTTTGACCAAAGCATTACCTGCAGAGGCTTATAATGATCATGTTACAGAAATGGGCCTCATTGTATTACCTTAATATATTTGGTTGAAATGGATAATGCTAGTTTTTTAGACACCTCTTTTTCATTGATCTATTTTCACTAATGATAATTCCATTTTCTTGCTTAATTTTGTGCACATTTAGTGAATTATTGAAAAGCAAGATTAATTTAATTTGGACCAACAAATAGGAATTTTAGATTTATCCTATTGTTTTTCCTCAATTTATGACTTGATTAAATGGAATTATTAATGTTGTGATACATGGAAGGAATTATGTCGCATTATTGATGTTTGACCGCCATGATCCACATTAATGATTTCATTTAGTTACTGTATATAAGACTTAGTCTAAACAAGACTGACTGGGCTGTTTTCTTTCAAACCACCTCTTAGTTACTCGTCGGGATTTTAAAATCTATTGAATCTAGTTGAGTCATTTTATAAAATATAGTTTTCAAAATAAAAATTAAAAAAAAGGTGGATTGCATATTGGTGGTTATCATGACCAAGTGGGAGATCACATGTATGTGGTCATTCGGACCAAGTGGGAGATTGTTAGACGTAAGTGGTCCCCATGACCACATGTCTAATAGTTGAAGGGCCCCACTTTAAGTCAACTAATTAGCTTTCCCCTTTAGTTTTGATTTAATTAAATCTTTCTTGGATTCAGTTTGGGTAAGCCCAATCAATCAAGATTCTTGGCTGACTAGAGGAAACTAAGGAAACTTATTGCTAATTGTTTTCTTTGATGGGACGAAATCTCTCTTGGATTATTTTAAAAAAGGGTTTTCCGATCCTCTTTCTTAACTCACGTAAATTGCAAAGTACCCATTAACTCTCACGCATCTTGGAGTGAGTGACACGGGAGAAAGGAGAAAACCCAAAAGCTGTTGATCTCGCAGCGGAGAAGGCTTTAGATCCATCCATACCTCATTGTCAAGATCATGGCGCAAGGTACGCTTTTAGTATTTTTAGATTATCCATTGTTAATGCATAGATCAAGATCCATAGGTTTGATTTGTATTGCAAACCATATTGGATCTTACATTATTGAGATGTTCAAACAGAGCCCAAGCCCTTCATATCCAAATCAAAGGCACCATTAGCAGTAGCACAGACGTTGTCATTTTTGTTATCTTTGCGAAGGAAGATAAAAGAGAACTTTTTAGAAAGAGAGAAGTACTTGGACTTTTTGGGTTGATGGTTTTTTTTTTTTGCAATCTTCTTGACACTGCCAAGGTCAATAGTGACGCAGGTATTGTGGCAGAATATGAGTACTAGGCTCAACGACGACCATGGTGCATTATAGCAAGGGTCAACGCCGACCTTAAAAAAAATGGTAATAAAAGAAGGGTTTTTGGGAGGGAGGGCTGGTTTGGTGTGAGTTTGGCTAAAGTGATCCTTTTGGTGCAATGATCACCTAAAGTATTATTTTGGGTAAAATCCTCAATAATAAAATTAATTTTATTTTAAGAAATAGAATGAAAAGAAAATAAAGGTATAAATGCCCCACCATCACCCTAGTAATTCAAATTCTATTATAAACAAAAGGACCCGTTAATAGACATTACGGCATATTCCATTCTTTCTCTTTAAAGCTGAATTTTGGTTGAGAGAAAAAAAACTCAATTTTGGCCTTAGAAAAAGCCATGTCAACTTCTTGGGGCCCATTTGTGAATGTGTCTCTCTAAAAATACATATGTAAATGTGACCCTTCTTGGAGCCCATTTGTGAATGTGTCTTTTTAAAAATACATATGTGCCTTTTCAAGAAAATGTGTCCCGTGGGTCCATTTGTGTGGATGTGATCCAATTCTAAGAGATGCCTTCCAACTCCAAAATGAGCAAAAATACAGCATTTTCTATAAATTAAGGTGATTTTCAAGTTTTTATATTAAAAGCACATTATCTAAGAGCATTTTCTTCTCATTTATTTTTACTTTGGTTTGAAGGGCAATTCCATATTTCTGAATTCTCTTTAATTTTATGTGTGCCTTTTGGATTATTAAATAAAAGTAATATTTGACGTGGGCTAAACTAATCTTTGGTGTGCCTTAACCTTATTATTAATTTTTATTTATTTTAGATATTATTTTTAACTTATAAATCAATTTATGCAGGATTTAACTATACTATCGCACATGGCATTTTCAATATTATTAATGATTTTATCTCTTTTTTCTAAGTTGATAATTAACTTAAATATTAACATTTATTAACTATTTCATTTGAATGATATTTAACACTACATTGCATTGCAAGGGCTTTCATCCTAGTAACTCATGAAAACCAAAACAAATTAGAACCACATTTTATTAGAGTGTGAAGTGTGGGATTCTCCTGCCGACTTGCTATATCAGTGCTTGGTCCTACTCATATAGAGATGTAAAACTATAATTTACCTAAACCATCCATCTCGTGAGTCATGCCACGTGTACGTCTAATAAGTTGTCGTCCTTTTTAAATAAATGGATAATAGCAGAATACCTACTTGTACTTTGCTCAAAATGCAGATTACCCATTGAACTTTGATTTTTTATACTAAACCTACATGAAGTTCTAATTAATTCACATGCAAAATGAACGGATTCTGTTAGTATTAACGGCGTATACGTATAAATGGCTTTTGGTGCATACGGGCGGCAACTTACTCGCCCAAATAGGTTATGAACGAGACTTATTTGCCCCCGAACCTAGCCTATAAAATGGTAATTAGCACTTTGAGTTCGTGAGCAGCTCTGAGTCATTTTTTTTAGCCATATCAAATGCATTCCTCTCAAAACTCATATACCCATTGTTCTCGTGGTCAAAACTCTCAATTTGATGGTGAAATTCGTTACTGTCACTACAGGCATAGGGCTGCTTTGAGAACTTCTCGAACATAGCGGAACATGGGGAGGAGGTTTCTTAGCTGTGCACTATATGGGATCATGCTTTGATCCATCTAATTGTTATTCTTGATGTCTGGTCAACCATGCTAGTATAAATGTATTTTTTTTTCAATTTTTTATCAAATCCAGCCGGTGTGTGGATTTCTTGAATGGGTTGATGGAGAAATAAAGCTTGTACCGAAGCTAGATAGGATTGATGTGTTGGAGAGGAACTGAAGTTAGCTTGTCGAAGGGAAATATGTTACCTACGTGTGTTGCTCGGGACTTGGGTTGGAATTGTGTTTGTGTTGTTCATGTGTTACCTACTGAAAGATTGGTTGCCTGTAGATGGTTGAATTGTGTTTGTGTTGTTCATGTGTTACCTACTGAAAGCTTGGTTGCCTGTAGATGGGTTGGAATTACCATGAGAAGCATATGTATCAGTTGGAATATAATATTATGAAAATGGGTTGGTGTTGTTTGTTTGTCAATGCATTCTTTGATTCCCTCTAATTTTTTGATGAACTTTAATTAACATGCAATAAGAAAACCCTAACTTGACAGGAAAATAGAAAACATAGATCATATACAAGAATATGATCTCTCTATTGCTAACTGATTTGGAAATGTTAGTCCCAACATAACAATAATATAGTTCAATAAAAGTCCTACTCCAAACAGTAAAAAAGAAATTGGGAACATCATCGTCCAAACAGTCTAAAAGAAACTTGATGAATCATCATCTATGATGCTCCATAAGCAGTAATACAACATCATCCAAAAAATGTTTTTTTTTTTTTTTTAAACAGAATCAACATAACATCTTTGTCAAGCTGTTGAGCTGCTTTTTTCGGCTCCAATCCTCCCTCTACCTCTGGGTGTTGATGTAGACCTCACTGCTTGTAACTTCCCTCTACTAACTAGTATTTCTTGTTGATGGATTTGGGTGTGAAGCTGGCATAGGCTGAGAAGAAGCTTGTCTAACTCTCCCATGTCAGGTACTGGGTGTATCATACTATTATATGCCCTCAAATACATCAGCAAGATTGTCGGAAAGGAGGGGCGGTTTCTCCCAACGTCGCCAACGAAGAAGAATCCTAGCCGCGAGCGAAAAAGGGGAAAATGATAAAAAACGCGCAAAGTCACGTCTTATATATAGAGGGGTAAATTCATCATTCCATCTTTTTCGTCATGGCTGCCTTTATTTACATTGTCATTAAAATACAAATAAATTTAGTTTAAAACGTTATTGTAAAAAGGATACTCTGCATTTTTAAGAAAGTAAAGATAGATATTCTGCTACTATCCCTTAAATAAAAAAAGGAAAAATGTAGACCCGTCCAGCAATCCGCAAACCTATATATACCAAGTCACGGGAAGCTTCACATCTCCCTCGCTCACTATCCTTTTCGAAGCACACGACCACCGAAAGTTACGAAGCGAAACGACTGCCGGCCATAACTTCCTCCGCTCTCTTCACTCTCACTCTCTCCACCTCCCGGGGCACGATAGCAAGATCCATTCATGGCTTCGTCTCCGTCTCCGTCTTTCATGTACGCTCTCCACATCGCCATGGCTGCTCTCTTCGGAGCTTCGATCATGGCGGTTTCCGCCCTCTACATCGACATGCGCGCCTTCGACCGCCTCATGCGCCTCCACGCAGCCACTGCGGCCTCAGCCTCCGAGGCCAAGGAATGCGAGGAGGAGGAGGAGGAGGACTCCAATGAGGAGGCGGATGCTGCTTCCGATGACGATCGGGGCACCGATTCTGGAATTTCCGATGCCGATGACGGAAATGAGGACATGATTTTCTATTTCAGGCCTTCTTCTTCTCTTCCAAGTCCTGGTCTTCCGCCGCGTTGGGCAGAGGAGGAGGAGGAGGAGAAGAGCGGCGGAGCAGTGCGGAGCTCTCGTGCGTCGCCGGATTCTTCTCTCCGAGCGGACTTGGTTCCTCCCGGGCTTCCGCCGCTACGGATCGCTCGGAATGAAGGTGACATTTTCCTTTTTTCTAGTGTGATTATGACATGTTGTAGTTTGTGCGCGTTTGGATTCCTGTTTGTGATTTGGAGCGATTGCAAATGTTAGAGAGGTTTTCTTTTTTCTTCTCCTTCTTTTTGTTATGGCTTGGTAGCTATTATAACGTTTTTTTTTTTTTTTTTCCTGTGATTTTGTGTGAAATCCGTCGCGAGAAGAAAGTCGATCTGATTTATATTGGGAAAGGAGGATGATCGCAATAGAGGCTAGGTTATTATGGTGTTTGAAATGATCTGTGCTGTGGTCACTATGGTGCTGACATAAGCAGACACCTGATTTAACATGAGTGGGCGCGCTTCATTTGATTTAAGTTGCTCATATGAAGTTGCATTTAAATTGGAGTGATGTGTTCGGTTTGATTTATCATGTGTGAAACATATGATGTTTTCTATCCGTGGACAGTCCATCAGTGGAGGAAGCTCTGCTTGGAGTGAAATTTGGGTATGTTGTTATGTAGGGAGGTGTCCATGTGATATGAGCAACCTTGATTACACAAAGGTGAGCCCGACACAACTTGAATAAGGTAGGATACCTTCTGTCAGCACTCAGCAGTGTAGGGATGGCAGCATGCCATCATTTCTCTTTATACATTGCTGAAGTTGGTATCTCTGTCAAATTGGGTGCATGTAACTGCGATCTAGACCCATTATATGTTGGGCCTTACATTGGATGGGCTGTGGTCTGAAAATCATTCCCTTTGTGAGGACTAAACTATGGATTTTAATCTGTAGTTTCAAGCACTATAATAGATAATTGATGTATGGGGTACCGGGTATTAGGTTACAAGCCATTCCTGCACTTGTGTGTGTGTGGGCATTTGTGATCTAATTGCTTTGAGATTAAGGGGTACTCTTAAAAACCACGATCCTAACAATTTAGTAGGAGGTTATTTAAGGCAAAGAGAATGGGTGATTAAGAAAAGAAGAGAACAAAGGTTCCAGTTAATGAGAATGTTATCAATCCGTATGACTATGATTGATCCATAGTAGGTTGCTTGGACAGAAATTTTGGATCTTGGACATATTATTATTATTGTTATTATTATTATTGTAACTTGTAAGTTCTTTTATTTACCCTGACATGCAAGAAACTAAGACCTTTTTAATACCCTTAGTCATGAAGGAATGATCTTGTGTGATTACCAACGGTGAAAGTTTGTGTGATCTAAACTGGTCACTATTGAAATCGTCAGTACAGAGTCAGAAGTTCAAATTTTACATTATCTGAAATTATAATGCACATAATTGAATGTAACTTATCTGAAAATAGATTCTTCCGCATATTCAAGTATGAAGGCATGAAAGTCTACAGTTAGGAAAATTTTCACACTTGAAGTAGTTGGAATGTTGGGGGACTTTTAGTGGGAGCACACTAGGAAGTAAGAAGAGTGCCTTCGGTAGGAAATTCTAACTATTGGATTTACAGATTATTCAGCTTAAGTTGCTTTATTAGCTTAGATTTTCCAGAAAAGGACACCCTCCTCTCTGTTATTATTACCTAGAAAACATATTTCTGTACTTCTTTGCCTTTAGATACCTCTGCATTATGTGTTTGACACTGACTTTTGTGCACCACATAACTTTTTTCAGGAACCATAACCAATAAATCTCTTAGTCATTCTGCTGCTTCCGGAACAAAGTTGATATCTGTTGGTGGGCCATCAACCCTAAAATCTTCAGCTAACGCATTTGAGAGTGTCAAATCATCTTATGAGGAAGGCGCATCACCCCCAAATGGAGAGGGAAACATTGTCGACTGTGATAATGGAAATGGAAAATTTTCACTGGTTGACTTTTCAAATGTCCATGTATGTGCATAACACAGCATCTCCTTTCAATGTTTCTCAGTTATGTTTTTCCTACTATTTCTTTGCTCCTGTTATTTTCTAAAGTGCATACTTCTGTTATATTAGTTAACATTCTCAGCATCCCTAAATGCATGCCCATCCATACAATTAATTTTTCTATGTTGATATCTGTTTTGTTCTATGTTAAGTATCAATTCATACTTAATATAAGTGATAATAATGTGATTTTTTCCTAAATGCATAAAGATAGTGAAAATACATACTGCATTAATAATACCAAAACCAGAAGAAAGCTAAGTTTCATCTCAGAAGGCATGCTGACCCAAGGATTGAAAACCCGTACTTGGGAACCGACTCAGTCCCCTTCAAGTCGGCCCGTCTCAGCCGAGTTGCACCTCAGCTAGTAACTTGTAGGCTATTTTATATTTTCACTATTTCATACTCTCCAAATGAAAGAATGTTAGTTAATTATGGGTTGAAAGCTAGATCTTTGTCATTGGCTTAGCTAAAAGTTGTACTACACCTCAGTTTTTTCATATGCAAGGAGGCCTTCTTTAGAACTTCTTGGGCATTGAGAGAAAAGGTTCCACAGTCTTAACATCCATTTCTAAGCTTTTCTTGTGGACTAAAGTACTGTGAAGAATAAGACTGTAGATGTGGCAACGATCTAGGTCAAGCCAGGTCAATGTTTCCATTTTTCAGCATATTTCACTTTTCGGCTGAGTCGGGTACAAATCCCTTGGGACTTAACTCGCTCAAGGTCGAGTTCGAGTCGCACTTGGCCGAGTTTGTAATCTTTTTGTTGATGTCACAACTTATGGTGCCCAAATACAGCGTGGGTATGGCAGGGACACGCCATTGACATGGCAAGAACACAATTTTTACACATAAAAAATGAAATGTCGGATACGGTATGACACAATATGTTGCCTATTTGAAGTGTTCAGGTATCATAGATCACAGCCATGTTTGCGCATGTTCCTAACATTACCATTTTGAAATTTGGATGCTGTGTTTGAATCTGCATGTTATGTTTGTTGTCTTACTATTGCTGAGGAACAGAATATTGTTTTGATACACAAGTCTTCTGGCGGCTAGTAAAGGACTGAACTTTGATTGTTGTTTTCTGGTGTGGCAGGATGCCAGTACAAATATCCTCGATTCTTCTGCTACTTCATTTGGATTGCTAAATGGTAAATGCGAGGCATTTGTAATCAGATCACATATGGGTCCAACTCATGGTACCCTGATGATGAATCCAGTTGTAGCTGATAATTCAAGGAAAGATCCTGAGGATGTTCCTATTCCACTTAAAGCTATACCCCATGGTATTGTTAAAAACTCATAACCTTGAAGAGTTCTGTGGTTGGAAATTTCATATTTATCTTTTGTACCCTTGAGTAACCATTATAAGGTGCATGCACTTCTACCTCTATTTTGAGTTCATGCTTCATAGACTGCATTACATATTAAGGTTGTGTTGTGTTCAACAAATATCATCAGATATTACTATAAAATAAAATCTACGACTTTAATTACTAAAAAGAAAAGAGAAGGCTAGGAACTTTATGCAGACAGCTGTGTGGTCTGCATCCTTAACCTCATTACTACATATACTGACTAAATAGGGATGCTTTTCATTAGAGTTGAACATTTTGGATGATGAGAATTTTTTTTACACACTATCAATTTTGAAAACAGAGCCGTCATGTATTTAAATATAAAACTATAGAAGAGTCAGCACTGGATGCCTCTTTTTGCATGATTTCAACATGACCTAGCTGACCTAAATACATGAATTTCTTCAATTGACACATTTGACTTATATCAGTTGAGTTTATTATGAATGTGGATTGAGTGCATTCGGGCTTTTCTTGGGCTGTAAATTTAATTATGATTACTCTCTCTCTCTCTTGTAAGATACCACTTACCAACCCAAAAGCTTAAGCTGATAGGTGGAAGGCCCAAACAGGTATATGAAGCTGTATCAAACCCATTACTTAGGCGATGTGGGATGTGGGACTTTCCCAACATTCCTCCTCATGTGCAGGCCCAACAGTTTTCATGGATGGGCCTGCCACGTGGGCTATACAAGAACAACGGGATTGGAACCCGCTCTGATACCATGTACCAACCCAAAAGCTGAAGCTGATAGGTGGAAGGTCCAAACATGTATATGAAGCTCTATCAAACCCATTACTTAGGCGATGTGGGGTGTGGGACTTTCCCAACATCTCTCTCATATGCTACTTAACAGGATCTTTTGTTGTTTTTTTTTTTTTCTTCTGAAAGCGAGATGTTTAATATGGACCAAAATAATTTAAAAGTTCAGGAGCAATTCCTACAAAATAGAACTATCGCATGTCTAGTGGCACCCCTGGTTCATGCGCTACGCTTGTGCTAGTCTGGCGGCGTCCACTGTACATCAAGGAAGCATATAGTCAGCAAGGTTTTCAAGTAGTTAGCAGATAGGATAGGGGGTAGTGAGTCCTTAAATACAATAGGATATGGTTGTTGTTTCTGAAACTTAGTTTGCACTTCAACACAGCTGTGCCTCCCATGCATCCAGGCAGTTCAGGTCTTGAAGTATCAATATACATCCATTTCCAGGGAAGGCTTCCCTTGGATTGAAGTGTTTGATATAATACTATATCGTCTCCCTCTATGATCGCCTGTTTTGCTCCAACCAAGATGAGGAGTTGGACACCTCTTGCCAATGCAACTGGCTCTGCTTCTAAGGGGCAAGAATCTGTAATCTGGCCGCATGTGCTGATACCTTAACCCCTGTGTGGAGTTGATGCAGTACGGACCAAGAAGAACAGGGCCCCCTAATGGGCCCCATCAAGGAATCTTTTCTATTAAGTTGATTTCCTTAATTAGATTGATTTGATTCAGTTAGAGAATAATTGATTTGATTCAGTTAGAGTGATTTTATCAATCATGTAGCAATTGCATTTTCCTTATTAGGCCATTCCTTTATTATAAATAGAGAGGAACTTGTGATTGAAAGGCATGCTATTGATAATAAAAAATATTCAGTGTTCTCGTGAGTTTCTTGGTGTTTCATCTAAGTGGCCTTAGGGCTCGATCACACCGTTGGAGGTGTTGGTCTTCATCGATCGCGTCTGGGCTTCACCAAGGTTCTTATGATGCCACCTATCCCTGCTGTTTGGACATTCAATGAGCCATCAAAGTTCAGCCTGACCTTATCAGGTGGAGAAGGGATCCATTTCTCGGATGGCAAATTGGCAATCCATTTCATTTTGAGGAAAGGTGTAGGGAGTTGGTGATGTTCCACTGTAGAAGAGAAAGAAATGATTTTTTGTATTATGATCCAGGGATCTAGGGGTTGTGGAGGTGAATAAGTATTCATTCCTTGCCTTCCAAATGTACCACAATATAGTCCCCAGTCGCTGGTCCTTGGGTGAGGCCTCAAACCAGAACCATTCGTGGAAAAAGGACATGTTGTTGGCTTTTTATGTGGGTGGGGAATTTGGCCCAGACGAGTTGAGAGAAATGGCATTAGCAGGATCTTTTATTCTGATTTTCTTGTTTAATAAATTTTTTCTGTAGATTCATTGTCATTAGTTATGTTGGCAATTATTTTTTTATTAGTTTCCAGTTTGATGCATCTGATTCATTGAAAAACTTTGAAATTGATTTTAGTGGCACCTAGTGGAGAAGAGGAAGAAGTGCATGCAATGATTCAAGAATGTTTAGCACTGCGGATGAAGTATGTCTACCGAGAAAATGTTGTTCCATGGATGAAAGAAACAATACCAGAATCAGATACTCCAAAGATGGACCATGACCCATTTTGTTTTGATGATGTTGTGCCTACTGCGGTGAGTTGTTTCTCAACTACTTTTTACTTTCATTCTTTGATCAAACAGAATGGGTAGTTCTCATCTACTTGTTACTTCCAATCTTTCATCAAATAGAATTTCATTCTGCTATGATTTCTTTGTGAATTTTTCTAGGGGTAACATTAAATCACTAATTGACTACTTGCATATGTTTAATGGTGCTTCTTTCATTTTGTTGAAACAGCATCATTTTCAGATGGACGATGGAGTTATACATGTTTATGCAAGTGAAGATTGTAAGCTCTGTGATTTTATTCTATTAGGAATTTGCAGCTTCATGTTACGTTTCTTTTGATTCTGTGAAGCTGTTATTAAGAGTGTAGTACATTGCAAAGCTTTGTTGATTTCTTCTTCTTATGTATATACTATATTTTAAATTATGATCATTCTTTACCTCTTGTGACTGTCATTTTAGCCTCTGAAGATCTTTTCCCAGTTGCAAGTTCCACAACATTCTTCACAGATATGCATCACGTACTTCGAGTTGTGTCTACTGGGAATGTCCGTTCTTCATGCCATCACCGATTGCGCCTTCTCGAAGAGGTGGGCATTTTCGATCATAGTTGTGTGTTTTATGTATGACAATCTACTGTGCTCATCTTCAGCTGTGAAGCACGGACACGGATACGATACGATACGGACACGCAGATACGCCATTTCTCAAAAAAGTAGGATACGATACGTCGGGGATACGTTGAATTTTTTTTTTAAATATTTTTTATAGGACTATGTAATAAAAATCTAACATCATTTCAATCAAAATAGCCATAATATCATTGATGTCATTCAAAGGAATGAACTTATTCATTTGCTAGTAAAGGGGCTCCAACGAAAACATACCAGAAAGGATGTAGCTTACCAGAACATCAAAACACACAAATTCCAATCCAAACAACACAACAAAACTTACCAGAAAATCAGCATTTCATATCATTCCATTCTATATACCTTTCTAAAAACAGAAAAAACCCCTAAAAACCCTTTCAAAAATTATATATACCTTTATGAAAACAGAAAAAAAAAAACACTATCATCTCAGACACAAGTCACACAACTGATGAAGCGGTAGAGAAAAAGGAAAAAAAAAAAAAGGGAAAGAAAGAGGGAGAAAAGAACCTGACAGGCGCTGGTTCTCCTTTTCTGCTTGGAGCCTAGGACTGCCGAGGATAATCTTTCAGTGAACAAGCTGAGCGGCGGCGAAGGTGGCAGCGGCGAAGGTGGAGAGGCAGCTAGGCGATGGTCGGAGGAGTGAGGCGATGGCGAGGTGCGAGCCCTAGCTTCTCTGCTTTCCCTTCTTCTTCTTCTTCTTTTTTCCCTTCTCTTTCTCCTCTCCCCCCTTCTTTTTATTTTTTCACTTAACGTGTCCCGCGCTGTCCGCCAATACCTTTTTTTTATATATAAATCAGATACGCTCCATGCGTATCCCAGTTGAATTTAAGGCGTATCCGTGTCCGATACGCCCGGGATACGGATTTGGGGCCCTTTTTCACGTGTCCGTGCTTCACAGATCTTGAGTCATGTTACCCTTAAAAAAAAAGACTACTTTCTATGTTCTTTGTTTTTAATCAATATATTATATATTCGAAATGATATCGATAATAATTGTCATACATCTGTGTGAGATCGAAACCTTCATCCATTAGGCAGTACCATGAATGGGCCATGCCTAAAAATCACATTAATCAGAGAATCCTATTCCTCGGTGCAACTAACTGTTACAGAAGAAATGGACTATCAATTGAACTTTTATTTCTTCGTTTGTTATCAATGTATATCTTTTGAAATGATATTGATAGTAATTTTCATACATTTGTGTGAGATCCAAATTGTTCATCCATTAGGCATTACCATGAATGGACCATACCTAAAACCCACATTGATCAGGGAATCCTAATTCGCTGGTGAGACTAACTGTTAGGGAACAAATGGACTATCAGTTGAACTTTTCCTTTTTATTTTTCAAAATAACCATTTCCTTTCCTCAATGCCCTCCAATGTCTAAACATAATAGTGTCTGTATTGTACCTGAAAACATCACCCATAATGCTTCAAACTGGATGATATATTTTAGGTAAAAGAATTGGATGTCATTAGAACTCTGTTTTCCCCCTTTTTTGAACAATAACCCACTTTTCTTTCCTCAAGAATCCTTATATAAAAAAGGTTAAGTTTCTCTGCAATTGTGATTTTTAGGCTGGCCCATCCAACATAGGGCATCCAGCATACTGGGTGGTGATGCGTTTGAGTCTAATACACGTACGTTGCATGTATGGAATATATGTGGATTTTCCTCTCATGAGCACCTTCTTCGAGCACCAGATGTTTTTGGCCAGGTGGGACCCACTATGATCCATCCAAGCTCGTCATCTGCTAGCCCTCCCCCCCACCCCCACCACCAAAGGATGAAAAAAATAAGAAAAGAAAAGAAAACGAAACAAATACCATGGATCCCATGGGTTTTACACCAATCTAAATAAAATTGACCTTTGGATTAAACATGTAAAAATGGATGACTTTTAAAACCATTAAAATTGAGGGCCATGGATCCAAGGGGTTAGGATGATTTGATGGACTTGAGATTTTGCACAGAGGTATGGCCCATCTAGAACTTTCAATTCCCCACCTTCTCCCTTGATTGGTTGGGCCCTAGGTGGGCCCCACAAGGTTGTGTATGATAAGGACGCGCAGCTGAGGGGTGGCCATATATATGTACGCATGTATATATTATGCATCTGTATGTTGTATTTATGTATATATAATTATATATATGCATACTGTCCTTTATTTGTTAGTGTTGATACATTGTAATTATACTTGGATGCCATGCAGAAGTTCCGTCTCTATTTGTTAGAAAATGCAGATCGGGAGTTTTTAGCTCAGAAAAGTGCACCTCATCGTGACTTCTACAATGTTAGAAAGGTTGATACACATGTACATCACTCCGCATGCATGAATCAGAAGCATCTTTTGCGTTTCATAAAGTCGAAACTAAGGAAAGAGCCTGATGAGGTACAATATGGATTTCTTTTGTAGTTATTATGTCAGTGTGAAACAGTTGCATGAGTTTTAACTGTCCTCAATCAATCTACCTAATTATATCCAGGTATCACTTAACCTCGAAATAGCTTCTTTTATGTCTACTTTTTATGTTGCTGCTTTAGTACTATATGCTTTGTTGATTCCATAATGCAGGTTGTCATATTTCGAGATGGAAAGAATCTTACTCTTAAAGAGGTTTTCGAAAGTCTGGACTTGACGGGGTACAGTTTTGGATATCTTTCTTTTCCCATTAATTGTGTCTCAATAGTATCATATGGAATTCCCTGCCTGTATTAGAACAAATTTTCTCTTTTCCTTGCTATGGGTTTTTGCTCTTTGGCAGATATGACCTAAATGTTGATTTGTTGGACGTGCATGCGGACAAGAGTACATTCCATCGGTTTGACAAATTCAATCTCAAGTACAATCCTTGTGGACAGAGCAGGCTGAGGGAAATCTTCTTAAAACAAGACAATCTTATCCAAGGTTTGGGCCTAAAAACCATGGATTCGATGATCCCTTTGAGGGTCTCGATCCTCCTTTATATAGATGCATTGTTTCTATATAATTTACAGTGATTACATCCATTCTAATCTAATTATATCTCCGAATAAGGCAATAAATAAATTTACATAGTTGTACACACGTGAGGTCTTTGACCAAGTAATTGGGCCTATTTGAAGTCGGCTGTGACCCACTTAACTTAACACATTTATCATCTGATATATTTATGATGGAATTAGTTACTCCCACTTTATCTTTTCTACTTTTTTTTAACTTGCATTCCTATTGAAACAAATCTCTCTTTTTTTAATAATAATTTCAGGAAGGTTTTTAGCAGAATTGACGAAGGAAGTTTTATCCGACCTTGAAGCAAGTAAATACCAGGTTTGGATATTTGATGGGCTTGGACTTATCTTTTTTTTTTTGTGTGTCTGTGTGTGTATTAACTTACTTTGTTCCACTGAGATCTTGTATGTCAAATTGTCCATGTCTGTACTTTATCTGTATTTATTATTTAGTCCAGCAGCATCCGTCCAGCTTATTGTACATGTCTGATGCTGCTGGAAAATTTTGCGTTGACAGCTTCCATTGATTTTCATTGCAAGGCAAGATTATTCTCCAATGACTAAAATGTGTTTTCTCCTGCAAGGCTTTAACTGACAGTACATCTCGTTATATTGTTGAGTAAATCTGTCATTCCGGCATCCAACTATATCAATATTCAATACATACCATTGGATCAAATCCTTACTACAGAGTGTGATTTAGGTAAATTTTCAAGTGAGAATTGGTCATATCAACTCACATGTGGGGTCCACCATGATCAATCCAGCTCCTTTACACTGATTGCTCCTAGAAAACGTCACTCCAAATTGACACTCATAGGATAAATATGGACCGTTGGGTTTTAGCACAGAAATTCATACAAGGGGTTAAACATTGTTTATACTTTGAGGCCTATAAATCAAGGGTTGGGTGCTCTAAGGGTTTCCATTTTTCCACCTCTATTCTGTATGTAGATCTTTCCATTGACTTCTCCATGATTCATGCCTCAAGGAGCCTCACATGGAGCCTGTTTGTGCCAAGATCCCAAGAACTTCTCTCTCAGTCCGTAAGTGCACATACAACTTGAGATTCAACTGAGTTACAAGTTAAGACTACATACATTTTAAATATTATAGAATTAAAAACATTAATAAAAATTACCATTCAAAAACAATAATAATAATAATAATAATAATAATAATAATAATAATAAACAATTGAGTTGCAATCCGTAAACTGTTAATGCTGGAGTTGGGTGGAGCTTGGTAGTGGTCAGAGTTGGGAATAGTTCTCAACTGATGTCGATAAAGTATCTGATTCAAGATTATAAGCGAGCGAATTGAAAGTTTCCACCATCTCACTCGAGTTGTCTTGACTGATTTTGTGACAACTTCACAAATCACCTGAGCTTGGATCAGAACTTCAACCAGAATTAATATTTCACCCGAGTTGAGCAAATTTTCACCTATTCAAGGTTGACTTACCTGGATCCTTTCCCACTTTTCTCTGTGTTGGATCGTGTGATGATTTCTTCTCACTGTTTATCCCCAGGATGGCTATTTTAATCACATATGACAACATGAATGAACGGCGGCTACTCTATGAACATATTTTCTAATGAAAAAAACATCTGATTTAGCCTGTTAGTAACTGGAATCGTAGTTGTTTGTGGAATGACTCAACCACCTTTAACAAACAAGAGAACCTGCAACATATTCATCTTTCTAGGAAGTAGTATGCATTGGCAATTTTTTTAGGAAGTGTTATGCATAAGATTTATGATGGGTTTTGTATACGTCTAACTTTTGTCGTCTCTGATGCTCCAGTTGGCCGAGTATAGAATATCCATCTATGGAAGGGAACAAAGTGAATGGGACCAGTTGGCGAGCTGGTTTGTTAACAATAAAATTTATAGTAAAAATGCAGTTTGGTTAATTCAGGTTGGTTTCACATTTCACTTTTTTGAATGATATCCACTGATATTTGATTTGATTTGAGTATTCTCTTTGCATGGTACTTTAGAGTATAGCTTATTTTGACACTTTCTTAATCGTTAAATGAGTCGTTATTAATGTTGATTATTTGTTGGATTTAGGAGAGGTGACTTTCTCTCTTCTGTTTCTGATGACTAATAAGTAAATATCATTTTAGTTACAACTAAGGAGTTGGGTTTTATTGAATTCCAATTTCCAAATAAAAAATTTAGAAATTGAGATGAATTTCCAATCTGTTGACTATAATATTGCGTTTTACTGTTCTAAGCAGTAGCAGGTCGAGAATTTATAAGCAGTTCTGCATTTGTTTGAAATGCTATTAGTACTAAAATATAAATGTGAACTCATAGGAGTCTACTTGAAGCAAAACAGTATCTTGTAGAAGTTTTTAGATGTTGAACAGGAACCCTTCCTTATAATCTGGTTTGTGCATCTACAACCCTGCTAAAAGCTTATGGGATCTAGTGTTTGTGTGTTCAAGAAGAAATTGTCAACCTGAGACCTGAAGATGTTATTATTTAGCTTTGGAGGGAGGGTTACTTCGATAAAGTTTGAGTTAGCAACCTAGACTATATATTTTTCAACTTTTTGTCCCACTACTAAGATTATTGAAGTGAAAAGATCTAGCATAACTTTACTTGGGCAAGTCGTCCGCCAATTTACTCCTTTCACAGGTCTGGAAACCTTTTAAGCCCCAAGAGTTGATGACTTTTGTTTGATGCGTCTCCAATAAGATTTTGATCATTGATATCTGTAAAGCTTGGAATTTTGCCCTCTCCCGTAATTGTTTCCTCTGTTGGGCTAATAAGCAGTCAATAAATTGCATTTTTTGTTGATTGACCCTTTGCTTTGGTTCTTTAGTCCAACTTCTTGTACCTTTTCTTAGTTGTTTGGGTTACATTGCCGACTTTTCACTCCCTTATGGATGAGTATCAGGTATTCTTGTTAGGAGGGGCCAAATTATTTTGGAAGTAATTGCATTTGCAATTGCTTAGTGCATGTGCAAATAGAATTAAGAGAATCTTTGATGGTGAAGGATCCTTATGGGGGCCTATCCTTGCATGGATCAAATTCCTGTTAATTGAATGGGGTATCGAAGGTGAGGAATTTCAGTAGCTAACATTCCACCGAAACTCGAATTTCTCTTTTGACGGGCCACGCTATAGAGCTAGCATTATTTCAAAGACCATGCAAATTGCAAGCACCATTAGGTGGTACAAAATCAACATAGATGGGAGCTCTCAAGGAAATCCCATGCCTTAAGGGGCAGGAGGAGGGATTAAAGACAGGAATGAAAACATGTATTATCTTTCTTGGGGCTGGCCAGGGTCAAAGATTCTTATAGAGCAAATATCGTGGTTATAAAGGAGGGGTTACATCTCATTAAATCCTTACTGCATGGACCGGTGGTGGTAGAAGGGGACTCTAAGAATGCCAATGAATGGACCAATGATAACATGACACTTTCTCTATCTGCTTATGGAGATTTGAGAGTTATAGAAAGACTCACAGGTGACACTTGCTCATGTACCAAGGAATACATGCTGTGTTGAGAAATTCATTTTCGACCATGTTTCAGTTTGGTGGGAAACGGTTGACCCTAACAAGCTGGGCAAAGGTTGGAATACATAAAACCACCGTATGTATTTCTCAGCCCCACACAAACTACATTTTGACCCTAACAAGCTGGGCAACGGTTGGGAATGCAGGCTTTTCCATTATTCCATACCATAGGGGACACAGATTCCAGTTTGGAAGCAACATGAATAGCAAAGAATTCAACATGTAGACTTGAGGAGCTCCAAGTGCCACTCTTTAGTGTTAGAGAGCACCTCCCATCCGCACAATCTGCATTCCATCAACATCTGGCAACATCATCTTGTTCAGTGTGCAACAACTGCAACCTCGTCAGCCCTCTGCCGCTCAACAAGTTAGGTCCAGGTTGGTTTTAGGTCAAACATACTCACCTAGTTCCAGAAACTGATCACAGATTTCTGGGTTAGGTCAAGGTTGGTACAACCCCACTAGCCCATCCAGCATGTCAGCAGCACCACTTCAGCAAAGTAAACATTTGACTTTGACTTCGATCAACATCAACAGTCAACATGAGTTGCACGTCCATTGCTTGCCCCCTACAAGAAAGTCCTTGCTCCACCTATGGATTGCATCAGTCTTCAATAATGGTGGTTTTTTTTTTTTTTGGAAATTAAAATGATATGGAACTTTTATTTATTTTAGATTTTTTTTAAAATTTTTTTAGTTACTTTTTTCCAGTTCCTATTGAATTCACCTTTTGAAAGTAATGTGCTTCTGATAGGCTTCCCCATATACCTTTTAGAACGTTTTGTGCATACTGGTTCTTTTGATACCCTTGTTCTCCTCGTCTTTTAAGGACTGATTTTGCTTAATTTTTTTATTAGTCTCATTTTTTTAGTTTCACTAACTTAATTCTATATACATTCTTTTTTCAGCTACCAAGGTTGTACAATATATACAGAGAAATGGGAATTGTGACATCTTTTCAAGATATCTTAGACAATGTATTTATTCCACTTTTTGAAGTCACAGTTAATCCAGGTTCTCATCCTCAGCTACATATGTTCTTAAAACAGGTCAGGTCATTGGCTAATACTCATTGTTGGTCAGTTTTAATGTTACTGAATTATATACACTTTCATTTCTAAGCGTGTTAGATAGCCAATCAATTTCTCACTGCTTCCAATGAGGCACCTGCATTGATTTTGTATTCAATCTACACCTTGTCTTTGGAATTTATGCCTTTGTTCTGTTGTATTCACAAATTTACTCAATGCACATAAATCACTCTTACCTTATTATAGATTTTTACTCAGAATGAGTCTCAGAATATTTATAAGTAAAATGGCCAGGCCAGTAATATGCATGACATTGAACCTATCGCTGGTCCTTGGGTAGGCAATTGTCTGAAAATCTATCATTTTTTGCATTTTATATGGCACCTGGGCCCATTTATTTCATGTAATTGAATTCCTAGGAATTCTAAAAATTTGTATTTCTATAAGCGGTTAAAAATGAAGAATCAAAGGTGAATATCCAAAAATGACCATCAAATAACCTCTCTTTTAATGGAAATTGAATAAGGGTAAGATGCACCCTAGTAATCCAAATCCTGGTACTTCAAGGCCCCATCTACATTACTACCGTATATCATTGATTCACCTCTCATCTCTTTAATAATCCTTCGGTTGAGCTCACTTGACCATGAATTCCTATGCATTCTATGCAGACAAACAGGCCCCTAATGATATTTTGTATTGCATATACCATTAGTGTCATGTTCTTTCTATCCTTCCTGAACTTGTTTCAGTAAATTGCTTAAAAATGATGTATAGTGTTTCATTGCAGGTGGTTGGTTTTGACATGGTAGATGATGAAAGCAAACCTGAAAGACGTCCAACCAAACACATGCCCAAGCCAGCTGAGTGGACAAACGAATTTAATCCTGCATACTCCTATTATGCTTATTATTGCTATGCAAACTTGTACACACTCAATAAGGTTCACTTTATCTCTTTTTATTCAATATGTGCAACCCATGTTATTCTTGATTCAAATTTTCCATAAGATTAGTGTTAACATAAATTGTTGATGGCAAAGAGGTTGCATTCTTCAGATTTCCCCATATGCAACCTTGTGTGATGTTTTTGTAATAATATGAGAAGGAGAGGAAGAAGAAGAAGAATGGGAGAAGGTCGTGCATCACATGATGATCGACTGCTCTATTTATATTCATATTAGGCCTTAATCAAGGCACTAAATATGTCAAGATTACAATCTGAATAATAAAGAAAGGAAAGAATACAAATTAGAATAAATGAAAGAATGGAAAGAATATAACCTAGACTATATAAGGAAATAGAATGAGAAAAATAAGTTGTACACATTGACATTCATAGGCAGATTGAAAGAATACTTAAACGAGAAAGAGAAGAGAAAGAGAGAATTCTGTGAAAATATATTCTCATTCGATGATCCTTCATCTTGGATTCATCTTCTTAAATAGACTTTACATTTTCCAATGCCTAAGATTAGGCTACAAATCAAGGAACAAAACAAGGAATCAAATACTAATTAGATCAATTAGATCTCTAAAGAAGGAAGGGCAACTAATCTCTCTAGCTGTACACAATAAGAATAGATCTCTTATATACAATTGGGCTGGGCCTAATATCATGTAAGTGGGCTGGACGCCTGGACTAATATAATACAAGTTTATACTTTAACACCCCCCCCCTCAAATTGATGTGGGGAATCAACCAGTAGCAATTTGCGAACCAGGAATTCATGCCGCGGGCGTGGAAGACCCTTGGTGAAGATATCAGCAAGCTGGAATTCAGTGGAAATATGAGGAAGAGTAATGACTTTGCGATCATACTCGTCCCGAATGAAGTGACAGTCCACTTCAATATGCTTTGTCCTCTCATGAAACACCGGATTTTCAGTGATCCGAATGGCACTTGTGTTGTCAGCATGTAGAGGAGTCGGTTGAGTCTGGGAGAATCCAAGCTCGGAAAGCAACCCACGTAGCCATAGGATCTCAGAACAAGCGGAAGACATTGCTCGGTATTCGGATTCCGTGGAAGATTTGGAGACTCTATCTTGCTTTTTACATTTTCAGGAGACTAAGGCTTCTCCCAAGTAAACACACCATCCTGTAGTAGAACGACGTGTGTCCGGACAGCCAGCCCAATCCGCATCAGAATAAGCAGTGAGTCTAAGAGGTGTGCCAACTGGAAAGAATAAGCCGCGGGTAGAGGTACCACAAGGATATATCGAATAATCCGTTTGACTGCCGCCAAATGATGATGCCGTGGGGCCGTCATAAACTGACTGACCAGATTAATTTCATTGCTAAAGAATCATGAAGAGGAAAAGGAAGGGTTTTCCCTTTCCCCATCTTGCAGCTATCACAATTAAAAGAAACATCCTGAAAAGAAACTTTATTATCATTAATTAAACCAGAATTTAATAAAAACATCAAAGTTTTGGAATTAGGATGTCCTAAACGATTATGCCACAACTGGCATTTATTATGACTAGAATGGGAAAACAAAGCAGACTCTGAAGGGAGATGTTCTTTTGACGAAATCTGGAGGGGAAACAGTCGCCCCTGCTTAGGGCCCTTCGCTAGCACCTTCCCTGATACTTGATCCTGCACAACACAATCAGCGCAAGAAAAGATGGAGCAATTACTATCAACAAGTTGACCAACTGATAACAAATTTGTGGTTAAGCGAGGGGAAAGAAAAACATTATGCAAAGGTAAGGAGTGAGGGACCTGTCCAACAGCAGAAATGGGAATACTACCACCATCAGCAGTATTGATGCAGAGGTCTCCATCATACTCCCTAATATGAGTCATATTGGCAGGAGAGTGTGTCATGTGATTGGAGGCCCCTGAATCAATATACCAGGTAGAGACCGAAGATTTTGGTTTACCTGATAAGCCAAGTGCAGAGAAAGCATTTATGATCATTTGCTGGACCATTTCAGGAGTGAGGGTAGAAGAAGAAGTTGCAGTATGTGGTGCAGGCATGACTGGTGAAGAAGCTTCAGGAAGATGTGCAGAGTATGCTCTCTGTTGCGGTGCCCGATTCTGAGGTCGCGTCCGGCATTCTGGAAGAACATGACCTTTGGTTTTGCAGTAGGAACAAAACTTCTGGTCGCACTGAGTGGAAACATGTCCCATTTTATGGCAGCAAAAACATTTGACCTTGCTCATGTCCCGGGCTGGAGGCTTACCCCGGCAACATAAGCAACATCGATAGGAGTAGCTTGAGGAGCATTCTGTGTAAGTGCCGTCTGAGTCACCAAGCGCTGTTCCTCTCTAAGGAGTTCGCCAAGACATGATTCAAGTGAAGGATATGGCACCCGGCTCATTAAGTTGGAGCGGACAGTTTCAAATTGTGGTCGTAATTTCATTAGAAACTGATCTCGCTGACTCGTCTGATGGATCCCTTGAATAGAGGCTAAGGCGGTAGCAGGGAGGTCAACATAAATAAGCTCAGCGTAATCAGTCCACAAACTTGTAAACTGAGAGTAGTAATCCTGTATTGACAAGGTTCCTTGAACAAACTGCGAAATTTCATGTTCTAAATGAAACCTGTGAGCAGAATTTTCTTGCAAATATATCTTCTTTAAATAAAGCCACATTTCTTTGGCAGTCTTGTATGGGCGAAGGTTCAGGATAAACTGAGCATCGACGGACCCCAATATCCATGTCATGATCTGCCAATCTTTAACTTCCCATTGAGCTAGGAGCTTGTCATCAGTAGGTCTGGGATCTGAATCATCAATATGTCCCCAGAGTTCTTTACCCTTAAGGTAAATTTGAAATTGAAAAGCCCAAGTGGTATAATTTTTACCATTAAACTTGATCAATTTAATATCTCCTTTCTCCATAATGAATAGCCACCAGTCAACTGGACTGATACAATAGATCTCACTGATACAGATGGTCCACGATGGTCCACGATAGCAGAAGATGTGTTTGATAATTAATTCAGCAACAGAAAGCACAAAAGGTGCAAAAACAGTGCCCAGACGACCTTAATTCTAGAGGTAGAATCTGTGCGTGGACCCCAGAAACAGATCTAATCATAGATCAGATAGGAATATCTGGAAGGAGTCCAAAAATTCTTCCTTCAGGCCAAAATCTGATGAGATTTGGATGAAAATCCAAAAATCTAGACGGCTGTGATGAAAACTATTTGATACAGAAAAATTACAATCGTCAGAGGAAGAAGTGGCTGGAAACTACCTCAAAAATTGATTGAAAAATCCAGAAAAAACACCAGAATTCCTAGAAAACCCAGTCGACCACTGCTGTAGTAGTTGTTGGATGTTCCATGATGATCGCAAATGGTCCACAGTTGTAAGTAAGCGAAAACAGAGACGTTTGGCAGAAATCGTCCCTGTCGACAGTGGATCGATCTCCACGTGGGCCCAGCTTAGATGATCAGGGACTGGATCAGGTGTTGGGGATGGAAGAACAATGTTTTTCTGCAACCCAGGGGAAAAGTCCTACGCAAAACGGAGCAAGATCCACAAAGTTGAACGGCTGTGATGGAAACTGCCGGTCAAAACTGAAATATCACAAAATGGGTTGGATACCCTACTTCTGATGATCCAAAAATCATGAAAAAATCTTCATAAATAAGAGAATAACAAGACGAACAATGTGGGCTGCTTCTGCTGTGATGATGATGATGATGATCAAAAGTGGGCCACGTCTGATCAGAGGTGATCAGGGATGATCACAGACAATCAGATGGCAGGAATAGAATCGGAATGGCTTCCAGAAGAAGAACAATATCCCAGGCAGAGATAAGAGAAGAAACGAAGCTTTAGAAATCTCTCAAAATGAAGAAGGAAGAAGATCTCCTAGATCTCAAGCTCTGATACCATGACATTCATAGGCAGATTGAAAGAATACTTAAACGAGAGAGAGAAGAGAAAGAGAGAATTCTGTGAAAATATATTCTCATTCGATGATCCTTCATCTTGGATTCATCTTCTTAAATAGACTTTACAATGCCTAAGATTAGGCTACAAATCAAGGAACAAAACAAGGAATCAAATACTAATTAGATCAATTAGATCTCTAAAGAAGGAAGGGCAACTAATCTCTCTAGCTGTACACAATAAGAATAGATCTCTTATATACAATTGGGCTGGGCCTAATATCATGTAAGTGGGCTGGACGCCTGGACTAATATAATACAAGTTTATACTTTAACACACATTAGATGTAAATCTAGCCTATGTCCCACGTGTGGGATTTATACATGGGCCTTGAAAGGCTGGGCCTTCTTAAGGCCTGTTATCTTCTACACTCCCCCTCAAATTGATGTGGTAAGGAAGAAATCATCAATTTGCTAGTGAGATCATGATGACGCGGTGTGGGAAGTGCTTTGGTGAAGATATCCGCCAACTGGTTAAACGAAGAGACATGAGGCAGAGTTATCTTCTCAGTAACAACATGTTGACGGATGAAGTGACAATCAATCTCAATGTGCTTTGTTCTTTCATGGAAGACCGGGTTGTGGGCAATTCTGGTAGCACTGGTATTGTCCCCATGGAGAGGTATGGAACTACCAACAAGAATACCCAATTCACACAGAAGGCGACGGAGCCAGATAATTTCAGCACTAGCAGAGGACATCGCCCGATATTCTGCCTCAACAGAAGACTTTGAGACAGTGGTTTGCTTCTTGCACTTCCATGAAATCAGAGATTTTTCAAGAAACATACACCAACCAGTGGTAGACCTCCGAGAGTCCGGACATTCAGCCCAGTCAGCGTCCGCATAAGCTGATAATTGCAGAGAAGTATCAGAAGGGAAGAAGAGACCATGATGAAGAGTGCCTTTAACATAGCGGAGGATACGCAATGCAACAGCAATGTGAGGTTTGTGGGGATTGCTAACAAACTGGCTAACCGTATGAATTGTATGAGAAATTTCTGGCCGAGTCATAATTAAGTAGAGTAAACTACCAACTATCCACCTGAAAACAGATGGATCTTCCAAAGGGGGTGCCATCATCGGAACTAATTTTGTTGTTCAATTCCATAGGCGTATCAAAAGTGTGAGCATCATTAAGTCGGGCCGAAGTGATCAAATCCGTCACATATTTTTCGCTGAAGGACCCTAATGTCGGATTTGTTGCGCACAAACTCAAGCCCTAGAAAGTAGGTGTGAGGACCAAGATCCTTCATCCTGAAGTGGCGAGTAAGGTGGTGTTTGAGATCCATAATGCCTGCAGTATCATTACCACTGGTAATCATATCATCAACATAAACTAAGAGGAATGTGTAGCCCTTCGGTGTCCATCGCAGGAAGAAGGAACTATCAGAGTAACTTTGACGAAATCCGGCTTGAAGGATTGCGGCACGGAATTTATCGAACCAAGCCCTGGGAGCTTGTTTAAGCCCATAAAGAGCTTTCCGCAATCTACAAACATGCTTTGGAGGACAAGCATAGCCTGGAGGAGGTTTTAAATAAACAGTCTCTCGCAAGTCCCCATGTAGAAAGGCATTTTTGACGTCCATTTGCCAGAGGGGCCAGTTGCGTGCTGCCGCGACACAAAGAAGAGTACGAACTGTGGTCATTTTAGCCACTGGGGCAAATGTTTCTACATAGTCAATTCCATATTCCTTCTTATAACCCTATGCGACCAATCTGGATTTATAGCGATCAAGACTCCCATCAGAGTGGACTTTGACGGAGTATATCCATTTGCTGCCAATGACAGAGGCTCCCTCAGGGGCCGGTATCAATTCCCATGTGTGGTTTGCTTCAAGGGCAACCAGTTCCTCAGTCATAGCATCCTGCCAGTAAGCAATCTTTGAGGCCTGTGAATGCGAGGTGGGTATAGGAGTGCTATCCAAGGAAGTAAGAAGAGCAGGGAATCCATAGCGGTTAGGGGCAACAGAAGGACGACTAAAGCGTCGCAGAGAGATGGTGCTATCAGAAGAAGTATTATCACCTGAGACTTCAATAGGCGGCGCTGGGGGAGGATCAGGAGAAGGAGTCACCAAAGGAGGGACCGTGTGCCGCCGGACATAGACTTTGGGAAGAGGAGAAGGAGAAGCCGACTTTGAGAATTGCGGCAGATAGGATATAGCAATAGGATGACTATCCAAATGTAAAGAAAAGAAGGGAATATGTTCCAAGAAAATTACATTACGAGAGATGCACATGCGTTTTTCCTTTTGATCATAACACAAAAACCCTTTGTGTTCATTACTGTAACCTAAAAAAATGCATTTAGCAACCTGTGGAGATAACTTAGTGCGCTCAGTTGGAGGAAGATGAACAAAACACAAGCAACCAAAAACACGTAAGTGAGAGTATGAAGGGGTTTGACCAAAGAGAAATCTGTAAGGAGTAGTCTTTCCTAGAACAATGCTAGGAAGACGGTTGATAAGATACACAGCAGTATGTGCAGCATCACACCAAGATTTGGGAGGGACTAAGGATGCAATCAACAGAGTACGAACAGTTTCAAGAATATGTCGGTTCTTTCTTTCCGCAATACCATTTTGCTGAGGAGTATGCGGACAAGATTTTTGGTGAAGAGTTCCTTTATCAGAAAGGAAGGCAGAGAATTCACGAGACATGTATTCTCCACCGGAATCTAATCTAAAAATTTTGATTGCTTTATGAAATTGGGTTTGGACCATGTTATAAATTTTTTGAAAAATGGAGAAGACTTCAAATTTCATACGCAAAAAGTAAATCCAAGTATAACGAGAATGGTCATCAATAAAGGTCACATAGTATTTAAATCCCGTCCTACTCAAGGTAGGAGCAATTCCCCAAACATCTGAATGAATGATGTCAAATGATGCCAAAGCATGAGCATTATGAACAGGAAAAGGCAAAATATGACTTTTACTTAGGCAACAAGTTTCACACTTTGATTGAGATAAAGAAGACATCATTTTATTATGAATAGTAGAATCCAAATAACCAAATTTAAACAAGGAAAGCAAATGTGCATTGTTCACATGACCAAGACGTTTATATGCCAAACAGTCCACAATTTATTGAAATTAGAAGAAGAAGCAAGGAAAGAATGATGTCCAATGTCCAGCAAGAACAGGCGCTCATGTTTACTCCCCGTCGCGATCACCTTCCCAGTTTGTCGCCCCTATATAACACAACCATAGGAAGAAAAGTGAACAAGATAGCCATCATCAATAAGTTGTCCTACAGAAAGAAGATTGGCTGATAATTTGGGAACAAAGTAAACATTGGGAAGAGTGATGGACTGGCCAGAAACACTAGATAAAGTAATGGTACCAACTCCCGAAATGAGTAGTTGATCACCATTAGCAGTGGTTATTTTCTATTTTCCAAGGTAAGGGTGGGAATCTGTAAAGCCATGTTCTACAGATAGGGGTGTTCAACGGGTCAAACTCGACCCGACCCGACCTATTTTATGTGGGTGAAAACCCACCCGAACCCGACCCGTTTGAGTCACGGGTTGCTCAGGTCACGGGTCGGTCGGGTCAGTCGGGTCACGGATCACGGGTCGGGTTCGGGTCAAAAAGATTTCTGATATTTGGATTCGATTTCTATCGGTTTCAATGCACTCCATCTGTTTGTAGAAATGACTGAGTAAGTTAGCATCCTTTGTATATTGGGTTCACGGTACTCTCTGATTATGCGAATCTCAGGCCTCTCAGTTTGCGCTCCATCTGTTTGTATAAATTACTGAGAAGCTTTGTGTTCTTTTAGCTCGAACTGTACCAAACTCAGGTTTCTCATTTTCAAGTGTTTGGATCAGCCGTGATTCCTCTCCTTTATTTATTTGTTTGTTTGCTTAATTTGTGTATGGGTTCTTTTCCAATCTTAGCGTGAATTGCTAAAAAGCTATCAACTTTTTTATTTTCTATCAAGTCTGATTGGTTTGGAAGCAAGCTAGTAGGCTTACAAGTACTATGAAATGGTTTCATCGTTATTGGTTTTGTTGACTGTAGCTATTATAGTTGGTGATGGTCGAGTAGATTGCCAAAAATGTAGTTTTAGATCCATTGCTTCTGGATAGTACAACTGAAATGATAGACACATTTGATGTCAGCATGATACAAACTGTAGAAATAGGAGACACTCTACCCCAAATTAAAAAAAAACCGAGTTTCGACATAGAACATGACAATGATCTAAACAACAGCAATCAGAATTCAGTGGCCAGAGTTGCATATTGTACACAGACTTTACCGGAAATCGTGTTTAGAGGAAGCAAGAGTTACAGGGATCCAAAATGGCATTCTGTAATTGATCAATTATTGTTATTATTATTTTTTTTTTATCTTAGATGATTGCTGAACTCACCTGGTTCACCATCGATTTCCATGGCGGCGGCTGCTGCTTCTTCTTCTGCTAGGGTTTTTGTTCGAACCAAGAGAGAAAAAGAGTTTTTTTTTTTTTATTACCGGGTTCACGGGTCACCCGGTGACCCGACCCGTTAGACCCGTTAACCGTTTCTTTCTCCATCGGTTCGGGTCGTGTCGGGTCGAGCACCGAAAATCCGCTGCCATGACCCACCCATTGACCCGCAGGTCGGGTCGGGTAACCGGGTCGGGTCGGGTCGGGTCACGGGTAATTTTGTACACCTCTATCTACAGATGTCATGTGATTGGAGGCTCCTGAATCTAAAAACCAAGTGGAATAGGTAATAGGAGAAGAAAGAGAGGCAGAGGAATGAAAAGCAGGAGATGCTATATGAGAATGAGTTTGATACCGACCACCAGATATGCCCATAGATGCATATGCAGAAGTAACCGTGCTCTAGATTAGTGCTTGAATCTGAGCAGGAGTCATGGATACAACCCCAGATGAAGTACTTCCTGCATCGGATGATGGTGCTTGAGCCTGGAATGCGGAAGGAATAGTCTGTCTTGGCAGATTGGAGCAAGGCTTCTTAGGTGGCGCCTCATTCTTTCGCTGGAGGCTGCGGCAGTCATCAATAAGATGACCAGGCCTCTTGCAGTAGCGGCAAACCAACTTCTTGCGGCAATTCTTGGTAATATGACCAAATCCTTTGCATTCATAGCATTGAGTGAGCTTCGGATTGGGGGTTGCTAGAAGAGCAGAGTCAGCCGGAAGGGGTGCAAGGAATGCCTTCGGTTCGTCAAGAATAGCCCGCTGGGAGGTGAGACGAAGTTCTTCACGAAGTACTTCTTGAAAGCAAGTATCAAGATTAGCCGACTGTTCTCGGTTCATGAGGGCAGACCGAACCGATTCAAATTCTGGCCGTAGATTCATAAGGAACTGGCTAATGTGAGTTTCCTCTTGGAGTTTAAGAGCCTCGGAGAGAAAGCCAGGAGAGACTGTCTGAATCAACATGGAATCCCGTTCAGTCCATAAGGTGAGGAAGCCATTAAAGTATTCCTGCACAGATCTATCCCCTTGAGTAAATTTAGCAATTTCACTATCCAAGTGAAATTTTCGGGCTTTATTGGTTTGATGGTAGATCTTCTTGAGGTGAGCCCACATATCTGCTGCTGTAGTATAAGCTTGAAGAGCCACGACAAGGGAGGAATCAATGGAGTTCAGAATCCAAGTAATCACTTTGGCATTTTCCTTGGACCAGGTGGCTATGGCTTTGGAGTACTTAGAGTAGGAGGTTTTGTAACTGTTCCATCCAGATAACCAAATAGCCCCTGTCCTTCTACAAAATTCTTCAGATGGAAGGACCAGGCCATATAATTTTGCCCATTAAACTTACGGGAATAACATCATACTTTTCCATGTTCTCAAAAATCAGTAGAATGTGTCACAGAGAAGATGTTCAACCACAAAACCCTTTGATAGAGAGAGATAAAGAGGACTAAACAGCAATTAGTCAGCAATAACCAGCAAGAGAGGCTGAAAGATTGGTTCAGATAGATTACTGGAGCAAACGGATGAACTCCAAACTAAAAAACAGCCCAACAGACACCAAACAGTGCCAGACGACCATTATTTTGGTGTTTGGAGTGATCACATGGGGCCCACAATGAGATCAGACCTCTGATCAGATAATACAGTCTTCTGTGGGAGACTTTTTACTAACTTCGAGATCATGTTGCAAGGCAAACTGATGAAAATCCACAAAATTGAACGGATCTGATGAAAACTATCCTATAAAACTGTGAAAACACAGGTGGCAGTAGATGGCCTACCTCTGATGTGCTAAAAATCCTAAAAAAATGCCCATAAATCTTAGAGAAGAGGGGCGACCACTGTGATGGTGATTGATTTTGATTCCTGGATGATTGGAAGATGGCCCACCTTGGATAGTCACTGTGCAGAATGACGACAGAGTTTCTGCTGAGAGAAAAAGTCTTCAGATGCGTGAGAAGAGAGGGTGCTGATGTGGAGAGATCCCACAGCGCTCTGATACCATGTAATAATATGAGAAGAAGAAGAAGAAGAAGAAGAAGAAGAATGGGAGAAGGTCGTGCATCACATGATGATCGACTGCTCTATTTATATTCATATTAGGCCTTAATCAAGGCACTAAATATGTCTAGATTACAATCTGAATAGTAAAGAAAGGAAAGAATACAAATTAGAATAAATGAAAGAATGGAAAGAATATAACCTAGACTATATAAGGAAATAGAATGAGAAAAATAAGTTGTACACATTAGATGTAAATCTAGCCTATATCCCACGTGTGGGATTTATACATGGGCCTTGAAAGGCTGGGCCTTCTTAAGGCCTGTTATCTTCTACAGTTTTGCTGGAGAGTTAGGGTTAAATTGAAAGAGCCATATTTCCAGAGAATTCCCTTAAAATGATTGATTTCCACAATTTGTGAAGCAATATCAACCTCGAGGCACGTGTCTAGTAAATATTTTGCCTACAACTTACTATCAAAACCTTGCAGTTATCTGTGCTGTGCTTATTGGGGTTGAAAATCTCCATTAGATTTTTTCAAACTGAATTAGGAGTTGTTCTTCACCTAACAAAGAAAAAAAAACTCTCTTTTCAGGAAAAGGATAAGGAAAGTTTTAGCAAAAAGCAAGAAAATAGTGAATCCACTATGATATCTAGCAATGTGTTGTATCTTAACCTCCTTGAAGCCCCCATATAGGAGTGGTATCCAATGCTGGACTAGGGTTGCCTGGATCACTGGATCGTAATTTGCTGTGCATGATTCACTTCATGTCAATAACCCTGGTTCAAGGGCTAGGACCCTAGGACCCATGGAAACTTCAAAATAGGCAATGTATCGAGGTTCAAAATAGCGGTTGCTGTGGGTGTTTCATCCAACAGCCATAATGATACGTAGCAAGAGATATGTACTAGTTGCAGCGATACGTATTAACATAGCAATGTGAATAACAAATGAGGTAAATCCAGAAAAATATTCAAAAAACTCAACATATTGAAAAATGTTATAATTTAATATCTTTTTCATTAGTAACTAAGATAAGGAGCGTAGCGGATCCCTCATTGCATGGAGGTTCGATATCACTATATGATTATAAAATAACAGTATTGATCCATTTGTCCACATATATTCATGTTGGTCATCTATATTCAGTTACAAATTAATAAAATGCTAATAATCAAACAGTGTCATCTAACTTTCATCACTATTATGCATTTTTAAATTCTAAATTCAAAAGGCAATGTAGCACATTTGCCCAAGACAAAGGGGATGTAATGTTTAAATATAGTTTAGTTTAAAGTTCAAACTCAAATAACGAAGCGTCTTTCATCAATGGAACAATGTCTTTTTATTGAGACTTAGGAAACGTACATCTATAAGTTAGAATGCATTTGGATGTAATTTGGTTGTCCCACCTGTGAAAAGAAAATCGTCAAAAATTCAAAAATAAAGTGAAAAGGCCTTAAATCATTAGGATTAATCTATGAAAAACATAGATTTACAAGTTAGAATGCATTAAGATATTAATTGGCTGGCCTACTTTGAAGGAGAAAAATTAAAAGCCCCAAAAATTAAAAAATAAATAGATTTTTTTAAAAAAGAATCTCGAACTATTTGGGAGATCTACTAGTTACAAGGCATTTTTAAGGATTATTCAAGAAAAAAAAAGGATGAAAGGAGAGAAAAAAAGAAAAAGAAACCATCCAAATTGATTTTTGTTTTCAATTTTTTTTTAGAACTGAAGCATTTGCGTTATAACATTCAAAGAATTCTGCCAAAACAGGCCAACAGCCTGAAACAGGACAGTTCCATTCCATAAGAAACTATTCTATCATGTTCATATTGAGTAATATCGCCATGCCTTCTGTTGCAGCTTCGTGAATCCAAAGGAATGACTACAATCAGATTCCGGCCTCATTGTGGGGAGGTGGGTCTCCTTTATATTAGATTTATGATCTTTTATGCTGGATTAAGCCATTAGAAATCTACATATCAGGTTTTATGATACTGCTGAATCTATTTTGCCCAGGCTGGTGACATCGACCACTTGGCTGCTGCTTTCCTTTTGACCCATAATATTGCTCATGGGATTAATCTCAGGAAATCACCTGTTTTGCAGTATCTTTATTACCTTGCGCAGGTTACTACTTTACTGACAATAATTTTCTTTTGTTATATCGCATCATCATCATGAAAGACTTATCCCTTCTAATTTGCTTTTATGATATATTTCTGCATCATCTGCCAAACACCTCTGTTGAAGTCAACATCTTTCTTTTCCTTGTGTTCTAGATTGGTATGGCTATGTCTCCATTGAGCAACAATTCCTTGTTCTTGGATTACCATCGTAACCCCTTTCCCATGTTCTTCCAACGCGGCCTTAATGTTTCTCTTTCAAGTGATGATCCACTTCAACTCCATTTGACCAAGGAACCACTCGTGGAGGAATATAGTGTTGCGGCACAGGTTTGTTAAGCCTCTTTCTTGATATTGTCTAAGGTGATGTCTCTTACAACACATTACATTTTCAGGTTTGGAAGCTCAGTGCTTGTGATCTCTGTGAAATAGCAAGGAACTCATTATATCAATCCGGGTTTCCCCATGCTGCAAAGGTGTGAGATATGAACAGTTACAATTTCTTGATATATATATATATATATATATATATTATTATTTTGAAAAGTGACTGTATTTATAAAAGACTAGTATAGGAGAGGTATACTGTAACAAAAAAGGCACGAAGCCAGGCCCACCAAAACAAAGGACCCCTATACAAGACAAAACTACAAGGGGAACATGTTAACAGAAAGAGTATGATGAGAGGCGCCCTTCATAGCAAGATGATCAGCTTCTGAGTTAGCACTACGAAAAATGTGGGAAAAGGTAACTTGGAGGCTTCTAGCAAGATCCAGAATCTCATCCAGGGCTTAGCAGAAGCTTTTGCCTATTGGATTGCACAAAAAGAGTCCCCTTCCACAATAAGGTTGGTAAGATTCAAACGTAGCACTTCTCTAAGGCCAGGTTGTGATTGTCAATAATTCTGCCTCATTGGCAGAGTAAACCCCAGCAGGCCCTGAGAAAGAAAGAACATGAAGTGACGGACCCAGAATTTTTGTTTGACAGGTGTGAATCCAAACAGGCAATTGGGTTTTTGGAACCAACCCAGAATTTTCATATGGGTCTTGAGGGTGGACGTAGGATTTTTATGTGAATTTTCAAAGCTGAGCCTGAATTTTCATCATGGATTTAGAAGCGGGCTGAGGTCCAACGGGTGCGACCGCCCCCACAATGAAGCACTTGGGTCCGCCCTTGAGAACATGTGACCCCAAACTATTATGGATGATTCCACCCACCCCAGCCAGGCCCAGATTACCCAAGGCACTACCGTCAAAGTTTAACTTGAAACCCTGAGGGGGAGGACTCCATCTTTGAACGGTAAGAGGAGAGGTCGTCGAAGAGAAAGCCACTTCTTTCCAATTCCTCAACACCACATCGATCGAGATCCCTTTGAACGAAGGGAGAGGAGAGACCCAAGAAGTAGTAAGGTATTTAATCTCATCTCTAAGACGATCCTCAGCTAAGGATTTATCTTTAAAACATCTATTTTTCCTCTCTTGCCATATTACCAAAATAGTAGCCAAGAAATAAATCCTCCACATGATGCGACCCCTAGTAGAACCCACCGTTAACATCCAATCTCAAAGAGCTGGGAGAAATGGGCTGGAAGAACTCCGCTCATGTCAAACCAGCTGTAAACATCATTCCAAAGACCTTGGGCCACCCTATAATTCAGAAACAAATGGTCCACAGATTCTGCCTTCTTCAAGCACATGGGACAAGCGTTCACAATAACCATGTTCCGATGCCTAAGATTATCCATGGCCAAGGTCCCACCTTGCAAAGCCATCCAAGTGAAAGCAAGGAACTAGGCGTGTAAAAAAAAAACCGAAAAACCGTCTAACCGAACTGAACCGTACCGAACGCTGATTAATAACCGTGTTTCACGGTTCGGTTACGGTTAATGAAATCCAAAAACCGCATAGTTTGGTTCGGTTCGGTTACGATTTTCCGTAATAACTCACGGCGGTTAACCAAACTGAACCGTAAAATACGGTTCGATTAACCGTACCGTTATACAAATAAAAGAAAAAAAATAAGGGGGCTGAATGAGATATTTCTTAACTTATGTATAAGTAAGTAACAAAACAAAGTAACCCTAGCCCCTTTCTCTCTCGCCTCTCCCTCTCAACTCCCAATCCCAGCCGGCCAGCCCCTTTCTCTCCTCTCTCTCTCGACGCACGAAGAAGAAGACGCCTCTCTCTCTCTCTCACCTCTCTCTCGACGCACGAAGAAAAATACGCCTCTCTCTCTCTCTCTCTCCTCATTCGCCAGATCCGGTTGGTGGCGATTTCAAGTTACAATAATATATATGACAATACATCTGTTCGGCAGCTGGCGGCCGTTCTGACCCCGCAGGAATCCCCGACCCCCTTCTCATGTTTTCAATGGCATAGAGAAAAAGGATCTCCTTACCAGATGCTAAGACCTTTTGCTCGTTGTTTCCTTTTGGCGGGTCTATTATTTCCTTGCAGATAGATATAACCTGTTTAATAGTTTGGATGGGTAGTAAGATTGTTACGCTATTACTCAACTGTCTAATTAATGTTTTATAAAGAACCTCATCTACTAAGTGTCTATTGTCTCCGAACTCTCATACTCTGTTTTTAAATTGTTTGAATGTGAATCGATCACTTCGATTCACTGATTGTGACTAGAGTTGAAGTATTGATATTTAATTGTTCAAGTTATAATTAAGGTTGGTTCCTTCTGCCTTTATTTTATTCTGTTTTTTTGTATGAGCTTTCATGTACTTTCAGTTAGTATGACTAAGAACATGATACATGTGGAGAAAACAATAATACTACTATTTTTATATTAGCATACAGGACTCATATCTTGGGGTCACGCTACTTTTCTTCTAGTTTTCAAAGAACCACAATATTCTCATTTTAATGGTTTGTGAATTTTTTGATGGGCGTTTTTTGGCTCGCGCTACGTATCCCCGCTAGGTACCCCCGCTTGTGCGTTTTGGCGGCGGCCGCTAGTTTTCATCCTTGGTGGCATGATTAAGGAAGTATATATTATGAACAAAATCGTTCGGCAGCTTCTTCTCATCCTGTCTTTTTTTGGTTATTTGGCTCCCTTTGAGTGGAGGGGTTTGTTGACTGATGGAATCTACTGTGCTTGGTATCGAACATGTGCAGAAGAAGGTTTTGCTTCTGCTGGTTGTTGCTCTTCTCGGGATTGATAAATTGCTACTATAGGGTGTGAGCTGGCTGCAAGTTGGAAGTTTGAACTTTGCATGGAAAAGTAACGGATGCATTGTGTTGCTCCTGTTGACTAGAAGTACACGGTGAGAGTGTCATTGAATGGAAGGGATGAGACCAGGATGTGAAATTGCAGATTTTTCCACGGTTATTAACCATAACTGAACTGTCTATTACGGTTAACCGCGGTTCGGTTTTCCACGGTTTTTGTGGATACGGTTACGATTATGGTTTTAAAAGATAGAAAACCACGGTTACGGTTCAATTAACAGTTTTCCCAAAAAGACTGGTTAACCAAACTGTTACACCCCTACAAGGAACCTAGGACGAGCCTTAATCTTCCACAACCGTGAAATATGAGAGGCATTGGAATCGTCCCTATTGAAAGCATCAAAGAAAGAAGCAACAGAGAAAGACCCGTCTGTAGAGTGAGATCAAACCCAGGAGTCCCTACCATCCATCGGAAGATAAACCCCTCCAATTAGGGTCATCAGCGAACAAAACTGCCTTTCTTCCTCCGACGAGAGATTCCTTCTAAAGATTGGGCCCCACGTAGCCCTTCCTCCAATACGCTCTATATAATCGCTGACTAGAGCTCTCCTTTTCTGGGCACAACGAAACAAATTCGGAAACTGAGTTGCTAGTGGAGAGTCCCCATTCCAAATATCCAACCAAAACCTGACCTATCACCCTAACCGACATGAAAGTGAATGGATTGAGTGAAGGGCTCCAAGACTAACAAAATCCCTTTCCAAATTCCAGATTGACGACCGGAACCACCGTACACCTCGCAACCCCCTCTACAAACTTTGTATTTCAATCGGCTTATCTCCTTCCAAAGACCATCAGTATGATCTCCAAGGTGCCATAAGGCCCATAACCATTTAGCTAGGAGAGCTTGATTCATAGCTTTAATTGGTTGAATGCCCCCCTGATTTTTAGGTTTGCAAACCAGGGACACCTCACCAAATGGAGTTTTTTCTTAGCCTCAGACCCTTGCCACAAAAAGTCCCGCTGCAACTTCTCGATCCTCCTAATAATCTCTGTAGGGCACTTGAACAAAGATAGGAAGTAAATAGGCAGACTTGATAGAACCATTTCTTGATATTTTTATCCAACTTTTAGTCATTGGAAGCAATAATGATGTCATTGAAATGTGTATTTGGATATAGTATTTCGGTTCATGTAGTGAAATGGCTAGATTATTTTTTAATGTGCAATACATTTCTCTAGTGTTTGGGTAACTTATGCAGGTTGTACAGTATAAGCTTTGAATTTCATTCTAGCCTCTTTTCCATAGCTAGAAAGAAAATAGAAGTATAGAACTTAGTTGCTTTAATGTTTGATGGGCTTATTGTTTTGAAAGTGTGTTAATTTTTTTCCCTTATTCTCTAAAACACAGTTGGGAGGTTCTGATTGTTGCCACAAGGTTTGAGTCAGTTTGCTTTTCCGACAAAATAATTAAGTAAAATCATCTATCCATCATCCTTCCTTACCATAATTTCTGGATTCTCTTTTCTTAATTTGTCTCTCCCTCTCACACCTCACCTATCTCCAACAGAACAGTCCTCACTATTCCGACTTCTCTTCTTTTGATGAAAGGTACGCTTTCTGTGTTTCCCAACTTCTCTGTATTCCTTGTTACCAGATCACAAACCTGCTCTTCCATGAGGTTTGCTTCACTCGCTTCCTCTGATGAAGGTTACTGTTACTCTTCATTCTTTCACATGCCCTACCTCTTCATCTTTTGTTTCCAGTAGTCATCGCTATTGTCATCATTAAAGAAGCCTTATCCCATCCTGGTTGTACATCTGGTGAATCTTCAGCAACATCCATGCACCTCAGGTCAAGATTTGTCAAAACATCTACTAATGTGAAACATCGCCACCAGCAGTGTTAGATAATAACATAATTTTTTTTCTCTGCAAGGGAAATCAAACAAGTATTCATACATAAAATCACTCATGTTTTTTTTTTTCCTCTGCAAGGGAAATCAAAAAGTATTCATACATATAATCGCTTGTTTGTATAAATCAAAACATGACCTTAGCTCGCGTGGGTCCAAATGCATCTACCCTTGTTCACTCATGATTAACTTTTTTTTAAAGAAACACTGAAGTGGATTTGTACATAGCTGTGTTTGTTTCTTAGGGCCTGTTTGGATAAATGAGGAGTGGAGTAAAGTTATATAAATTTCACATGAGGAGTGAAGTGGAAGAGAAGTGGGTTGAAGTAAAGGTAGAGTACTTCACTTAACTCGGTTTGGATGCTTGGTGTGAAGTTAAGGTTTGGAGTAGAATCCACTTTTACTCAAGAAAATTGAAGTTTTTAGGATTAAAGTAAATGAAGTACATGTGCCTGAAAACAATACTTCATCTGTTGGGTCAGACTCATCCAAACAGAATAAAGTTGAAAATTTAAACTGTTAGGGCCCCATTTAACTTTGGTTTACTCTATTTTTTGCCTATCCGGTCTTTATTTGAAATCACCAGCTTGTGCTTTAGTTCTTTCTTAGCTTGCCATACCCAACTAAGACCAAATGCATAATTTCCATTTGAGGATAAATCATTGAATTTTTTTTTTCATTGAGGACAAAAAAGGGTATCTAAACAAAACCTAAATCTGCTCCTGAAAGTCTAAACTCTAAACCACCCCATAATCAGCATTTCATAACTTGCATCTTGGAATTTCTAGGTATCCTTTTCCATATTACACTCTGTTTGATTTGCCTACATGGATCTAACGGAGGACATGGCCCTAAACAGATTTGATTGGCGTCGTCAAATCCATATAGCCGACCCCACCTAGTGGGAAAAGGCTTGGTTTGGTTTGGTTTGGTTTACTCTGTTTGATTTGCAAAAACGAATTGGTGTTGGTTTGGGTCAATTGAATAGTTTGTAAAGTGCCTGCCCTGGAGATTTTCCATCAATTTGGTACTTTCATACTATTGTTTGCACGTCCTTTACAAACCTGTATAGCAGAGTCCTTTTCTTTCTCACTATACGTTACATTCTGCCCCAAGCTGCAGCAGCTGATGTGCAGCAGAAAAGTTTATTTAATGGTTCCCATGCTCTGCTCCTTCCTGAAGACATTGCTTTGTGTTCCTGTTCTCTACCAAAGTGTAGTGTAGATGCTGAACCAAAGTGCCAAACACACCTTTAATCAAAGCTCTATATGCTTGTTTTATTTATTTATTTCCTTTTTCATTTGCACATGGGAATATTTTAATCTGTAACCTAAAATTTCAAATTACTTTTTATCCTGTTTTTTTAACCCTTATTGTTTGCAGTCACATTGGCTTGGGAATAAATACTTCAAGAGGGGCCCTGAAGGGAATGATATTCAAAAGACGAATGTACCACTTTTGCGGATTGCCTTTCGGCATGAGGTGGGTCTTTTACAGTTCATGAAAGCTTGTGTGAGTTGCACTATATGACCCTCAACGTGTGGTTCTGTGCAGAAAACTGAGTTTCTGCTGGTGAATATGAGGCCCATAGATTGTGTGATGGAAGACCATTAGTCTGGTGACATTGTGGATGTGCCACACGACTCACCAATCAGAAACTTTTAAACCTTTGATAACTGTCTCCAAATATAATGGTCAAATTACGACAGCAGTGATGGTCCACATTCATTCCAGAAAATCTGATGGCTAGGATCTTCTTAACTAGACTTTGATTGGGGCATTGTTCAGTCTAAATCAGGATCCATCAGGTCTAATGATCTGGATTACCAAAACCTTAGGGCTCAAGTTTACTTTACAATACCTTTGCCGAAGATCATATAAATCTTCTTGTTTCTTTAATAACCTAGTATCGTTTTTTATCTTCTTTTGTTTGAATAACTTTACATCTTGAAATGCATTGGTCGTGTTTATTGATTTACATGCAGACGTGGAGGGAAGAAATGCAATATGTGTATTCTGGAAGAGTGCAGTTTCCTGAAGATAAAGATCCTTAAAATGAAACCATGAAGTAAAAGCAAGTTTGGAGGTGGAGGAATTGGAGCTGTGTAGCTGCTGCTAGAGAAGATTGCTCTTTCCCTCAATATGGTTTTATTTAAAAGGAAAAGGAGTTTGGTTGATGCAGAAAGGAAATTAGCAAGCGCATCAAGCACACATATGGCACACCAGCAAGGATGATGGCTTTTTCTTGGCCATTGCGTGTACAATTTTGTAAACATTATGGGGGCGTAACTGAACAAATCCAATTGCCCCATCGCTCCTCCTTTTGTTGAAAAGAAATCACATCCCAGATTAATTCACACGTCATTGTATATATCTTCGCCATACCATCAAGATTATTTTGGCAATTGGAAGATCTTATGCGTAACCCTATTTTGATCACTGCATTGGGGGAGTCCACCTGATGAAGACTTGGGAGTTGGGTCCTACCATTTGCACCTCTTAAGCACATGCTCCAGTAGATCTCAGAGCGCAATAGTTGTGCAATTGGAGGTTCATGACAATCTGATCCAACATTTATAGTGTATCATCTAAACTGTGACTTTTAATTAAAGAAAGAAAAATAACATGGATAGTTTAAATTCTATTAGAAACTTTGTGTAAAAATCAACCGTTCAATATGGTCATGGGTGGATTTTATGTTGATTGTGGGGTCCACAATGTACTTAACTGGTTTGGTTTCGTTTTCATGGCATGGGTATCTGTCGGCCCCGAATCTCTATCGAGTCGGCATCCTACAATTTCTCTTTTTAATTAAAGGTTGAAGGGTTAAACAGGGAGAATTTATGTTTGCACCCACATGCCTTTTTGCACACCTACTTTTTGAGCTCACCACACCAAGAAAATTATAAAGGCCATTTTTTATGAGCTCACTCCCAATAATACCCAAAACACCCTCTTCTCTTATTCTCTCTCTTCCCCTTCCACCTGCTAGTGATCGAACCCCGACGGCTACCCTATCACCGGCGACCATCTCTCCCTTCCGGGAATGGCCTTATTCCAGCACAACCCACACTACGATCTTCGACAATTAGAGACTAGAACCCTTTTGGTTTTGAGAAGACAAAGGGCTAACCTGTTTCTTTGCGTGTCGCTCGCTGGTGGGGTGTACGGAGTTTCAGGGCCATGCACATAAAGAGGAAGAGGTGCACAGCTGTAAAACCCCGTGCATACATCGGTGAAAAGCCCCATGCATACATCGGTGAAAAGTTGTGCACTTGCAGAGAAGATGAAGCTCATGAGTATTTTCGTCATTTCAAATATGGGTATTTTGGTAATAATTTTTTTTAAAAAAGGTGGGTTCTTAAAGGAAGGCATATTCCCTTGTTGAGTAATGATCGAGTTGAACCTTCTGTAGGACAATGGCAGTCCAAGCCATCTTTGTGGGGCTTACTTTGGCAATCTTTATGAGGCGGGTGGGTAAGTAATATTCGATTTAATTAGATCGTCCATGGGTAAGAAATTATGACCATCTCTCATCAGGAACATGAAAATAAACGGCTAAAAGTAAAACAACTCCGTCCAGCTGTTCATTTTGTATGCTCTTGACTCAATGGTTAGGATCATTGAATTAAGTAGGAATTTAGGCCATATGCGATTGACATCGGATCATTCTTTGCCCAACCATTCATGGCTTATATAGATAGCTGCAGTGGGTCCCACTAGATTGGCTGAACTTGTGTTGTGGTCCAACTGCTTTTACCATATATATCATTTATATATGAAAAGCCCTTTTCATTTCCATTAAAAGCTATAAAACTTGTGTCTTTAAATATTTCAAAAAAGTACAAAAATCTTTTATAATTCTTTCGATCAAGTCTTTTTTATAAGGATTTTTTTTTTAAAAAAAATGGTGAAAATACTTTTATGTCATACGTAGTGGGGCCCACTTTAACTCTCTTTATGCATGGATTGTTAGAAACAAGGGGATTCCAAATGACTAAAAAATTAGATTTATTAAATTATTATGATCATCAAAATCAAAACCGCATGCTTTAGTTAGAAAAGTGGTTAAGAAAAGACAAAAAGAAAAAAAACCTTCATATGGAATTGGTATTTTTGTCATTGTTAATAAAAATCTATGAGCGGACTTGATTGAAAGAATCGTGAAAAACTTTTATATTTATTCAAAATATTTAAATCTTCATGTACATTTTGAAAATGAGCAAAAACTTTTAGAGAGCTGCTAATCCCACAGCCCAAACTTCTTTAAGCATAACCAGTGTCTCTCTACACCCTAAATAAGTGAAACAATTTTCAAAATTTTTCTCTACACACTTCATTGTTCCCAAAATACCGAAACCCCTCCACCCTCATTTTCTCAGTTCACTCCCCTTCCTCCCCCCTCTCCTTCTCCCTCTCCCTCTCATTCTCGTCGTCTCTCTGCCTCTCCCTCTCACCTCTAACTCTCCCTCTCCCTCCCCCTCTATCTTCCTATCGCTGCCCTCCACCTACCACCTCTCTGCCTCTCCCTCTCCCTCTCCCTGTCTCTCTGCCTCTCCCTCTTTCCCTCTCCCCCTCTCTCTGCCTCTCCCTCTTTCCCTCTCTCCCTCTCTCTCTTCCTCTCACCTCTCACTTTCCCTCTCCCTGCCGCCGCCCTCTCTCCCTCTCCCTCTGCCTGTCTCTCTCCCTCCGGCGGTGCTCCCAGAGGGGACAATGGTGGTGGGGGTGGGGGTGGGTGAGTGTAGAAAGAAGTTGGGGAGGGAGAGACTTTTGATAGATGTCCTTTTAGGTAATTTTACACATGGACATATTGATCATACAAAAAGGGATGCGCTCAAATAAGCTTGGGTTGTGGCATTAGCAGCTCTCAGACTTTTATACTTTTTTTTTTTTTACATTGTTGAGGGTTTTACAAATTTTTTTTTGAAATTTGGCAATTCCTCATAAAGGGTCCCCGCGGATTGTGCAGCACAAACTCGGTCTTCTTGCCATTTTTTGTACTTTTTTCTTAGCGACGCTATCATCGCCTAGAGAAATTTGGGAGCGTCGCCCCTCACGTCTTCTTCTTCCTCGTCTCCTTCCTATTTTTTCGTATCGAATACAGGTTTTCCACTGTTCATATTGGTGAAAAAGCTGAGAATATAAGTTTTCGTCTGTTCATATGGGTGGAAAAGCTGAGAATACAAGTTTTCTGCTCATATGGATTTTGCTGTTCATGTGGGTGGAAAAGTTGCGAATACAAGTTTTCCTCTATACATGTTCTAATGGATGGGATTATGGGTTGAGGGTAAGCTCTGCATGATAATGTAAGAGTATAAGATTGTTATTGGAACCATTCTTCCTTGTTATATTTGTCTTTTTTTTTTTCTTTCCTGTCTCTTTTACTTTTCAACATAAGTCTTGAGAATATACAAAGAAAAAAGAAAGAAATAGTATATCGGTCAGTAGTAATCTTTTTATAAATCCTGTGATACTATTTTTCAAGATGATTGAGAGAAAATGGAGCGGAAGAGATAGAGAAATACGTGGGAGAAGAGGAAAAAGAAACAGAGAGAGTTATGTGTTTTAAAAAAATCGCGTAGAGCTACGCTAGCGTTGCTCTTATTAGCGTCGCTCCTCTCATCATTAAAAAAAATGAAAAAGGTCCTAGCGTCGTTCCTCTCATCATTAAAAAAAATTGAAAAAGGTCACGATGGGCCCTATTTGTGCTACACTATATGCAGGGACACTTCACGAACTTCATAACCAAAATTTCGAAACTTTTTCCCTAAAATCCTCTGTAGGATTTCCAAAACACCAACGACACCCGATTCCGCCAGCACGAAATAAAGCTGATAAGAAGCAAAATCCCATTCCTACTATTCCCTCCTTCGTCCACTGTGACTCCCCACATCGACTATAGAAAGGAAAGTGATTGGGATTATATGTAGAGCTTACACCCTTCCTTGCATGATGCTTTTGATGGAATGAGTTGATGGGATGAGACCATCAGAAATAAAACCGTGAGGTCTGTGTAGGGTGGGGTGTTACATCCATCCATGTTAGTCTTCTAATTGCATATCGGAAATAGACTACACTAAATTGTGTGCAAGACTAACACAGCAGGCCCCCTAGTTATTACAATAAAATGAGAGGGACTAGTCACTAGAGAAAGAGTTGTACTTTTACAGGTGAGCCCAAAAAAAAAAAAGAAATCAGAAAGAAGAAGAAAAAAGAAGAAAAAAAATGGGAGGCCTCTTCTCCACCCCATCTGCCGGCGAGAGTTCATCCTCCGAGGAGTCCCGTGTGATGTCCTTCCATTCAACGGCCAGCTGGAAAGCCCATTTCGACAGTTGCAAGGAATCCAACAAACTGGTAAGTGACCACATCTGATCATACCTTTGGTGGTTTCTTATCTTTTATGATGATTGATTGCTTGATTGATTGAAATATTACTAATATAGATGGTGATCGACTTCTCGGCCACATGGTGTGGGCCCTGCCGCTTCATGGAGCCGGTTCTCAACGATTTTGCCGCTCAGTTCACCGATGTGGTCTTCGTCAAGATCGATGTTGATGAGTTGAAGGTACGCACTTGATCTAATCCATGCTCTACTAATTTTGATCATCATCTGATTTTTTTTTTATACTAACAAGCAACATGGGCTTTGTGATTGTCTGTGTAGGATGTGGCCCAGGATTGGCAAGTGCAGGCTATGCCCACATTTGTGCTGGTCAAGAAAGGGAAGGAAGTTGATAGGCTTATGGGTGCCCAGAAAGATGAGCTCAAGAAGAAAATTGAGAAGTTTAGGGTGGTTTGATATTTAGTTTTCTTTCTTCCTTTCTGTCTTTTTTGGAATAAATTTAGGGTTTTTATGGGACCAATCATATAGGGGGTTTTCTATATACTGTGATGGATCAGGATTGCCAAATCACTGATGCTTGTCTTTGTTGATGTTTTTTTTTTTTTTTTGGATTAAAAGTCTTTGTTAATGCTAGTCTTCTTGTTGATGTGATTCCCTTTCTTTTAGCCTTGGTACAATGGTGCCCTTATCCTGAGAAGATTTCCATGAACCTGGTTACCTCCAAGAGAAATATGACAAGTTATCACTGGAAATATTCTTATTATTTCCATATTTTTACATAGAAATGACTCTTAATTAGAAAAAAAAAAAAAAGTATCCATACTGATTTATTGTACTTGTTGACTTTTTTTAAAAATAAATCCCAATGGATCTTTTGATCACATAAGCAGTATTTAAGGGCAGGATGGAAGCACCCCACTTCACTGTATTAATATTTTAGGCGTGGATTTCACATGTTATAGAATATGCAATTTCTACTTGGTGAAGTGGAGAGAGAGAATATGATGAAATGTGGTTCTAGGTTTTCTCAGAAGACACGAATTCTCTATATTCTCTTGGTGAGCAATTCTTTTTTAGCTGGTTGAATAGCTCTTGTGCAATCTAAAGAAATCTAGATTTTAGGGCTTCTAAGTATTTAACTTCTTTTACCCAACACACATGCACACAGACACCATAGTCATTGAATTTATGGTGTAGTTTACTAATGGACATTTTTAGATATGGTTTTGGGAATCATGAAAACTGCAATTTCTGGGTGTTGACGTGTTGTCACCCCACCCCTTTCCCCTTGGCACCTGGAAATACTAAAAAGCATCATCTTGTATTGCCCACTTTGGTCATTTCTGTGAACAATGGGCAGTTGTTTGACGCATATATCCAACGACCTTATTTTATTTTCGGTAAAATTAGCGAAAGGTCCCTATAAATTCATATTCACAGCCTCTAGTACAAGGAAAAACTTTTTAAGGTCTCTGGTCCACTCAGCTAGACTTTTTCCAGCCTTAGGTCCCTGTGCACATATGTTTTCATTTTTCAGGACTAAAATACCCCTGTAACTATTTGCCGTCGGACGCAAGTAATAAAGTAGAAGAATAGCGAGAGAGGGGACCAGTCACCAGTCCAGCCAAGTGATGACGACGTCATGACACGTAATGCCTGTGCAGGCCCACATGTAGCAAGGGCAAACCTGGGACCACCAGCTATCGGCAAAACACAGTCCATCATTTAGATTATTCCAATTATTCCAATATCTGAGTTTACCGATCACTAGATCCATTGCCTCACGAATTTATGGCGAGTGGAAGCCTAATAGCAGAATGGTTTGTGACACACATCGAAGATTCATATTAAAATAGCTTATCTTTTTTTTTACTTACTTTAGCAAACCTCGATTATTGGGCTTAATGTCGACTCTTTCTGTCTTTTACCGGTGAGATTGAGATCCATCCTCATCTTCCCTCTTCTCATTTCTTATTGCTTACTTCTTCTTGTGCTCTTGATTTATTCAAGTTGCAGAGAGAAAAAGAAAAAGAAGACGAACAAGAGAACATGGTGCTACAGGTAGTAGAAGATAAATTTATTTCAGAACTCAGATAAATAGCAAAAAACAGTCAGATAGATTTGACAAAAATTCAGATAAATTTGTCCAGAACTCAGGTAAATTTGACGAAAATTCAGATAAATTTGTCCAGAACTCAGATAAATTTGACGAAAATTCAGATAAATTTCATAAAAACTTAGATAAGTTTGTCAAAAACGAAGATAAATTTATCAAAAACTCAGATAAATTTGCAAAAATCAACCTCCGGCGATGGAAATAGTTAACGTCCGGTAATGAACGGTGACAAACAGTGGCAGGAGCGGCTGCAAATCAAAACCCCAATGAATCCCACCTCCATCACCACCACAAATTAACAAAAACCAATGAAGAAGAAGGTGAATTAATTTGAAAAAACCTCCAGTTTTCATCAACCCCACAAAACCAGAAGAAGAAAAACAAGAAAAGGAAGACAAATGAGAAGTTGCATAGAGAGAGATGGGTGGTAACGGAAAAACCAGGTGGAAGATCTCTTTTCATATTCTACCTACTAAAAACTAGGTCCTCAGATAAATTTTATACGAGGACTAGGCTATAGGCTGGCCTTTCGTAGCTGGTTAGGTTAGAACCAACCCGCACCAAACCCAACCTCCTTCTTCTTCGTCCTGTTCTGTTCCAACTTCAACAGTGAACGGAACCCATCGCCTCTGACTCTAAAACCCTCCCCTACCCCCATGCCCGACGCTCTCCTCCTCCTCCTTCCGCCAGAAAATGACCTCCTCCACCGATATCCTGTCGGCGGTAGTGGACTCGATCACCCACTCCCTGTCGGAGTGTAACTCATGGTCACTCATCTTACAAACGCTTCACATGTAAATTAATTTACTTGCACGTGGTTTACAAAGATCCAAATGTCACCCGCTCCCTGTCACATCTCTCCAGGAGCGCATGATAGCAATAGGCACGTGGCTCGCACTCCTCAACTCTGCTTCGTTTCAAACCCGGATCTTTGCAAAAGGCGACAATTTAGAGAGGGGTAAATTGGTCTTTTTAGGTACCCATAAGTGTGAGAGGGACCTTTGGTTGCATGACTTTTTTTTGTGGACTGTTAGCAACAAAATTATGTTATTAGGGACCTCCGGCCAAAAGCCCCTTTATTTTATTTTATTTTATATTTTTATTTTGTTGCTATTATTGGTGGATTCTCAATCTTTAAGGCTGGATTAGTTCATCCGGGCCCAGAGGGAAGTCGGGTAAACTCCTATATGGCCCCAGTGTGATAGTGCAGTTTCGAACCTACAACCTCCGAATGCTAAAATGATTGTGTCCAATTACTATTTTTTTTAACAGTTGATTCAATGGTTAGAATCATTAAATTAATTTGGAATTTAGGCTATACCGGAAGGAAAACAAGTTCGTACACTCTTGATTCAATGGCTAGGATCATTAAAATAGATATCTGTAGTGGGCTCCACAAGATAATTGGAGTTATATTCTAGTCCACTGTCCAGCTCTTACTTGATCTTTTTTTATCAGAACCCTTTCCATTATCATTATTAAAAAAACCAAGAATTCACAGAAAGAGGGAATGGCATCTGCCGGCCCAACAAGTATTTTTTTTATCTTTTAATTTTCAATAAAAAAAATAGATTACAGAGGGAGAATTCATTTATGACTCTCCAAATGGAGCATACCCCATAAAGAATCAAAATATGAGGGGATCACAAATTACATAAAGTCTAAACCCCTCAAAGAAAAAAAAAATACTAGCCTACATCCTGGGCACAAGAAAACTTAATAGTCTGTAAATCTAAAGCTATCAGATGGGCAGGTACCACACTGTATATTGAATTTTCTAAGTTTCAACTCCACCTTCTAACTTCATATCTTTTTGTCCAAAAAGACAACGAAGCATTGCTAAACTCTTTGCGAAGAACCCCGTCGAGTTCAAAATGAATGGTATAAATATGAAATGGAATCCAATCCATCATAGAGCAAAAAACTGAATACACTTCAGGGTCTGTCTCCAAAATAGTCATTTCTAGTCTTCGATCAAACCATAATACTCCAATCAATGTTAGAGGAGAGTGGTAGAATGAAAACCACCACATGTCAACATCCAAAAAAAAAAAAAACAATTCTGCCATATAAAGGTATACGAGTAGTAATAGATGTAATCATCTCCAGTGGAAAAGAGCAAAGCACCGAACTCCAAAGAGAATTTTCGAAGAAGATCTTGCCATGCGGTGGTACATACACAGGCAATTCGAGCCATTCAAAAGATGGGCCTCTTTGAGAGATAAGAAGGAACATTGGGCCGGCGAGACTTGTCCCTGAGCAAAAAAATGGGAGCCCTCCTCTCCACCCCATCTGCTGGAGAGAGTTCATCTGAGCCGTCCATTGTGCTGTCCTTCAATTCAAGGGCCCACTTGAAAACTTGCAGGAAATCATACTACAAACTGGTAATTAAGTAACCAATTCAACCTCTACAATGAAATCCAAATTCCTCATCTTACCATTATGAGCGGTTCGATCTCCTGATCATTGAATTTACTAATAGATGTGTGGGTCCTGCCACTTCATGGAGCCAGTTCTCGACTATCCTGTAGAGGTCAATGCTAACAAGTGTAGGGCTTCACAAGTTATCTAATCTTATTCATGTTGGTCCCATTTTATTATCTGATTATACCTCACCTCATCTAGTATGGAGATTCCCTCAAGCTCTCCAGGACTGAAGAACCTCAGATGGACTCAGTGGGTCTAAAAATGGCCCAGACAGCTCTGAGTAAAAAAAAAAATGTTTTTAAGTCCAGAAATTTAGTTTGAAGGCCTAATATTTATGCTGGGATTCAGCTCATGGGCTTTGCAGTCAGTAAGAGCCCAATAGTCTCATGATAGGTAAGACCCACTTGCATTAGATATGGGATTTAGCCAGAAATCAGCCCATCCATAGCACATATTGTCAAGTTGGGAAATATGAACAGTATCAGGTGTTGGGTCGAAATACGAATTATACGGGCCACCCTGGCCTACTTTCAACCCCAGAGCAGCCATTTTTGAAGGGAGTATGTCTATGGAATTCAATGATGGGTCAGCTGATGGCCCAGATGACCCGATCAACTTGTGACCAGGCTCAAGAGTGGGGACTTTGCGAGTGTTGGATCTGGTTATGCCCTAAAAATGAGGCCTGTTAATTAAACATAGGTTGTACCAAGGTAGTCCCAACCCAACTTAGTCCAATCTCCATGACAAGGAACCTTATAGATGACTTCAAATACATCATTAATATTAGGTCCTCCATATAGTTGGGGGAATTCATGCTGAGAAAATGATGCCTCTCTGGAAATCTTTTGTCTTATACTTCTAAAACTTTTGGATCTTGAAACTCATAACATAAATTAAGATAAGTCAAAATCTGAAAAAATCACTTACAATAACAAATAAGCGCCCATACTATATGAAATCCTCACCACAAATTCCATTTGTCTAGCTGTATTCACAAATGCTCGAGAACATCATCGTTTTAAAGATAAGAATTTAGGCCAAGTTCCACAAGCCAAAATCGAGAATCCTCCATCCTAGATTTTTTAAATCAAACATAAAATCCCAAATTGCAAGCTGGGGAACAACAACTAATTACATTAATATGAGATTTCCGTGAGAAATTCATCGAAAAAAAAAAAAAACACCTCTTAAACAAAAAAAGGGGTCTCTGATTAGAGAGCCTAATGCCTGACTTGAGTGACAACTTTGAATTGTTAAATTTTTCATTCTGTCATTTGTTCTTCCATCCAACATCAAGCCAAGAGCTCCCAAACAACCAGATCAACATCAGAGTAACAGATCAACTTGCAAGACGCAATTAGTCCCCTCATGACCTCAGTATTTTCTCACGTAGCAATCAGCTTTTTAGTGCACAAATGCCATCTCCTTGATGCAAGAGGAACTGACAAATCTATTAACCATGGAGTCAACGAGTCGTACAAACTTGGCTCGGGCCTCATGATAGGGTTCAGGCACAGGCTCGCTAAAGCCAATTTAGCTCATGCTTTGAGCTTGGCTTGTCAAGGGCTGTGAGCTAGGCTCAGCCCATTTGGTATCTATATTATATATAAATATATATTTTATGTAAGTAAGGCAAATCTTCCTGAGCATGGTGTTCACCATCTTTTAGTGAGGGCAATATAGTAGGGCCCACCTTATGATCCATTCAAACAGTCTAGTCACGAACCTTGAATTATACTCCATCTTATGGTTTTCCTCCCATCCAAATATAGTAGACCATTGGATTGAGGGTCTTTTATATATATATATATATAATTATTAAACTTGTGGACCACGTTCAAGGGATTCCAAACATGAAAATGAACTCAAATTTTATATATGAGTCTTACCCATTATAATCTTTCCATCCCCCTCCACCCACTGTGTGGGTAGTAAGCCAGTGAGCTCATAGAGGAAATGTAAGTGTGCATACAATATTATAGATATGGGGGATATTCCTGTGCATCATTCCCTCACCATATGACAAACTTAATGAGGCCCACTTAGGAATCCACTAATCATGGGACTTGTGGGGGATGAGAAAAGACACATTTGATGAGACAATTTATCAAATTTGAGGTCAATTACATGCTTCTAACCCTTCATCCCGGTCTACAAATTTAATGACTTTATATTAAAGAAAAATATTCGACCCTAGATCCAACGATCCAATCCATTTGGATAAGTAAAAATTCAATGTGTCTAGGTGTACTTAAGGGGGTTCCATGTGTGTGGATGGTTCGGATGTATTATAAAGTCAACCCTACTATGTTGTCCCTCACTATAACATGGTGAGGAATGGATGCAAATGAATATTTCCCTATATATATTATGCCTATACATGTAATATTATATTATTATGTGAGATTCATGATAATAAATGCAGCTATAATATTATATTATAAGCTTTATGTATAGTAACATTGGGAAAATTTAGAGCAAGCTCAAGCTCCAAGTAGCTTAGCTCGGGAAAAGTAGGCCAAGTAGATATTGTGCTGGGATTCTCAAGTCAGCTTTCGAGCTCGAGTTCAAATTGGGGCAATGCTCACTCATTTGCATCATCTAGTATTCACCCATCAAGATATTTGTTGCGATATTGCTTTGGTGGCAAACTAAATATGTGCCACAGCAATCAACGAGTGGTAGTTCAGTTGGACAAGGACTGTGCGCCTCAGGAAGCTTGTGTTCGACACTGACATTCGTTGGCTACCTCTCATAGTTTTATATGGTGCATGTGGATAGGAGGGTTTGCATGTGCCTATAGGGATTTGTCATCGACGGTTCAGAATCGAGTGTCCCTCAGATTCATGGCCAAAGGAGTGTCCCTAAGGTTGAGCTGGATACACTGAGTTACAAAAGAAAAATGTGCCACAGGAGGAAGAAAAGAGATCCCATGCCGCCTGCTCTGTTTTGTAATGAGAAATCTCCTTTACACAAAAATAAAATAAAATATCAACCAGTACTTGGTTTGGGTGGAATCAACACCAAAGTTCTATAAAATATGCTCATATCACATGGGATAATATCAGGGGCGGCCCTGGGGACAGCCCACACAGGCGGTGGGCTGGGGCCCCAAATTTTGACCCAAAATGGGGGCCCCCAAGTCTAATAGTTAGGAAAGAAATCTCAGTAGTTAAGAAAAAAAACCTCAGATCTGATATTTCGTTGCCCCACATTAGCATTCCTAATTTCCAATGCCATGACAGCGGTAATGGATTTTTGTCTCATTGATTTCAGCAATGAGTTATGAGGCTCTTCGCGTTTCAAAGCTAAATCGCCTCCTCAAGAGTCACGACCCAAATCCCATCTTTAAAGGCTTCTTCCTCTTCCTCTAACACCTGCCATTCTCAGATTCTCTCTCTCGGCCCTTCAAGTTTGAACTTATGTTATATCAATTGCCTTTGCCTATCAAGGTATGTCTTCTGCTTCCTAAGGTCTCTGTTTTTCTTAGAATCCAAATTTATTTGAGATGTAATGCACAGATAAGTTATGTTTTTGACCTTTTGTTTCATGGACGGTTGAGATTTTTTTGATAAATGGTCGTGTCTGTGGATTTATATGTAGACTAGGTTGCACATGTAATTTCTTTTAATGGCCGACACCCATAGTACAGCCAGCCTTACAATCCTACCCTCTATATTTACATGTAGTTGATTTTGAAAATAGAGATCTAGAAAAAATCAAATGTTTTATGAAGTCCAAATATTTTAGTCTTAAATTAAGATCTGTAATGAGACAACTATCAACACCAATAATATAATAAAATTATTTATTAATTGAATGTTTAGTCACTTTTTTATATCAATTGATAATTAAAATAATAACTTTAATTAAATAGTCAATTTGCATTAGATTTTATCTTTTATTTTTTTATCATTTATTGGTGGGTATACGGGTAGGGCTACACTTTAGGAACTCGCCTAGGGCCCACGAAAACTTAGGGCCGCCCTGGATAATATAAGAACTTACGCAAACACTATAGTATAAGTCCCATCATGGTGGCTTGATTAAAACCACTTATTACACAGATTTAAGACCATAGTACATATGACTCCAATTAAAATAAAATCAGAGCTAATGCAAATTTGGGCCCGTGCCTATATTTAAAAGAAGGCATGATAAAGCATTTCAAATCAAACAAATTTGGGCCACACTCTTTTTCTTTATTCTTTTGGGAAAAGCGAATTCTCATTTGAAAGCAAACAGGACAGAAAAGAAAGAAAAAGCAACTGAGGTAAGGCCACCTAGGCTTCCCTAGAAAACAAAAGGCGACCTAGAGATATCGGTCCATGGTTTGATTTTGACACCCATAACAGCTTTCAACGCAATCTTGTCAATAAGTAGTCCACATAATCTTTTTTAACTTCTGCTAAAAACATAAATAATGAAGTACTCCTTTGAATCAATCTCTTGTTTGAAGAAATCCATGTACGTTGGACTAAACCATAAAGGGTTTGGGACCAGGTTCATCTCTCTCTCTCTCTTTCAAAATTAGAGGTCTTTGTATTGACGCCGGTTCTCCCTTCTTCAGAAATTGAATATTGAATCTACTAGTGCTACCACCTTGAGGCCATCGGGTATTTATCCGACTTCCCTCTGAGTCTGGAGGGGTTAATCCAATTCAAAGGATTGAGAACACTCCCATAGCTATATATATATATATGGAAAATATTGAAGTGCATCTAGCCCATTTTGAAAAGTTTCAAGTACAAAAGTAACTTTTCAAGTACATAGGAATACTCCCTATGAATTGGACCAAAATTTACTAAAATAAGGAAAGCCAAACAAAGTCCTAAACTCCGGTTACTCTTTAATTACATGGGATGTGTGAGTGATTACTTTATATGTTAGATGTCATTATCTTTTGAATATGAGGTGTTACACTTGTATCTTTGCAAAAGAAGACAGCTCTCTGAGTACTTTATTCTCTTAAGCATTTGGATCTTTTCGTTTATCAGAAACTATGGTGTCACATGAAAGCCACCCACATGGCCCCTCTCAACCAAAAGAAACAAAAGCAATGACCTAAGATTAGGATTTTATACATACTTTTTAAAACTTTGCGTTGACTCATCTATACTGACGAGATAATACTTCAACTCATAACTTAAATTCTTTATTTCTTAACTACCTATGACTAATCAGGGACAATGTCTCTAACATAAATCTTTTAGTCCAGTCGATGAGGACTCTTATTCTTGAAAATAAAGGCCGACTGAGACCTTACAGAGAACGTAAGTGGGAGTTCTGTGAAGGTTACGATAGAGCGCAGGATCCCTAGGGCCCCTTAATGTTATAAAATAAAGGTTGATCGCGACGTTAGTAGAAAGTGCTAAAAAAATTACGTTTTCGGACAAATTGACTAATTTGGTGCAATGTCAGTTAAAATGTTCTTTTTGGCCCACTAGTCACCTAATCTGTTTTTTTTTTTTTAATCATGTTATTGAATTATGTGATATTATACAAAACTGTTTATTTTTTCTTTGTATTTCAATATTCGTTTCCAATAATCTAATAAAATTTTGCGATATAAAGCTTTACTATGTTGCAAAAAATGGAGTGTTATAGAGCACGTTTGTAGAAATATCTCGACCTTAGTCACTAGGTGTGAAAATCGACAACAAATGGTGGCCGTATAGGAAAAACCCTGAAACAGAATTTTACCCGCCATTGTTTAAATCTACGGGTGAGTCCCACTCTAAAACCCAAATTGGTAAATTAGTGTCCAATGTGATTGAACTTATAGAAGGAATCAAATCATGTTTTACCATTTTTTTTAATATAATCAATCTGATGGTGGTTACAACCTCAATTGGAGTGAAGTTTGTCTTAATGACATTGTATGATGAGATATTGATTTAAAACTGCGTGAATTTTATAGCGTCCAAATGGAGTTAATGATTGTACGGTGTACACAAATTAGAATAAAAAGGGACTTAAAAGCGCGTGTTTCGTTGTTAACAACTTCTTTTTTCTTCACCACGGTCGTCTGCGTCCAGGCACTGACCCAACCGGCCAACAGTGGTCCCCTCCAACATATTTTAGCCAGCCAACTGATTCCAGTTTCACGACTTTCAGTTGGCCAAAGATGGTTTTAGCTTGAGAAGGTTGCAGGGCTCGAATTCGATCAGGGATGGTGGAATCAAACCGATGCCTCTGCGGATTCTCTGCATAAGCTACATGATACGCCGATACACATGCTTGAGGCCACGATGAGGCGATTCGGTTCTGCAACATAGCATTAAGTTAAACCATTGCACTTGCTAAGTAAAATGCCTATAATTTTACAGTATTGATGAGCATTTTCCTTCACCAACTAAATACCTTGCAATCACAGTTTTAAAAGACTGTTTTCTTCCACTAGACTCAGATTTTGGGACATGGAACTTGGGATAATCTAAATTCTAACCGAGTTTCAAACCATAATTTCAGTAGCCATCTTAACAAGCCAGAACTTTTCTGTTTTACATCAATACTTAAGCTGCTTCATCTGAGAAATAGGTTCTCCCATTTACAATCTTATTCTATTAACATTGCATTTTTTCTCATGACAAATTCAATTTTGCTGAAATTCTAAAAACATCTAGGTATTATTGGATAACAATCATGAAAAGGGTTTATCAAAAGTAGAAAATCATGTTTTAGGGCAAATTACAAACTTCACATTTTCATTGCTCTGTCACAAACAGAGTATCATATGCACTTTAATGTTCTAAAAAAAAAACAAAGGCATGTGGCTTTAATGGTCTTCAAGAGGTGGGAATGACCTATGGAGGGGAAGCAAGTCGAGTGTCATCATTTTTTCACCAAGAACAGGGAATGATGATGAGTTCTGTTAATTTATAAGCACCGCATACCCTTAATGCTATAAAACAAATGTCAATAGGGACGCTAGTAGAAAGTGCTAAAAAAAAATACATTTTCGGGCAAAATGACTGATCTGGTGCAAGGTCAATTAAAATCATCTTTTCGGTCTACTGGTCACCTAATCTCTTTTCTTTTTTTTTTTTTTTTTTGTAAAATCCTCAAAATTTGTAATAAAACTTTAAAATATTGTAAAAGTAAAAACAATATGGAGAACTTGTAGTAGTAGGGAAAGGTATGATTGAGACATCAGATTATCCTAATCTTTTAATCTTATAGCCCTTAATTTTAAGAGGATTTTACCAAAAAAAAAAAATACTAGATGCACCTTAGACTAAAAGGACCTTTTAGTTTCCCTCACACCAAATCGGTCTTCCCGCTAAGAAGTCATTTTTTACTCATTTTTTGGAGGGTCGCCCCTGCATGTAGAAAAAGAAAAACTGTTTTCCTAGTCCTCTTCCTCTTCTCTTTCCCAAATCCAACCCAATGGAAAAGATCAGAAGGAAGATATCCGATATTAGGAAGATTGCGATGAAGCCATTTGGCAGGTGTGCGGTACCTCATCATCACCCCTCCTCTCAGTAAAGATGTCATCTTCCATTCAACTTTTAATCTTTTCCTTGGCAACTTGGAATTGCCTTATCTTGATAAAGATAAGTATAACCAGAACATGTTTCGATGATAAAACAAATGTGGCTGCACCGTAACCAAATGTAGACCTGACTTTTAATCCGTTGCGCTCCACCAAATTCTTCCACTATCCATCCAAAACTTGATACTTAACTCCAAAACTTTCAACACGAATTCCCATGGTCTTCCCATAGGATCTAACCACAGCAACCCAATTCAGGAAGGAGCCGTACATCTTCTGTTGGTAGTAGCAACCGATTTTGACCTTTGTCGACATCGGCCTTTGTCAGGACCTTCTCACAAACATGAATAAGACAGGGATCTTGGGTGGAAACTAGTACTCGATGGTAATCCACGAGCCAACTATATATATGTGGTGTTGGTTCTTGTTCATTATCGTCGGTTGTTTTATTGCTCGTAGTCTGTTCCCATTGGACTGGGCTTGGAGAAAAGAGGGAATTTTTTTTTGGCCTAGGGAAGGTCGATATTGACCATGAAAAAAAAGAAAAAAAATAGGACTTTATAGTGGGAAGACTGGTTTGGTGTCAAGGAAACTAAAAATGACCTTTTTGTTCAAAGGTGCATCTAATGTTTTTTTTTTTTTTTTTTTTGTAAAATCCTCTAATTTTAATGATTTCAAAAGACAACATTGATATATCTTTTCTTAATTCAAACCAATGATAATTAATTCAAACCAATGATAAGCAACAGTTAAATGAATATCAAATTTAAACTTGTAGCCATTCACATTTCACATGGATAGCATGCACGAAGGGATAACATTATCATTGATGAGTTGGTGGCGTCAATCAAGTAAACTGCACACAATAGGCTTTTAGGACATGTTTGTGTAGCCACTTTGTGCACAAGAAGCATCGAAAGTAAAAATACTTTTTTCCACTTTGAGAAAATTCCATATTTGCCATGGATATTTTTTCTAAGAGAGAAAAACATGGAAAACTGGAAAACAAATTAAAATTCTCAACAATTCCATGGAAAAACATAATTGTGATGAGAATGACTTTCTACTCAACACAAAAGCGCATTGAACACAGAACCGGTTCTCTGTAGCCCCGAACAGATATGCCCCTTCTCACAAGATAATACTTCAATTCATAACTTAAATTCTTTATTTCTTAACTACCTATGACTAATCAAGAATAATATCTCTAACAGAAATCCCTTTAGTCCATCATTAACTCCATTTGCAGCTGACGCTATAAAATTCAAGCAGTTTCAAATCAATATCTCATCATATATTGTCATTAAGACAAACTTCACTCCAACTGAGGTTGTAACCACCATCACATTCGTCGTATTAAAAAAAAAAAGAAGAAGAAGAAAAAACATGATTTAACTCCTAAGTTTGATCACATTGGACACTAATTTAGCAATTTGGGTTTCAGAGTGGGATTCATCCGCAGATTTAAAAAATGGCAGGTAAAATTTTATTTGAGGGTTTTTCCTGTACTGTCACCATTTGCTGTCGATTTTCACACCTAGTGATGACCAAGGTCGAGATATATCTCCAAACGTGCTCTATACCGTTCCATTTTTTGCAACATAGTGAAGCTTTATATCGCAAAATTTTATTAGATTATTGAAAACGAACATCGAAATACAAAGAAAAAATGAATAGTTTCATGCAATATCACATAATTCAATAAAAAAAACTGCAATATCTTTAAAAAAAATTAAAATATTGTAAAAATAAAAAATCTATATATATGGAGAACTTGTAGTAGTAGGGAAATATCACTCCTTTTGTCCTGCACTGCACACCGTGAAAATTGCTTGTCTTAATACTTCACACCTAAAGTCATTGTAATTGAGCTTTAAAGACAAGAAACATGCATGGTCGACTGTTAGGGAGGCAGATATGAGTCATAGTGGGCGAAAGAAAAGGGCGAAATACGTGGGGAGATGTGAGGTCCACCTGAATCAATTACTCCTTTGTCTCCACTCCAGCGATTTCCCACACTGGGACAGTGGGACACTGGGACTCATGTCCTCTCCTCTCTCACTGGTCCACGTATGTGCTTGGACGAACATTTTAGATGTCCCTCATAACTCTCTTTCCGTACGAAATGGTGTCCTTTTCTTTTGGGGGGAAATTTCAAAATGGGACTTCAAGTTTTTCATACATTTCAAATCAGGACAAGGTAAAAATCACATTTCAAAATCGCCTTAAGTTTTTCAAATACATTTCAAAATAGGACATCCCCTTTCCCCCTTTTTTTTTAAAATAAATTTCAAATTTGTCCTCAATATTTATGTTGTAACGAGAAGACAGAGGATGGATTCTCTCCCACTCATCTGAGACTCCCTTTCTCCTCTCCTCTCTTGGCAAGAAGCTCTGGCCGGTGAGAAAGGATCTCCACTGGCTATAGTTGAGTGCGGACGAAAACTACGTAGGTGGGTCTTTCTTCTTCTGCCTAGGTTGAAGATGCTCCTTAAGATTGAAAGAAGGAATTAAAATGTTGCAGTAGCAATTGTTTTCTGTCTTGAACTCAAACAAAAATCAAATCAAAATATATTAAGGCATCTCCGATTCCACTTTGAAATGGAAATCCTAAAATTAAAGATGTTCATTCAGACTCCCATGATAATTAATCTGAGTCATCTTCGATCCCAAGATCCCTCCAATATGCATCACTAAACAACCAAACAACCTGCCTGTAGTGAACCTAGCCATCTCCATCCAACCAAACAAGCCAACTCAACCCACCATCACCGACCCTTCCCATCTCTCTCAATTCATCTCACTTACCCATCTCTGAGCCCTTAACCACTTGCATCTCAACCTGTAGGTGCAGAAAATAATGACCCACAATAAAAGAGGACCTTAGAGGACTTATCCGAGAAGATGGTGACTGGAAATGACTGGATACCGTCCGAAAGCCTGAAAGAGATGAACAAACGATCAAAGGACCCTGGCCTGGGCGGCGCAAAGCTCTCCGATGCCAAAGTCAGTGTGGGAACTGGAACAATGGAAGGAGAGGGAGAAGAGAGACAGAGTAACGGCTCTGTGAATGAAATTGTGCGTACCTTAGATGGTGGTTTGAGCCTCTATTTATAGAGTTTGGAACGTATCTTTGGGAGATATTGTGGTGTGGGTCCCGTGATTCGACTGGGAAGTCACGATCAGCCCACATTGCATTAATTGCGGTCCAATCCAGCCCACTCTGTATTAAATGCGCGTCGGGTCAGCCCACGTCGCATTTAATGCACATCTTGTTGGGCCAGATCGTGTTGGGCGCCTTTGGCGGTAGGGGGTACCAGCGGATCTGCCCTCGGGCCCTGCCCTGATGTGGCCTCAGCCGCTGGATGCCGCCCTGTCAGGGATCTGGCGAAGATTGTGAGCGGCTGGATGTCGCGTCTGTCCCACTAGCTCGCGCCCCTATTCTTCCACGTGCCTGATGACGTGGTGGATGAGGGGCGCAAGTGAAGGTTCTTTCTTGCTTCGGCTTCTGTCCCGGCTTCTTCAGCCGAGGTGGAGTTTTCTGCCGAGATGGGTGCCGGAATGGACACAGGGGTAGCCGAGTTCGGCGCTGGCGGTCCGGGTTTGCTTGACTTCGGCCAAGGCCTTTGTCCTGGTAGCCGGGGTGAGATTGGTGTCACGTGGATGGCACGAGGATGGCACGTGAGAGTGCTTAGCCTCATCTGATGGCTGCGATTAGCTTAATCATGTGGTTCTGGAAATCTCCCCACACAATTGCCCCCTAGCTTTTGACCTCTGAAGTGTGCTAGCCTTTAGGGGTTGAAAGCTAGAAGAATCCGTCCGGGGATGTGGCGATCGTCGTCTGGTGTCGCTTCAACTGCTCTGAAGCGATAAATGCTCTGTCTTGCCTGTACTGGGAAGCGAGTCGACGGCTACACGCGTCGCCTCTTCACTGATTGCGGTGTCTGCCGGGATCCCTGTGAACGATCCAGTTGCGAGCCGAGCTGCATCCGGTTCCGAGGCGTCTACTTCAAGTTCGGAACCGTCGAACCTAGCGGCCAAGTTTAGGCGGGGGTCTTCTTCGTCTGCGACGCCATCTTCTGCCAGCACCCGCGCTGCTTCGAGCTCGGGAGGTGCTGGCGCTACTTCAGCTTCTGCTCCTGCTCCAGCTTCTGCTCCTGCTCCGAGTGCGGGAGTGCGGCGACGCTCGCCGGAGCGCCCAAGGGAGGGGTCCCCGCCTAGAAAGAAGTCCAAGGCTGGGGAGAAGGACTCGGGGGCTGAACAGCCTCCGAAGAATAAGGCCCCTGCGCGGGCCCCCGGAGCCAAGACTCCTATTGAGAAGAGCGCGCAGGTCAGCAAGCCGACCGGTGGAGCGACCCGCGAGCTGACGATCTCGGTGGGGCAAGGGTCTGGATCGGCCTCCGGACCCCGGAGTGCCCCAGCGCCATGGAGGCCGAGGATGGAGACTCAGCCCGGTGAGCCTCTGAATGTCGAGGACCGGCTGTTGGGGAATGCCGAGGTGATCGGAGCTCTCGCCAAGGTCTGTGCTATGCCGAGAGACATGGAGACGCACGAGAGGTTCGACGATGAGAGCCTGATGGTCTCGGCGATCCAGGCTAATCTTCTGGTAAGTGTTTGCAACGCTTTTCTTCATTCTTCAAGTGTCTCTGTTTCCATTTGCAGAACGTGCAGAGGCTCCTGAGCCGAGCTCCGCTCCTGCAGCCGAAAGTGCCCCCAGTTGGAGCTCCTGCAGTGGTTCCTGCTCCGGAAGATGCTCCAGCTGCCCCGGTCTTGAGCGGTGCCCCGGTTGCCAGTGATGCTTCTGCCGTGCCTCGGGGTGAGGCCTCTTCTGCCCCTGGAGCAAATGAGGCTCTGGTCGAAGAATCTCCTGCCAGCGACGCTCCCAGCAAGGTCGCGGTTTCGGCCGAATCCACTGGTCCAGCAGATACGGTGATCGACCTAGTGGAGTCGCCGAAGCCACAATAGCCGGGCTCCTCTTTATTTCTGTCTTTCTGTATGTAAGGTTTTTGCTTCATTTTCTGTTTTCAGCGGACTGCGATCCTCCTTTTTGTACTTTGCTTTCTGTTCTGTAACTTTTGTAACGAAGCTGTTTACAATGAATAAAAAGGAGGAGTTCTGTGATCACCCAAACTGTGTACAATGCTTTTGAGTTCTTTCTTACTTTCCTTGCACTGTTCTGGAATACTTGTGTTTTTGTGCTGCTTTTCTGTGTTTGAGTGATGGCACAGCTCTTTTCTTTTTTGAAGACTGACTTTGGCCGAAATGGCTGGCTTCGGCCGAAATGGCTGGCCTTGCGCCGAGGTGGATACATACCTTGGCCGAATTGCCTTGCGCAGGGGTAGATACATCGTTCGGCTGGACTCGGCTAGGCGAGAGGGAGTGCGGCTATGGCCTTCTGAGGGGTGTATGAACCCGGATTTCAGGAATCTGACCTTGGCCGAAATGGCTGACCTTGGCCGAACTGCCTTGAGCCGAGGTGTGAGGGGTTTGTGAACCCGGACTTTAGGAAACGACTGAGTGCAGGAACTCCAGACCATTCCCAGGGCGGTAAACCCTTGTAGAGTGGGATGAAACCCTGATTTTAGGAATTCGACCGAGTGTCCGAACTCGAGGCCTTTTCCAAGGCTGTTAACCCTTGTAGATGGGTGAAGACCCTGAGTTTAGGAATTGGCCGAGTGTCCAAACTCGAGGCCTTTTCCAGGGCTGTTAACCCTTGTAGATGGGTGAAGACCCTGAGTTTAGGAATCGGCCGAGTGTCCGAACTCGAGGCCTTTTCCAGGGCTGTTAGCCCTTGTAGATGGGTGAAGACCCTGAGTTTAGGAATTGGCCGAGTGTCCGAACTCGAGGCCTTTTCCAGGGCTGTTAACCCTTGTAGATGGGTGAAGACCCTGAGTTTAGGAATTGGCCGAGTGTCCGAACTCGAGGCCTTTTCCAGGGCTGTTAACCCTTGTAGCCGAAGTCGATCAAAGAGAGATGACAGATTGCCCTTGGCCGAAATGGCTGGCTGCTGCTTGTGCCGAAGTGGAGTCGTCATTCCGCTGATCTCGGCTGTGGAAGCGTGAGCTCGGCAATGATCTTTGAGGGGTGTAAAAACCCAGGCTTTAGGAATCCGACCGAGTGTCCGAACTCGAGGCCTTCTCCAGGGTCTAGGACCCGGAGCTTTAGGAAACGACCGAGTTTGGACTCGAGGCCTTTTCCAGGGCGGTAGACCCGGAGCTTTAGGAAACGACCGAGTGTGGACTCGAGGCCTTTTCCAGGGCGATGGACCCGGACCTTTAGGAAACGACCGAGCCTGGACTCGAGGCCTTTTCCAGGGCGATGGACCCGGACCTTTAGGAAACGACCGAGCCTGGACTCGAGGCCTTTTCCAGGGCGATGGACCCTGACCTTTAGGAAACGACCGAGTCTGGACTCGAGGCCTTTTCCAGGGCGATGGACCCGGACCTTTAGGAAACGACCGAGCCTGGACTCGAGGCCTTTTCCAGGGCGATGGACCCTGACCTTTAGGAAACGACCGAGTCTGGACTCGAGGCCTTTTCCAGGGCGATGGACCCTGACCTTTAGGAAACGACCGAGTCTGGACTCGAGGCCTTTTCCAGGGCGTTGGACCCGGACCTTTAGGAAACTACCGAGTGTGGACTCGAGGCCTTTTCCAGGGCGTTGGACCCGGAGCTGTAGAAGTCATGCAAGGAGAGATGATACAGATTTGATGACAGGGCAAAAGACACTTTCATTGATCGGGATTTGCTACATCTTTTAGAAACAGAATTTCGTCAGGCGGGACGCATTCGGTGATCTCGGCAGTGGCTTGCCCTGTCTGCGCTTGTAGGCTGACTTCGTTGCCCGTGAGATCACCCCGAACGGGCCATGCCAGCTCGGGGCCGGCCTTCCTTCGGCTCTGTGCTCAGGGCGAGAAGGCCGATTTCTACAGGAATGACCGTTCCCATCTCACAGGCCAGAGGGTGTTGCCGAGGTGAGAGGCTGTCCAGTCTCAGTTAGTTCTGGCTCGTCACCTGTGCCTGTCAGCGTCGTGTCAGGCGGGGGTCGGGGCCGAGTTGGGCGAGACGATGTCGAAGTCCGCCAGAACATGGGCTTTGATCGCAGTTCGGCCGCGGCGAGCTTTTCTGGGTGCCAGCCCGAGCTCGACGTCCGTCACCTTCTCCTTGTGCGATGCGAGCGTCCGCGAGACGAGGGAGAGGGAACCGAGGATGCCAGGTGGATCACGTTAATGATTTTTTCGGAGTCCTCGCTGTCTGGGTCCCGGGCCGCGCTCTGGTGAACTCGGCCCCCGCTGCCGCCGGCATCTTCTATCTTGACGAACTCTGGGAGGTGGCCTTCGCCGGCGAGTCTCTCCAGGTACCACTTCAGAGAGTGGCACTCCTCGGTCTTGTGTCCTTTACCTTTGTGGTAGGAACAGTAGAGCTTGCTTCGATCGCCGTTAGTGGGCTCATTTCTCAAGGGCTGAGGCCACTCGAAGAACGGCTTACCTTTTATTTTGTTTAGGATCTGGTGTATCGGCTCTCTGAAGACGACGTTGATGCCTTGATAGGCGCCGGTGGGAGGCCTTGACCTGCTGGTGCCCCCCAGACCTGGGTGGTGTGGGCACCGCCGAACTAGCGTCCCAAGCCTGCTTAGGCTCCTGCTTCTGGAAGGGCTTCCCGCCTCTCTGCCGAGGCTGGTTGTCCTCCTGCTCAGGCTCCGGATGCCCGTCTTGATCCCGGGCTCGGATCTCGTCTTCCTCCTGGGCGATAAAGCGCTTCACCCGGGTCATCAACTCCGGCATAGATTCTGGGGGGTTCCCGGCCAAGTCCTTCCGCAAGTCGTGGCCGGGGATCAGGGCATGCTGGAAGGCGTAGATTGCTATCCCTTCCCTGGTGCCTTCAATCTGGCTGTAGACCGTCCAGAATCGTTGGGCGAAGTTGGCGAGGGTCTCACCCTGCTTCATTCTCAGGGCGAGGAGGTCCCCTTCCTTCTTGGGGACGACGCTGTAGGCCTGGAACTTCTTCAGGAAGGAGAGCTGGAGCTCCTTCCAACTCGAGATGGACTTCACTGGGAGAGAACAGAACCACTTCAGGGGGAGGTCACCCAAACTGGAGGAGAAGATTTTGCAGTTCAGGTGACCTTCGTTCCCCCAGATGGACATCTTCTAGGAGAAGTGTCGGAGGTGAGCGGATGGGTCCGACAGTCCGTCGTAGGGGACGAACCGCGGGACAGAGAATTTCCTGGGCAAGGGGGTGCGCTCGATGTCTTTTGTGAAGGGTGAGCCCCCCAGATCGGTGTGACCACAGATCTGCTTCTGGTCCCGGGCGTCCAGGTTACGCTGAAGAGCAAGCCTGACGCGCTTGTCGAACCGCTTTTGCTCGTCGTCCTCCTCTGGGGTCTGGGGTCTGGGCTTTCGCTTGGAGTGGTTCGGGGTTTGATGGCTATGAGCTCGGCCATCGCGGCTATGGTGACTTCGGCTGTTGCTCGAGCCTTCGTCATGAATCTGGCTCCGTTTAGGGTCCAGATGATTTCCGAGGTCCTCGCGGGGAGGCTTGGCTGCCCTGCTGGGGGCGTTCCTCTTTTTCCCTTGAGGCTCGGAGGCCTGCCTTAAGGAGGCAGTTTGCGCTGCCCTCAGCTGCTGCTGGAGCTGCTGGAGCTCGCGAATCAGCTGCTCTTGCTTCTGGAGGAGAGCAGTTTGGGCTTCGACATCAACTCCAGCAGCAGGAGGTTAAACGTGGCGCGTCTCACCTACGGCCACGGCTTTGTCCTTCCGAGGACTCTCATGCCGACGCTCATCGCGCCTGGGTGGCATGATTTCTTCTGCTGAGATCGAGGCCTCGAGTCCCTCTTGGAGTGGGAACTCGACGAAGAGCTGAGATCCTAAGCGGCCCTCGCCTGCAGACGTGCCGTGCACCGTGCGGGAGCGCCCTTGAGGAGGGATGACCGTCGACGGTGGTGGCAGCTCGAGCGCTGCTCTCGAGGACTTTACGCCCTTCCTAGCTTTTGGAGGCATGGCTTCTGAGAGATTGAGGTTAAGAAGGTTGGTAAGGTTGGGAAGGTTGGGATATTACCTTCCCACAGACGGCGCCAATTGTAGGTGCAGAAAATAATGACCCACAATAAAAGAGGAGCCTTAGAGGACTTATCCGAGAAGATGGTGACTGGGAATGACTGGATACCGTCCGAAAGCCTGAAAGAGATGAACAAACGATCAAAGGACCCTGGCTTGGGCGGCGCAAGGCTCTCCGATGCCAAAGTCAGTGTGGGAACTGGAACAATGGAAGGAGAGGGAGAAGAGAGACAGAGTAACGGCTCTGTGAATGAAATTGTGCGTACCTTAGATGGTGGTTTGAGCCTCTATTTATAGAGTTTGGAACGTATCTTTGGGAGATATTGTGGTGTGGGTCCCGTGATTCGACTGGGAAGTCACGATCAGCCCACATTGCATTAATTGCGGTCCAATCCAGCCCACTCTGTATTAAATGCGCGTCGGGTCAGCCCACGTCGCATTTAATGCACATCTTGTTGGGCCAGATCGTGTTGGGCGCCTTTGGCGGTAGGGGTACCAGCGGATCTGCCCTCGGGCCCTGCCCTGATGTGGCCTCAGCCGCTGGATGCCGCCCTGTCAGGGATCTGGCGAAGATTGTGAGCGGCTGGATGTCGCGTCTGTCTCACTAGCTCGCGCCCCTATTCTTCCACGTGCCTGATGACGTGGTGGATGAGGGGCGCAAGTGAAGGTTCGGCTTCTGTCCCGGCTTCTTCAGCCGAGGTGGAGTTTTCTGCCGAGATGGGTGCCGGAATGGACACAGGGGTAGCCGAGTTCGGCGCTGGCGGTCCGGGTTTGCTTGACTTCGGCCGAGGCCTTTGTCCTGGTAGCCGGGGTGAGATTGGTGCCACGTGGATGGCACGAGGATGGCACGTGAGAGTGCTTAGCCTCATCTGATGGCTGCAATTAGCTTAATCCTGTGGTTCTGGAAATCTCCCCACACACAACCCATTTTCATTAACTCTCTCACTCACCACACACCTCTTTATTTCTCTCACTAAACCACCCAAAAAAACATGTAGGAAATCTGATCTGTCAAACCACCCCCTGCCACTCTCACCTAGCCACCCAGTCAAGCAGTCATTCCCAAAACCCACACTTTGCAACCTCCAACTCAACAACCAGATTACCAAATCGTCCCAAGCCTTCTCACCAAGCCAAACCCATCTCTCTCCCTCTACAAATCTCGCCAGCACCTTCATCATCGCCCATCATTATCACTCATCTCCAATTCACCAATCCGATCGACCAAGTCGTCCCAAAGTCATTCTGTTTTCTCTTTGCAACATAAATCTCTAAGGGCAATTTTGGGGTTTATTTAAAAAAATGGGAAAGTTGCCGGCCGGTGGTGTGTTTTGGCCGGATGTCCTATTTTGAAAAACTTAAGGCTCATTTCGAAATTTGAATTTTATTTTGTCCTGATTTGAAATGTACTCAAAACTTAGAGCCCCATTTTGAAATTTTTCCTTTTTTTATTCCCTTCCAGTTGGTGAGTCGCGGCTGTACCTGAAATCATGACTTTTGAAGGAGAGACTTGAAGGAATCTTTCCAATTTTATTTATGCATTGCTTCTAGAATTTGGATTTGTTTGAATGTCTGATGGGTATCCCTAACCTCAAGCCCATTTGTTAAAAATAAAAAGATATAAACTTATTTTAGATAAGGATGGAAAACTCGTGATTCGAACTCGACTCGTTTAATGCAAAAAGATTCACTCGGATAGAGTCAATGCGGAGTCTTAGAAGAGTAATGCTTTTTTAGAATAATTTTAAAAATAAATCCATTACTTATAAAATATAAAAATATATTTATTTACATGCATTCGTGACGATCAATTTGACTTAATAAATTCATATATGCAAGAAAAGTACAATGATAAAGAAAATAAAAGGAGAAATAGTGTATAATGCATAATTTGTTAGTTCAAATATTGAGTGTAAAAGATCAAATATAAGTTTCAAATTACATTTTGGTTATAAATAAATTCTAACAAATTCTAACATTTTGATTTGACTCCAAACCTCATGCATAAATTAGTTATAAATAAATTTTAATTGTTTAAAATTAGCTCCGCCTATTAAATGGTTAGAAATACAAACAACTTATTAACATGAGATGACTCGGCCGAGTCTCCCCTATTTTTTACTCGGTCTTTTGTCAAAATGCGATGACTCGAGAGAGTCCAGAGTCAATTTGTAGAGTTTTTCAACCATGATTTCAGGTTTGAAAGACATTGAGATCCATATCTAATTAGGGCATATTTTTTCTTTTCAGAACTTTTAGGGTTTTTTGTGGGTGATGTATAAATTCTCTTGATGTTATCTCAAACTCCAAATGCTCAATTATTACTAAATATGTAAGGAATTGGAATATGAAGATTCTCTCAAAAACAAAAGTGACAGTTTATAAGGTTGGATATTTGGATTATCATTTATCAAACAGCAAGTTCCAAAAACTCTATAAAGAAAAAAAAATTATAATAATGCTGTCAAATATTTTTTTAACACATGGGATTTCAAAGAAACAATTAATCTTAATTTCAAAAGTTTCTTTGAACAAAAAGCCTTAAATCTACTGTTCACATAAAATCTCAATCTGCACACCCCCCACATTCTTATGCATGAAACTCAACCCATTTACATCCCTAATTATCTTACAACCTATTCAAAAACATGTAATAAGATGAACAAGCCTTTGGATGAGGCCCTCTCCAATACTAGGCAAAGGTCCATGTTTAATTTAGGTGTGTGCCAATGGGTTTTTCCCACGATTATTTTGACTCGACGTAGACTTTTTTTTTATCATTAGATAAGCCTTATATTTTTATGTTTTTCCATTAACAATAGAAGGGGTCTAAAACTCAAATTACTGACAAATCAATTTTGATGCCAATGCCCAGAGGGCAATGAGTGTGAATGGGTACCATTGATCATAGGAGTCTCCATGTCAACCTTTGCGGTTGGGCTCTCTTAATAATTCACAGTATTTAATATAAATATATATGAGGTCGTGATTTGATGCATTGAATTCACTGGTGCAATGAAAGTGCAATGGTAAGTGACAATTCACGAGGGTGCATAGCATGGACAGGGAATCACATTGATTATGGGCAAGTAAATTCGTTCCGTTTGGGTTATTTTTCAGAAACTCCATCACAGCCACGTTAGGATAATTTGATCTTTCAAGATGAATCTCATCTCTTCTCCACTAATATATTTTCAAGTTTCAATCCAAAAAAATAGGTCCCACCGCCTGATTGAGCACCATGACGGAAACATGACTAGGCGTTGTAGTGTCGCTGGGAACATGGTTTAAATAATGTCTCCATCATAGTGCTCAATTGAACGGTGGGCCCACTCATTTTGAGTTGAAGCTTGATGATATATGATTGGAGGGGATGGCATTCACCTTGAATGGTTCGAATGATCTTTATGTGAGCTCCACAATGGAGTTCCATTAATGTGTTATACCGTACGTATAATAGTTGCTACAAAGGATCTGGATTCGCTTTCTGTGTATATCATATCAAAACCAGATGTGAATCGAAGCAAGCTTTCTGATGGAAAAAAGCTTAGTGCATGGGTAATGAAAACGTTTTAACTAGTTCTGTCTATTGCTGGTATGTGCATTTTGTCTTGTGTTTTGCTGGCATGGTAGTTTTTTTTTTTTTTTTTTTGCTAAGTTGGCCCTTGGAATATGTTACGAGACCTACTCCTCGAGGGATCAATCCCTGGGTGAAGGGTGCTGTGGGAACGGAGCAACAACCTATTGCCACCCATGGTAGTTCTTCTTTATCTGGCTCCACAGACAGCGCTTTTTTTTTTTTTTTAAACTCTACTATGGCTTATGTTTCTTTGTTCTTAGCCCAACTTTCTTATTTATTTTGGGTTTTTAGCTTGCCCACCTTGTGTTTTTTTCTTCTGGGCTTTTAACTTTTGTTCTCTTCGAGAGGTGAGCTCTCTCTCGGTTGTGGCTATTTTTTTTTTTTGTACTCTGTTCATTCATAGAGTGCAAGTGAAAGTGAGCTGCCCTTCATTCTTTCTACTTTGCACATTCTCATTTGGATATATATACATACCTATTGAAAGATCAAAACCATACATATAAACATCTAGAGAAAAAAAGTCCCAAGACCAATTCAGGTATTTTTCTAGGTGACTAAACCATTAAAAGAAGGTATCCACCATCAACATTTGATCAATGAGACAGATAGAGTGATGTTTAGATTAGTTTTACTCGAGCGAAAAGAAAAGGTTACAAAACGACAAAAAAAAAAAACGTACGTCTATTTTTGTACTTCAAAAAAAATTCATAAAGAGCAGTTAATTGAAAGAAATGTGTAAAATTATCGATAAAAAAAAGAAATATAAAAAATTTTTATACTTTTTAAAATAGACAATTCCTCATGTCATTTTTTGAAAAATAACCAAAGAGTCTAATACTTTCCTTATATTTATGGTTGTGACTTGGTCATGTTAGGTCCGAGCCTATGGTCTGTGTCCAAGATCCGACTGCACTCCACATGACTAAACCCGTGCTCCAATTTTTAGGCCCTCCCGTTTTTTGAGTACTTACGCGGGCCCTCTCATTGGGACATACCATGTGATTGTACGGACGATAAGCCTGCAGCATACACCTGGTGGGTCCCATAAAGATATGTGCAAGTTGTAGAGTTGGACTATCTTAGCTGTCCAATTCATAAATTTCTCTCTACTTGGGACCTTGACCACCGTCAGTTGACTCTTTTTATATTTTTTATCCTCCAACATTGGCAGCGGCCCACTGACTAAACAGAGTGGAAAATCTTGTACACCCTGTCTCAGTCCAAACTTCTAATTAGCCATGTTAATTGGTACACGGGTCTAGCATATCCTAACCATTTTGATAGTGTTTGTTGACTTTGGACCATCTATTGTTTTCCCCTCTTTGCAAGGTTAGATTAGATGGCCACTAAGCAATAGCTAGAATCATACAATCTATATTTTCAGAGATATATGCTATCCATGTTGGGGCCCAATTAGATAGTCTACCTACTATGATTCGCTTGATTTATCATGATCCTATCATTCCTATTTAATTATAGAAATGATCTGATGTATCTTGTTATGGAAGATTTTTAAACGAGGGCCATGGAATGGTAGAAGGTGCCTGCTATCAGAATTCACAACCTTGATGCTGTTGGTTCAAATCATGTCTGATTAGAAAAAAAAAAAATTTAAAGAGGAGATTTGAAAGATTTTGGTGGGCCAATTTTATCCCTTGCGTTATTCGGTTATTATGTGTGCAGCCTTGTATGTATCCCAAAAAAAATCCTTGGGGTCAATCTTGTTCACCTGTGGGTGGAGTAGGACGCTCAAAATGCAAAATTAATAATAAAAAATGAGGAAGGGATCAAATCCATTTGACGCTTGGAAACCGAAAAAAAGAGCATACATAAAAAAGACATTCTCATTGGGTCCCTATCTTTATATGACTTGTTTGTCAAGGAAACTCAAATAATACTTATCGTTATCTTTTACACAGCTGATGTATTTTGTAACTTCTCTTTTATATATTATATATAACACAGTAGAACTCTCTCCAAAGATGACAGAGAGAGGAAAGAACTTCTTTCAAATATGGTATCAAAGCTTTAGCCAAGAAAATAGTGAAGCAGACCCAAATCTTTCACAGTGAATAGACTACCAAGGTCCCGTAGCAATTTTGGCAAAGCTTTAGCATGATTACCGGTAATGACAATGTCATCAACATAAATTAGTAGAATTATGAATTCGCCACCAAAATGTCTCACGAAGAGAGAGGTGTCTGCATATTAGCTTTATAGTTTAATTCATCAATTGGCTTCGGTCTTTGCAATGAAAGATCTTGGCCCACTCCATTATTTTTTGGGCCTTGAGGTTCACAAGTCAAGTGCTGGGTTATTCCTTTCTCAAACCAAATATGCTGTTGATTTGTTAAAGAAATACAACATGGATGGTGCCAAACCATACTCATCATCGGTTATAAGTGGAATAAAGTTGAGTATCTTTGATGGGGACCCTCTTTCTGATCCCTCAGAATATCGCAGTGTTGTTGGTACTCTTCAGTATTTAACATGGACTCGACCAGATATTACTTTCGCAATAAACCAAGTATGTCAGTTCATGCACTCTCCTACCATTGCCCATTGGACGGCAGTCAAAAGGAGCCTACGACATATAAAGGGGACGACTACTCATGGGCTGCAGTTTACCAAGTCCCCGCTATCCATAACCTACTTGGGCCGACAATCATGCAAGTGCTCTCAGTTGCGGATTGGGCCGACAATCCAGATGATAGACGCTCCAGCTCAGGTCAATGTATTTTTATTGGAAGTAATCTCATTTCCTGGAGTGCCAAGAAGCAATCCACAGTTGCTAAATTCTGCACCAACCTTATCATAATATAAATCAAATCTTACCACATCATAAGAATCTGTCTTTCATTTCACTTAGAAGTGATTCATCTCTATAAGTAATTTCAAAGAGAATTGTATGCCTTTATAGAGTACAATATAATTAACGTAATCATCATTAACGTAATCTATCATAAATCCAATTTAATCTTAATTACATTGTAACCCAAACTCATCAATCTAATCTTATCTAGTTCTATCACATTATTAACTAGATGTAATTTAATCCTCATCTAAGACAGATTCATTCTTATTATAATATATCCAACATTCTCTAGTAGGGTTGAGATACACACATCCAATTAGTTGCCGAAACGAGCACTTGGTGCAGGTTCAAGTCATGTTACAAATTTAAGAAATACTTAAATAGGTGTCACCCCATTTAAAAAAAAAAAAAAACATAGAGGCAGTACCTTTAATTGAGATGCCTTATATGATCAAGTTTGGTCAAATAAAGACTCCCAACATTATAATTAGGTGTTAGTTTCCTTTAGCACCATATTGATGGTACCCCCAAGAAAGGGGTGTAAAACGGGCCGTGTCGTGGACTGCCTGGGCGGGCCAAGTTGTGTCGTGCCCAACTTGCTGGGTTGGCCCATGGTACGGCTTATGTGATGTCGTGCTCGGCCGTGTCACCCACGGGCCAGCCCACATGCCCCTCCTACTTTTTTTTTTTTTAAGATTTTTTATATAAATTGAAAGATGCTTTATGAAGTTTTAGGGTTTTCAAATTGAAATAAAGTTTAATTACTAAAATAAATGTCGTGTTGTGCTATGGCCCAAGCCTCTAAGACATTGTCGTGTCGTGTCTGGATAGCCAGGTCCATTTTCCACCCCTATCTAGGAATGTAAATGGGTCTCTGATTTTCCAATTACACGGAGGTTCCGACCCGTTAATAACTGAGTATAGGTCCTTATTTTGGTTCCAATAAATAAACGGGTGAGGTTTTGGGTCCATTTGTTGGACCCGTGACTTAAACCAGCCCGGGTCCGGTTCTACATTGATTCCAACTCGGGACCCGATATATTATATCAAGTTTCGAAAAAATTATCATAAAAGTTAGTTTTTTAAAATCATTTACTTGTATTTTCTGCATAATTCTCAACCGGACTCGGACTTGGATCCGAACCCGTCTCATTATCCGGTCCAGTTCTGATTTCATATTCTCATTAACGGTTCTGGTTCCGGAACAAAAAAACGGGTTCCGAACCGGGTCCAGATCCGGGTCGGGTTCCATCCGAGCCCACCATGGACTCAGACCGGTGGGCCAAATCAAAACCGATCCATTTACAACCCTACCCCTACCTCATTTAAACCCCTAGCAGGATCATTTTTTCAAAGTTGATACCTAAATAAGGAAATAAGAGAAAAATAAAACTCTGCACTTATTTGGAGGGAGGGAAGTGGTGCTCCTCACACCAAACTACCTCAGTCTAAGATTTTAGCTGTACTTGCCAGTTAACTTTAGCTGTGCAATTTGCAGTTGAATAGAAAATACAAAATGTAAGAGAGAGAGAGAGAAAGAGACGATGAAGAGGATCTCCAGCACTTGCTTGTGGAGTGAAGTGATGCTCCTCACATCGAACTATCATAGTCTAAAGATTTTAGTTGTATTTGCCAGTTTGCTTTAGCTGTATCTTTTGCATTTAAATAGAAAATTACAAAAAATACAGACAATGGAAGCCACGAATTAAAAGGAATGGAGGAGCACTCACCAGCTTTTGGGCTTGTTATCTTCTCCTGCATTCAATATGTTTGATATTATTGGAGAATGTAGTGGCCCATCAATCCTTGATGTCTCTCAGTGGGACCCACCTGAAAGGATGGTTGAGGGGCTTGGATAATAGACCCAACTCATACACATCAAGTATAAATTCTCAGTGAAAAATCCTGGTCAAACCTGCAGATTTCTCACCTGTCAACAATGATACCTTAAAAATTCAATGAGATCTTCCATCTCAACTTGTCACAATGATCCATGTATTCAATTGAGTCCCACAACAAAATGGAATATATGTTAGATGCAAACAGTACACACCCAATTATTACCATTGTTATAAGTATATTTTTAAAATATATTGAATTAATATTGTGATATCCACCCTAAATCGCATTTTTCCCATATTGTTGTGATATTCTTGTAATGTTTCCAAAATAAAATAAAATAAAAAAACTAAAATAATATCAAAATAGAAAAGGAATAAGTATAGAAATTTATTTTTATAGTATTTCGTATTTATGTTGTCTTGTGTTAACAACTCCAACTTTGAAAACATCCTGACAACCATGGTTTAAAATATCGGCCGGTAACCGGTACTACCAGCGATACGTACCGGTACCGGTCGGTAAACCCGCACCGATATCTCGCTGAGATATCGTCGTCGGCGATACGGACAAATATCGCCATATATCGGACCGATATTTTCAAAAATATCGGCCGTGGCGACATCTCGACCCCCGCCGGGGGATACCCCCGGACCCCCTCTGCGAAGCGCATGTTTTAAATAAATTACAATCAAAATTCAAGAAAACAAATGTTCTACTTGACCATGATAGCTAGGACTCTTTTGCTAATTGTCTTTTTTTTTTTTTTTGTGCTTGGATGTCTATTATTATCATAAACTACTAGATATGATATTAAACCTATTTAATTTTGTTTGGAATGATATAGTAGTAAAGATTGTGTATATGCTAATTCATGAACCAAAAGGCTTTATATTGAGTTAGGTTCGAAGTTACTCACTTATTTTCCCCTAGATCTAGTATTTTAAAGTGTAGATCTAAATTTTTTATTTCCAAAATTTGGGGCTTTTCTTGAAATCAATTACATTTTTTCACATCAATGTTCAAATGCATTGATAATGTATTAGTTTAAAATAGATCTATACTTTGGAACAAAAAAGTATGAGTTTTTGCCAAAAATTGTGATTGCATTATGTCAGATTATGATATTTCATCTTATTGATCATGACATCGATAATGGTTGCATTATATAAAAATACTGGAGAATAAAGCGAACAGCGATACAGACAGGACTCATAACTTAAGGTGACCGAGATTCTGATTTATTGTTACTAATGGAAAAAAATATTGTTTTCCAACATTTTCTAATATTCTGGATTTTTTGAATATTTTGCAGATTTTTTTGGATTAAAAAAAAATTCACACCGCGACGACCGCGACGGACCGATATCCGCGACGATATCCGCGACGTATCGGTTTTTCGGCCCGGCCGATACCGCGACCGATACCGAGATTTTAAACCATGCTAACAACAGACATTACCGAATTCTGCATGAATACGTGCGTGCTACATAGGGATCGATCCTTGGATGGGTATATAGTCTCACATGTCTTGTACTACTCGCCCAAACTTACTAAAAAAAAATGTGTGAAAACCTTTTCTTTTTTTTATTTATTATTAATTACTTTCAAGCTTCATCAATGATAGACTAGCATGTGCCCTAAGCCCCAACACAAATCGAGTGGACCCATTTAACTAATACTCTTGTCTGCTCCATGCATCTCTCGTGAAGATGCTTAGTTTCACACACACCCTACCATCTTCAAAAGCAGGAGAATGCAACTCAGTTTTTTAGTACATTTACTCCGGTGAGTACAATCAAACTCAGCCAGACTCATTTGATTCAAAAGAGTCGATGAAAATGAGTTGGATTTATTTATTTGATATTGCTCGCTATATAAAAACTAAAGGTGGAGAGAGCATCCAATTATTGCCGTACGAAATTTGTTCCCTTTAAACCCTTAGATGGCTATTCAATTTAAGCACCATGCAAAGCTTTTTAAATTAAGGGGTCGTTTGGAAATTTTAATCTAATTAATATGTGCCAATTAGAATAAGGTCTAAATCAAAACCTCCACTTTTAAGTTCTAATTTATAATTAGTTTTGTTTGATAAAATTATAAGAAAAAACTCTTATTTCATCAGGTAATTGGGGCCCACCTTTAGGAATTATGGTACTTCGGGCCTATCTTTTAAAAATTAGAATATTAAACCACCATTTGCTTCATTTTAAAAGATTTATGAGGTTATCTTTCTTCCAAAACACCTAAATTTTGCATTATGCACCTCTATCTACTTTAGCTAAAAAACATCTAAAAAAAGCAGCTCCTCTTAGCTTATCTTTTTTAGAGGCAAAGCTCTAATTTATAAATAAGCTTTTACATTAGAAAATATAATTAGGGATCTTTCTAATGCTATAAAATATAAATAAGCTCTAAATCATAAAATAAGAGGTTATTTACAGAGTTACCGTAAGTCCACGTTCCTTGCTTTTCCTCATACAAAAATTGTGACTTGAAAATGAACCCCACAAAGAAATAACTTTAAAAAAATTGATCGAGCATCTTCCATAGCATTTTCATAAATATTGATGATATTTTAAAAATAGCACGATATAATTGGAGCATTTCAGTTTCGAGATGATATCAAGATACTTCAGATATAAATCAAACTGAAATTGTCGTAAGAAAATGTCATAGAAAAAATATAAGAAAATAGCAGTATTAATGAAATAAATTAGTAGTAAGGTTATAAAAACAACTTAAACAATAATTTAGATTTTCCATTTTTTCCCAAATCTGCAAAGACTCCTAATTTCATGTGCAGTTTAATACTAATTGAAAAATAACAAAATATGAAGTGACTTAGAATCCAAGTTTTGTAAATATTCTAAAAATAATAAATATATGGCTGTTTGGAATGTTGTGGTATATGGTCGTATAGGGTCAATCTAACACACTTTTAAAATCATTTTGAAAAACTACTTATTTTGATAAATAAAAAAAGGCAAACCATTCTCTTAATTTAAACTGACATTTTCCAAAACTGGTGTATACTCTTGTAGTAGAAAACCTTAGTCCAACAAAAATCTCTAATCTCTTAATCTTATTACTTGTCAGATAAGTTATCATTTATGATGATATTCTGATTTCACCAAATCCTTTTTTTTTTTTTTGTTTGTTTGGTAGAATACCAAATTCTTGTAGGGCACTTTAGAGGATAACAAGGTGGTTCCATCACATTTTATGTTGAAAATCAAGGGCTACTCAGTTAGCAACTCCATCTCACAATCGGTTGCCAAGGGTTTGATCCCTGGTATCTGTCCTCATTCCACACATGTGGGCGAACCTTTCATGCGTGTGCAATCTCTCTTCTTACATGTGTGTGCTCTCTCATGGGTTCCGACACCATTGGCCGGAGTTAAAAAAAAAAAAAAAAGCAATTTTTTGCTGTATGGGAAAAATGTGCCCATACGAAGAAACCCTAAGTACGACATAATGTGACTTGAATTTGGCCAAATTCTAAAATGGTGCTGGTAACAACAAACAAGTCAATCTATTCACATTTCCAACTTCTCTCCCACAAGTTTGGTATTAGTTTTGTTTTTGCTTATACTAGGTAGTAGCTAGTTGGTATACTTACTACCTAAATCCTACCCAAACAATAGGTTATACTTCTAGGATTCGTTCAGCCAAGATAATCAAACCTAACCCACACCTTACCTATCACTCCTACTTTCCTTATTTTAATAAAATAAAATTTCAACTTTATTATTTTTGTTGAGAATGATCAGCTGCAATATGTTCCTGTTATACTCCAATACAATGCAACATAGTGAGATCCCCCTCTGCTGAGTTTGCAAGCATGGACGATGGATTAATGGGAATGATCTGTCATTTTTATCATGTTACCTAAAATTTAGCCTTCATCATATTTAGGTTCAAGTGATTGAAGCATTAAACCAAATTATTCTAACCTTGTATTTTTATCTTGTTAATTTGGATTTACCTTCCTAAGCTACCCCATCTAAAGTATTTCTTATTGTGCTATCAAAAGATGTACGTCCTTGTTCTAATTCAGGGGTAAACTTCATTACCCTGCATTTTCAGAGGGGACTTGTCCCCACCTTCCTGTCCACTTTCAGAAGCCAACTTTGTAAGATGCATAATGTTATAAATTTGGTTGTTTGGTAAATCCAATTACTTGGAGTTTAATTGCATTGAAGAAAACATTGCATGTAAAGGAATGTTAGTTGTTTGCAACACCATGAATCCAAGGGTGGAAAGAGAAACACTAGACACGCCAGTTGTAATCATCTCACATTGCCCCAGTAGGTTGTCTCACAAGTATTGTACCACTCATTCAATCCAATTAAAGAAAAAAAAAATACAAGGATGGAGCTGGTGCCTGGTGGGGTCACAGAGAGACCATGTCATCCCAAAATTCTTGGACATCTTTCTATATTAATGTACAAATTTATGTCATAGAGTTTTCTTCATACGTTGTAGCCCCCTAAAAAGAAATTCTTACATAATAGCTCCACAACCGCAAGAAAAACTTTCTCGCTTTATTTGCCTAATTCTTGTTGGCATTTGTGATGGGACCCACTTGTGTTTACATGTGGATAGACCCCACTCACAAAGATACACCCCTCACAAGGAGTCTCATGGTGATATGGATAAGGATAGCTTGAGGTTTATCCAACTATCTATCTCTTTATTATATCTACATTCAAATTCAAATTGAGAGAGATTGATCATAATCATCTCTCAATTCGAATTTGAATAAAGATCTTATCACCAATTAGCCTAAGGGCTATATATAGACATGAGAGATATAGCTTGGAATAACTTTGAAGAGTTCATCTTCTTTCCATTAGATCTCCAATTCTCTATCATCATCTTCTGCATCCAGGGTGTCCATCATTGCCCTTGGATATTCCTTATCGCGTTTGTAGCAGGCAGCACCTATAGATCATCGCTTCTGCAATATTTACGCCCTTCAATTCTTCCATCAAATTCTTCATCTTTTGAAAAAGTCTACAAGTACTAAATATCATTGCAATCGATTTAACTTATTTTGTGCAAGTAAGGATATATAAACCCTTGAACTCAACAATTAGGATTTAGATTAGACCTTCTAAGTAATTAGAATCATCATTTTTTCTTTCTCCAGCTTCTTTGTTTATTGATTATTTCTTCGAGTGCATAGAAGTCCCTCCCTCCCCCTACATGTAGGGTAAGTCAGGCTTTTACTTAACAAATAATTTCAGAGAATGCGTGAATTTGAAACCATGGTTTAAATAATCAGAGATCGGCGGACCAAGGACTTAAACCAAGTTAAATGCATTAAGGATGAGGATGAAAAGGTATTAGTAAAAGAAGAGGAGATAAAGGAGCGTTGGAAGAGCTACTTCTACAAGTTATTTAACGACAGCAGTAGTAGTGACATACAATTGGGGCAGCTTACCATTTACTAGAGAAGATTCGAATCATATGTTCTATAGGAGAATCAGTAGGGAAGAAGTTAAAGAAGTATTGAAAAGAATGAAGAATGGGAAAGCGGTTGTGCCAGATGGTATCCCTATTGAGGTCTGGAGGTGCTTGAGGGAGGAAGACTTTAGTTGGTTGACAAAGCTTTTTAATGTAGTGCTAAAGAGCAAGAAGATGCCTAATGCATGGAGGAAAAGTATTCTTATACCCATATACAAGAACAAAGGAGATATTCAGAACTGTGCGAACTATCGCAGGATTAAATTGATGAGTCATACGATGAAATTATGGGAGAGAGTTATTGAGAGAAGACTAAGAAGAACAACAAACGTTTCATATAATCAATTTAGTTTCATGCTGGAGAGATTAACCATGGAGGCTATCTTTCTCCTGAGGAGGTTAATGGAACAGTATAAAGAAGGTCAGAGAGATTTACATATGGTGTTCATTGACTTGGAGAAAGGCCTATGACCGGGTTCCTAGGGAGATTCTTTAGAGAGTTCTGGAAAATAAAAGAGTATGTGTCGCATATATTGAGGCGATAAAGGATATGTATGATAGAGTCGTGACATCTATAAGGACGGCTGGCGGTGAAACTAAGGAGTTTCCTATCACGATTGGTCTACACCAAGGCTCAGCGTTAAGCCCATACTTGTTTGCCCTAGTTATGTATGAGATTACAAGACATATCCAGGATGAGGTGTCGTAGTGTATGCTATTTGCAGATGACATTATTTTAGTGGATGAGACGAGAGAATGAGTGAATACTAAACTAGAATTGTGGCGGAAAACATTAGAGGCAAAATGGTATAGGTTAAGTCGATGCAAAACGGAATATATGGAATGTAAGTTTATTCAAAGCAGGACACCTGGTAATATAGAAGTAAGTTTGGGCACATAAAAGATTGTAGAGAAAGAAAACTTTAGGTACCTTGGATCTATGGTACAACAGGATGGAGGGATTGATACTATAAGTCACAGGATTCAGGCCGGGTGGACCAAATGGAGGAGTGCTTCGGGGTCTTGTGTGATCGGAAAGTCCCCCTCAAGGTTAAAGGAAAGTATTATAAGGTGGCGGTACGACCAGTGTTGTTATATGGATCAGAGTGTTGGGCAGTAAAGCATAGTCATGTCAAGAAGATAGAAGTTGCGGATATGAGAATGCTAAGATGGATGTGCGGGATCACAATGAGAGATATGATTAAGAATGAGGAGATTAGGGGCAAAGTAGGAATAGCACCGATTGGAGATAAAATGAGAGAAAATCGACTGAGATGGTTCGGCCATGTTAGAAGGCTTCCAACGGAGGCACCTGTTAAAAGGTGTGAAAGCATGAAGATTGCTAGGAGTATGAGAGGGAGAGGGAGACCCAAGAGAAGTTGGAAAGAAGCTATTAAACACGACCTTGCCTACATGGATCTAACGGAGGACATGACCCTAAACATATTTGATTGGCATCGTCAAATCCATATAGTCGACCCCACCTAGTGGGAAAATGCTTGGTTTTGTTTGGTTTGGTTTAAAATCACGGTATCGACCTGGACAAAAATTGATATCACGGTCCGTCGCGGTCAGTCGCGGTGTGAATTTTTTTTAATAAAAGAAACTTTGCAAAAATATGTAAAAAATCCTAAATATTAGAAAATGCTGAAAAATAATATTTTTTCCATTAGTAACAACAATAAATCAAAATATCGGTCACTTTAAGTTATGAGTCATGTATGTGTCGCAGTTCGCTATCTTTTCTAGTATTTCATACAATGCAACTATTATTTTGGCTCATGATCAATTTATTGGTGCAAAATATGCGAAAATAAAGATAGCATAACAATTATTTATACACTATTAATAAGCTATTAGTATTTACTATTTAGTATCATAAATATTCCAACAAATTTTTTTTTAAAAAGTAGAAGATTTAAAATAAATCATTTTTCTACACCCAAAATCATGTTTATTAGTAGATCTAGCATGAAAGTGTGTAGATCTAAGTAAAGAACACAATACAAACCCAAAAATGACATGCCAATGATCTTTTCATTCATTTCTTTGCTTTATCTAAAAATAAAAAAAAAATAAAAAATACATATTAGTAAAAATAAGGGAGTTAAGTTGATTTTCTCTTACTAAATAAAATGATTTCTTCAAGAAATAGTGTTGGAATTTGAAAATATGTAAGAGAATGAGCTATGGAGATATAGTTGCTCTAAGGAGATTAGGGGAGAGGAGAAGAAAATGAGAAAATAGGGAAAAAGTTATAAAAAATTAGGATAATGAAAAAATAGGGAAAAAGTTATAAAAAATTAGGATTTTTGACCATTACTCCATCTCGGCTTTCAAAATATCGGCCGAAATACAATATCGGCCGAGATTGGCCGATATTACTCGGTATCGCGGTAAAATATCGTCGCGGTATGAACCGATACTGATTCATATCGGCCGAGATTTTAAACCATATTTGAAACTTTAACCTCCAATCACTCTAATTAATAATCATCTAGTTAATAAAACAGTTTTAAAAAATTCTTATTTTTTTTTATATATGTCTATTGGGCTTTGGGCCATATAAACTTAGCCACTCATTGGTAAAACTGTACTTATAAACACCAAAATTGAAGTGAGGAAGGTCAAAAAAATGGGGCCAAATGGGCTGACAACTAGAGGAAAAGACAAGACGATGAAAACGAGGTCTTACCGTACACCTTTTCCATCCTTTTCCTTTTTATCATTATATTCAAGTGGGTGATGACTGCTGAACCACGGCGACTGTCTCTCTTTCCATTTTTATGCCTTTTTCTTCCACTCGTCACAAAAGACTACTGGCCTACAGTGCGCTTTTTTACTGCTTTGACTGACACATCCACTCAAGCCTACCTTTCTACTGTGGCAGATTCTCTTTCTTCCGGCCCACATGTATCTCCCCTCACCGTCCAAATAGGGCTCATCAATTTGGACAAACAAAGATCCATTTTTCTCTTCTGTTCTCTGCAGTCTGCACTGCATTTGGGTTATTTTTTTAAGAGACTCTGTTGGGGGTTTTCATTTGTTTTCATTTGAGCCCAAATCCTCTTGTGGGGATAAATCTTTAGGGCATTTTGGCTGTGTGGTGAATTAAAATATTGTGAGGTGGAGCATCAAATCAAGAGATAATAAAATATAAGGTGTTATGATGATATTTTATTTTTAGTTGTTTGGAATGAAATTTTTTGACTTTTTATATAGAAAAGTGATTTTTTTTCTTTTAGTGGAAATAGGGATTGCTTTATTGACTTTTTTGTGGAAAAAAGGGGGTTTGATATGACCCATTGTACTTTTTTATCTGAATTCACCTCACTCCACTTTAACAAAGTAAAGTGCCAAACACTCCCTTAGGGTCCGTTTGTTAATTTCACTTCTAAAGTTAAGTCAAGTTAAACATCCAATCAAAAGCATTTTTTACCAAAGCTCCCTCCATCTTTTCCAACAAAAAAGTCAAAAAACAACTACATTTACTCACTAAAAGACAAAAAAACTACATTTCCCTATACAAAAAGTCAAAAATATTCCACCACAAACAACTAAAAATAAAATACTATCATAACCCACTTATATTTTATTCATTCTTTTTATTTCACATTTTCACCCATAAAAAGCAATGATGTGACATATACATCACCTTCACTTCACTAGTTAAAAGGAGTATGACTCCATCATCTATTGAAATCTGAAATCGGTTAAAATAAACGTCCTTTGGGCCCATGGGATATCTTCTAATTTTACGTTATTATTGAATTCATTCAAGTAATTCAATCCAAATTTGTTAAACAATTTTATTAATAGATTTCAATTCAAATTCTTTCTATAAGGGATTATAATAAATGAGCCCAGTGATATATGTCAAATAAATAATAACAACGAGTGCAATGATACTATTAAGTTTCTTTAGCTTGCCATTTCTATCAAAACATCAAGGAGGGGGAGTCCACTCCTCAATACTCCCCCTCAAGTGGAATCCGGTTGACGCACTTTTGGCGACACACTTTTTTTTTTACATAAGAGTCGTTCCTCCTGAGATTCGAACTCACGACCGATCTGCTCTGATACCATATTAAATTTCTTTAGCTAATCATTTCTCCCAAAACCTCAATGCTTTAGTAGAGGCAGCGGAAATACTTTTCAATATCTTCCATCGGGTGGAGCCCACTCAATAGATACAACCCTTTAGTGCCTTCTAAAAGGACCCCATAATGGGTCTTAGGCCTACTTCTAGTTTGTGATTTAATGTTCAATGCTTTGAACTTACCAAGGACTCCAAAAGGGGTTAAATGTTGTTTCTCACAAGGAATTCCAAAATCCTCTTGCTTAAAACTTTAAAAATGTCAAAGAATACCTGTGACTTTTAAAGTAATTTAGAATACAAAATCATGAACCCCAAAGGGGTAGTTCAGTTGGCTTAGGATTACAATTTGCACCCTGATGTTATAGGTTTGAAACTACATTACTACACTGGTGCTACATGGGAGTTTATCCGACTTCCCATTGAGCCCAAGGGGTTAGGAACCCTCCAATAGTAAAAAAAAAAAAAAAAAAAAAAAATGAACACAAAATCATTGCAAATAGACATGCATTTTGAAATAGGAAGGGGACAATCATGTCAAAATTCCAACCCTGACAATTTTTTGATAGGAATTTTATTAAAGGAATATGCCCTCATAATTCATTGAGTGATAAGATGCACGGATATACTTTTGACTTGTACAAAAAATAGATTTGCTGCCATCTTGTTTTACATACATGGGGTCATTACTAAGTTTATCTTTTGATTGCACGGCTATAACAGACTTGTACGAAATTAGATTTGTTGCCATCTTGTTTTACATTGGGTTGATAACTCATATTTCATAACTGAGTTTATCTGTGCAATATCCTTCATCATTACCTATCTATCTATAATACACACACATTATTGATTTGAAAAGGTACAGTTACGTACATGTAAATATGATATATTATTTTACTTTTTCAACTGCAGAGAAAATAAATGAATACATTTAATACATTGAGACTCATCACTTGCACTACTAAATATTTATCATTTCTTTTACTTGTTATAATGTAATTGGCATTTTACAAATATCATGATAATATCACTTTATTTTAGTATGAAGATTTTTTATGTTATAATACTACTGCATTTGTTTAGAAATTAACTCTTTTTTAGCTAAATCCTTTTATCATAATCCATAAAATCCCAAATTTAAAAAAAATATATATATCACTGTATTTCCCCAAATGTCTTAAAAGTCAGAACTATATAATGTAAGTTTTTTTTTTTTTTTAATTTCTGTGTAGTCACCATTAATCATTGATATCCATATTTGGGTGTCACAAAACTTTATTAGATTACGAAAAAAGGGTTTGTTAAGTATTTATTAAGGTAATTTTATCATAGTAAATTTTTTTTTACCAACAAAAATAATCAAACGATTTTATATGATATCGTATAATCCATTTTAACATATCGTAATAAAGTTTTGCCATAGCAAGTATGAAAACCTTTGGGAAAATATCCTTTGATTAATAGTGATCATATACAAAAAGAAAATAAAATAAAATCTGATTTTGTATTTAACAAGCCTCTAATATGGCACATTGGTATCACACACACCCATGCCAAATAAATCAATTCACTCTCCATTTGGCAGGACCACTAAACGGTCGAGATAATTTCCCCGAAAAATCTCAACCGTTGATGGAAAAGCATGTACACATCCGCGAACCACTAAATCTTGTAGCCCGCAGAACACAATCTCATGTCCTTCAATTATGGTCCCTCGTGTACCCGCCAAGTACATGTTCGTGCCTCATTAAAATGGATAGAAATTAGAGAAGAGAGAGAAAGACAGAGCCCCAACGCCAACGGCTGTTACTGCTCTCTCTGCTATTCTTTTTTCATGCTTCACCTTCCAACTTCCACTTGCAGATCTCAAAATTCTCCAATCGCAATCCAAAAAAATATCCTGTTTTTCGTTTTTAACAGTACTTCCATAATCTCAAATCGTGATTTAAGCAGATTGAAGAAAGTGACATCCAAACGGCTCTTTGCTGGTTTTTTTATTTTAAAATCTCAATCCTTTTAATCTCAGATGCGGGTTTCTCATCCAAGTGAATCAGGTTCTCATCTGTGAGAGATGGAGGATTTCAATTCGCGATTTCAACGGATAGAAGAAAGAGACATCCAAACGCCTGTGGCTACTTAATCTCTGCTGCTGTTTTGGTTTTCGATCTTCATCTTCGAGTCTCCGGATGCGGATTTGAATCCTGCTTCTTTTTTTTCTTTTTTTTCCCGCTGCTAATCCAAGCGAATCTGGTTGCATTTCGTAGTTGGAACAGATAGAAGAAAGAGACAGCTAAACCACTGCTGCTTCTTTCTTTCCTCTGCTGTTTTTTTGTTCTCTGTATCTTCCCGATTTTCGGATACTGATTCGAATCTTGTTCGTTCTTGATCCGAACGAATCCGGCTCTGCTCATTTTTGTTCTGGTGATTTTTATCATTTCCACCAGCCATTGAAAGGAGAGGGTTTGGTGGTTTCGAAAGCCTTGATTTGTAGTAGCAGGAGATTTTAGAGGGAGGATAAGATGGAAGATAAGGCTGAGGTTTTGGAGGCTGTGCTCAAGGAAGCAGTGGATTTGGTACCAGATCTGTGTTCCTTCCGCTACAAGTTCTGTTAGTTAGGGCTCGGTTTTCAGTTTTCTGAGAGGGGTTTTGGTTTGTGTTCATTTGCAGGAAAACATACCGATAGAGGAGGTTTTTGAGAACCTGAGATGTAGCAAAGAGGGTTTAACGACTGAGGGTGCTCAGGAGCGGTTAACGATCTTTGGTCACAACAAGCTTGAGGAGAAGAAGGTCTGTTTGCTTCTGTTGCGCTTTTGGATCTGGTTTTGTGTAAACATATCGTTTTTGTTTGTAAATCGTTTGTTTGGTTTTTTGGAGTTGGTTTAGGAGAGCAAGTTCTTGAAGTTCTTGGGGTTTATGTGGAATCCGCTCTCATGGGTAATGGAAGCTGCTGCGATTATGGCCATCGCACTTGCCAATGGAGGAGTAAGTATGCATTTCTTTTGATATACTGTTCTTCTTTTTTCGTATGGGAAGGAATTTGAATTCTGGTTTTTGTTCGGATTGGATTTTCAGGGGAAGCCGCCGGATTGGCAAGACTTTGTGGGGATTATAACGCTTCTGATCATCAACTCAACTATCAGTTTTATCGAAGAGAACAACGCTGGAAATGCAGCTGCGGCTCTCATGGCTCGTCTCGCTCCCAAAGCAAAGGTAGTAAATTTCCTTACCTCTGTCTATCTATCTGAATGGGATGTAGTTCATGTAGATGATATAAACGAATTGAATTGCATTTCTTCTAGAGAATGCATACACTTGATTGAAAAGGTTGGTCAATTGATACATCAATTGTTACCTTTTGATGTATTAGACTTTGAATTAGTAAGTTAGATTAGATGCTTGAGTGCACAGATTACTAGTAACTTGATTTTTGTTTTCAGAGGCATGTCTATAACTTACATGGAAAGTGAAGTGGATTGTTTCAATTGGGCTACCTTTGGTTATTTATATTTAGATTTGCTTTAATGGTACTGCAGGTCCTGAGGGATGGGAAGTGGAGCGAGGAAGATGCTGCTATTCTTGTCCCTGGCGACATCATCAGCATCAAGCTTGGGGATATCATCCCTGCTGATGCACGTCTTCTTGATGGAGATCCGCTTAAAATTGATCAGGTCACTCTTAATTTATAATTTTGTCATCTCTCAGTTTTTGAAATTGTGTTTATATTGGTGGAAATGAATAAGCTTGACTTTAAACATTGGCTGTTTGTTTGAGATTTCAATTGCTATGGAAATGGATGCTGCATCAAGTGGGATACTACTTTCTGTGTCATTCCATTCCAAATTGATACGATGAACATCTCAGATCTGATCTAAAACATTATGGATATAGATCCTTCAGTGTGTCCCACTCACCTAGGTTTTTTTTTTTTGGGTGGGGGGGAGCTAAGCCTTCACTATCAGGCTGCCTTATGATTCATCTTGTTTGTACATGTTGCAGTCTGCCCTCACAGGGGAGTCTCTGCCAGTGACCAAAGGTCCTGGTGATGGTGTGTATTCTGGTTCTACATGCAAGCAGGGAGAGATTGAAGCAGTTGTCATTGCCACTGGAGTGCATACCTTTTTCGGCAAGGCTGCTCATCTTGTTGACAGCACGAACCAAGTTGGTCATTTCCAAAAGGCAAGGCTTTACAGTCTGTCCATTTGGGAGGAACTATGTCATTTCCTTGTTGATACTCTATTGATATTTCTTTCATTCCACTGCTTAGGTCTTGACTGCAATTGGAAACTTCTGTATATGTTCGATTGCGGTGGGGATGGTAATTGAGATTATTGTTATGTACCCAATTCAAGATCGGAAGTACCGGCCGGGTATTGATAATCTTCTGGTGCTTCTCATTGGAGGAATTCCTATTGCTATGCCCACAGTTTTGTCCGTGACGATGGCAATTGGCTCTCATCGTCTAGCTCAGCAGGTTTGATTGAGTGAATTCTTCTAAAACCGTATTTGGTGACTGGCTTAGTAAGTTGTGAACATAATAAGTTTTATGCATAAATTGAACTGTTGTTTTTTACTGTAGGGGGCCATCACAAAAAGGATGACTGCTATAGAGGAAATGGCTGGCATGGATGTGCTTTGCAGTGACAAAACAGGAACTCTAACTTTAAATAAACTCACAGTCGACAAAAATCTCATTGAGGTCAGATTGGGAACTAAGCCTGTGAATGCATGCCTTTTATATTCAAGAGAGAATATGGATTCTCAGTTTTCTCACTCCTATGCCTTCCTCAAATTTATTTTTATTCAGGTTTTTGCAAAAGGTGTAGACCAGGAACAAGTCATGTTAATGGCTGCCAGAGCTTCCCGAACCGAAAATCAAGATGCTATTGACACTGCTATTGTTGGAATGTTAGCTGATCCAAAGGAGGTAACTGGAGTTACACAGATTTGTCCCAATATAGATATATACATATCTCAGCTTATCTTTGACCCTGTTTTCTTGGCCCCTCTCTTAAATCTGGAAGGCACGGGCTGGCATTCAAGAAGTTCATTTTCTCCCATTTAACCCAACCGACAAGCGGACAGCACTAACTTATATCGATGGTGATGGTAAAATGTATCGTGTTAGCAAAGGTGCACCTGAGCAGGTACTCCTGTTATTATTATTATTTTTTTTTTGTGTGTGTTTTCTTGTTGGGTTTTTTTATATTATTATCAAGGCAGTGTCATCACTTATCCTGCATGCGCACAATGATTTTGCAGATTCTGAATCTTGCTTACAATAAGTCAGACATAGAGCGCAGAGTTCATGCTGTGATTGACAAGTTTGCAGAACGAGGACTTCGATCACTTGCTGTAGCATTCCAGGCATGCTATTGCTTCAATCTCTTTTCTTATTCTTTTTACTTCTTTTCTTGTTATGCTACTGTAATGTTTTTCTCGTGGTGTATAAGTATAACTAACCTATTTTTTGTGCCATGTTGGTTTTTCTTTGATTATTACGCAGGAGGTTCCAGATGGAAGGAAAGAAAGTCCAGGTAGTCCATGGCAGTTTATTGGTCTTATGCCTCTCTTTGACCCTCCCCGGCATGATAGTGCAGAAACAATCAGGAGGGCACTGAACCTTGGAGTAAATGTTAAAATGATCACAGGTTGGCTTCTGTCCGACTCTTTATTTGTGGTTGTAGAATTGTGGTATTTTCATGTCCGCAAGCTTAGTATGCTAGGTGAAGGTAGCACTTGAAGTCTTAAAAGATAAGGCATGCATTGTTGAAAACAAAATAGTTCAGTTCATCTGTATGCATCTGACTAATGCAGTTCATTTTTCACTTATGGTGATTTTTATTTTCATATTGGCCTTGGGGAACCTGGCGGGGCTTATTTTTTGTCGTAAAAAACACTATGTATTTGATTTAAGGGGCATTATGATCCTCAACCGAATGTTGAGAAATCTTTGGATTGTGAATATGGGGCCCACAGTTTGATGATTGAGTCCATTGAAGACTAATTTTCTGGTGAGACATGGTGGATGGGACATCCGGTATGATTCTCACATACCATAGTGCCACAGCATAGACATGTCAGCGCATGGATTTAAGTCATTAAGCTGAAGTATAGGACATGATGCATGATATGGGTACACAACCTTTTTTAATATGCCCACGTAGTTTAGTCTATAATAAGCCCACCTATTTGTAAATCTCCCATTAGATTGTTGATTAACAACATCCAAATTTAACAGTTAAATGAGAAGACAAATTGTTCACATTCACTGTAGAAATTAGATGGCTACAATCTTCCAAACTATGTTATTCAGCCATTGTTGAACAAAGGGGAGTTCCCATCAGGTCAGTGAGGCATCAAGGCCTCACATCTGTAAATTCAAGGCTTGAGTTTTATTGTGGTAATTCTGGATGATGTAATCATTCTTGTAATGTCGAATATGATAATATACGTGTGTCTCTAGACACACGGTGAGAAGCATATGTTACTAGAATGATTGAAAATGGAAAGCATATGTTACTAGAATGATTGTAAATGGAATGTCTGTTCCAAAGCGCTCCCAAAATTAAATGATTCCATTTCTGTGTCTTATTATTTCTCAATTTTTATCAGGTGATCAACTGGCAATAGGAAAGGAAACTGGGCGCCGTTTGGGAATGGGCACCAACATGTACCCTTCATCTGCCTTACTTGGCCAGGACAAGGATGAATCAATTGCTGCATTGCCAATCGATGAGCTGATAGAGAAGGCTGATGGCTTTGCTGGTGTCTTCCCTGGTAATGTTCTCGTGGCAAGGAGACCATTGCTTATCTTGCATGAGGTAGCCAATCATATTTCTACCTCTTCCTGCACCTTGTTCACTTTTATTTTTCTGTTGGTGCGCAGAGCACAAGTATGAGATTGTGAAGCGTTTGCAAGCAAGGAAACATATATGCGGAATGACTGGTGATGGGGTTAATGATGCCCCCGCTCTTAAGAAGGCTGATATTGGGATAGCTGTTGCAGATGCAACTGATGCAGCTCGAAGTGCTTCCGACATCGTCCTGACAGAACCTGGCTTGAGTGTTATCATTAGTGCTGTTCTGACAAGTCGATCAATCTTCCAGAGGATGAAAAATTACACGGTAAGTCTAGTTTTTTTTATTATAAATTCATTCTCTTACTTTTACTTTCTTCACCATTTTGGTTCCTTTTTTCTCTTCCGTCATGTAAGCTATTTCTTATTACCTGGGTCTGCATTTTGCAGATTTATGCAGTCTCCATCACCATCCGTATCGTGGTAAGTAAAAAGGTGGTAGTTTTGGTTAAATTTTGTTGGTAAACCCTACAACTACCAAAATAAGACATAGATAATAAAAGAGTCACTGTACTTTTGCTATAGTCTTTTAGATTGCCAAGTGTGACTGATGACGGACTGAGGTTTTTTAACCTTTGCCAGTCTCAGCTGATATACCAGCCAGAAGGCTTTGCTGCTTACAATTGGAACATGCATGATTTGAGTTATTGAGCAGCATGAGCATTTGCATGGTTCGTTTGAGAACTATGACCATTTGCATGGATTTAGTTTTTACTTTACAGCTGCATTAGAACAAGTACCGATTAGTGTTTTTTTTTTTATTATTATAGAGGATTATATGTTGCATACCTTTAACTTTGATTATAATTATTACAGCTTGGTTTCATGCTGCTGGCTCTCATATGGAAGTTCGACTTTCCACCTTTCATGGTGCTGATAATTGCTATCCTGAATGATGGTCAGTCAGTGGCTTTACATAGAGCTTTTTCTTTCATGTTTTCTTTTTTGGGCCATGAGTCCTAAATTTTTTTTTTTTTTTACCGTGTTTGCTATATTTTCTTGCCATTGGCTTTTCTGCCAATTACTAAATGTCCTGTGACATCATCAGGTACCATAATGACAATATCCAAGGACAGGGTGAAACCATCTCCTCTCCCAGATAGCTGGAAACTGGCTGAGATCTTTGCAACTGGCATCGTTCTTGGAAGTTACTTGGCAATGATGACTGTCATTTTCTTCTGGGCAGCATACAAAACCGATTTCTTCCCGGTATGGAAATTGTGTTTACTGAATGAATGATAATTAGAAAGTTAATATCGGCACCTTAACAATTCTAATATGATGGTAATAGTTGTTTAATTTATCAAAAGATGCTGCTAATACAGCTCAAAAACCTCTTATGTTTTGGATCACAAGTTCCTTGAGGTACAGCCACAGTTCATTCGCTTAAATGACCGGAAAAGCTTACTCACATTCAGCCTTTTATTCTATAAATTTTATGATCTTTATCTGTGGTAGTTGACATTTTTTTATGAGTTCTCCATTTAACTTGATGACATTGGGATTTGAAACTTAATTTGATTTTTCACCAAGGACAAACAGTACCAAAAGTCAAAGATCTTTCTACTATTTACTTCATTCTGGACCCTTTTCTCCATTTGTTTCTTTATTCGTGTTTTTATTTAATATTTTGTCTTTTATTGTTTTGTCCAAGAAACTGTTATGTCTAATATATTGCAACAAGAATTTACTTTGGCATGTGGATATCTAGTGATGCCCTTGTGCCTCCACTTCAGAATAACTTTTTTCATGGATGGCTCTCTCTGTAGATGGATCATTCCTGACTATCTCCTAATGGGCCAATCTTAGCCATTGATCATTGGCCTCTGCTAATTGATGTGCCAGAAAAGGGGGAAAGGGTTATGGCATGGTCCATGATCAACATAAAAGGGTCAGAGCTCTGATGGTGGCTAAGATTTTATAATGGAGGTTTTCTTTCTTTCCCTTTTTTTTTTCTCTGCGTGTTGGGTGGTCTGGATGACTCCAGAGTCTAGACGTCCCAACTCTTCAGAAGAACAATTGATGCTGTACTTCAGAGTTCAGAGAGGGGATCGATTAATACTTCTACAAGTCCATCTATCTGAAATGTTTTGACCTTTTCTATGGAAGTGTATCTGCTGCTCTGCAGTTAAAGTGGCATTGGCACGTGGTCATCTTTTTTTGTACCCAGTCAGTTGTTCGCTACTAACAGTTTTTGGTTTGCTTGAGAATTTGCCAGAGGATATTTAAGGTTTCGAGTCTTCAAGAAACAGCTCGTGATGACTTTAAAAAGCTTGCTTCAGCAATATACCTACAAGTGAGTACCATCAGTCAGGCTCTCATATTTGTGACGCGATCCCGGAGTTGGTCTTTTGTGGAGCGCCCTGGCTGGCTGTTGGTTATTGCTTTTGTGGTTGCTCAGCTGGTGGGTCTTCCTGTTCTTTACATGCCTGTCTCCTTTGGTTTCATAATGATTTGGTTGACTGATTATCTCCTGTGTGTTCATGTACAGATTGCGACACTGATTGCAGTTTATGCAAATTGGGGTTTTGCTGCGATTGAAGGGATTGGCTGGGGTTGGGCTGGTGTTGTTTGGCTCTACAATATAATCTTCTACATTCCACTCGACTTCATCAAGTTCATAACCCGCTATGCTCTAAGTGGGAAGGCTTGGGATCTTGTTATTGAGCAAAGGGTATGTGTCTATTTAGCTTCACAGCCAAATGTCCACTGTCTTCTGGCTGTTCTTCTAATGGATTTTCCTGTCTTGCAGATTGCTTTTACAAGGCAAAAGGATTTCGGAAAGGAAGCAAGGGAGCTTAAGTGGGCACATGCGCAAAGAACACTGCATGGCCTGCATCCACCAGACACCAAGATGTTCAATGAGAGGACCAATTTCACAGATCTTAATCAAATGGCAGAAGAGGCCAGAAGGAGAGCTGAGATTGCAAGGTAGGCCTCAACATTACCTCATGACACTATTTCTTATTGGAACAAAGGTTATATTATTCTTTCTTTATTTCCCTTATTTTATGGGAAATGGTCTAATGTGAAACATACATGGGGAAGACTTGCTGGCAAATTTTATGTCTGATGATCAAAAGATCATGTAGTTTATTGGGAGTTGGATATACACTTTGACTTCTTATATCCAAAGATGAATTTTACCATCAGCCATTCTTCAATGGGCCTTGCACATCACATGAATCATTATAACTATGATGGATCCCATTCTCTGCATTGAGATCAATTTTGCATGTGACTGAAAGTGGTACCCTTATCTTTTGAAGTGGGGGATCAAGAGGGACCTTCATTGCATTGTCATTATCTCAATTTCAAGTATTTTCTTTGCTCTGTAGTTCCTTCTCAAAATGAAACAAGTACTTTGAATATCCATTTTTTACCTGGTAGAAATGGAAGATAACCCTTGTACTTTCACTTGGTTGCAGGCTCAGAGAACTCCACACCCTGAAAGGGCATGTGGAGTCGGTTGTTAGACTGAAGGGTCTGGACATTGACACCATCCAGCAAGCCTACACTGTTTAAGTGGGAGGTAGTGGCAGGGGAGAGGGAAAATTGGTAGAGAACAGAACGGTCTCAAGCGATCCATATCTTTTTTCTCATCCCCTAATATATGTGAACAACAACAATCAGCTGACAGTATGTCTGTGGCATGTAACTGTAGCTTGTCATAATTAAGGTTTATATATATATAGTTCAGGTTTTCTGTGGATTGTTATTGTTTCTATTATCATGCTTGTTGTGGGCTACAGCTTTTAATTTTGGCCACATGGGTTCTCTCTTGTATGGTCGGCTCTATCCTTTTGTTCTCTTCTCTCTTTTTGTTGAATTTTAACACACTCTGCCTAACCTCACATGGAGGTGGTTAAAAGAACACACAGAAGATGCCAGGGGAGGGGGAGCTGGGGGGCCATGTGCTGTCTTTTGAGATTTTTTATATAGGAATCGTGGGCTCGGATCTTAACTTTCTCTGAGAGAGCCTCTTTCCATCCATTTGTACATGCTTTTACTTGAACCAAAATCATCATTGGTTCAGATGTATCATTTACAGGCTTTGATAATGCTCACTATAAATTACAGTGGGGTTCTCTCCTCGGATCTTAACTTTCACTGAGAGAGCCTCTTTCCATCCATTTGTACATGCTTTTACTTGAACCAAAAGCATCATTGGTTCAGGTGTATCATTTTCAGGCTTTGATAATGCTCACTATAAATTACAGTGGGGTTCTCTCACAAGTGCTGGCTGCTCTAGTACTTGGCCCATGTCATGTAGCAGACACTGAGTTCTTGACTGAGTAAGCATGTGATAAATGGCTTTCTCTTACCTATTGTGTAGAACACCGCCCACCCCCCCTCTGTTTTTTTTAATGGGTGCACTTTGCTACTTTCACTTGGGTTTCACATAATCTCATTCTTTTTAGCCTAAGATTTTTTTAATAGGCTCAATGGGTGGATAATATCAAAATATTATTTTTTAGAATGTTTTTGGTGGCTTTCAAGCAGCTTCTCTCTTTAACTTGTACTGATGATATATGTAATTTTTTAAAGTGAAGATAAAATGACTTAAATAAATTCAATGTTGGGATTTTTGTTCACTGGATCAACCTCAAATGCTACCTCCCATCTGATCATCCATTTTTCATCAAATTGACCCATCTTTAACCATTTCCTAAGTAGGAAACTTTCTGTAGAGAGGATTGAAACTCCTTCAATAAATGACCTCTACATATTTGTATGGTGCAAACCTTCTTTTTCGTGTATGTGACCATGATTTGTTGATGAATTCATACGCTTTGCTGCGGCCATTTGCTGGGGCACTTTTGGTTGCATAAATTCAGGAAAACGCAGTCAATACCTGTCTCCCCTTATTAAGATGTGCTCTAGCCATTCGCTTGAACATGTTCCATTACATTACTGAAGCACAAGCAAGGCGTATCCTCATGGACCTTATCTGCTTGGAAACCATACATACATTACATACATACAGTTCTGACTCTAGGCCCAGGGCGCTATGGTAGAGGTTCATTCAACTGTCTGTATCCATCCCTGAAGACTTCCTCCCTGCCCATATGGTTTGTACTGTAAAGTTCTTAGGAGAAAGATAAGAGTGTGATATTTCATGGGACACAATCCACATGCCATGCCTTCCCCTAGCCAGTGCCCTCAACCGCACAAGGATGAAAAGCTACATGGTCCCCACACCCACAAAACTAAAATTTAGGGAGCCAAGGACGAGTGGGTGCCACACATGCCCCATTCGTGCTTTCCATGACAGACACTGGTCTTAAGTTTTGTTTAAAAACTAAAAAAAAAAAAAAGAAGAAGTGAAAATTAAGTTATTTTAATAGTATCTTAGTTCACTTATAGTGATATTTTAGTGTTGTTGAGTTGCTGATTAGATGCACATGACTTCATGTAATTGATTTTTAACGATTTAATAGAGCAGAGAGTTGACAGCATATTACAAGATTTCATAGTAAGCTAAGAACTTGAAAATTACAATAATGTGAAACATGATTTAATATTAAACTTCATATGTCATACCCAATACCTGGACTCAGGGGCATGGATGTTAAAATATTAATTTAATAACTTAAGGCTTTATAGTTGGTAGATCTAGGTTTAAGCCATTATGATTAGGGAGAGAAGAAAGGTTTTCAAGAAAAAAAATATTAAAAAAGTAGGAAGTATGAGAAGAGAAGAGATGAGGTGATTGAAAGCAAAAATGAAGATCTGAGAGGTTTGAAAGAGTAATAGAGGGGCTGCTCTAGCAGAGAAGGGAAGGGGGAAAAGGGGAAGAAATGCTTTAGATGGATTTTTTTTTTAAAGCATACTAGATGAATTAGCCGAGTCAATCAGTGAATTGAGTCAACTGGGTTCAATTGGCTAACTTGCTCGGCACAACATTGTGCATATCAAGTTAGGACCAAGTCGGTCTAACTCGACAGATGGTAGTATTAGGCCCAATAGGAGTTTTGGTGGGCTGACTTAGCCCCAATTTGACTTGAATGAGTTGTCTTGATATTGATTGAAATTTAGAACTATGGTCCGGATCCTCTAAGGCTTTGACTCCGAGAATTAATCACATCTTTCATCATATGATTTATGGTGAGGCCTCCTACTCTTATAAAAATAAATTTTGGGGACATTCCATACACGTAGAAGGCGTTCATTTTGAGTGTTTAGATTTTCTACATATAGGTGGACCTCACTATGAGTTCTACTCTTTTAACTTGGGAATTCTCCAAGTCAGAGTCTTAGAGGATCTGAACTCACTCGACTCATATGGACGTGGGGTTAACCCATCTCAAAGTCCACCCATTTGAGTGAATCCAACCAATTTTCTCAACTCAATGCCCTTCCAAGTTACTTGGTTGAGTTTTAGAACTAACGCCTAACAAGTCAGGGTGAGATGGGGAGTTGACTTGTTGTAGGAAATGCTAAATAGTCCTATCAATAGGATATTGTAATAGTATCGTGATACTTCCAAGTATCATAAAAGTAACAGTCGTGGAATAGTCATTTTTGGTCAGAATCGGTTAACTCCAAAGCCGAGGCTAAAGGCTCGAAGGCTGTGTTGGCGAGGGAGACTCTAGGCCACCATATGGTGAGGGATAAGTTTAACGAGCCCCACCTAGGGCCCTACAGATCATGGCATTTGTGAAGGATGAAAAGAGACATCTTGAAAGGGCCCATATATCAAGTTTAGGGTCTATGCCATAACTCTAACCCATCCACCTGTTGCCCACAAATTTAATGACTATATTAAAGAAAAAAAATTGACCCTCGATACAACGGCCCAATCCATTTGGATAGGTGAAGACTCAATGGATCCAATGTAATTTAGGGGGTCTCATGTGTGTAGATGATTTATATGTATCATAAAGTCGGCCTTACTATGTTGTCTCTCGCCATAATACGGTGAGGGATGGATTCACATGAATATTTCATGTATATTATGGAGAGGGACAACATAGTAGGGTTGATTTTATGTTACATCCGAACCATCTACATATATGGTACCTCCTTAAGTACGCTAGACCCCATCAAGTTTTCACTTATCCAAATGGATTGGACTGTTGGATCGAAGATCAAATTCTTTTCTTTAATATAAAGTCGTTAAGTTTATAGGCCATGGATGAAGGAATTTGAAACATGGGATTGACCCCAAACTAGATATATGGGCACATCCAAGAAGGCTCTTTCCATCCCCCCAAGTCCCATGACTAGTGGGGTCCTACGTGGGCCCCATTAAGCTTGTCCCTCACCATATGATGAGAGAAGGATGCACATGAATATCCCCTTAAAATATATATATATATATATATCCTCCTGTGGACAAAGAATCATCCCAATCAAATCATCTTGACCTTATCAGCCAAGGCCTACAAGTTCAGTCCATTCAAATGGGGTGTGGGGTTGATCCAACGGTTGAGTCCATTCGAATCTATCAAATCCGGGGTTCATGTGAAATTCAGGGGGAGAATGTGTGTATGGTCAAGTCGGATGACCCGTCAATGGGCCACACACATGCGAGCGGATGAAATAACCTTATCAGCTCCGGCTGAAGAGAGGATTCTCATATATATATATATATATATATATCACAAAAGTAACAGTATCATGAGAAGTCTGTGAGAAAATCAGATTAAAAGTGGAGAGAAAAAGGATATCATAGAAGTAACAATATCATGAGAAATTTGTGAGAAAATCAGATTGAAAGTGGAGAGAAAAAGGAAAAGTCTGTGGAAGTAATTCAGCAGTATTTTATATTTATTTGGTACTTTTAATTATTTAAAGATTAATTCTTCTTCTGCCACATTTTCTTGATGATTTCCCAAGAAACCTCAAATTTGTAAAATAGTCCAACAGTTTTTTTGAGAAGATAATTCCTGGAGAATTATTTTGTAACAATGGTGTCGGCATCAGGCATCATATCTACTTGAGAGTTGAGATGATGAAAATCAAGAAATAGCATAATGCAGAAGATGTCTCCTACCTGATTGTGCAGGTTAAATTGTTGGGTCATCCTTTTGTTGTTTTGCCTCCTCTATGATGTAATCCCAGAAACCCTGCAAACCACCAAAAGTACGAATGAGAGAGAGAGAGAGAGAGAGAGAGAGAGAGAGAGATTTGGAAATATGATTCTTATTTTAATTAGTAATGTGGCACTTTTACAAATACAAAACTAGTTTTATAAAATGTAATAAATCATTGATACACATTTCGAAGGGAATAGGACAAATTGAAAGGAAGAACAATAAGGGTATGTTTGTTTGCATTAAAATACATAGGAATGAAATACATGAGGTTTGTGCTATAAGTAGTTAAAAATGAAGATCAAAGTCAATTTTCAAAAATGAGCATCAATATTAATCTTTCCTTCTATGGAAATCGAATAAAGGTATTATCATATGGGAAATGAATAACCGGCCATCACCCTTAGTTATTCATCTCTCATCTATCTTTGATTCTATTTTTATTTTTTACAAAAGGAAAGGTTATTTGATGCTATTTCTTGAGAATTTTCCTTTAGTCTTTGTTTTTTTAACCACTAATGGCAAAATATCTTATTGATTCAATTTGTATATATTTTAATACAAACAAATAGGCCCCAAATATCAGGTCATAAATAAGTTGAGTCAAGTCGAGCTTTATTCATTTATTAAGATTCACCTTAACACTAATTTAGCTGAGTTGATTGAAGCTTGAGCTTGTCTTGACAATGTACATGCAACAAGGTTAAGCTTCACTTCGAGCTCATATATATAGAGGCGCTCCTAAGCTCAAGCTTAGGATAAGGTAAGCTCAAGTGTGTGGTGGGGCCCACCTGAGAACCCACATGGGGATGAGGGGATTTCAAGGACTCCCTGGGATCTTCCTCTCTGCAAAAAATCAGCCTCAACCGTAATTTATATCATCTCCATATGGGCCCAAAAGTTTAATGGTCAACAGTCCATTTGGATCGATACATAGTCGATCCAACGGTCTAGTAAATTCGGATCTAACCGAAAGCTGGTAAACATGTGCAATTTAGGAGGGTCATGTGTTTGGTCCATTTGGATGAACCAAAGGTGGGCCCCACAAGCACGACCTTACAAAATTTTCTCCCTAAGCTCGAGCTTAGGGGAGCCTTGATGATATATATATATATATACGGCTACATTCTACTAAGAGGTATGTTATGTCTATTATATATATATATATATACATATACCGTTACATTCTACTAAGAGGTATGTTATGTGGATGACCCCACAGTATGCATGGTAATCTAATCCAAGACCCACGTAGGCCTAACAACAAGAATTCTTCAAACTTCAAAGAGAGCCCACGTTCCATGCATACCGGGGGTCATGCACATGACAAGGTACTTCTCATGGATTTCACGGGATGCAACTTTTTTGCCATCACTTGAGATCTTATTTAATATATTTACTTAAGAAATAAGGAGTGACAGTTCTCACCTGACTGCCTAAGCTTGATCCATGAGTACGCCATCTTTTTTTGCGTGTGCGGGTTTCCTCCAACTTGTGTGGGTTTTTTTCCGCACCTCTTTTCGCATGTGCGGGCTTTTTTTTCGCCTAAGTGGCCTACTTCCATGGCACAATCCTCTCAAGGATTAAACCGCATTCAAGTGGGTCCCACCATGTACTTAATTTGTAAGAGGTACCTCTTAGCTAGCTGAAGGTGACCCAATATACATCATCAAAAAAGATTTTATGTTAGCTATCAACCTACCTAACATATATAATTAATTGTTTTTTTCTAAAGTACCCGCTTACATAATCAGAAAGATGCGAGTGGTCTTGCATGACCATACATCTAATTAATGGGCCCCACATGGTTTGCCAAACTATGCAAACTCTTTAGCCCTATTTTTAATTGGCTTTTATGATTTCACTTGGATTCTCCTTTAGAAAACTAATTGGATCCTTATTCATTTAATTAAGACTATCAAAATGTGCCCGTGTCAATATAATTTATAATTAAAAGTTATAAAGTTTAAAATAATATTATTTTATATGAATTATATTGGGATGGTCAAAATTGCAATCAAAATTAATCTTTATAAAAAATACATAATTTATTAATTTCAAAATTGTGCTAATGTGAACATAACATTGTACTAAATATGAACAAAATTGTAGATTTAAAAGAGTATGAAATGGTAGTATTCAAAATCATAAGAAACTAAGTGAAGAAGAAAACCCTTGAAATAAAATGAGATATGAGAATATATCCCAAAGTAAGTAAAGAAATTGAGAAAGATATGATATGAAAATCCCAAAAGAAGATCTAAGATTTCTTTCCTGGGAGATATTAAGGGCGTGTTTGGCATTGTTCTAGTGGGATGTTCCCATGTTCCCATAAGATAAGGTTGTGGAAAACATATTTGGTATGTGTAAATCACTTTTTCGGGTTTTAATATTACGGGAAGGAATTTCAAAATCTTATCCCGTTGGCATAAGAAAGTGGGAACGAAAAAATTTTATTTTCTTAAGAAATAACTTGCTGGCACAATTGTTTCTTACTTATCTCTTACCTTTTAAAGAATGTCATTTAAATACTCTAAATCCTCTCATTGTCCTAAAGGTAGGCCCCATGTTCACAATCTCAAAGAAGGTAGCCCCACTTTATAATTCTTAAAAGTGGGTCACGTGGTTACAATCACAAAAGGTAGGCCCATATTATAATTTTATAATGGCGGGACCGCATTAAAAATCCTATGAATGTGGGCCCTATTTTCTAATTTATAAAGGTGGGCATCACGTTATAATTTCTAAAGGTGGGTCCCATGTCTACAATCACAGAAAAGGTGACCCCACTTTATAATTCTTTAAGTTAGGTCATATGGTCTCATTGTGAATCCAATGAATGTAGCCCCATGTTCAGATTTCTAAAGGTGGGTACCACATTGTAATTTTTTAAAGGTTGGTTCCGTGTTCACAATTACAAAAAGGATGGCCCCCACATTATAATTCCTATAAGGTGGGCCTACATTGTAAATCCTATAAAAGTACTGCCCCAATATCCAAATTTCTAAAGGTGGGCACCACGTTGTAATTTCTAAAGGTGGGTTTTTTTTTTTTTTTTGCTATCGGAGGGTTCCCAACCCTTTGGGTTGGACTAATCCCTCCGGGCCCAGAGAGAAGCCGGGTAAACTCCCTTGTGGCCCCAGTGTGGTAGTGCAGTTTCGAACCCACAGCCTCCGAGTGCAAACCGTGGTCCTAGGCCAACTGAGTTACCCCTTAGGGTTGATTTTTAAAGGTGAGAGTCATGTGTCTACAATCATAAAAAATGTGGCTCCACTTTGCCATTCATAAATGTTGATCACATGGTCATAACCACAAAAGGTGGGCCCACATTATAAATACTATGAATGTGGATCCCATATTCTAATTTCTAAATGTGGTACCATGTTGTAATTTCTAAAGGTGGGTTACATATTTACATTCACAAAGGGTGGCCCCACATTATAATTCCTATAAAGGTGGGCCCACATTGTAAATCCTATGAAAATGGGTTCCATATTTTAATTTTTAAAGGTGGATACCACATTGTAATTACTACAGGTGGGTCCCATGTACGATAATAATAGAGTGGCATAAAAAATAAAAGGTGGGTCTCAGATTATAAATCATATGTCCGCTCCTTAAATCAAAACTTTTATAATGTTAACAAACAAGTTCCATGAAGCATATTCTCAGTAGCTTAAATTAATATAATGATACTAAACAAGTTCCGCAGAATATAATCTCGGCACAACATGATCTCAGCACAACCTGATCCGAGCACAAAATTTGAAAAAACACAGGAACAATGCCAAATAGGCCCTAAGGTGCTAAAGTAACAACCTATGAGAATCAGAAGAACATTTTTCACCTAAAAAAATATATAAGTAAAGTTTGTGAAAAGAAAATGCAAAAATGAAATACTATAACCCAAGAAACCTTCCAATTTGAACATAAAAAAAAAAAGAAACTAAAAGAGTACAAAATATAAAATGGTGAAGACGATCAAACGAAATAAAAAAAATTTAAACAAAGCATAAATCTCTAAACAAACAAAATAATAAATAAAATAATGTTACTAAGATAGAAAATAAAGAAACGAAAATACATAAATATATAAAATAATTATTTTCCCACATGCTCGCGCTTACCACAGGTAATATAAATTATAATATTAAAAAATATAATTTTTAAATAATATTTATTCTAAATTATATTAAGATGGTAAAAGCTACAATCAAAATTAAAATTTCTAATAATAATCCGAAATAATAGTTGGTTAATTTCAATATGAGGGCACTTTAATTTGTCTAAAATTAGTTGAGTATTTTACTTTAAACATTCATTTGAAATCAGAAGAATAAACCATAATAAATAAATAAGATTGATAAAACAACACAAAAATACAACATGAAAACAAAAGTCGATAGACAATCCAACAATAAGAACAACTTAGAAGAAACGAAAAAACCCATGGAAACCTGATGCCTAAAATCAAAAATTGAAAAAAATAAAATAAAAGAAACCCATAAATCCATTAAAACCTATCACTGAGGAAACTAAAATAGAACCTATTAAAATCGGAAAAAAATAAAACATAACTATGATAAAGGGGAAAAAAATCATTAAACACCAAAAAAATACGTAAAAAAGGAAAAGTATAGAAATAAGTAGCGTGATTTAGAAGAAACAAAAAAAAAAAAACCATGAGGAAGCAATAAAAAACTGAAATTAGAAAAGAAAAGATAAAAATCCATCAAAATTGATAATGACAAGGACAATGTGTGGTTGCTCAATTGGTTGGCAACTATAGATGTCATCTAGCTACTTGGGGACAGATAAGATTTGCCTATGGTATTGGATAAGAAAATCCGAATATGCATTTATTGAGTAGAGACTGTTGAAGATTGGACTCTTTAAAAGGAAACTATTTTTAGATTGGACTCTTTATTTAGATGGCTAAAATCCAAAATTTCTCTTGAAACCCTAAAATCTCTTATTCACGTTAAAATTGAAAGCCCAATTTCTCGATCAACTGCAAAATTAGAGCTCAATGGAATCCTATTCCTTTCAAATTAACTACAAAAATAAGATGTTATAACTTTAGCTTTAAGTGTTTTTTTTCTTTTTTTATGAAAAGACTTTGAGAGAATATTATTAAGAATAACACATAGAATCTGCGTACAATTACATTCTTTATAATTAGATTAGGTGTAGAATTCCACCGAATCTCCTCGTCATCAACAAACTGAGCATGTCTAGCTAACTTGTGAGATACTGCATTGCCATCCTTTCCTACAGGGGCGGACCCACGTTTTTTTGGACTTCCTTACAAGTGTCATGGCCCATCCATCAGTTAATGGCTTGATGCCCAATCCCGCCCCACCCCTTTGCACGTCGCCCCATATATAAAAGTCTTCCCACCACATGTCGCCCTCCCACTCATTATATCATATAAAGCAATGGCAGACGAAACCTTTTTTTTTATTATTATTTCTTTATTTAGTTTTTTTCTAGACATTTAAGAAGGCATGCATCTTTCCAATCATAACTTATGAAGTAGTGGCATGGAAAAATTGGAACCATAGTATCAATAGCATGCATCTTAGATTAGTTTGGATGGAATAAAAACGTGAGAAAATGAAGGCACAGCTACTGAAGTGTTGCCACGTTCATTATGCTTTGTTTTTATTTATATATAGAGATTGGGTTGTGACGCCCATGGAGAAAGGGATTAAACCGTAGAAAAATTTATGTTTAAAATCATGTCTTTCTTTCTATTTATCTATTATCCGTATGTGAAGATCAAACAACTAACCCTTTGTGTTTTCTTTGGTTATTGGGTTTATCTTATATTAACCTACTTTTATTTAATCTTTTTCTTTATCCCTCTCTCTCTCTCTCTCTTTGATGAGATTTATCTAACCATTATCCACAGTTGGATTCTATTACCAAAATCAATGCACAAAAAATATTAAACTTATAGCTTTTAAAATGAGAGATTTGGTTATTTAACCAGAGGTAGATTGTACTACAATAATATTGCGGATGGAGCTAAAGGAAATAACCAAAGACGTATTATTTTTGTTTGATAATTTTTTTTTAATGGCTAGCTTGTATGATAATAATTAATATTTCCTTGGAGTTATCTAGAGTTTCTTTATTATCATTGCAGTGTGATTGCTAATTTCATTTTTATCCCATTAATTTGAATAAAAAATTATTTTCTCGAGGAGAAACTGGTTGGTGTAGGTAAAAAGCTTATATAGAAATTGAGTATTAGTAGTAAGATGTAAGTTATTTATATTTTATTTATCAAAAAATAAAAAATAAAAATAATGTCTTTAAACCATATAATAAGTGGAGATTATTGGTAGTTGGTATTGATTTTGACCTTTGCAATTGACCATTGTCTGCCCCACCTAATAAAAAATCTTGGGTCCGCCACTGCCCCATGGTATATAACCCGATAGGATTATTCTCCCGGGTGCACGCACAAGACCGACACAACCAACACACACGTCCACCAGGTAAGTCTAGAGCTAAAGTCATGCCTTAGCCAATTACCCTACCCAGGTAGTAACTAACCATCTAATCCAAGAACTGGCTTGAGAAAATAAAACTCAAGAAACAATCAATAAAATTCGACTTCATAAACTTTGAATGAGCTTGTACTCCACCACTCGTTGACCATCACATCTTTAAAGTTAGAACTCATATCCAATATAAAATTTCAAAAAGAACAAAATAAACTAACTCATAAAAATAAATGATTTATTGAGATATAAATAAGTAAACTAAGATGACCATGTTAAACTTTTCATATCTTGCCTGAAAGAGGAAAAAAACACAAGGAAAAGAATGTAGCCATCTTAGACTATGATAAGACTTGGGGAAATCGTGTCATAGATTGCTTTGTTTTATGAAATCTAGCCATTCTCCACACTGCTCAAAATTCAAACTAAGGATAGGGATGTCATGTATACCAAGCACGATAGGAAATGGAATGTATGAGATTGCAAAAAAATAGGATATGTGGAGGGAGAAATTCGAATTTATCCTCAGGTCAAGCCGAAATCAAGGCCGACCTGACCTAGACCTCTACCCAGGTCCAGTAGATATTAAAAGATCAGTCATATGGCAGTTACATGTTATTAAAGAGCAGCAGTTACAAAAGTAAATCATGGGTTAAGGCAGCACACGACGAAAACCTCATGGGGGTTTCGATTTGAAGAAATAAAACACAGAAATCATGGAGAATAAATGGGAATTATGTAAGGAAAGAAGAGAGGAGGACCAATACAAGGATATATACAGAAAAACGAATAACAGAAAGAGGTATGAATCAGAGAGAAAACAAAAGAGTCAATCATTCTTAGAACGATGAAAACCTCACTGACTTTATCATCGGAGAGTACACGATCGGAACATCCAATCGTGTTCTTCTGACGATTCTTTTATTGTAGACGCAGGAATTCCCATCCCAAATCAAAGACATTATTCGACCATACATCGCCGAGCAGTGCTGTTCAGCTCGTCAGTCGACTAACCAAAATTTCAGCATCTACAATTGGCGTCGTCTGTGGAAAAGAAGAGGAAATCATCCACTGACGTTTCTTCTAGCTACAAAATATGGCAGATAAAGAGCATGTTCTGGGATCACAGCATCAATCTGAGCATTCTCCATCTCAGATAGAGGCAACTCAGATCAAGGATCAACAAAAGCGCCACGGAAAAGATCCTATGATCAATCAACCAGATGGACAAGATGATGAATATGTTCCATATACGGACAGTGACCAAACTGATCCTATTCTAGGCAAAAAGGGACGGATTCAATCAGAAATACATCGCGCAAACCAAGCTATAAATTCATCACCTGTGGATAAATTACAAAAAAATGGCCACCAGAAGCAGAGCCACACACACCAAGCTACAGTAACGTCACAGAATGCGCTTGTTCGCTTAGAACAATCTTGCAAAGAAGCTGTACGGGACCTGACACAGGAAATGAAGCAACAGAAAGAGAAATTCAACTGTCTGCTACTGGAATTAGATGCAGTAAAGAATGCTCAAAAACATCCTCAGAGTACGGGGAATCATCATGCAAATTCAAAAACTACTCATAAATATAGAAAAATGGAGCGCCGAGGAAGTACAGAGATGCAAGAGCACAAGAGTCATCTTTCTGATTTAAAATCTCATCAAATCAGACCAAAGCGTGGAGCAAGAGATGAAGGGAGCAGAACTTCAAGCTCTTTACCACGAAGAGAGGAGAAATCTGAACATAAAACATAGGATATGGAAAAAACTGTATCAAAGAAGAAAAAGGTAGCATCACAGGCACTTGGCGAGAAAGACATACAAGAACTGATCGAGAAAGCTTTGGCGAATCAAAGACCCCATCCCGAAACCATGTTCCAAACAAGGTATTTGGATACACAGAGCTTCACATCTCCCTTCTCAAGGGAGATAGAGAGAGTGGATCCACCTCGGCGATTCTCAACTCCCAAGCTGAAAATCTATGATGGAACCTCAGATCCTGCCGACCACGTCTAGCATTTCCTACATTCCATGGCACTTTGGATCGGGAATGAATCGTTGATGTGCAGAGTCTTCCCCTCAAGCTTGAGAGATCTGGCATTAAAATAGTTCTCACGTCTCAAGCCAAGATCAATACATAGCTTTCGAGAGCTCGCAACATCTTTCGTCACCCGTTTCGTCACAAACTCTAAACAGCCGAAAGATGTTGGAGCGCTTTTGTCTCTTAAGAAAGATAACTCGGAAAGCTTGAAAGAGTACAGTGCTCGTTATTGGCGCATATATAATGAAGTAGATGGAAGCAATGAACAGGTAGCAGTGGCCACCTTTAAATTGGGACTGCCAAAAGAAAGCAAGCTTCGCCAATCATTGACTAAGCGATCCCCAGTCACCCAAAGAGATCTGATGGAAAGAATCGAAGAGTTTGTAAAGCTCGAGGAAGACATGGGAGCACCTGAATCAAGAGCAATACAAGCAGCCGATGATGGATCCAGAAGGAAGAGACGAAGAGAATTCGGGGAAGTCGCTGATAGGAGGATGGGGCGTGCCGAACCCACAAAAGCGGCCTACGAGGGAATATATACGATCTTCAAAGATCCAATATATAGAATCCTCACTCAAATAAAAGATAAGCCGTTTTTCAAAAGACCTCCGAAAATGATTAGCGACCCCGGACGTCGGAATCCTAACTTATGGTGTTCCTATCATCGGGAAAATAGTCATTTGACCGAAAATTGTCAGATGCTCAAGCAACACCTAGAAGATCTAGTCAGAGATGGTCACTTAAAAGAATATGTAGAAGAGATAAATCCAGCAAAGAATATAGGAGGTTCAGATAGGAAAGATTTCAAGCAAACTGCAGATGATGAGCGAGCTGTGGGGGTAATAGATGTGGTGCATGGAGCGATAAATCCCACAACCCAATCTGTCCGAGCACAAAGAAAGATGGTTGCCCATTTGAAAGAGGTATACCAAGTAGATACTGGACCAAGATTGGTCAACAAATCTGGACATAGTAAGATGGAGATTTCTTTTTCCGAGGAAGACCTACGAGATGTGGTTCAGCCCCATAACGATGCCCTCGTACTCACTCTTCGAATACAAGAATTTGATGTCCGAAGAATGCTCATCGATCCTGGAAGCTCCTCAGAAATAATGTACGCTGAATTATTTCAAAAGCTTGGTCTAAAACATTCAGACCTAAAACCGACTTCAATTCCTTTGTTCGGATTCAGTGGCTAGGTAGTACACCCTCTTGGCGTTATAACGATTCAGGTGGGAGCAGGTCCTATTCATCTAGATGTAGAATTCCTAGTGGTGGATGTGCCATCCCCATATAACGCCATCATGGGACGAACATGGATTCATCGTATGCGAGCAGTACCATCGACTTTCCACCAAAGGTTACGTTTCCCAACACAGAAAGGAATCATGGAGATCAAGGGAGACCAAGCTATCTCTAGAAGTTGTCTGATCACAGGAATAAAAGGAAAAGCAAGAAATATGGATGATGTGGGCATTGATCCAAGCAAGAGCACCGATCTTAAATAGCAATCGGCTTCAGGTCAGATCGAGACAGATAAATTATTTTTCGACCTGAACACATCAGCAGTCGAAGCGCTAAAAAAGATCGCGGTACAGGGAAACAATGTAGACTGATATTGGATGATTGGTACTTCACTATCTGAAGAAGAACAGAAGAGTTTAATCCAGTTTCTTCATCAAAACTCAGATATTTTTGCTTGGACTCCATACGAAATGCCTGGGGTCGACCCGACAGTTATTAGCCATAAGCTAGGAGCAGATCCAAGTGCCAAGCCAGTGATACAGAAATAGAGAAAGCTTGCACCAGAACGCCGCACAGCAGTCTGTGAAGAAATTGATAAGTTATTGGAAGCAGATGCAATTCGAGAAGTCCATTACCCAGAATGGTTGTCAAATACGGTCGTTGTGCCGAAGAAAGACAAAAAATGGAGAGTATGTGTAGACTTCACCAATTTGAATAAAGCTTGTCCAAAAGATAGCTTCCCGTTACCAAAAATTGACCAGCTCGTCGATTCTATAGCTGGACATGAAAGAATGAGTTTCTTAGATGCATACCAAGGATATCATCATATTGCAATGGAAGAGGCTGATCAAGAGAAGACAGCATTCATAACTCCAAAAGGCACATATTGTTACAAAAGAATGCCTTTTGGCCTTAAGAACGCGGGGGCCACATACCAGAGGTTAATAGCCAAGATATTTCAAGATTTGATCGGAAAAACGGTAGAAGCTTACATTGATGACGTGGTGGTCAAGAGCAAAGAAAGAATTACACATGAACAAGACTTGAGCTCGGTCTTCAAGATTCTTCGAAGATACAAACTCAGGTTAAATGCTTCAAAATGTTAATTTGTTGTTAGTTCCGAAAAATTCCTAGGTTACATTGTGACCCAGAGAGGAATCGAAGCCAACCCCGATCAAATCAATGCCGTACAGAACATTGATCAACCAAGACCAAGAAAGGAGGTACATAGATTGACAGGTATGCTCGCAGCCTTAAATCGTTTTTTGTCAAAAAGCTCGGATAGATGCCGACCAATGTTCCTCGCCCTCAAGAAAAAAGCAGATAACATATGGGACGAGCAATGTGATAAGGCCCTAGCACAGATCAAGCAGTATCTGAGCTCCCCACCTATGCTCTCCATTCCAAATCCAGGAGAATAACTGATTTTATATCTTGCAGTATCTGAGCATGCAGTCAGCGCAGCCCTAATGAGAGACAAAGGAAAACAACACCTGCCTGTATATTTCATAAGCAAAACCTTGTTAGATGCTGAAACAAGATATTTACCTCTGGAAAAACTCGCCTTAGCATTGGTAAGCGCAGCACGGAAGCTCAGACATTACTTCCAAGCTCATACAATTAAGGTCTTAACTGAGCATCCATTAAGAGCCATCTTGCAGAAAGCCGACCTATCAGGACGTATGGTCAAATGGGCAATAGAGCTTGGCGAACATGATATAAAGATAGCTCCAAGAAATGCCATAAAAGGACAGATAGTAGCAGAATTCATCACTGAATTGACTCATAAAGATGAATTGAAGCAAAAAGAAGCGAACCTGGAAGATAATGAGAGTTGGTTGTTATATGTTGATGGTGCATCTAATTCCAGAGGTTCAGGAGCGGGTATGGTATTTATCACGCCAGAAGGAGCAGCTATTGAAAGGGCTATGACCTTTGGCTTTGTTGCATCAAATAATGAGGCAGAATATGAAGCCCTCTTGTCAGGACTCCGAGCTACAAAAGATCTTGGAATTACAAAGCTCATGATTCACTGCGATTCCCAACTAGTTGCCAATCAACTGAATGGAGAATACGCAGCTCGTGATGATCGGATGGTTGCATATGTCAGAGAGGCACAGCGTCTTATTGAACAGATTGGCGACGTCAAAATCAAGCAGATTGGTCGAGAAGAAAATTCACATGCTGACAGCTTAGCTAGCCTTGCAACGGTGATAAAATCCGAGCTAAGGAGAGAAATCCTTGTTGATTTCCAATCAACACCAAGCATAGGAGTCCAGCAGATCATGTGTGTTGAACAGGAGTCGGAAAGCCAAAATTGGATAACACCAATAGTCGAATATCTGAAGAACGGATTGCTTCCAGAAGATGGAAAAGAAAGCTACAAAATCAGAAGGAAAGCTGCTAGATTTTGGTTATCACCAGAAGAACAATTGTACAGACGAACATACTCAGGACCGTACTTACAATGTGTAAGTCCGACCAAGGTAGAAGACCTGTTATGGGAAATTCATGAAGGATCCTGCGGTGGACACATCGGCGGAAGAAGGTTGGCACATAGAGCAATGTCACAGGGATACTGGTGGCCCTATATGCAGAAAGACGCTCTCAAATTTGTGCAAAAATGTAAGAAATGCCAGCGCTTCGGGAAAGATATCCATCAGCCAGCCGAGCTGCTGAATTCGATTATAAGCCCATGGCCATTCGATAAATGGGGAATTGATATAGTTGGACCTATGCCAAGATCAACAGGTAATCATCAATTTTTAATTGTTGCTACTGATTATTTTACCAAATAGATAGAAGCCGAACCCCTTGTCCATATTCGAGAAAGCGACGCCAAGCAATTCGTGTGGAGAAATATCATCACTAGATTTGGCATACCAAAAGCATTGGTAACAGATAATGGAAAACAATTTGAGGGGAAAGTATTCAGGAGCCTGTGCGAAAAATATGGTATTAGACATCATTTTTCAACCCCAATTTATCCACAAAGAAATGGCCAAGCAGAAAGTTCCAATAAAACTTTATTGGATGGAATTAAAAAGAGGTTGGGCGAAGCCAAAGGAGGATGGGTGAATGAACTCCCCAGTGTTCTATAGGCATATAGAACAACTCCAAGAAGATCAACGGAAGAAACTCCTTTTTCCCTTGCATATGGAATGGAAGCTGTCATTCCCCTGGAAATTGGATTGCCGACCATGAGGACAGAAACCTATGATCATGAACACAATAAGGAGAGGATTGCCAAACAACTGGATATGATTGAAGAGTTGAGGGAACGAGCCTTGATCAAATTAGCAGCCTACCAGCAGAGGCTAGCTCGAAATTATAAGAAGAAAGTTCGAACACGAACATTCAAGGTTGGCGACCTAATTCTGAAAAAGGTACTTCCAAACACAAAAGATCCCAGCCATGGGAAACTGGGGCTGAACTGGGAGGGACCATACAGAGTCACTTCGGTCGGAGGAACATGAGCTTATCATTTGAAAAAATTAGTAGGAAAAGCTCTGGCAAGGCCATGGAACATTGCAAATCTAAAAAAATACTATTTCTAAGTATTGTATGTGAATAAAATTATCTTGTACGCAGTTCAAATTTCCAATATATATGCCAGAAAAGCTGAATATTACATATTTTGTTTATGGCTCTAACATCTCGGCTATATGCATCTCGAACTTATGAATCCCGACTTCGGCGACAATAATATGAAATATTATCATCTGTTCGCCAAAACTCCTGTACCAAGGGTAAGGCCAGACGGAATACTTCATCAGAGGACCCATTGTGGGACAATCCCTATTGGGACCAACCCTGCAAAGTTAAAACAAAAAATGTGAAAGATGATAAAAGGGCCAAGGCCTGAAAAATGAGGGGCAGCTTAGTACCCATTACTTCGTTCCGAAGGATAAAAAACCTAACTGGGAAGTGCCCAAACTAGGTGTGTCGCACTGATCTCCTTTTTTCTAATTGCTAGGCATGACGATGCGAGCGTTAGGCTAAAAAGCGAGTTCGGAAAGAACCGACAGTGGCCACACAAAAAAATGCAATACAATGTCACAGAAAAAGAAAATATTTCATTGACATTGATAATACCAATCCACAGGTTGGGCAGAATAGATCATTCGAAAATAAAAGTTTCATGCTCATGACCAGAGCAAATAGGTTGGCAAAGCTGCCATACAAAAAGCTGGACAGGATGACTTCTAAAATAAACTATTTAGGAGCATCAGAAGTTGAAGGAGGCATCTCGACAATAGAAACTGAGGACGGCTGAACAGGCTGGACAGCAGTAGAAACCTCGCCCCCATCTCCTCTAGTAGGCAAATTGGCATCATCTTGAATTTGAGATTGAGGCTTAACAGGTGAGGATGGAGGAAGAGCTTGTTCGGATATATAATTATTCCATAAAGGAGAGTCTTCTGGAACTGCGGCATCTTCAAGAGCCACATCATAACCTCGTTTGAATACAATAACTTTGATCTGTTCAACCTGCTGTAAATAGATTGCTTCAGTTTCTTCAAATTGAATGTCCTTAAGCTTCTCCGTGGCCTCTCTTGTCTCAACTTTGACATTCTCTATTGTTTCCTCAAACTCGGCTTGCTTGGCACGCATGTCTTCAAGCTCTACCTTAATTGCAGTGAGACGACTCTTCGCAATAATAGCCTGAGACTCAGCAGCTTTAGCGGTCTTAAGAAGAATGTCGGCATTAGATTCAGCTTGGCGCCGAGCAGTTTTAGCTTCTGCTAGTTCTTTTTCCAGACCCTTCAAATGCCTCTGTAACTTCCCCAAATGCTCAGAAACAGCAAACCATTTTTACACACCCTGAAAAATAAAACAAAAAGAATTAAAGAGTGCAAGAGGAAAGAGGATGAACAATCTTAAGTCAACCCACCAGGAAACATTGTTGAACTCCTGTAGCAACCAGTTCATCAACCGATAAGGTGCGATGCAGACTCTTATCAGAAGGAAGAAGAGCAGACTTGCCCATAATCATAGCCAAAGTTGGGGACCCCGAAATCCCTTCACTTAAAGATGGTCCTTTCTCCCGAGAAACGCCCTGAGAAATCTTCCGACCAGACGATAGGCTTGGCTGTGGAGATGATGAGAGAGGAACATCCCCCAACCATGAAGAAGATAGGTCGGCAGGTTCACCAGATTTAACCGAATCTTTTTCAATCTCTACAATTTGGGGCTCATGCTGGGATTCGGGGACAGCTCTCTTGCCTAAAATAGAGGAGGGACCGGGCAGAGGAACCTTCCTTATTTTTCCGGTCCTGGTCATTGGAAGATCGCCCAAGCTATCAAGAAGATTTTTTTATTTCCGGGACATTGTCGGAGAAACAGACTTTGTATCAGACGAAGAAGTGTCAGAAATATGTAATACAGGGGTTCCTTGTCGCTCAGCCGAAGAAGAAGATTCGCGAGAAGAAGTTTTGCAAGCAGAAGAAATCTGTTCAGCAGACTGAATGGGAATGAGAGATTGATGAGAAGCAGAAGATTGAACGTTGGAAATAACTTTTGCTTTTGTAGATCTGGATGGCTTTATGGCTGGAACCTTCCTACGCTTGATAGGGTCGGATGCCAGTGATTGATGCCAAGAAGGAATTGCTAGGAAATGGTTGTATGTCCGAACGTATCCGACCAATACGTGAGCAGCTCGGCCCCAGCCACGAAGCTTGGTAGGACCGCGATATTCGAACATCTGATTTAATTCCTCGCTCCGAACAAGAGATGGAAACCCACGATTAATTGATGCATCTGCAAAAAAGAGAGAAATAAATAAAAACAAAAAGGGGGAGAAGACGAAATCAAGCAAATGAACGTGAAGAGAAGGGGGTCCGACCTGGGGACCCTAGGGATCGAGGAACTGTTCGAATAATCCCGTCCCACATGGTCGGCGTTTCCCAGTTTCCGCTTACGATGACGAAATCACCCTTACTAGACTTATTGGAATCAGGAAGGTAGTGAACCAAAAGCTTATCTAGGCCCCTAGATTTCAAGTAAAACACGGATTTGCTACTATCTAGAGGTACCAACATATAACAAGACTGAATATCAAAAATACCAAGGCTCGTGCCAAGTAGCTTATTCAGTGCAGATACCCCCATAACTATGCGATAAAGATTGGGAGAGCATTGGGTAGGAAAAAGATTGGTCAAAGAAACAAAGAGAACCAGCAAAGGATCTAAAGGAAATCTAACCCCACCCTCCATGATAGCGATGGTCGGAAAGGGTATTCCATCCGGGGAACCAATATCAAGAGCTTCATCGGTCTGAGGAGCACGAATCTGAACATCTGGAGGGATTTGATATGTTTCTCTGAAATCGGAAATCCCTTCTGGAGTATTGAGTAGATCTCTGAAATTCCCCATCTAAAGTTAGAAGATAATGAAAAGATAAAAAGCTTACCACGGACTGGAGGAAGAAAATACTGAACGGAAAAGAAGAAGCGATGTCTGGAGAGGCAAAGGCCAGGGAAGAGCAAAACAGGGGAAGAACTTGCGAAATAAAACTGAAGAAGAACATGAAAACCAAAGAAAGGATATGGATGACTTTATAGAAAGCTGCTGAAGACAGGCCCTTGACGTGCTAATCCACCCTAGCTTGACGCGTGGCATCACAAGCCCGCCTTTTCCTCGGCAAATGGAGAGAAAAACGCTGGCTTGGGGGGCAATTGTGGAGGGAGAGATTTGAATTTATCCTCGGGTCAAGCCGAAATCAAGGCCGACCTGACCTGGACCTCTACCCAGGTCCAGTAGATATTAAAAGATCAGTCATATAGCAGTTACATGTTATTAAAGAGCAACAGTTACAAAAGTAAATCATGGGTTAAGGCAGCACACGACGAAAACCTCATGGGGGTTTCGATTTGAAGAAATAAAACACAGAAATCATGGAGAATAAATGGGAATTATGTAAGGAAAGAAGAGAGGAGGACCAATACAAGGATATATACAGAAAAATGAAGAACAGAAAGAGGTATGAATCAGAAAGAAAACAAAAGAGTCAATCATTCTTAGAACGATGAAAACCTCACTGACTTTATCATCGGAGAGTACACGATCGGAACATCTGATCGTGTTCTTCTGACGATTCTTTTATTGTAGACGCAGGAATTCCCATCCCAAATCAAAGACATTATTTGACCATACATCGCCGAGCAGTGCTGTTCAGCTCGTCAGTCGACCAACCAAAATTTCAGTATCTACAGGATCTTAAGATCTTTTTCGTGAGAGTTGAAGTCTTTCTTTTGTTAGAATTAGAATAAGATTGTTCTTTAGATTTGCGTTCCTTAAAACACAATAAAACACAATGAAAAAAAAAAGGTAAATTAGCCAACGGTCCCTAGCATTCAGTCCAACAACTTTTTCTCTAATGTACATAGTCCATAGAGCTGGAGATATTTTGGTGAGAGGTCCCTAATACACCACATCATATATTTTCATTTTTCATTACTAATTTGCTCTTTCAACCCTCATTCCCAGGCCAAGTTCTCTCTTATTCTCTGTTGTTCCATAGAACTCCTTCCGTCGTCTTTTCTCTCATGAGAACTCCTTCCGTCTTCTTTTCTCTCATTTCTCATTTTCCGCTCTTTTCCATGGTTATTGAGTAGCATTGCAGAGCATCTTCCGTCGCCACCATGACTTCCGATTCTCTCTCTTTCATTTTTTCAAAGATAGAAACGGTTTTACTTTCTCTTTCATCTAAAGTCTTTTCCAGATTTCTTCCTCTAGAACTGATTTGATAGAGAGCAATTTGCTCTTTTGCTTGTTTTTCCTCTATCTCTTTTCTCGATTGGATCATGGTCATCAAGTATTCTTGTTTTGGGTTTTGATTTTTATTAGAATATGATTTTACGTATTCTGACTTTTGGTGTCGCCGAACTCAGATAAATTTAATAGAAACTCTGATAAATCGGACAAAAACTCATATTTATTTATCCGAATTTTGAACAACTTTTCTTCACTCTAAGGTATCAAACCATCAATAAGTTCAGACTTACATCATTAATTTCCCTTGCTGGAAATGTTGCAAGATTACCCAAATTCTTTACGAAACCAAGATTACCTAGGCCGCAATACCAGTACCCCATGACTTGCAATTTGGACCAAAAACATTCCAGATTGCAAGTCAACTGTCTATTTGCCACAATATTAAACGATATATACTTTATTTTTGGTTCAAAGATTCACTTATATACGAATTAAAAGTATAGTTTCCATAATCTAGCATCTGAACTTGTAGATCAATTAAGATTGAAAGTGGTCCTATCACATCAATGGCTTGAAATCTTGAGAGTTAAGCCTCACTTATTACTTAAGAAGAACTGTTATATCCATGTAAGCAATCCATATTTATGAATTCTTACATGCTACTTATAACAAATTGGGATCATTAGTATGGGGCGAATCAACACCACTAATCACAAATTGCACATTGCAAACCAGTGATCCAGGTATAATATTGAATGCTTATGAGAATGAGTTGCTTTAGCCATCAAACTCCAATTTGTTCGGAAGCAATACATACAGTTGGCTCTTAAACTGGACCCAATGGTTCTAGTATCGAGTGTATTAGTAGTGAATCGTTAGATAATATGAAGTCCTTAATTTGTATTCTCTCATGTTTGATGCTTTTACAGAGTTGTATATTTATAGGCTATACATCTGTTAGTTTGTTACATACTATACTGTTACATGGATATGAATATGAGATGAGAGAAGATAATGATAAGGATGGAACAAGTGTGATGGTTGCAAGAAGCCCAAGTCAATATATATAGGTGAAGGAACAGTTATTATTTTTGCAAAACTGATTGACTGAAAGATAAGTTGGTTTTCATTTGTGGGACATGTCAGACATTATTAAGCTGAAATGATTTTGATGCTGAAGATAAACTAGATCAACCAAAGTATTGAATCCTTAAACTTGTACTGTTACCGAGTACTGCAATGCGATCATCGCCCATTGAATAACGCCCCAATTCCGAATATCGAGTTTATTGTCAAGGTACCCGAAATTGGCGCGCTACTTTCCGAAAAATCCGAGAACTTCCAAGATCATAGTCCGTAGTGAGGTCCAATTAAAAACTTTTCAATTATATAATGATCAACGGTTAAGTGTGGAAGCATATAGATTAGCGGACGCAAAATCACATAATAGCGAAAGCAATAAAAGGTATATTACTAGTCATATATCAAATGTAGCAGGGCATCTGTCTACTAATCTCAAAGTAGAAATATAATGTGTACATATCAGATTAATAAAACCCCAAGCTCACAACATGTCACTCAAAACCCCAAAACAAGTGCACTCAATCCCCAAGTACAGGCTATCCAGTCTCCAGCTCGACCTCTTGGTCGGCCGGTCCCCATCCATATTCATCCACTAAAGGCACCTCAACGATCGCGTCGCCCTCGGTGGGTCGGGGTCAATACCTAAGCACCAAATGACTGGTCAGATCCAAGAATCTGGCAAGGCACATTATACAAGTAACATAAGATATATACATCAAAGAGAATAGAGATGTACCAGTATCATAAGAATAGTAAAGGTACAAATGCTAGGCAATTGAGCAAGATATAATAAATAGAATCAGCATAAAAGTAAAGCATCTAGTCTAACAGCGTCAATGTAGCACATTCACATGAGCTAGACACCGCAATATATTATGTCGCTGCCCTCCCATACTGTAAACCAGTCGCGACAAGGAAAGTAAAGTAACCATGTAAGGGATGACGAGCCCCGCCAATAATAATAACAATATCAACACTCTCACGCTCAATAGACCGGAACCAGAGTCTCACCAGCCATTTAACCATAGCTCATCATGATAACTCTAATTCATAACCAATATAACTCACATCAAAGATGATCAGTCCAATGGCTAAGGTTATAGAAACTGAGTGAATGTTAGTGACGACTCAAGGAACAAGTAAAAGTCCATGTCTGTCTAAACTCGCATTGCGCGAGCAAGGTCCTATCATGTCCATAAAAGGTCCAAGGTACATGTTCAAATCTACAAATACAATCCAAGTCCAAGTCCACCATCAAATCTCTTGCCATGACCCACCAATGTCATGGTCTTAGTTTAAAACAGTCCAAGAAGTATAACTTCCATGTTCAGGCCAATAATATTCAGTCAATTCACATTCATAAATGGGTCTTAAAACCACAACAATAGTCCTCTTCACTCTAAGGTATCAAACCATCCATTCTTAGGTCATATGATGGCCCGCTTAGCCACAGACACAAGTCAATGATCACCAATCTATAACACCGGGTCACCACTAGGTTATTTTAGGTTCAGGTCATCCAATTTCCATTTAATTAACAGGTATTAACATTAGAAAGGATGCAAGAGTGACAACAATGAATTAAATATAATAAATCTCCAAAACCAAGCTAATCAATGGAAAATAGCAAAGGTCCAACCTAAGTAATGACCTTCCTTTCAGGTTCAGGTCTAGGTCCATGTCAGTCGATTCCATTCCTAAAAGATGTTTCAGATGCCAATTATAATGTATTTTGGTGCTTCAAAAGTTACGAACATCTTCGACAACGTTTAAGGATCGAACAGAAATCCATTTAATGCACTAGACCCTACTTTGGTGGTCCCCATGAGTCAAGGTTGAGCCAAATCATTGACTTATGGTACATCAATAGAAGTCGATTTGGATGGTCAATGGGCCCCACAACAGATTAGAACGTAAAAAAAAAACTGTAAAAATGAAAACTTATAGTCTGTATTGTATCCAGTCGACATCCTCTAAAGGGCGGTTGAGTGGGTACACTGGGGAAATTAGAATTAAGACTCCCAGTCGGCCTCTAGTGCAAAGTATCTGGTTGACGTCATGGCCAGGATGTCAATCGGGTACACATAAAATCCTGGACAATCACTTGGCAGGTAGTACCCTGTTTCTAAAATTTCGTAGTGTGTCCGGTCAACCTCCTGGCCTGGATGTCGACCGGGTACACTCGATTTCTAAGTCTAAGAGTCATTCTGGTCCCTAGTTACACCTCTAAAATTTCTTTGTATCCGGTCAACATCCAGCAAGGCCGGTCAACCGGGTACATAGAAATTTCTAGGATTGAGGGAAATCCAGCTCCCAGCTATTTTCCTAGATCTCCTTTGTATCCGGTCGACATCCTCAAGGGCCGGTCGACCGGGTACACCTGAAAACCTAAATTTCAGATTTCTGCAGGTTCTCCAATTCTATCCAATTTCCATAAAAAACCAGCCAAACCTCGTCCATTCATCATGGAAACATACATAAATATCAAAGCACTTCAATCACCATCAAACCATCACCAATTGGGCCATTGATCTTCCAAATGAAAAATCGCATCCATCAATGACCAAAATCCATAAAAATAAGCTCAAAAGGGCAGATCTATGTAAACAAACATCCAATTAAGTTGAAATTATAGAATCAAATGAAAAGAGACATGCATTCCATGTTAAGTAAGTATATTGTACTTGCCTCTAATCAAATGCAATGAAATTAACTAGAAGTAGAGAAAACCAAGTTCCCATATAGAAAACAAGCTCATAAGGTCTCCAATCACTCAATCAGCCTAAAAACCCAGATCTAAGTAGATATATAGCACCTGATCCCAGATCCACAAGAGAATTGCAATAAGGAAGGGGATTTAGAGAGAGAGAAAGAGAATTCTAGAGAAATTGAGCTAGAGAGAGAAGTACCTTAAATTGTAGAGAAGTGAGAGATCTATAAGATGAGAGAATTCCTTAGAGAAGATAATATCAGCAACTCGTAGAGATCCTCCTCTTCTTCTGGCTTGGGGCTTAGATCTAGGGTTTCTAGAGAGAGAAATGGAGGGAATTCTTAGAGGAAAATGAGGGAATTGGAGGGAAAATAAGAGAGAAGAGAGAAAAGAGAGGGAAATGAGAGATGAGTGAGATGAAGGCTCGTTTGGGATGGGAGGGTTTCTTTTTATAGTTTTGTGGTGAAAAGAAAAGGTCTAAAATGATGTTCTTTGGTAACTAGGATAAGTACATAGGATGTTTTGTTTTTTTAGGTGATGTTGGAATATTCCCATGTGAAACCCCTCCTATTACTTTTAATTGCTAGCAATGACCTCTAACTAACTAACAAACTCTAATAAGTCTACTAAACATCCTATAGAACTTATAAAATACAAAAATGGACTAAACCCTAGAAACTAGGCTAAAAGCTAAGGAGAATACTATAATACCCTTACTAATCCCTACTAATTAGCACAATTATATATAGGATACTATATTTAACACAATTAAAACAAAAGTAAGGGTCCAAAAGGTGTGGGGTCTCACAATTGTATTCAGATTGAATAGAGAGGTTGTCTAAATCATTCCTGACATGGTTCGAAGCTCCTGTATCAGTTAACCAGGTACTAAACTTATTTGTGGCAGCCATGGAGGCGAGCTTGGCAGGTGGATGTCGATATTGATAAGAGTAGTCCATGCGGCAAGGCAATCCAACGCCGAATGGCTGGTTTTGTTACAAATCTGACATGGTAGGCGAGTATTGGTTGTTCCTGAATTTGAACTGTTGGTGGCAGAATTGGAGCCGTCACTGCTACCACAGCCACGACCTCTATTATGTCCTCGCCCTCTATTATAATTAGTCACACCAAATGATTGATTGTAAGAAGGCAGTCAGGAAGCCCAATAGGAGCTTCATCTTGACATTGGGATTTAATTCGTGTTTCCTGACTAAGTAGTAAACCATGGAGTTCCTCAAGGCTTGTTGAGCCTGGGTTAGATGTGACAAGAATATAAAGAGCATCATAGTCCTTAGGAAGGCCGTTAACAATGGCAAGGACGAGATCATCCTCTGCTACTTGGCTGGAGATTGTGGAAAGATTATCTCCTATATATAGTTTTCACCTTATGGAGATAATCAGTAATAGAGGACGTTCCTTTCTTTAAGGTTTGCAGTTGAAGTCTCAATTGAGCTTTCCTAGACTTGTAATTAACGACTACCAAGTTGTATGGCCAAAGTGTTATGGTTTGAAAAAATTGGCCGATACCGGTTCATATCGGCCCATACCAGTCCGTTATTTTTCTGATATATCGGTATCGGTATCGATTGGCAAAAAATCCCCCAAAATCTCTGTCCGTCTCGGCCGAGTTGAACAAAATATCGGTATTACCAATATCTCGACTGATATTTTGAAAATATCGGCCGAGATGGTGTATATGACAAAAACCCTAGTTTTTTTTACCTTTTTCCCCACCTTCTTCTCCTCTCCTAGTCTCCTTTCATCTCCTTAGAGCAGTAGCAATCATACATACTCCATAGCTCATCTCCAACACTATTTCTTGAGGAAAACATTTTATATGGTAAAAGAAATTTAACTTAACTCCCTTATTTTTACTATTATGTATTTTTTTTATTTTTTATTTTTAGATAAATTAAGCATAGAAATGAATGTAAAGATCATTGGGTTTGTCACATGTGTTGTGTTCTTCACTTAGAAGTTAAATCTACATACTTTTATGCTAGATCTACTCATATATATGATTTTGGGTGTAAAAAAATGATTTTTTTTTTTTGTAGATCTTCTACTTTTAAAAAAATAATTGTTGGAATATTTATGATATTAAATAGTAAATAGTAAATACTAATTTGGCTGATTAATAGTGTATAGATGATAGATCTATTCATACACATGATTTTGATTTTTTTTTTCAATTCTTTTATTTTTGGATTTTTTAATATTTAAATTATAATATATCATTTTTGGGGGATTTTATCATAAATATGTTCTCTTAATGATTCATGATCATTATATGGTGTGAAAATGATTGATCTACATACTTTTATGCTAGATCTATATATTTAGGATCTTGAAAATGATTCTTTTAAATCTTTTTTTTTTCTAAATATAATTGTTTTTACCTGTTAGAGTATATATGATACCAAAGGCTTATTAATAGTGTGTAAATGATAGATTTACCAAAATAATGGTTGCATTAGATGAAATATTGGAGAAGAGAGCGAAACTACGACATATACAAGATTCATAAATTAAGGTGACCGATATTTTGATTTATTGTTGCTACTAATGGAAAAAAATATATTGTTTTCCAGTATTTTCTAATATTTTAGATTTTTTTGAATATTTTTGTAAATTTTTTTGGATTAAAAAAATTCACACCGCGACAACCGCGACGGACCGATAACCGCAACCGATATCGATACTATATCGATTTTTTGGTCTGGTTGATACCGCAACCGAAATCGAGATTTTAAACAATGTATAGAAACCAATTTAGTTATATTTGCGAGCATAATTTGAGAATATAATGTAGTGTTGGAACTTGAAGAGGGCTAAAAGACATCTAGGTTATAATGATGTGAGGTCGGAAGAGAAGTGTCAATCAAGACCTTAGAGAGTTGAAAAAGGAGGCAATTATTGCTCTGATACCATATATCGTAACATAATATAAGGTCCTTTGTATTCTCTCATGTTTGACACTTTTATAGAGTTGTATATTTATAGGCTCTACATCTGTCAGTTTGTTACATACTGTTACATGCATATGAATATGAGATGAAAGAAGATAATGACATGATGGAATAGGTGTGATGGTTGCAAGTGATAAGGATGAAGTGGTTAATTCCACGTTCTCTGCAACCTAACAATATCTTACCTGATAAGTAGGCCTTTGATTCAAATCACTTTTGAATGAAAATAGATCTCGGACTACGTCACATTGAGACAAAAAAGTTCTGACTTTTACAAGATGTATGAATCTAAGAGCGAGTTATAGTGTGATGTCATTGTTGAGATCATTATGTCCTCATCTCCTAATCAATCTTGCTCACATGAGTTAAAGATTGTGTGCTAGGAACCAATCCTATTATTTAACCAGTGATCAATAAGGCATGTACAGATTGGAAATGTCTAATCGCCCAAACTAATAGCTTACCCCAAAAGATGAGATCATGAGACCTGATCAAGCCTATAAATTTCTAAAATACAAATATATAACTTGATAATAAGTTACACCTCATCCCGAGTTAATCACGATTAACTCTAATTAATCTCAATTAATATGGATTAAGTGTGATTAGTTGATTTAAGTGTAATTAAAGCTTAAAATGGATCAAATTAGTCACAACTAAATGAATTAAGTCTAATGAGATAATTTGGAAGAGCTTAAGTGAATTTATTGGGTTTGAGACTCAAATTAGTGGTTTTGAGGACTTTTACGTAAATACTAGTTTATACGTCTTTCATCGACTGCAGTAAAATTTGATACCATCGTGTGTATCTCGATGAGTACATTAAGTTTCATAATACACTCAACTTCATTTGATGTAAGATGAGTTAAGTGGACCTTGAAATGACTCAAAATGGAAATAAGTTAATGAAATGGGTTAAGTGATTAAATAAGAACCCAGATGTCATTTAAACTAGTGCTACAGCACATATCAGCTGAACTTGACTCATTTCAGTCGGTTCAAATTGTTTTCAAGGTTGCTACAGACTTAGCTCTTCACCTCTCTTAGTTTCTTCTTCATTTTAAGTGTTTGGAAGGAAAGCTAAGCAAGTAGATTAGTGAGAAGTTCATCTTCCTCATCTCTTTGTTTTGATTCTCTTGAGGTTAAAGTTAGGAAAAAGCTTGTGATTTCTCTTGGTAGAGCATCAAAGTTTCAATTGGGTGATTTTGAATTCAACCTTCAAGCTAACAAAGGGGTTTTGTAGTAGAATCTCAGGCAAGTATAAACAATGAATTATGTGTATATGGTAAAGAACTTGGTTTTCTTTGAGTTTGATTGTAGTTTTGGTTCAGCCCTTTTCTTTATGATATAAATGATATGAATGGTGAATTGGAGATGGAATAAAATATGAAATAGAAGTATCGTGTGTATGTAAATGATGTTTGGAGGAGGGAACAGGAGGTTCCAAAGGTTTTGTGCAGGTTTGAAAGGAAGTAGAATAAAACAGAATTCACTTATGAACTCTGTGTATCTGGGTAAATCCGGTCAGCCGAAGTGTTCGGTTAGCCGAATGCTAACCGAAATTCTGACCGATAGTGTAAAATTAAGGAAAAATGACGTCTCTGGTTTTCTAACCGAAAACCTGACCGAAACATTTCGGTCAGTCGAAGAAGGCATTTCGGTTAATCGAAATGTCAATTTTAAGATTTTAACAGAGATGTTGTTCTCTGGATTTTGAACCGAGTTATTATCGGTTAGCCGAAATTCGGTTAACCGAAAGGTAACCGAAATGGTAACCGAAATTGGAATTTTCAGAATTAATTTTTGATTTTCTAAATTATAAGCCTCTTGAGTTAATCGAGGTTATTCGCATCGGTTATACCTCCATAGGTGTTAATTAAGGGGACTTTAATGTACATAAATTGTAATGTCTATCGAGAATAATACAAGTACATTAAACAACTGAAGATTACACCCATTTGGTTGGTATTGTTTAATTGAGATTGTATACTAGATTATATCCGTTCATTGTAATTAAAGTAAATAAAATTAAGTGAAATTATATTGTGCTTTGAGTTTGGCACTACATAATGATTTTGATAAGCTCATTGAGCTGATACTGGCTGCAGCAGTTATTTGGGAGTGTTCCGGAACTCCGTGGTGATGTCAGTAGTCCCTAGCCCGGTCACTGATAATTTCCACTAATCCATCCTGTTTAGGAAGATGGTATTGATTAGAAATGTTATGTGAGTTGTCAAACTTTTAATTAGACTCATATTGTTAATGCTAATGTTTTTGATTTAATCTATCATTAGAATAAACATATAAAAGTGATTAGCATGTGTAATCATGGAATTGTTTATACTTTGCTGAATTGTTAAATTCACACTGCGTTATTGATGGCATTACAGGCCCAGTTGCCTCTACCTGTCCCAAGACCACAACGACAAAGGAGGAGACCGGTCAGGTTCCTCCAGGAGGACTCGTAGAGTGGAAATAAATTTTATGAGAGTTGATTTGAGAAAAACGCTTTATACTTTTGAATCCTTGAATCATATGTAAATATGCAAGTGAAGATGTAAATATGTTTTGTTTTTAAATTTGAACATTGTACAATTGTTTATAAGTTAATGTTCCACATAATGTATGTTGTGATATCCCTTGTGAGATTTAAATGATTGAACTTCACGGGAGTAAGTATGTAGCGCGACTCGGGGTTAACTCGATGTTTATCATAATCTCGGGCTCGGGTCGTGGCATACTTATTGTATGGTATCAGAGCAAAGTGAAAAGTGAAAAGTGAAAAGTGAAAAGTGAAATCCTTAAGGGTAAATTTTTAAAATCATTAGATATGTAAGGACATGGTGAGTAAACGTTAGATTGAGAAATCACAATTCGAAATATGTGATTTAGAGTTTTCATTGTATATGATTTGATTTCACTAGATGTGATTTATATTCACTGTAACGGTGAGTTATTTCACTATATGTGATAGAATTGAGTAGAAAGTAAGAAGATGTTTATCTTAACTTTCTGTGTTCTTTCAGAATGGCTTCGAGTTCTAGAAATGGAAATGATATTCCTGAGAATGTAGCCAGTGGAAGTGGAGGTCCTACTCCTATATCTTCTACACCAAGTAATAATGATGCAAGGTTTACTGCAATTATGGAACAATCAACTCGCAGTAATGAACAGATAGCTAAAAAGTCAGGAAGCACATTTGAGTATGCAGGCTCAAATTACTGCTTTGTTACAAGCACAAGTACAAGCTTAGCAAGAACCACCAGTCACACCATAACCTCAACCTCATGTAGGTACTCAAGTGGTGGTTCAGTCCAAAGAAAAAGATCCTAATGTTCTTTATGAACAATTTAGGAAGAGAGGAGCTACAGAATTCCAAGGCAAAGAAGATGCCTTAGTTGCAGATGAGTGGATAGAACACATTGAGGTGGTGTTCGAAACAATGGTATGTACTCAGAGACAAAAGGTGTTACTTGCTTCTTCTATGCTAAGAGATGTAGCACAGGAGTGGTGGAAGGGTGTGAAAGGTGTGCTAATTGAAACACCTGAAGCCACACTTTGGGATATATTTAGAAAGCAGTTTAAAAGAAATTTTGTGCCAAGACATGTTCGGGAAAGAAAGGAGGCTGAATTTTTTAATCTTAAACAAGGGCAAATGACAGTGACAGTTTATGTTCATATATTTATAAAGCTGTCTAAATATGCAAGAGAATTGATTGATACTGAAGAGAAAAAGATTAAGAGGTTTTTAAATGGATTAAATCCCTCTTATAAGAAAATGGTTCTGGCAGGTCAAATACCTGTTCGTTTTGAAGATGCAGTAGACAAGGCGTATACTGCAGAAGAAGTTCACAGAGAAGAATTGGAATCAAATGCTGACCCTAAAAGGAGTGGAGGTTCTTGGTTTAAGAAGGGGGGTAATTTTGAAGGCAAAAAGCAGAAAAATATTACTAAATCTTCTGAAATGAAACCAGTTTGTGAGACGTGTGGTAAATCTCACAAAACTGAAGCCTGTTGGAGAACCACTGGGGCATGTTTGGTTTGTGGCTCAATGGAACATAAAATGGCCCAATGTCCCAAAGGTAGTAAAAGAGAATTTAAAGCTCCACAGCAACAATCTTCTCAAGGACAAGCTGTACCCCCTGTACCTCAATAACAACAACAACAACAACGTCAATGGCAGCAGCGTTAGAGACAGCAGTAACCAAGGCAACAACAACAGCAACAGCAGAGTAGGCCTCAGGTTGCAGGACAAATATATGTTGCAAATAAAGAGCAAGCTGAAGCTGCAGCAAATGTTGTGGAAGGTATGATTTATGTTGATAACCGACTAGCATGTGCACTGTTTGATCCTGGATCTACTCATTTATTTGTTGCACCTCAATTTATTTGTGATATGCAAAAACAAATTAGGCGGTTATCATATGATTTCACTGTAACTACTCCATTGGGAAGAAGAGTAGTGTGTGATTTATATGTGCCTCAATGTAATGTTAGAATTAGAGAGGTGTCAATGCCAGCAGATTTGGTAGTGTTGGCTATGAATGATTTTGATGTGATATTTGGTATGGATTGGCTTGCGAAGTACAGGGCCTGTTTGGACTGTTTCTGCAAAATCATTACTTTTAAAGTAGATGATACCAATACCAGTGTATTATTTGAAGGAACTCAAAAGAAGTTTGATACAAGGCTTGTGTCAGCATTGAAGGCTGAACGTATGATGCGAAGTGGTTGTGAAGGCTACATCGCATTTATTACTAAGAAGAAGCCTAGGAAGGAATTGGAAACTATTCATGTTGTCTGTGAGTTTTCAGATGTATATCCAAAAGAAGTGCCAGGTCTGCCTCCAGCAAGAGAAGTAGACTTTACTATTGAACTTGTGCCGGGTACTGCACCTGTTTCACGAGCACCGTATAGAATGGCACTTTCAGAATTACATGAACTGAAGAAACAAATACAGGATCTGCTTGATAAAGGTTTTATTGAACCTAGTGTCTCATCATGGGGAGCACCTGTATTGTTTGTTAAGAAGAAAGATGGCACCCTATGCTGTGTATTGATTATAGGCAATTGAATCAGATAACAATCCAGAATAAATATCCATTGCCTATGATTGATGAGTTGTTTGATCAACTCCAGTGTGCAGCCTATTTTCAAAAATTGATCTCCGATCTGGATATCATCAGATTCATATTAGAGATCAAGATGTACAGATTACTGCATTCAAGACCCGATATGGGCATTATGAGTTTTTGGTTATGCCTTTTGGTTTAATGAATGCACTTGCAATGTTTATGGCTTTAAAGAACAGAATTTTTGCTGCTTATTTAGACCAGTCTATTGTGATCTTCATTGATGACATCCTGGTATATTCAAAGTCAGAACAAGAACATTCACACCATCTGAGAACAACTTTACAGTTATTGAGAGACAATCAGCTGTATGCAAAGTTAGAGAAGTGTGAATTTTGGCTTCAGCAGGTGACATTTTTAGGTCATATTATCACTAGAGATGGATTAGCTATTGATTCCACCAAGATTGAAGCCACTAGTAAATGGCAAAGTCCGAAGACTGTTCCTGAAGTTCGGAGTTTCTTTGGGTTAGCCAGTTATTATCGACGGTTTGTGAAAGACTTCTCCAGGATTGCAGCTCCGTTAACAAAACTGACTCGAAAGAATATTCCATTTGTATGGAATGAAGAATGTGAGTCTAGTTTTCAAGAATTGAAACAGAGATTGATCTCAGCCCCAATCTTGTCATTACCTGAAAGAAGAGGAGGATTTGTAATTTATTCCGATGCTTCCGGTATAGGATTGGGATGTGTACTGATGTAGAATAACAATGTGATTGCTTATGGTTCGCGTCAGTTAAAAGAACATGAGAATAACCATGCTACTCATGATCTAGAGCTTGCAGCGGTTGTTTTTACCTTAAAGCAATGGAGACATTATCTTTATGGAGAAACTTTTGAAGTCCATTGTGATCACAGAAGCCTTCAGTATTTATTTACACAGAAAGATATTAATTTGAGGCAACGCCGTTGGCTGGAATTGATTAAAGATTATGATTTCCCATTCACGTATGTACCTGGGGAAGGTAATGTTGTAGCTGATGCTTTGAGTAGGAAATCAGCTAACTTGGCATCCATGGTGGGTAAATGGAATTTACTTGAAGAATTCAGAGATCTGGATGTATATACAGATATATTGGATGACTGGAAATTGATTGCAAAAATGTCTGTCTTTGAACCTATGTTGATTACGGAGATTAAAGATAGACGGTTTGATGATCCTGAATTAATTCGAATCAGAGATAATATTGCTTCATGACCAGATTTGTGTTGGTTGAAGCAGTTCTCTATTTTAGAGATAAATTGTGTATACCAGCACAAGAAGATTTGAAACAGTCTGTTATGTTTAAAGCTCATCACACTTGGTACTCTATGCACCAAGGAAGTACCAAAATGTACAGAAATCTCAAGGATAGGTTTTGGAGGAATAATATGAAACGAGAAATAGCAGCATATGTGTCTTCATGCCTAACCTGTCAGCGTGTGAAATCTGAGCACAGAAAACCGTCTGGATTATTGCATCCTTTGCATATTCCTAAATGGAAATGCGAACATTTGACTATGGACTTTGTTTCTGGTTTGCCTATGACCAGAAGACAGCATGATACCGTTTGGGTGATCGTGGATCGTCTTACAAAGTCAGCACATTTTCTTCCATTTAGGAAGGATATGGGGTTTAATGAAATGGCCAAACTGTTTGTGAGGAAAGTGACCAGACTGCATGGAACACCGGTGTCAATTGTATCAGATCGAGACAGTCGGTTTGTTTCTACATTTTAGCAGTCATTCCAGAATGCAATGGGTACTAGACTTCGATTTAGTACTGCATATCATCCACAGACAGATGGACAGTCTGAGAGAACTATTCAGACTTTGGAAGATTTACTTCGTGCCAGTGTTATGGGTTTTAGAAGTGATTGGGATGAACATCTTGCGTTGTGCGAATTTGCGTCCAACAACAATTATCACTCCAGTATTGAAATGACACCATTTGAAGCTTTATATGGCAGGAGATGTAGGATTCCAGTTAGCTGGGAAGAAGTTGGCACAAGGAGTTTTCATGGTCCTACATTGATTGCAGAGACAGCGGAAAAAGTACAGAAAGTACAGGACAGATTAAGGATAGCCTGATCAAGATAGAAAAGCTATGCTGACAATCGTCGACGTGATCTTGAGTTTGCTATTGGTGATTAGGTTTTTTTGAAAGCTTCTCCGATGAAAAGGACAATTCGATTTGGACAGAAAGGAAAACTTTCACCAAGATTTATCGGACATTTTCAGATTAAAAGCAGAATTGGAGATGTGGCTTATCATTTAGAACTTCCAGCAACACTTTCAGGTATCCATAATGTGTTTCATGTGTCTATGCTTCGAAAATATGTGGCAGATGCTTCACACATCATTAATTTTGATGAAATTCAAGTTCAACCGAATACCACATATGTAGAGAAGCCAACACAAATCATTGATACCAAAGAAAAAGTTCTGCGTACAAGAACGATTAAATGGGTTAAAGTTCTATGGACTCATTATGAACCCAGTGAAGCCACATGGGAATTGGAAGAACAAATGGCTCGTCGATATCCAGAGCTATTCGTTCAGGTAATTTTATTTACTGTGTTTATTTTATTTAGATTTCATTCAGAGGACCGAATGATTCTAAAAGTGTATGAGAATGTTACACCTCGTCCCGAGTTAATCACGATTAACTCTAATTAATCTCGATTAATATGGACTAAGTGTGATTAGTTGATTTAAGTGTAATTAAAGCTTGAAATGGATCAAATTAGTCACAACTAAATGAATTAAGTCTAATGAGATAATTTGGAAGAGCTTAAGTGAATTAATTGGGTTTGAGACTCAAATTAGTGGTTTTGAGGACTTTTACGTAAATACTAGTTTATATGTCTTTCATCGAATGTAGTAAAATTTGATACCATCATGTGTATCTCGATGAGTACATTAAGTTTCATAATACACTCAACTTCATTTGATGTAAGATGAGTTAAGTGGACCTTGAAATGACTCAAAATGGAAATAAGTTAATGAAATGGGTTAAGTGATTAAATAAGAACCCATATGTCATTTAAACAAGTGCTACAGCACATATCAGCTGAACTTGACTCATTTCAGTCGGTTCAAATTGTTTTCAAGGTTGCTACAGACTTAGCTCTTCACCTCTCTTAGTTTCTTCTTCATTTTAAGTGTTTGGAAGGAAAGCTAAGCAAGTAGATTAGTGAGAAGTTCATCTTCCTCATCTCTTTGTTTTGATTCTCTTGACGTTAAAGTTCGGAAAAAGCTTGTGATTTCTCTCGGTAGAGCATCAAAGTTTCAATTGGGTGATTTTGAATTCCAACCTTCAAGCTAACAAAGGGGTTTTGTAGTAAAATCTCAGGCAAGTATAAACAATGAATTATGTGTATATGCTAAAGAACTTGGTTTTCTTTGAATTTGATTGTAGTTTTGGTTCAGCCCTTTTCTTTATGATATAAATGATATGAATGGTGAATTGGAGATGGAATAGAATATGAAATAGAAGTGTCGTGTGTATGTAAATGATGTTTGGAGGAGGGAACAGGAGGTTCCAAAGGTTTTGTGTAGGTTTGAAAGGAAGTAGAATGAAACAAAATTCACTTATGAACTCTGTGTATCTGGGTAAATCCGGTCAGCCGAAGTGTTCGGTTAGCCGAATGCTAACCGAAATTCTGACCGATAGTGTAAAATTAAGGAAAAATGATGTCTCTGGTTTTCTAACCGAAAACCTGACCGAAACATTTCGGTCAGTCGAAGAAGGCATTTCGGTTAACCGAAATGTCAATTTTAAGATTTTAACAGAAATGTTGTTCTCTGGATTTCGAACCGAATTATTATCGGTTAGCCGAAATTCGGTTAACCGAAATGGTAACCGAAATTGGGATTTTCAGAATTAATTTCTGATTTTCTAAATTATAAGCCTCTTGAGTTAAACGAGGTTATTCGCATCGGTTATACCTCCATAGGTGTTAATTAAGGGGACTTTAATGTACATAAATTGTAATGTCTATCGAGAATAATACAAGTACATTAAACAACTGAAGATTACACCCATTTGGTTGGTATTGTTTAATTGAGATTGTATACTAGATTATATCCGTTCATTGTAATTAAAGTAAATAAAATTAAGTGAAATTATATTGTGCTTTGAGTTTGGCACTACATAATGATTTTGATAAGCTCATTGAGCTGATACTGGCTGCAGCAGTTATTTGGGAGTGTTCCGGAACTCTGTGGTGATGTCAGTAGTCCCTAGCCCAGTCACTAGTAATTTTCACTAATCCTTCCTATTTAGGAAGATGTATTGATTAGAAATGTTATGTGAGTTGTCAAACTTTTAATAAGACTCTTATTGTTAATGCTAATGTTATTGATTTAATCTATCATTAGAATAAACATATAAAAGTGATTAGCATGTGTAATCATGGAATTGTTTATACTTTGCTTAATTGTTAAATTCACATTGCGTTATTGATGGCATTACAGGCCCAGTTGCCTCTACTTGTCCCAAGACCACAACGACAAAGGAGGAGACCGGTCACGTTCCTCCAGGAGGACTCGTAGAGTGGAAATAAATTTTATGAGAGTTGATTTGAGAAAAACGTTTCATACTCTTGAATCCTTGCATTATATGTAAATATGCAAGTGAAGATGTAAATATGTTTTGTTTTTAAATTTGAATAATGTACAATTGTTTATAAGTTAATGTTCCGCATAATGTATGTTGTGATATCCCTTATGAGTTTTAAATGATTGAAATTCACGGGAGTAAGTATGTAGCGCGACTCGGGGTTAACTCAATGTTTATCATAATCTCGGGCTCGGGTCGTGCTATAATATATATTTTCGCTGTCGATCAGCAGTGCAACTGTTTAACCAAAACGCCGTCATTTTAGCCAATAGTTTACTATGGGTGTAACCAGAACTGTCATAGTGCCAACTTTAACATGGCACAGTACGCATTTTAAAAACAAAATCCATGTTTGCTATGCTTGTTGTTTTAACAATTACAAGTCAAGTATAATAATTAAAGAAAGATAGTTAAGTAGTGATCATTATCAAAACCTTAAATCTGAGTTGACACTCTAATAATCTTCTCATTTCAAGCTGATATATGAGCATTTGGCTTCATTCAAGGCCACTGTTGGCAGCCCCAAGCAACCTTTGTACTTTTAACCGGTGTAAGATGGACCGTGCCTGTTGGAACCTGAGTGACCCAACCTAACCGAAGCTCAATTTGGGCTGAGCATTTTCGGGTTTGGTCTGTGTTGGACTTGAACATCAGAACCTAATCAGAACTAAGGCTTGTGTGAACTCAGGATCGGGTTAAGTAACTTGTAGAAGTGTAGGTTTCTTTTTTTTATTGAATGGTTAAATTCATTGAAAAAAGCTAGCTGGCAGTACAAAAGCACTATATAAAACTTCAATCCACATGAGTAGGCAACCTCCTCCTTTCAACTCAACATAATTTGGTCCATCGAAATGCCATGAAAGGGAGGGCTGATCAACACCCAATAGACCACTATAAATTTTATCTTCTCCATCACAGAATCAACACTTGATTGAAGCTCTTCAAAACACCTGGCGTTCCTCTCTCCTTTCACAATAGCCAAATTATAGCAGCAAATTAGAATAGCTTTTACATTTTTTAAATGATCTTCACTAACTCCACAAAAATTAGCGTGTCATCAGCAAATGGCAAATGGCAAATGGCAAATGGCAAATGGAAAATGGAAAATAGATGGATCATTTCCGCACACTTTGAAACCTGTAATAAGATTCGCATTAACTGCTGCCTTTACCATCCTATAATTCAAGGCCGCCGCTACAGTGACAAAAAGAAAAGGAGATGATATATAGTGGTTGAGGTTCCCATGTCTCAAACAGTCAAACCCCTTTACGCGGGAAAAATTCTTTAGGAGACCCATTTATCAGGATGGGGATAGTGGGTCCCCTTGTGGAAGCGTAGTTTAGACTAGCAATATGTTGTTAATTAAGTAGAGTTCATGTTGACTATGGAATTCTGGTCAGGTTGGGTTGCATCAAGTTACTTTCAATCGGATTTGGATTCATACTGGCCCTTCTAGAAAACGCGTTTGTGTTTAGGTTGGCCAAAAACCCAGAACAACTTGCCCAGTTGTATCCCTGAATTTCAACTTAATAACCAAGTCAAAGGATTAAAATTGGATATAACTAGTCACCACGAAAACTCCGCTCACCAAATCCTTTATATTATACACAATGAACTTACAGATGTTGGGACTTTTTTTTCCTGACGGCTATAAATGTTGGACTTGGACATGGTTAGTGGGAACTTGGACAATGACCCAAAGAACCGGTCCTTATCAGGGTGGTTGTGACCTATGAAACATAGTGTGGAAATTACTGGAAAGCTATTGATTCTTCAAACCCAGGAAGAAAAGAACAAAACAACCACAATTGGAAGGATAAGGAAGTGGGACAGGGGCAAATAAATTGCATATGTCATGATTAGATCAGACCCTCGTATGATAGGAAGTGATGAGATCAAAGTGGATCATGCGCCCATCATTATCGGGTCCCGGCCAGATGGTCGATAAACTCGTGCTTCTAGTGGGTACCCCATTCAGTTGGGCCCACCAAAATAGGATTGCTTATTTGCTTTCCATGTTTTCAACCAATTCATGAGATTTCTGAGGTCATTTAATTAAAATGTGATTGCTGACTTTGGTTAGCTGAAATAGCCAACTTTAACCTCTTAGAAATTTCGTGTAGTAGTTATATATAATCAGTAATATAGTTAGCTGAGTCTTCGGGGATAAGAGTCAACACACAAATATGTGTATATATATGCATAACATCCTGTGGTTGTAAAACGTCACAAACAATACTATACCTTCAATCTTCAGGACAGATGAAGACCATGGCTGCAATTCTCCTAATCCTCTCCTTAGTAGGATTCTTCGGCGTGCCAGCTTTTTCAGACCCAGATTCACTACAGGACTTCTGTGTTGCCAATCTGAAAGTTAGCAACGACACACCTATAAACGGGTTTGTATGCAAGCCTGCATCTGAAGTGACTTCAGATGACTTTTTCTTTGATGGACTGAGCAAAGAAGGGGACATTTCAAATAGGTTTGGGGCGACCGTGACTCCGGCCAACGTCCTCACCTTCCCCGGGCTCAACACCCTCGGGTTGTCCATGAACCGGGTCGACTATGCACCGGGGGGCCTCAATCCACCTCACTCGCACCCGCATGCAACCGAGCTCGTCCTGGCGTTGAAGGGTGAGTTATTGGTTGGGTTTGTGAGTACAAGCAATGTGTTCTACTCCAAGGTGCTCAAGCGTGGGGAGAACTTTGTGATTCCAAGAGGTTTGGTACACTTCCAGTACAACGTGGGAAAGGGGAATGCTGCTGCAATCACAACTTTTGATAGCCAGTTGCCTGGGGTTGTGATTGCTGCCTCAACTCTCTTCGGTTCAAAGCCTGATATTCCTGATCAAGTGTTGGCAAAGGCATTCCAAGTAGATGAGAAGATTGTGAAAGCTATAAAGTCCAAGTTCTGATCCTAATTAAGCTCTACTATGGGAGGCTTCTTATCTAGTCTCCATGCTTGGGTCCCCATCATTTTTTTTATAAGTCTCTTGGTGTTTGCATTGTAATAAAAAAAAACTGGGAGAAAGAATTATTCTATGATCTTATTCATCTGGTTAGGCTGATATGTCAAACCTGTACAACAAACATTGTAGAAATCTGCCTCCATTTAATAAATCTCAATCCATTTGTTTGGGAGTAAAAATCTGGATTTCAATTTATTGTCTTTTACAGTAATATTATGATTGGTTTATCATGTGTGCCACTTGAAGGTTGCCGACAGGTCAAGTCAAAGTGCTACTCTGAACAGGTAGTTGGTATCTTCCAAGTTCCAACCAGTGTGCACTGTGAAATGGAGCAAATGGCCCACCATCATGGGCTTGCACAGTACAAACGTGAGTTTTGGGGCATGGACCATCACAAGGTCTCCTGAGAATAATGATCTTGGCCATCTTAAGGTGGCCCGAGTCCCACTTGCATGGATTTTTTTTTTTTTTTTTTGTAATTCATCTTGGAGAGGAAGTGGGGCTGAAGGAAATAGGATTCTATATTTTAAAAAGGATGTCTCCAAGGATCTTGGAGAATCATGAACTTGGAGCCTGAAGGAAAAAGGATTCTATATTTCATAGAGAGGAATTTGAAGTGCAAAGATTAGAGTGAAGTTGTTCAAGAAATAATATGGTTCTTGTGGGGTCAAAACGCCAGCCTGTAAACGCGAAAAAATGACTCATAGCCTGGTGAATCAAAAGCGAAACCAGTGTGTTTTTTTATGTTTCTCTTGGAACTTGGGAGTAGAGAGATCGCATAGCTCCTCTCCTCATCTGGTGCCAACTGGTTCCCAATCTCCATCAATTCCGCTCTGCTGCTCACTTCAGGATCATATCTGTGGATTTCCTGAAATATCTGATAGTCATAGGGGAAAAACCATCTTTGGATCCTGAGACTGTTTGCTCAAGGGTTAGCATACTTTCATGGGGCTATTTTCACCAACTCTTATCCATAATAAGAGCTTTCCAACCCCCTGTTTTTGTTGTTCTGTTTCGTTGAAACAGGGGATCCGGACTCATTACCAAAATATTTTAGGAGACCTACATACAGCGAAAAAAGAGTGCATAAAGAGTCTACGTTGTTTGAGAGTTGAGACTCTAATGAAAGTTGATGAAATTTGATTTTTGCAATGTCTCATCTTATCAAACAATTTAGATAAACCCAAAATCATGGGATTATTTAATTAGGAAAGAATCTAATAGGGTCCCTAAAATTTCTCGATAAAGAGAAACTACTACCAACATCCATCCATGCATAAAAACTAAATAGCAGTTCGAGATTAATTTAAAATAAAGAACGTCCACTACAGCGCACACCATTAAAAGAGAATACGGAAATCATAGGAACTTATAGCAATGAAGGTTGCTAGAGAAGAACTAATATTAATTACCTGTAGCCAAATATTCAAGAGCTACGTAACCAGAGCTCCTGCCCATTTGGAGACATGTGAATTCTCACCGTGCGGGCCATCAAATATCAGAAAATCTTGCATTATAGTTTTGTAGGAAATTAAAAAAGAGAAAGGAATATATATCAAACTAAAAAATCAACCATACACTAAATATAATTTTTTTATTTCAAGTAGTGAGGTGAAATATATTGTCATGAATCCGTTTTAGTGATGTTACTTGTATAGTTTCATCATAAGTTTAACACAATGTAAAAATACAGAGGTGTTAAGGATAAGTCATTATTCTTGTTAATCTTTAAAGATTAAGGAAAGAATTTTAAGGAGGATTTAAAGAAAGTATTTAATAAGTGTAGGATCATTATAATAATGTTGATGTTAAGGGATTAAGGAAAATATTTTATAGTATCAGCGCACCTAGTAGATTAGTAACAATCAAATCATTGGGATTCCTCGGTGATTTTCTACAAAGTCGTTAAAAATCCATATTTGGCAAATGTAAATCTCGAGGATTTAGCCTAAAGTAGAAATCCTCATTCAATTCCCCTCCAAGAATTAAAAAATCCTCATTTTTATTGCAATTTTTCTCAATTATATGAAATGCACTTATACTGATACGAAATCCTCAATTTACATTTCCTCATTGAGGAATCCCTATTTTAAGGGCGAGGAGTCTTCAAACCTATGGTTTCCTCACATGTTTGCAAAGATGCCCTTGGTGATTTAATCTTTAATCTTAAAATATGAAATAAAATAATTTAAAAGACAACGAATGGTTAGAGATTTAAAATCTTAAGTGATTAATAATAAGTGCTTCACTAAAAGTCAAAATTGAGGAGCAGTCAAAATGGATTTGAAAACCTTCCATTATTATACATAATAATTGGAATCTCTACATACAACAGGCCAGGTCAATTGTAGTTCAAGCACAACCCATTTTAGACTCCATATAGTTTGTCTTTTATGGCCGACATGTGGGTTGGTTTCAGATAGGGATGGCAATGGGATGGGTTTCAAGTTTGTCTCATCCAAAACCGGCTCGCCCAGTGATGGGTCAGTGGCATACATGGCCCATTTGGGCAAGGGTCGGGTCAAATTTAAAGCTCAAAAATTTTAAAATATTTGAAGAGACTGTGCTCCACAATTTATTCATAATCTTGTAATCCTCGAATGTGATATTCCTGTTAATTCTTAATACAATATGATATTCTCTCAAAAAAAAAAAAAAAAAACTCTTGTTCAATATAAGTTTTGCTTATACTTTTAGTGATAAATAAATATATATTAGAAGGCCCTACCCTATAACTTCAAATCAAATGGACCAAACATTTCATTTTGACTTGAAAGACATCACTCGAGGCCTGCAGTTAGGTCTGACGTTCCTGTGCATCCTGATCTTTTGAGTCCAGGCCTTATATGTCCCATATAATTCTATCAGTGGGGCCATATCTGGAATCTGGAAAGTTCGAAATCATGTATATCAGCATGTACCTGATTCCACTTCAATTGGAATCGGTCCCATATTCATATTAATAACATGCTATTTTATTATTTAAAATATCATATAATCTAATTTGGCAAATCTTTCTATGCGTCCACCTCTCATTATATTACGGTGATAACTTTCAGTGGGCCCACCATATGATCCATTCGAACTGTTCAGATACACAGGACCCCCCATGATAGTCACCCGATACCAAGGTTCGCACCCACCGAATGCACTGGACCATTAGCTCGATTGCCAACTTTTTAACTAAAGTTGTTAAAATTGTGGGCCATGGATCAAGGAGTTAGAAGCACGAGATTGACTCCATTTTTTATATCTGGGTCCATCATGAGCGGATCATTCCATTCCACGTGTCCCATGATCAATAGGACCACAAGTGGCCTCCAAAAGCATGTGTGCATGGTAAGATACGCACAATAAAATTAACCATAAAATTATGGCAAATCTTCCTAGGCATTCAATTCTTGGTGACTTATTGTGGTAAGAAATTCTAGCGTAGGTGCATCTTATGATCCATCCAAAGTGTTCACACACACGGGACCCCATCATAGTCATTGGACCTTGGGCTTTGCACCCACCGAATGAACTAGACCATTGGATCGATGCTCAATTTTTCTATAACATAAAATTGTTAAAATTGTGGGCTATGGATTAATGGGTTAGAGGTATGAGATTAACCCCATTTTTTTTATTTCTGAATCCATCATAAGTAGATCTTTCCATCTCACCCATGTCCCATGATCTGTATTAATGCCCCAAGTGGACCCTAGCAGCTTGTGTGTCTGGTAAGATCATGGGACAAAAGAGTCAATTCCACTCTTTCATGGGGTCTTTGCCGCCTCCACCATGAATGAATTATTTGTTAGAGCTTGTTTGAAAATATCTTAAGTATTATTAGAATCAATGGCTCCTGAAGGAGATGGGGGTGGCACCCAAATCTCAAAATTGCTCCAAATGCAAGTTAGGTCAGAAATTTGAAACCAACCCATGCCATACTTTGAAACAGTTTGGATTCAAGGGTGACCCACTAGCTAAAAAGTTAATTTAGGAGACGTACCCGCTAATAGATGATTCAGATTTTGCCTTTGTGTGGGACTAGGCCTACCACTAGGTTGGACCGGAGGTGTTCAAGCCCTACCCTCAATATCCTGCATTTCCTAGACCCTTACCAGGCCCACGGACAGGGCCAGAGGGCACAGGGCTGAAGAGAAGAAAATCAAATTTTAATTTTTTTTTACACTACCAAAAGGGAGCGAGTGTAAAACTAATCATAAGGCCCGTTTGTTTGTGAGAATTTATAAAATTCATGTTTGGTGGTTATCTGATAATTTCAAATGCTGTTATTGAAATGATGTCAAATTCTAAAATTCTAAACTAACTTTTCATCCTTATTGGAAACTGTCATCAATATAATGTGACAAGCAACATGGCGGCAGATGGAGATCTAGTACTGATTTAATAGAGTGATGGCTAGGCAATAATTCACTATCAAAGAGTGTACTCATAAATTTTATCTTTTACCTCATCAAGTTTAGGTCGTTGATAAAATGCCTTGCATTGAATTCTTATGTATTTTTTTTTTTTGCTGACGCAGGGTGTCCCGGCCCTTTGGGCCGGAGTAATCCCTGCGGGCCCAGGAGGCAAAGCCGGGTAAAAACCCCCTGTGGCCCCAGTGTGGTAGCGCGGTTTCGAACCCTCAACCTCCGGGAGCAAACCGTGGTCCTAGGCCAACTGAGCTACCCCTTGGGGTTAAATTCTTATGTATTAAACATTGCACAAACAAATATATCCTATATTAAAAAGAGAAAACAATATCTCGTAATTTCCTCTACCGCATGCCATGGTGGCACTTTACCTTTCAAGTTGTGATCCATGCGGGAAGTGGACCTTTGAAATCGAATCCTAAAATAAAGCTAAGCATTAAACCCAAAGAGAAGTGATTTCATGCTATTAAGAACCCATGTAAGAATCACATATGAATCATATAAAAATATTATGAAAATCACATAACAACCCATAAAAGAATCATGCTCAAATAAACCAACGCATACGCTCAAATAAAGCCGCATGTATATAATAATGAGAAATAAGAGAGCCAGGCGAGGCCTATTTTTTCAAATAATTATGTAAGGACTTTTCTCTTATGCGGACTAGTTAGATTCCTACTTATAAATAGGGGTGGGATATATGGAAAGGTCTCTTTAGGGATAAAACTCAATGCCAAAAGAAAAAAAAAGAAAACCATCACATCATCTAGGTCTTGATTTAATTCCCATAAAGTTTAGTGATATTATGAATGTGGACTTCTTTGATGTCATTCCAATGGTGGATAAAGGTCTGATATGAGTGAAATTGAGCTTGATAGTCAGGTATGGGGGATGAGAGTGTGAAACGGCTTTACTTATGATCGTAGGAGAACAGATTTTTCGTTTTTGTCATAAGCCTGTATCATGTATGTTTAAATAAACCACTGTCATATACTAGAAACTTTGGATCTCGGACTCTATTATGATAATCACTAAGCTAAGTCGAGTTAGTTTGGCCAGGTACCCGCCTAGACATGCCTGCAAATAGTGGCCTACCAAACTGAGTTGACTCAGGGATTCAGAGAGTGTAATCGTTTGGCATGGTTTTCGTGTTGCTCCTATCTCATATGCCAAGTGCAGCCGTGCAGGTGCAGGTAGGGTTACTTATGGGCTGGCCAGCCTGGCCCAGCTTACTTTGGGCTGGGTTTGGACCTTAGGTTTTAGTATTTGGCTTGGGCCAGTAATCTAAAACTTTGGCTGGTTTAAGATTTGGCCCAGGCTTGGATTAAGTGATAGAAAGTCCAAAACCTGGCCCAAACAAGCAGTCATGTAGTTTAGTGACTAATTTACATGTAAAAGAATGCCCAAACAAGTGAAAGAATGCCCGGACTGGCCCGACTGAATAGATCTGTGGGCTCAGGCCTGACATGTTTCAGAAGGACTGGGCTCGGGCCAGGTACTTATGGACCCTTGTCAGACTATAGCGAGAATGAGCCTGTATTTCTAAAGTCGGTCCGGGTCTGGATATGGCCATGAACGCTCTTTAAGTGTGCAGCCTTCCCTGTTAAGGCCTAGCCAAAAAATCAGGTATATCTACTTATTTCTAGGGCGTTTATCGGCCGGGCTGGACCAGGGCATATCTATGGCCATACCAACTTAAAAAGAAAACCCATATCCGGCCCAAGCCTGAAGCAGGCTGGACATGTTGGGCCCACTCGTCTTCAATACTGTTAAAAACGATTTGAGGAAATTATAGGGCCCACTGAATATGGGAATGCTTCATGATAAGAATTGATCTAGTCCATCTGGCTAAATTGGCCTCATTTTGGAAAAATTGATTGATTGTAATGATAAGAAATTATTGATTGTAATGACAGTTAATTATGTTAAGAAAAAAGGAGGAAGGAGAAGAAGAACAGTAAGTTGCTAAAATATAAATAAAAGGAAAATCAAAGGATATGCTGGCTAACACCATAACTGGATCAAGAGCTTACTGAAATGGTTGGATTTGCACGGTCAAGATCCTTATAATGGGACTCTAGAGCTTAGTGAAATTGCGGTCGTACAAGGATGATGAGTTGAGTTGTGAAAGATTTTGGTGGGTCAACAGGTTTGATCATTATGCAATCAAGAGAATTTCACCAATCAATCTTTATGGTGTTTTTAGCAGATTGCACTTGTCAACTCAAAGTCTCAAATCCATTGGTTCGGCCAGGTAGTGTGGGGTATAGTATAGGTCTCACAGGATAGTGGTGAATCGGGTTTAAATCACATTAATAGCGCCTATGCAAAAGTGGGGTGTCTACCATGGTTTTAAAAATCAGCCGATATCTGTTCATATTGGCCGATATGAACCGGTATCGGCCGGTACCGAGCCGATAACTCACTAAGATATCAGTCTTGGTATTGGCCTCCATATCGCGATATTTCGGCCGAGTTCATTTCGGCCGTAACGAGATATCGGCCGATATTATATAAAATACCCTCAAATCCTAGTTTTTTTAAACTTTTTCCCCATATTTATCTTCTTCCCCTCTCCTCTCATCTCCATACTCCTTAGAGCACCAGCCACCATATGAGTAACGGGAGTTACGAGACTATATAAAAAGGGACACATGTTCTTAAGAAGGGACATTTATTTTCAAAGGAAGAACTTCATAAAAAAATCTGGTCCGGGGGCTGTCCTATGCGCCCCCGCGAGCTGACCGGTCAGCTCGATTCCCGCCGGGGGATACCCCTAGACCCCCTTCGTGAAGCGCATGTTTTAAAGAAGTAGCATTCATGAAGACAAAAGGATCCTACTTGACCATGATAGCTAGGACTCTTTTGCTGATTGTCTTTCCTTTTTTTTTTGCTTGGATGTCTATTATTATTATCATAAGTTGCTAGATATGATATTAAACATATTTAATTATGTTTGGAATGATATAGTAGTAAAAATTGTGTAATACACTAATTCATGAACCAAAAGGCTTTATATTGAGTTAGATTTGATGTTACTCACTTATTTTTCCCTAGATCTAGTATTTTAAAGTGTAGATCTAAATTTTTTTATTTCCAAAATTTGGGACTTTTCTTGAAATCAATTACATTTTTCTACATTAGTGTTCAAATGCATTGATAATGTGTTAGTTTAAAATAGATCTATACTTTTGGAACAAAAAAGTGTGAGTTTCTGCTCAAAATTATGGTTGCATTATGTCAAATTTATGATATTTCAGCTTATTGATCATGAGCATCAATAATGGTTTGCATTATATGAAATACTGGAGAAGAAAGTGAACAGCGACACAGACAGGACTCATAACTTAAGGTGACCGAAAATTTGATTTATTATTGTTACTAATGGAAAAAAAAATATTGTTTTCCAGCATTTTCTAATATTTTAGATTTTTTGAATATTTTTGTAAATTTTTTTGGCTTAAAAAAAATTCACACCACGACGACCGCGAAGATATCGATTTTTCGGCCCGGCTGATACCACGACGGATTCTTAAATTGTAAACAGAATCTAGCACGGTTGACAGAGCCTTAAGTGGAACTACTTTCCTGTGTGCTCAGTCTGCACACATTAAATCTGAACTGCTGTGTTTCAAGGCCTGTCATCTGAACCTAGCCACAGCCTATCAGCAAAATATCATGTTTGGTTGTGTTCTGCTGGTCTGCTACACCATAGGCACGGCAGAGAAAACCGATTTTACACATAAATTCGATACAAAAGGCATAATAAGTTGCCCTTTTTGAAGTATCCAACTATCCATGAATCATAGTTGGTCTGCAAGGTGATTTGACAATCCAATTAGGCATCGGGCAGTCAAAGACCTGCAAATAAGATTTTGTTGGAGAACATTTGGGGCACGTATACAACCTTTTTTCTGTTTCCGTGCTTTGTGGAAAACCAAGTTCTACAGGAAACAGTTCTCCACAGAATAAAAAAAAAAGTTATTTCATTTTTTTTACTTTTCCTTGCTAAAAATGGGAAAACGGATGCACCAAACACGGAACTTTCGGCAATCGGCACTGCAGGAAAGTAATTCCACTTTCCACACTTAAAACCAGAACTTGAAAACCAGAGAAAACTAGCATATGGAATTTGATCAAAGACAAGAAGAATGTACATTTCTACTTACATGGCACCACGGCAGTTGTCAGAGGGATATGCAGCCTATTACATGTATCATGTATTTACATCTGTATCTGCTTCACTCTTATTTACAGCACCCAAAATTACATCGCTCTTTTTCTTCCCATTCCATCACCTCAATTCAAAACAATCTTGTATCTTCTGTACTCTGTATATACTCTGTACACATCACGCCATAATGTTGCCTCCTGCCATACAATTGGTGGGTAAACCGACTCAGCTCCTTCATTTCTTCTTTGTTGGTTTTATTTTTTTTATTTTTTATTTTTTGAATGGTAGCACCTTCATTTTTCTTGTTAACAGTTTTCACCACTTTGACATTCATCAACTGCTGAATGAACTTGAAAGCCACTGTCAGTCCCCCAAAAGCGTCCTCCTGAGACCAAGCCTCTGCTCAGCAGTGAGCTGTGATGGGAATTTAACATCAAATTTGATCCTCAGGTTTCCTTTCTTGCACGGTTGCTTTAGAATAGTCATCCCTTCGCCTGGGAGAATCATCTCATACCCTGGACTGATGACATCTTCAAGAGTAATTGTCAGCTTCCTTCCATCAAGTGCTATTAGCTTCATGGTTGTTCCTGTAAGAGCATCCACCAACGGTATCCTTCGGTTCATCACCAGGTCATTTCCATCCCTCTTGTAAACTGCATGGGGCTTCTCTTCTATGATGAAAACAACGTCTGCAGGGATACTGTTAGGCTGTTCATGTCCCTTCTCAGTGAACCTAACCTTTGTACCCTTCTTCCAACCAGGCATGATGTCTATGGTTAGCATCTCCTCTACAATTGTTGATTTACTGCAAGAGAACACTAAGTGCATTCAGATAAAATAAAGAATAAAAGCCTCACCAAAGAAGATATAATCCTTCTAAAGGATACACATTCTACTAGTTAAATTCATTTGTTGATAATTCAAGATATGACAATGACACAAGTACTTGAGAAACTCAAATGCAACACAGTACATAGCCAATGAAGATTTTGACCTGCATTTTAAAGCATGAAATCAGAGTTCAAGAACAAGGTCATGGGAATCCACGAGATTTAAATGCAAAGATCTATGCGATGAAATGCATTTATATGATGCAGTGAATTATATCAAACCCATCAGCACATCTGTGATCATTTTCAACTCACAAAACCAATGTTCTTTTTTTTTTTTTTTCCAGGGAGAATGAAACTTCTATCAGGAAAGAAGAAAGTACCACAAGGAATAAATAGGATACAAGCATAAATGCAATGGAGTATGGATAGGAAAACAAAAAGGATACATGAGACCATTCTTGACCATAAATTCAGTCCTTTGCCCAACGTTGCCAAGTCAATCTGCCTCCCCATCTGATTTTCTCATATTATGCACAAAGAATACACAATTGATCCATCAACAAAAGGAACCCTATTGTTACCTCAAAAGAGAGCCTAAAAGAACCGTTCTTGTTTTGCCTTCAATAAAAACCAATGCATTTGACAATCCCCTCTCCACAATCAAATGACCTCAAAATTATTTAAAGAGAATTAAGCCTTTGATAGCCAATAAATCTACTCATGTTGAGTCTTCCACACCTGCAGGAACCCCCAAGAAGACTAAACATAGTTCACCCTTATCATTCTTGAAAGTTATTCCCAAAGCCCGAGGACCCAGCATTACCTGAAGAGCTCATGGCATTTAACTTCATTGTAATACCAACATGCATTCCAGACAGCCAGACAATCAAATCAAAAGTATAACTGTAACCACCCTACATTTCGTCAGTATGAGAGATGGAAATGGAATAGTAATCTTCGATCCCTTTGAGGGTCGTCTATATCTCATATAAATAGGGACTGAATGCCCTAATTACAATCAATTAACCAAATCTAATATAATCTAGATCCTAACAATTAGCTAACAACTTTAGTATGTACATGTGGCTGTGACTAATGATAAGTACAATGAATGGGCCTAAATGGGCCTACGAGTTTGGACTTGGAACAGCATCATTAACACCCCCCCTCAAATTGATGTCGATGAGTCAACCAGCATCAATTTGTCTGTCAAGAATTGATGACGTGGTCGAGGAAGTGCTTTGGTAAAAAAATATCAGCAGTCTGGAGGCTTGAGGAAATAAACGGAAGGGAAATAACATTGCGAAGATATTCATCCCTGATAAAATGGAAAGCAACCTCGATGTGTTTAGTTCACTCATGAAAAACTGGATTCTCAGTAATCCGAATGGCACTGGTGTTATCCGCATGTAATGGTGTGGGATTTCTGTGAGAAGCTAAGTTCCTCAAGAAGACCTCGAAGCCATATAATTTCTGAGCAGGCGGCAGACATGGCACGATATTCTGCATCAGTTGATGATTTTGAAACTCTGTCCTGTTTCTTCACTTTCCAGGAAATAAGAGCATCACCTAAGAACATGCACCAGCCCGTGGTGGACTGACGAGTATCAGGACAACCTGCCCAATCAGCATCAGATTAGGCAGTCAATGTCATCTTAGAGCCAACAGGAAAAAACAAGCCTCTGTGAGAAGTGCCAAGAAGATAACGAATAATGCGCCGAACTGCTGCTAAATGGAGATGATGAGGCTTGGTCATATACTGACTCATCAAGTTGACTGCATAACTGATGTCAGGACGAGTAGTAGTCAAATATATAAGACTACCAACAAGCTGGCGATAATATGTCGGATCAGAAAGGGGATCACCACTGTCATTATGGAGTTTGAGATTCAGTTCTAGAGGAGTATCCACAGGGGTGGAGTTTGACAGGCCTGCGGATTCAATTAAATCCATAGTATACTTATATTGATGTAAAATCAACCCCTGCTCAGAGTGATGAACTTCCAATCCCAAAAAATATTACAGAGGGCCCAGATCCTTCATATGAAAAGATTGATGCAGAGAAAATTGGAGATCTTGAATCGTGGCTGTATCTGTGCCAGTGATGATGATATCGTCTACATAGACGAGAAGGATGGTGATTCCTGTTGATGTGTGATGCAAAAACAACGATGGATCATAAGGACTCTGCTGAAACTGTAGCTTGAGTAAAGCATCTTTGAATTTGTCAAACCATGCTCGTGGTGCTTGTTTTAGCCCATACAATGATCGTTTCAGAAGAGCAACTTGATCTTCTGATGGTTTTGTGAAACCTTGAGGCAATCGCATGTAAACTTCCTCTTTAAGATCACCATGAAGGAATGCGTTTTTCACATCAAATTGAAAAAGAGGCCAGGATTGAGATGCAGCTATGGCAAGGATGGTGCGAACAGTAGTCATTTTTGCAACAGGCGCAAAAGTTTCTTCGTAGTCAATGTCATATTCCTGTCGGTTGCCAAGGGCCACAAGCCTAGCCTTGTATCTATCCAAAGTACCATCTGCCTTTAATTTGATAGAGTAAACCCATTTACTCCCAATAGGTTTCACCGAAGCTGGACAGGGAACAGTAACCCAGGTTTGGTTCTGCTGTAGAGCACTAAGTTCTTCTTCCATAGCCTGTCTCAAGCACTCCTGTTTTGCTGCTTGTGAATAAGAAGTAGGAATGGATACAGAGGATAAAGTAGCAAAATATGAAGAATGAGAGAAGCCGTATCGATCCGGTGGACGAGATATACGAGCAGAACGACGAATAGCAAGTTGAGGTGAAGATGTTGCTGGAACAGGATTCGGGACTGGTTCTTGCAAAAGAGGCAAAGTAGTGGCATTTGTTCTTTGTCGACGAGTATACACCTTGTCCGGATGAAATCGCAAAGGTGAAGGAAGACATTCATCATCAAAGGATGGTACTTTAGAAAAAGAGATTTCTGGAGATGAATCAGGATAAGACTGAAAAAGGTACTGATGTTAAAAAAAAACAACATTCATAGAAATGCGAAGACGCTTGGAGGTGGGGTCATAACAAACAAAACCTTTTTGGTGGGAAGCATAACCAAGGAATGCACATTTTACAGATTGTGCGGATAAGTTGGATCGCTCATGTGTGGGAAGATGAACAAAACAAACACAACCAAAAGTGTGGAAATTTGTGTATTGTGGTTCAGTTTTGAAAAGACGAAAATGTGGAGATGTGTTTTGAAGTTTTGGAGAAGGACGTTGGTTGATGATATGAGTAGCAGTGGTTAAAGCTTCTGGCCAAAATCTAGGTGGAACGGAGGATTCTAATAATAAACATCTGACCATGTCTAGAAGTTGACGATTTTTCCATTCTGCCACACCATTCTGTTGGGGAGTATAGGGACAAGTCCTTTGGGATATAATCCCTCTGTCTTGTAAAAATTCCTGAAATTGTTTGGACACATATTCCCCCCCTAAGTCGATTCGAAGAACCTTAATACAGGTTGAAAATTGATTTTGAACATAATTCAAAAAAATTTTAAATACATCAAAGACTTCAGATTTGGCATGTAGAAAATAAATCCATGTAAAACGGCTATAGTCATCAATGAAAGTTGCGAAATACTTATACTGTGAATGAGAAATAATTGGTGCAACACCCCAAACATCACTATGTATTAAATCAAAACTTTTGGTAGTAGAAGAGACATGTAATGGAAAAGGCAAAGTTTTACTTTTACCCAGCTTACAAGTGGTGCAATCAAGAGCAACATCTGATGATAAAAACTTCATTTTATTAATATGACCAGAATTTAACAAAGATAACAAAATGGTTGAATTGGGATGGCCTAATCTATTGTGCCACAACTGCACATTATTCCTAGAGACAACTGATAAAGCAAACAAAGACATATCTGGATTTGGTGTTACTATGTGAAGAGGAAACAAATGCCCACACTTAGGCCCCTTCACTATTACCTTTCCCGTCTCTTGATCCTGCACCACACAACCAGAGGAGGAAAAACAAACATTGCAGTTATTATCAACCAATTGACCAACAGAGATTAAATTGGTAGAAAGATTTTTGGAACAAAAAACGTCATGTAAAGGTAGAGAATGAGAAATATCACCAACATATGTAATTGGTATAGTGGTACCATTAGCAGCATGGACTTGAATCTGTCCATCATATGGTTTAATTGTGGAGAAGTTTTTGGAGGATGATGTCATATAATTGGAGGCACCAGAATCAAAATATCAGTGAGAGGGAGATTGATTTTTACCAGATATACCAAGAGTGGACAAGGCCTGGAGAATCATCTGTTGGATCATTTCAGGGGAAACTGGAGCAGCAGAAGCAGGTGCCGAAGAAGATGTGGAAGATGAATCAATAGTGCCAGTAGCAGTAATCGCCTGGTAAACTTCCGGATTTCTGTTTTGAGGACGTTTGCGGCATTCATTGATTGAATGTCCAGATGCATTGCAATAATTGCAGATCCGCTGCTTGCACTGATTTGCATAATGGCCGAAAGTTTGACACTTGAAGCACTGCACTTTACTCAGATCTCTGTTCGGTTGCTTCCCCTTGGAAGAATAAGCAACATTGACTGATGAGGACGGTGATTGAAAGGTAGTGGGTACACTATAGGCAACCTCTATAACACCCGGACTAACTTGGTGGAGCACATCAGATTGCGTCAATTGTCGTTGTTCCTCTCGCAGTAATTCATTGAGACAGGCATCCAGTGAAGGAGAAGGGACCCTACTCATGAGATTAGATATGACTGATTCATACTGAGGCCTTAATTTCATAAGAAATTGATCCCGATGACTAGTTGCTAGTATTGTCAATCCAGGCCCATCCATTCTGGCCCATGTCCAGGCCCATTTGTAATTGATTATGATTAGTCAAAGTTACTTAATGTTAGGATCTGTAATTGATATGTAATTGATTGTGATTGATTATAATTAGGATTGTAATTAGGGAATTAGCCCTTATAAATATACAACAGTCGATCCTAAGAGGACACGACATTCAGCATATCTCTCTCTCTCTTTATGTTCAGTATTTCATCTCTTAGAATGATATGGTATCAGAGCTAGATCTATAATCTCTGATCTCTGATCTTCTCCTATATCATCTTCCAAATCATTGGAAGCCAGTATATGATCATCTGTGAGCATTTTCTCCAGCCGGATCATCCCTGATCATTTCAGATCAGACATGGCCCACCCGAGATCATCACCAACTCATCAGCGGAAGACCACCATCTTGGTCGACTGGAGGTTCTGAGATTTATGCTGATTTTCTCATGATTTATTAATCATCAGAGGTAGGCTTTCTACCATTTTTTGTGAATATTCATCTTTTCAATAAGTTTTCATCTCGGCCGTCCAAAATCCTGGATCTGGATTGGATCTTCATGCGACCAGTGCCAGTAGTTGCATAAAATTACTCTCATTCCATCCCCATACTCTGATCTCTATCAAGATCATCAAGTGGGGCCCACGTGTGCATCTACACACTGTCGACAGGGACGTTTTCCCTGCTGGAAGCGTGCGTTTGTGTTTTCTGGTGCCTTCTTTGCATGCTGTTGTTATTTCCTGCTGTTCTTGATGCTTGCTAGTGGATTGCTTGCTACTATTCTCTGTCTCCATTGCTACTGAGAAGCCGATCATCTTTCTAGACCAGTGGTTTGGTCTTTTGATTGAAATCACAGCAGAAGTGTGGTGTCTGGGCCCTGTTCTGGCCATACTTATTCCTACAATTTTGGCTGCTGATTGTTATCTGCTTGGGTTAATCACAAATTTCAGAAATACAGATCTGAATCTGTATTGATTAGTCTTGAGATCTATTGTTCTTGCTTCTTGCTGTTTTTTCGTCATGGACAAACATGAAATATCCCTGATTCGATTTGATGGAACTAATTATACCTCCTGGGCCTTTCAATTCCAAATTTACTTGGAAGGAAAAGAACTGTGGACACACATTGATGGGTCTGAGCCTCAACCTGAGGAAGATGATAAGAAAATTTTAGCATGGAAGACAAAGGATGCTAAAATTAAGACTTGGTTACTGGGTTCTGTTGAGTCTCAATTTTTTCTCAACCTCAAACCCTGCCACACTGCTCGTGCCATGTGGGATTATCTTAAGCACATTTATCAACAGAGCAATGCTGCTCGCCAGTTTCAATTAGAGCTTGAAATCTCTCAATACGCTCAAGGCACCCAGTCCATTCAGGAGTATTACAATGGGTTCCGCCGCCTGTGGTCTGAATATGATGAGATTAAGTTTGCCAACATCTCTGCAGCGCTTTTACCAGAATTGCTTCCGTTACAACAAAGTAGTCATCGTGATCAGCTTCTCATGAAACTTCGTCTGGAGTTTGAACCAGTTAGATCAAACTTGATGAGCAGGGCTCCTCTTCCAAGCTTGGATGCCTGTCTTCAGGAACTTCTTCGAGAGGAACAACGTCTGGCTACTAAAACTACTCTGGAACAACAGAGATCTGTTGAGACTCCATTGGCCTATGTTGCTACAACCAGACAACCTCCTCGGGACATCAGTAAAGTTCAGTGCCATAACTGCAAAAAATATGGACACTATGCTAATCAATGCAAGGCGAAAATTTGCCGATATTGTAAGGCTACTGGTCATGTTCTTGAAGAGTGCCGGAAGAAGAATCGCAATTCTACTTCCCGCCACTACATGCAATCAGCTCCTGGTACTTACAGCGTGCCGTCAGCTCCTAGTGCTTATACGGTGACCACTCCACCATATGCTTCATCTGACTTCAGTGGTTCTCTGCAGTATGATTCTTCCTCTCAACCTGGTTCCTCACACTCTGCGCCACCAGCTCCTCTCACCCCTGAGATGGTCAACCAAATGATCATCAATGCCTTAGCTTCAATGAAGATTGCAGGTACTGCTTCCTCCCTTTCCAATACTTGGTACCTAGATTCTGGTGCCAGTAACCATATGACCACTTCAGCCCTAAATTTACAAAATGTTGTTCCTTACACTGGTCATGCTACTGTCCAAGCTGCCAACGGTAACCATCTTCCCATCATCTCTGTTGGTGATACCCCCAGTCCCTTACCTTTAACAAATGTTTTAGTTTCTCCTAATCTTGCTACCAATTTAGTTTCTGTAGGTCAGCTTGTTAAAAATAACTGCAATGTCTCTTTTTCTCCTTCTGGTTGTGTTGTGCAGGACCAGGAGTCGGGGGAAGTGATCGCGAGGGGTCCTAAGCGTGGAAGACTGTTTTCTTTACCAGTGTCTTCATTTATTCCAAATAATTCTTCACATCAGTTATTTTGTTTTTCCATTAAGAATAATTTTCAGTTGTGGCATAATAGACTTGGTCATCCGAATGACTCTACAATGTCTACTTTATTTCAAACTGGATTATTAAATAAACCTAGTGATTCTGCTTCGTTTGAATGTGATGCTTGTAAATTAGGAAAGAGTAAGACTTTACCTTTTCCTCACTCTAACACACGGAGCACTGCATGTTTTGACTTAATTCACAGTGATGTTTGGGGCATTGCTCCGACTCTTTCTTATAGTCATTTTAAGTATTTTGTCACCTTCATTGATGACTACAGCAGATTTACTTGGCTTTATTTATTACATTCAAAGTCTGATGTTCTTCATGCTTTTAAGATTTTTTTAAGCTATGTTGAAACACAATTCTCAACATGTATTAAGATTTTGCGATCAGACTCAGGGGGGGAGTATGTGTCCAATGATTTTCAAACTTTTCTAAACAATAAAGGAATCATTTCTCAACGTACTTGTTCGTATACTCCACAACAAAATGGAGTTGCAGAACGGAAAAACAGACATCTCCTTGATGTAACTAGAACACTTCTCATTCAATCTTCTGTTCCCCCTCGTTTTTGGACTGAAGCCCTCAACACCGCAGTTTATCTCATCAATCGCCTTCCATCCCGTACCATTGATCATTTCACACCTTATTTTAAACTGCTTGGGCAACAACCTGTGTTTGATCACCTTCATACATTTGGATGTGTTTGTTTTGTTCATCTTCCTCTCACGGAACGAACAAACTAACTGCGCAATCTCGCAGGTGTGCATTTTTGGGTTATGCCACTAATCAAAAAGGTTTTGTCTGTTATGATCCCATTGGACGTCGTATTAGGGTTTCTCGCAATGTTATTTTCTTTGAAAATCAACATTTCTTCTCCACTCACATAGACTGTCCTCAACCATCTTCACCAGCCCTCTTACCTGGTTTCTCAGATCCACCATCGGATCAAACTAATGTTACTAGATTTAATCCTGATTTTGTGTATCACCGACGAGAAAAACCTACCACTGCAGATGGCCGTCCTCCCGATCCTCCACCGACCAATGGTTCTGTGCCTACCCCGAACTTACGTCGCTCCTCCAGAGATTCTAGACCGCCTGAGAGGTATGGATTTACCCATACTTCTTTGATGACAACTCTATCTTCTGTCCCTATCCCTAGCTCTTATTTGCAGGCTGTACAACAAGATTGTTGGAACCAGGCTATGCAGGAGGAATTGGATGCATTGGATCAGAATCACACCTGGGATATTGTGGAGTGTCCTTCAACAGTTAAACCCATTGGTTGCAAATGGATCTACTCGATCAAACTTAAATCTGATGGGTCATTGGATAGACACAAAGCTAGACTTGTGGCACTCGGCAACCGTCAGGAGTATGGGATTGACTATGAGGCAACATTCGCACCTGTGGCAAAAATGACATATGTTCGGTTACTTCTCGCCATTGCTGCATCTAAATCCTGGCCTTTATACCAAATGGATGTCAAAAATGCATTTCTCCATGGAGATCTGCATGAAGAAGTTTATATGCGGATACCACAAGGTGTACCATCTCCCTCAAAGCGGACTGTCTGTCGACTGCGAAAATCACTTTATGGTCTAAAGCAAGCTCCTCGGGCATGGTTCGAAACCTTCCAGAGTCGCTTATGCGAGAATGGTTTTACCCAAAGTCCGTATGATCCATCTCTCTTTCTGTGCCACACATCTACTGGTGTTAATGTACTTCTCGTATATGTTGACGATATTATTATCACTGGCACGGATGCTGGTATGATCAAATCTCTCCAAGCTTCTCTCAAAGATTCCTTCCGTATGAAGGATTTGGGCCCATTGCATTATTTTTTAGGCTTAGAAGTGCATCAATCTTCGAAAGGTCTATTTGTTAACCAACACAAATACACATCCGATCTTATCGAGTTGGCGGACCTTCAGGATTCTTCTCCTGTTGATACACCTGTAGAGGTCAATCTCAAGTTGAGTACAGATGATGGAGATCTTCTTCCTGATCCTCATACATACAGGCGTCTGGTAGGCAGTCTTGTCTATCTCACTATAACCAGACCTGACATCTCTTATGCTGTTAATCTTGTGAGCCAGTTCATGACAGCTCCTCGACACCTTCATTTGACAGCTGTAAAGCGGATTATTCGCTATCTGTTGCGAACTGTCCCTCGGGGTTTATATTATCCCAAGGATAATCCTCTTCATCTGACCGCTTATGCGGATGCTGACTGGGCAGGCTGTCAAGACACACGCCGTTCTACTACTGGTTGGTGCATGTACCTTGGCAATTCTCTCATTTCTTGGAAATGCAAGAAACAAGAACGGGTGTCTCGCTCTTCCACGGAAGCTGAATATAGGGCAATGTCATCTGCTTGTTCTGAGATCTTATGGCTACGGGGACTACTTTCGACACTCGGGTTTGCTCAAACCTCTCCTACTCCATTGCATGCCGATAATACTGGAGCTATTCGCATCACTGAAAATCCCATCTTCCATGAACGCACCAAACATATTGAAGTTGACTGCCATTTTATTCGAGATGAATATAAGCGTGATGTCATTAGTCTACCGCATGTCCCTACAGAGTTTCAGTTTGCCGATATTTTCACTAAGGGACTTCCTCGGCCTCGTCATCAATTTCTTGTCTCCAAATTGCTGCTTTATGACTCCCCAGCATCAATTTGAGGGGGGGTGTCAATCCAGGCCCATCCATTCTGGCCCATGTCCAGGCCCATTTGTAATTGATTATGATTAGTCAAAGTTACTTAATGTTAGGATCTGTAATTGATATGTAATTGATTGTGATTGATTATAATTAGGATTGTAATTAGGGAATTAGCCCTTATAAATATACAACAGTCGATCCTAAGAGGACACGACATTCAGCATATCTCTCTCTCTTTATGTTCAGTATTTCATCTCTTAGAATGATAAGTATGACTTGTAATTCGGGAAGAGCTTGAGCAGAAATATTGGCATATTTGATTTCATTTAATTCTGTCCACAAAGTCTGAAAACCAGAATAATATTCATGAATGGAAGAAGTACCTTGCATATAATTCGCAATTTCAAATTCTAACTGATACTGTCGAGCAGAATTCCCCTGATGATACACTGTTTTCAGATATTCCCACATATCTTAGGCAGATTTGTAAGGTCTCAAATTCATGAAGAATTGTGGTTCCATGGAACCAAGAATCCAAGTTTTGACCTTAGCATCTTTTGTGTTCCATGACAGAATTTTTTTTTCATCCTCTGTTGGTTTTGGATCAGTGCCAGAGATATGGCCCGATAATTCTTTACCCTCTAGATAAAGTTCAAATTGAAAAGCCCATGAGGGATAATTTTTTCCATTAAACTTGATTAATGTGATTTCAGATTTCTCCATTAATAATGACGCAGATGAACCAGCAAAATTATTAGAAACAATAACAGACAACCCAAACTACAAAAGAGATCCACAGAAGAACTAAACTTGCAGCAGAATAAACCTGAAGAAGTAGCAAGGAGAAGCACTGGCAGTCAGCAACAACAACTGGAACGGTTTCCGGAAAAGAGCCCCAAAATAGCAGGAGTCGTCCAAGTCGTCTGGGGAAGAATAGAAGCTGGGCCCCACCTGATGATCGCTTGATAGATCAGAGAGTGGGGATGGTTGAGCAGGATAAGCACGCAGCTAATGGAAGTGGTCGCGAACAAAACAAATCCAGATCCAGGATTTTGAACGGCCGAGATGAAAACAAACCCAAAAAATTGAATTTCCACAAAAATAGGTAGAAGGCCCACCTCGGATGATCCATAAATGTTGAAAAAATCTTCAGAAATAAGAGTATATTCGAACGACCAAGATGGAGAAGTCTACTGAGATGGGCCACGCCTGATCACAGGTGGCCACGCCTAATCTGAGATGATCAGGGATGATCAGAGCGGATCTGATTGAAGAATATGATCACAGATGATCACAGATTGGCTTCCAAGGCATGGAAGATGACTAAGACAATCACAGTTCTGGCTCCAATACCATGTCAGTATGAGAGATGGAAATGGAATAGTGATCTTCGATCCCTTTGAGGGTCGTCTATATCTCATATAAATAGGGACTGAATGCTCTAATTACAATCAATTAACCAAATATAATCTAATCTAGATCCTAACAATTAGCTAACAACTTTAGTATGTACATGTGGCTGTGACTAATGATAAGTACAATGAATGGGCCTAAATGGGCCTGCGAGTTTGGGCTTGGAACAGCATCATTAACACATTTGAGCCAGATTATTTGATACAGAGAAATGATCCTGTCTGCAGTCAGTGATTAGTGATCACAACAGCTAATCATAAGGTTTAACCTGAGTGGGCCCATCATTCATTGATCAAATCCACTCGCACATAGACCCCTACATATTGGAACTGACCCAAATTTCACTCCAAGTGGAGTTTTATACACCATTTGATTGCTCATGTGTATAAATTATATCTATAGATTTCAAATGTGGTCATCAATGGTGAATCTCTCTCCAATTGGAATGAGACTTGGGGCAGTAACTTCCTACGCATTGGGAAGTATGTGACACAAGCAACTCAGATGAATACAAAGGTGAGCAGCGCATAGGTCAAATGTGGTTTCAAAACAAAAGGGGACACCATTCAAATTCGCAACCCACACATGCCTACCCACTCGATATGTGCCTGCCCACATGACCTAATGGAATAACGCCTCCCCGGGGGTTCAAACTTGTGACCTAACATTGCTTTGACACCATGTCAAGTCCAACTACCCAATACATCCTAAAAGCTTAAGCTTATAGGAAGCGAAAGACAAATCTACTTAATAGATGTGACATACAGTTTTACTTCATGCTGTCTGGATGGAAGTAAACTCAGAATAAAAAGGGGACATGGTTATTTTACTTCATTGTTGTTTGGATGGAAAAAGGGGACGGGAGAGTTAACTTCTATGTGACATAAAGCAAGGCTTTTACTTTACCAGTCTCCTTTTCTTGCTCTCCCTAATAACTTGGGGAGAAGCAGAATTTTGTCTTCTAGTGCCTTTTACTTTAACTCCCTCCTCTTTTCTTTATTCATGATTTGACCCCTACTTTCCTTACTCACCCTCTCATGTAAACAAACAGGCCCTCGATGTTGTAATGGTGAGCACCTCCCACCATGCCATGGGCTCATTCAGCATGGTATCCACCATTGACCATGCTGATGACAGCTTAAGATTATTTTTCTAAGAAATCACATTTGCAATAAAGTAGGAAAGCATCAGTGTAACCATTTCCTTTGGAACATGTCCATCTACTTCACATCCAGAGACATTTTAGACTTCTGAGCAACATCTCACAACACATACCACCAATCATGTGAACTAACTGATTATTATACAGGATAATTTCACGATCAGCATACGAAGGAAGCTCTGTATTCTAGTGATAACACTTTTTTTTTTAAGTGTGGTGACACTCCTTAAGCATATAACATGTAGAATCATACCAAAAATGTCTGCTCTTATTTGGCAAAGATGATGTGCGCCATGTTCCCAAAGTTATTCCTGTTCTTACTTGGTTCAGCTTACGTACCCTCAGAAGCTTGCATTTTACTTCCACTGATTCAAACCACTCATCCAGTGATGCCACTATTGATGGGCAATGCTGCACAAATACTCCAATGGACGGTCCAAGCCCTAAAAATGTATAGTTTGAGAGGAAACCCTTAAGACCACAGCTACAGCTGGCAAAAATCCACCGGACATCATTCACTAAACAAAGAGGAAGAAGGGCTATATGAATTATCACCCTTTTTTATTTTATTTTATTTATTTATTTATTTGAACGGTGAGTTGTATTAGTCAGGAGTTTAGCAGTATAAGAGACGCATACCGACAAACCAAGAGGCAAAAACATCACCGAAAAGGGAAAAACAGATGCAAACAAGAGAATACAGGAGCACTAGCTGCACTCCAAAACAGAAGGATGCCAGAACCCAGCTAATGGTATAGGAAAAGGAAAAAGACGTCCCTGCTATCAAGCACGTGTGACTGGGTCATATACAGCAGTAATAGGGTTCTCCCATGTATCATATATTCATATATGAAAAGCTGTTTTAGTTATCTTTGTAGAATCCTAAAGCTTAGGATAACACCCTAATAAAGGGATCTGATAGCTAAAGTATTGCTGTAGGGAAAGAAGGATCTATAAGAGGGGTCAAACACAAGGTTTGTGATGGGGACATCAAACCCTAATTCCCCCTTCAAAAAAAAAAAACTAATTCCCCCAATCCCTTCTAAGATCTATCAACGACAAAGGCGCAGGATCGTGGATTGAGCAAATTTGTGGATGGATGAGCATTGCCCAAGCTTCGATCGGCATGAGAGTGAAAATCCCCTGTTGGATTTCCATTAAGGCAACATCCCACGGTTGGATCTCTTTAGATCTAGCTTTTGATGGATGGAAGGCCCCATGTGAGCAATCGTATTGAAGGCCCCACTCTGGAAAGTGTCACATGGGATGAAATAAAAGAATTAAGGAAGTCAAGAGGGGGCCCAAGTGAATTTAAAAGAAGAATAAAAAGGGGCCCAAGAAGAAACAAAAGAAAATAACTGAAATTGAAGAAGGCCCAAAGAGGGGGAGGGGGCATCACTTAACCAAGAGACTTCTTGGGATTTGTGTGCAAGCCATATTGCACATGAAATCCCATGTGCTCCCCTTTTCTTGTTTCGACACTTCTTTTTTATTTATTTTATTTTATGTTCTTTCTTTTCTTTAATTAGTGATGATGTCATCATTAGGGTTATGTTTAAGAAACCCTTACTGTATCTTTTCTTCTTCATGTTATGTTATGTTATGATGAATGAAAAACTCTCTGTTTGAGTTCTCCTTGAGTCTCCATTGTTGTGCTCGCGAGATCTTCGGTAACCTATGGTGCACGGATACTTCGAAATGGGAAACGTATCGCGTTGTATCGTATCTAATACTTCACTTTTTGTGTAAAATCCGTGTCCTTGCCATGTCAATGGCGTATCCTAGCTGTATCCATGCCGTATTTGGACATCATAGTCGGTAATGCTTCCGGATTGGAGTTTGATGAGAGCCCAAGTAAAGGTATCTTCTTCTCCTCTCCTTATTTATTTTCCTTTAGTTTTCCCTTTGTCCTCAAACCCTAGAGCTACAAGTCCCATCAACTACCAGCCGCCTAAGATTGTAGATCTAACCCTTAGATCCACCAGCCCTTGATTTCATCATCCAACCCTTAGATCCCACAATTCACCATCATAGTCATCATCCACCTTAGCCGACAGCAACCCCTTTTGATCAGATCCATCAGATCTGATCCATTCATCCATGTTTTAAAGATTGACCACTAAATCACCCAATCCATCCATCCAATCAAGCCAAGCTTCCAACCAGCCTTAACCGAGATATCTTAGACCCAATCTAGACCTATCCGAATCCATCCAAACCCATATCCAACCAGATGAACCAATTATTGGTCCATCTCACCTTGGCCGTACCACTTTATAGCCCTGCTTCATGTTCCCAATTCAAGTTTTATCACAATAAATGCATTGTTTATAATTCACATCTGAAGTTATTTGAGCTTTATTGTGTTGTGGGAAACTCTTCAGATCTGAATTTTATATTTAACCCATAATCCACGTTGAACCAATTGCAAACAAATTGAACCTAGCTTTTGTTCAAATCCTCGCAAACGGGAACAAATAATCTACGTAAATTGGCTATTCCCTAAGCAAGCAGAAGTTCTTACTTCCATTAGGATCCCTCCCTCTCATTACTAGAGGGGCCTTTATTGCAGGACTTGTGACATTGCCTTGGGTCATTACCTGCTTAATTTCAATGCTAGATCATGGGGATGGTGTGGTATATGGCTCAATTTTAATTAGTAATTTCTAAACTGATCTCACTTTCCATATTAGGCTAGAATTCTTAGTCGTCCTGCATCAGTTTGACACTCAATTTCTAGCAAATGACCTTCCTCTAGTTTTCTCGAGTTGATACCTGAAATTGATATCGAACATCTGAATAGGAGACCACCTCTCTGCATTTAAATACAATCAGATCAATAAGGAGGTCTTGGAAAACCCATGAAGAAGTGATGAACTTCGTCCTGTCTAAATAGCATCAATATGAGAAGATTTTCATTTGAAGCATCCAAGATTCCTCTACCTACCCTTAGACGAACCCAAAACCAATTCCTAATGCTCAAAAAGGTCAAGGAGAGTCAGAGGGAGCACCAAGCTACAATCAAAACTTCAGAGAACCATATTACATATATCTTGCACAACCCTACAATAAAAAAGGTGGTCAGGGAGCACCAGAAGCTACAATAAAAAATTCAGAGAACCACATTCCGTATATCTTGCGCAATCCTACAATCAAAAAAGTGGTCAACAATATCCTCAGCTGTAAGGCACATGGGGCAAGCATTCACAATAACTATCCTTTGGAACTTGTCCAAAAGCTATTACTTTAGGAGGACCCTAAGTCTTCCAAAGATAATGAAGTAGGCTTGATGTCAAGGGACCACTCGATAAGGTAAAGAAACATTACACCGAGAATATACCATCTTGGGAAGCAAATCTTACCATCTTTACCCTCCTCAGGGATGTAAACATGAGCAAGAATGTCAAAAAAGGAGAGGATAACTAACTCTCTTATGTCTCCCATAAAATCCTCCGAAAAATAGGGCACGCATAAATTTGATAACCAATTCCATCAGTATAATTGCTAACCATTGCCTGACGATTCCTGACAGTTCTTGCCAAAATAATATCTTCTCCCAATATTTGATGAAAGAGTTTCCTTTACAAATTTTATACCTTTCCAAAGACGTGAGTAGCAGCAGGTTGGACACTGAATATCCCATACATTGCTTGTGAGAACCCGACCCCAGATTTCCTGGTTTAGCGTGTTTTTAATCGTGAATTTGTTTTCTAAGTGGGTTTACCGGTTGTTCGATCAAATTTCTGAGTTTGATTATATTTTCTTGGTTTTGGGGAAGTTTTGAGAGCCAGGGAACCTAGACAGTGACCGTAGGGTCCTATTTGTTTGTGTTGTCATTGTGGAGAGATTCTCTTTGATTTCTAAAAATTCTCATTTTAGCTCCTTTTGACTAATCTCACCATTTCCTACAACTTTCGTGTTCACACTGTACCCATTCAAGACTCCGAAAATCAGTTTTTCCAGCCCTGGGGCAAAATCAGTCTTTTTATACAAAATCTGGACCCAAATTTCGAGATCTCAGACACATGCCAAAATTATACTTTTTGAAAACTACATTTTATGAGAAACATTTCTCTCTTCTTTGTCGATCACATCCGAGGCCCAGAAATCGATGTTTTAACCCTTGAAATCTCAAATTTTCCATTATTTTGATCCCTTTGACCAAATAGTTGACTTTTTCTGTGGACCCCGACAGTATGTCAATATTAACCTTGTTGGAAAGATAATTTTGTGCTGGACACTTTTCATGTTTTAAGTTTCTTGATCCGAGGTCTAGAAAGCCTTCTAATCTCCATTGCAAGTTTTTAGTGTTTCTAAGTGTGGTGGGACCCACACCCACCCATTATAAGTACCACCCTCCTCTCTCTTCTTCCCCAAAACCGTCCCCGCACCGTGTGTGAGAGGAGTTCAGCTCCTTTGGGGTTTTTTTTTGCCCCATTTCTTCTCCTTCTTGCTTTTCTTCATCTCAAATCACCTCAAAGCTTTGCCAAACCAAAAGAGGAGCTTTACAAATCTTCTTCATCTTCTCAAGAGCTACCCTTTGACACCATTTTTGAAGAAAACCAAGCTTTCGAAGATTCCTTTTTTAACTAACCTTGCCTTTTGAAGGACTTCTAAGTAAGCTCTCCTCCTAATCTTTTAGATTTGTGTTTGTTTAGCCCTTGAGACTCTCCATTTCCATTATTGGAAGTTTTCTCTTTCTATTTCTTAGTTTTGACATTTTAGGGCTTGTTTTTGGGGGTTTTTGTGTAGATTGGTGTTTTCGGCTTGGAGGTTGTGATTAGAGCTTGATTTGCTTAGCTTTGGACCTAAGGCAAGTGGATGAAATGATATATTGATGTATTTCATGCTTTATGCACATATTGGTTTTCATTAATGACTTTTGATTTGCCTAAACCTTGTTTCATGCTATAACTTTCATTGATTTCGAAATGCTCTTGTAAAAATATCTTTCCAGCTCATTACTTTCTTGAAAATGTCACATTGATTGCATTTAGTTTGATTTACAAAATGTATGGATTTTTATGTGCTTTGGATGATGAAATGAGAAGGATTGATGGGAGTGATTTGTAGAATGTTTGATGAAGGTTGAATGGGGTTTTGGAGGGGTTTTGAGACCCTCAAATGTATGTAAAAAGGGTACTCAAAATGTATTGAAAGAGGAGAATAAGAAGAGCAGAACTGCACGCAGAAAACAGGTTTCTGGACAATTCGCACGAGCGACCTTGACACATCGCTCAAGCGAACTCGTCACAGAACCTTGTTGGCTCGAGCCAACCCTCTGATCGCTCGAGCCAACCTGATTCGAGCAGGTCCGCTCGAGAGCGAACCCTAGATAGAGAGCAGTTCGCCCGAGCGAACTTTCCAGTCCGCTTGAGCGAACTGCCTGTTAGGCCCGGATCAATACTTGAAGACTTGAAACATTGTTTTTAGGCTTGGGGAGGTACTGTTTGGAGCCCCAATGCAATGTAAGGTATCGTATGAAGTCCGAAGGAAGGAGAAATCCCATTATGGAAATTCGTTGAGGATTTCTAGACTTGTCAATGTGCATAAGGATCCAAAATGTCCCTAATTCTTAAAGAGTACCAATTTATATCACAACCGGCATACGAGACCCTATTCACATTGTTTCAAATCTCGAATCTTTAACACTTGGCCCAGAAATTTATCGAAATCCATTCATGTTACATCTTGACCCGAATTTCATATGTACACTTTAAAACTCATGATTTACGACTAGACTTGCCCCGAGAGTATTGAAAGCATTGTTTTAGCATATTGCTGATCCGTTTATGCCTGCCCGATACTAATGTGCTTTTGTGCCTATGGGCACCCCGTCCCGTTATATGTATTCGTTGTTTTGATTTCTCGCATGTGACCTATGAGTCGGCACCACTAAGCTTGGATAACCTTATCGGTTTAATCCACCGATTTGGAGATTCCCTTCCGTTATACCAGCCGCAACATGGTTCCCACCCCGCCCCGATATACCCGGTTCGCTACCGTGGTCCCGCAGAGTATTATATGTATTTATTGTATAAAATCGTTGACTCTTTCTCCTCACCTCGTGTGACTGAGGTCAATGTCGTTGATTCTCCTCACCTCGTGTGACTGAGGTCAATGTCCCGATGTGCTCTCGTCACTTTAGTGAGAGAGGATTTGGCTTAATGTGGTTGCCTCCCGTCTTCACGATTGTGCCCCCCCTGAAGAAGGGCGATTAGAAGGGTCTGCATATGGACTGGGTTTGCAATGTGAGGAATACCTGAGAGGATTTAGCTTAATGTGGTTGTTTCCATCTTCACGATTGTGGCCCCCCTGAAGAAGGGCGATTAGAAGGGTCTGTATATGACTGGGTTTGCAATGTGAGGAATACATGTTTTGCCAAATGTACATGTTTTAAATGAATCCCCGATTTGTTAAATGTTCATGCTTTGTACATGTTTTAAATGAATTCCTGTTTTGTCAAATATTCATGCTTTACAGGAATACATGTTTCATCAAATATTCATGTTTTACACCCATGTTATAGGAATATAGGATTTTGTCAGATATCCGTGGTTTTCTATACCTTTTTATTTACGTTATGGCTTTGATCGAGTAACATGATTTATCACATGTTTGTTCTTTAGTATATTGTTTATATCTTTTCACCTACTTGCCAGACCGTCGTGTCTGACCCACTACTTTGGTACTCAGGTCCAGATTTCTTGCCCGAGATGAGTGCACGTTTTGGCTATGGAGCCATGAGCTTGCAGGTGGTTTTATCGGCTATGTCGTGTAGACATTGAGTTTGACATCGGAGCTACGTCACATATGCGGTAGTGATTATTAGCTTGTTATTGTATGGCTTCTATTAGCCTTTTCCTGGGATTTTAACTAATACACATTGTTATTTGTAACTTGAACATCTATGGGAATGTAATATCCAGTTACCGTCAGCTCTGTATTTTGTTATGATGGTTGATTCCAGTATGATATGTTCATTATTATGATAGCTATATGTTAGAGGTTGAGTGCGACACGGAATTCAATGGCCACAGACTTCGGGTCGCAACACCATAAAAGCTTCCGCAAAAATATTCAGAATGTGTTGGAATGTGTTATCCTCACACACGCGGATCTTGGGAGAAACATAATTATTACTTAACTCCTAATTTCACGGCCCCTCGGGTTTGGAGTCGTGACATTTCTCCTTATCCCGTATTTGGCCACTAGGACTTGAGACCATAAGCTATCTTGCTCTTCGGCAGTTCTCCATAACCATTGACCCGAGAGGGCATGGATCATCTGCTACAAGGGTTGAAATCCAAGCCCGCCTTCCTTCTTTGGTCTACATATAGAATTCCAGTCCACCAAATGAAATTTCTTCTTGATATCTCTTCCTTGCCATAAGACGTTGCGCTTAAGGCGCTTCATACGGTTGATCGCTGACACCAGATATTTGAAGATCAATATGAAGTAGATAGGAAGATTTGAGAATGCTAACTAAATTAGAGTGATCCATCCTCCCAAAGACAAATATCTCGCTTTCTAGCAAGCCAACATCCTTTTCCACTCTTTCCAACACCAGGTTCCATAAGGACTAGGAGGCACATTGCCAAGGGATAGGCAATCCTAAGTAAATTGTCGGAAAAAAAAAACCCAACTTTGCACCCCATGATGTCTGCAAGATAAGATAGGAGTGACTTTCAAGTTTCAACCCTAGCACCTATCAACTCACTTTTGAAAAAATTCACCTTAAAGCCACAAACAGTCTCATAACATAAAAGAGCGGCATTCACATTTTGTATTTGATCGTTGTCTGCTGCACAAAAAATAAGAGTTTCATTTGAAAATTGCAAGTGGTTGATTACAGAAAATCAGTAGCCAACTTGAAACCACTTACAAGATTTATTGCATCTGTTTCTACCACCATCCGACTAAGAGCTTCCCCAACAATGGGGAAAAGGGAGGAGATGGTCACCTTATTTCAAATCTCAATAAGCTGGAAAGAAGCCTTTTAGAGACCCATTAATTAAAGAAAGAGAACCTGCAGAGGACACATTCCTGGATCCATCTCCTCCATTTGACTGCAAAACTTATCCTATGTAACATGTAGAGAAGAAAATCCCAATGGAGTCTATTGAAATCTTTTTCAAAGTCCGCTGTGCAGAGAAGGACTGGTAATTTGCCTTTGTGCCTGGAATGAATGCATTCATTGGCAATGAGAATCCCATCTAAGATTTATCCCATGCACAAGGCTTTTTTAGTAGGAGAAACAATCTAAGGTAACACCTTTTGAAGTCTACCCACCAACACCTTTGCCAAAATTTTGTCAATACTTCCGATTAATCTGATAGGTCTCAATCTTTTAAGCATTCACCCCTCATTTCTTAGGGATGAAATCTTAGGGATGAATGCTATAAAGGTAGCTCTAAGATTCTCAGGAAATTTACCTCTTGAGTGGAATTCCTGCAGAAATGCCATAACATCCTCTTTCATCTCAGTCCAAATGCGCTAAAAGTAAGCAATTGGAAACCCGTAAGACCCTGGCGCTTTGTCACCAAACACCACCAATCAAAAATAGTAGCTCATACCTCCTCAAAATCCCTTTCCAACCAAGCAACTTTATCCCCTCCAATGCAGACAAAATCCAGATTATCTAGGAGAGGTTTACTCCACTCCTCTTTGGTATGTATAGAGGTGAAATATTCTATGATTTTCTTAAAAATATCTTTGCAGATCTCCAATCTTGCATCACAATCCACTAGGGCATTGATTATGTTTTCCTCAGCTGAAACCATCTCATAAAAGAACTTGGAATTCTTGTCACCCACCTTTAGCCATTCGCAGTGAGGTCTTTATTTCCATTTGATCTCATCCTCTTTCACCTTCCTTAAAGAGTTCTTCTTTCATAGACATTCTTCTAGAGATCCCTTCACCAGACAGATGAAGTTCTTCTTTCTTCTAGAGCATTAGCTTTGACCATCCCCACATCCCTGAAGTATATTCTGGCCCGTTCTTTGATCTTATCTTTTAGCAATTAGAGTTTCTTGGCCAATCTGAAACCAGCACAACCATCCACCCTTGAGTCATTCCACCAATCCAAGGATGTTGCTGGAAATTGGTTCTCTTCGAGCCACATTAACTCGAATCGAAAATAAGAGAGACCCCATTTTTCACAATTCAAGTCAAGAAGAATTGGACAATGATCAGATGTTGGCTTAAGGAGAGAAGTTTTTTTTTGTTTTTTTTGTTTTTTTGAATGGTGGGTTAAGGAGAGAAGTCTGAATCACTTCCTGATATTGATTTAACCAATCCCCAGAAACTAGTAAGCTGTCAAGTCTAGACATTGAAGAGGGAGATTGGTGATTGGATGAATTAAATGTGGCACCATTCAATTGCAAATTCATTAGAATGAGAATCAATCTAATTAGAGAAAGACCTCATTTCTGCTGGAAAAGAAGAGCTCCCTAACTTTTCACAGGGATATCTGATGACATTCCAATTTCCGCCAACAGACCAAGCACTATTCCATGTACCTCTAAATACATTCAACTCCCTCCAAAAATAAATCCCCTCTGATTGTTGTTTGGCCCATAGATTGAAGTGGTCATCCATTGCCAATTGAGATCCAAGTCCTCCACAGCTAAACCAAGAATTCATTGAGACAGGTGGGGTAACAAAGACTCGACAGACGTCCCAAAGCATCAAAATCCTGCCAGCTAAACCGGCTACATCAATAGAGACCCAATTGACATGCCTGCTGGCCCACAATTTTTAACAATGTGGTTTGAAAGTAAGTTGAGCTAGGGTTATTGAAGTAAAGCAATTTGAATTTTATTTTTTATTATAAGCTCTGACCACCAGATGACACCCCAATCCCCCAAAACCTCGGACATTCCAAAAGAGAACTTTCATTTAGAAGATTCACAATCCCCATGAAGTCTTATGCTCCCCTTGAGAGAAGATACCCTATCCGAATTAGAATCTCTGCTTCAATCATAATTAATTGATCAGGCCAAACTATGGAGCTCCCTTGATCTTTTTTTCCCAAATTGGACATACTCAAAATCTGCTCTATATCATTTCTCCCTTTCCTGGGCAATGTTCACTAGTTCATCCCAACCCCTCTTGGAATTGTCAACTGAGACGCCTATCACCTTGCCACACTGGAGGATCTTCTCCGGTAACCACTGGGGCACCTGATGTTGACAAGAAATTTACTCCTAAATATAGATTAGGAGTACCATACTTATGAGCATATCCAAAGGATTTGCTGACAAGGATGATTATTGTCATTGACTGTATTATTCCCTAATCAATGGAATGTGATAATGTAAATGCCTAAGATAGGCTTAAATATAGTAATATAGAAGAAGCACGATGGTCGTGAGGTGATACGACCATTCTCTTCGTTCTTCCAACTTCCTTCTCATCTCCTTCCTTCTCTCAAATTGTCATGTTAACAAAGCCTCATTCAATCCCTTGGTTAGGAATAATACAATCAGTGGAAATAATCTTCCTAGCCATCAAATCCTTTCGATATGCTCTTAAGTAAGCTACTACGGTCTACATTTAAATAAGTCTACATTTATCTGTAATGGTGGTCTAAGAGACACCGAATTGTATATTCCTTCACACGAGCCACAGCTTGAATTACATAAGGCCATCTATTGCAGATTTAAGGAGTTCTACCAAACTACAGAATGAGGATTCTTTTCTTCTTTAATTACCCAAGAGGCTACACCATACTGCCCCTCAGCTAGGGGTATCTGCGTTGTGATTAGCTAGAATATAGCAGATCTGATTCAAGCAGGGTTGGAAAAGTCGTGACTCGGACTCAACTCGTCCAATGCAAAAAAATCGACTCAGATAGAGTCAATGCGGAGAGTCGAGAGAGTCATGTTTCTTTTAAAATAATTTTAAAAATATTTAGACATGAATATGTTACTTATAAAAACATAAATATACTTTTATTTACTTTCATTCATGATAATCAATGTAAATCAATAAATTTATATATGCAAGAAAAGTACTACAATAAAGAAAACAAAAGAAAAAATATTGCATATTACATAATTTGTTAGTCCAAATATTGATTGTAAAAGAACAAATAAAGTTTCAAATTACATTCCAGACATCATTTTTTAAAGTTACTAACTACAAATCACGTGCATAATTACTTAAAAATAAACATTAATTGTTCAAAATTAGATATATCAATCAAATAGTTCAAAATGAAAACAACTTATTAAGATGAGATGACTCGGCCGACTCTTCCCTATATTTGACTCGGTTCTTCATCAAAATGAGATAACTCAGGAGAGTCGAGAGTCGACTCAGAGAGTTTTCCAACCATGGATTTAAGGCTAGCCTGCTGGAAGAGGGTTTAGATGTAAATTGTAATCTTCTAGTAAGAAAGATGACTTTTGTCAAAGCCCTGCAGGCCCAGATTGGAATTCACTTGAAACGCTCTTTAGATTCCCACCTTCATCAGTATGGGAAATGGGAATTTTAGGGGTTTCTGATCCTCTGGATTTGAATCTAGACATGGATTCCTCTCTCTGATCAACTGTTAGGTGTTTGGGAAGGGGCAGCTTGAAGTGATTTAGAGGATTTGCGCAAAGAAATAATTTCCCCATCTAAGATCAAGGGGCAGTCATCCAAGAATCCCAATCTCACCAAAAGAGAACTGCAGACACTCAAACATTCTTGCTTATGATGACAGGTAATATTTCAAGCTTTTTCACAAGGACTTTGAAAAGGCTTATGAGATGATTGATTAGGCACCATGGATTACATATTATCTAGGATCGGATTTGAAGAAAAGTGGAGATCTTGGATTAAGGATTCATGTCTCTTCAGCGTTCAGCCTATTTCCTATTATAATAAATAGTCTCACATCCCACCTATGAGTCATCACCTATATTATAATAAATAGTCTCGCATCCCACCTATGAGTCATCACCTATATGGAATGCTTGCACATTAAAAGACTATCTCTTGCAATTCAACTGCATTCTAACTTGCTCATCAATGCACATGCCATCTTTATGTGATATCAGTAAGCACTCCTAAACACCAAGAATCACACAATTCAGAGCTTGGATCACAAATGACTCGCCCAAATGCACTCATCCAGCAGGGAGGGGCTTCCTCAGATCACCATCTTGCTAATAGACCACATTTTCTCAAAATTTCACATCTAGACGCCAAAATTTAGGCATCTGGATGCCACCAAAATTGCAATTTCCATGTACAGGCCAGCAGAGACAGCCCAAGAAATCAGAATCTTTGAAAAATTATACACAATTTTCCTGATATTTGTCCACATTGCCAATGGCCAACAAATACTATTTTCATCAAAAAAAAAAAAACCACCTATTACAGTTTCTGACCACCCCCATGTTACTTTAAGTGTCTAAGAAACCAGATAACCATCCGTTCCCACCAAACCATTTCCATATAAGAGAACATCCAAAAACACCCCATATAACACAAACTAGAACTTTTTTCCTGAATAATATATCAAAAACCAGAAATTCCAAACAAAAATCAAGAAAACCTAAATTCTTAAGGGCCTATTGTTTGCATGGAACTCAGTTCCTAGAAGTTCATGGGAAAATGGGTTTCAAATAGGAATATTGAAGAGGTTAGGGGTCAAGGATATATAAGGTGGAGTTGAAGATTGGGTCTTTCGTAGGATTTGATTTACTAGGTGATGCCTGAGTTGAGTACTCAATTTATATGTCCCCTTAATTTATTTCCAATTGAAGAGGAGATTATTTGACATTCATTTATGGTTTCTTCAATTTCAGAAATTTTTAGGAACTCATTTCCATGCAAACAAACGGACATAAGAAAAAAAAATACAATAACAACAATAAGAGCAATAAGAACAAGAAACAAGAACACAAACAGAAATAAGTTCTCTCGCAAACCATTCCTAATCAGGATTCATCCATTCCAAACACACTCTCTTGAATCTCAAACCATACATTCCCAAGATAACAACAAACCCCAAATTTAAACATCATAGAACGACAAGAACAAATACAACAAAGTCGAGATTAGAGAGATGCATATACCCAAACACGTCGATGACATTTCTGGCAATCTTCATCTTCTTGCTGTGACCGAAGCACAGCTCGTTCAAGGTACACGCCAGCTTGTACTCCACGTCAGCCGCCTTCTCCGGCGCCGGCGCCGGCGCAGCAGCGGCGCCGGCTCCTCCTCTAGAGCTCTCTGGTCGTCCGTCGGACGGTGCGAGTGGGACGAGGCCATTCAAGCAGCTGAGATCATGGAGCTGGCGGGTTGTGGGATTGCAGAGGGTGTTGTAGGCTTCGGAGATCTGCTTGAACTTGGCTTCTGCCTCTTGTTTAGAGCTAGGGTTAGGGTTTTTGTCGGGATGCCATTTCCTTGCTAGGGTTTTGTAGGCCTTCTTCAGCTCTTCGTCAGTCGCCGTTCTACTCACATTCAGTACACTGTAGTAGTCCACCACCATCTCTCTCTCTTTCTTTGTCTTGAAAGTGGTGTTGGAGGAAGGAATGGAAGGGAGGATTTGATGATGTCAATATGGGAATTTTTTTTTTTTTTTTTATGTTGTGTCTTCTTGTGAACTAGGGGCAATTGTTATATATGATGCTGGCTGGCTATTCACCCACCTGAAAGTTGTTGGAGTAACAGAAGCATGGTTTTGCTCCCCATGTCTTGTTTTCGAAAAGCTAATTTTAAAATTTATTCGGATTGCGTTTGTATGGGTCTAACCGAACACCACCGTCGAAGTTAATTTAGTTTAACAAAAACATCAAAAATACTTGCGTGATTAAAAAGGGGCTGGTTATTCATTTTATACCTTTCTTTAATCCATTTTTCATTATGAGAGATTTATTTGTTATTCATTTATGAATCTTCACTTTTTTTTAGGATGTGTTTGTGCAACGTTTCCTGTCACGAAAATATAGGGGGACAGGACGCTGGATTTACTAGCACCTTTTTTATTGTCGTTTGATGCATCGAGGATTTAAAGGAGGAAAAATTTTATCTATGCATGTTTTATGTGATGAAAAGAATAACGAAATCGTACCAACCGGCGTGGGAAAGTGGTTTTGAGGAAGAGGAAATGCAATATTTTCTCTTTCATGCCTTGACACAAATGACTCCTTGTGCCATGGGGACTCGAATTCACACACTCATGTCTCTTGTGGACTAAATTGCAACTTAGTGACTTTTATTTTTGGAATAATACATGTGCAGCTGCCCTTAGACTTGACATTTGCCCCAAAATAGTTGAAGTTTAAATATTTCTCCCATAGCTGCTCTTATAATAATAATGTGATATTGCATGGCCCGAGAATATTGCACAAGGAGATATGTTTGATATTACATTGCCCTAAGATATCACATAATGTGATATGTGCAATATCACATGACCTTAGGATATCCCACGAATAGCTCTGCGGGAATTACTTAAAGTTCAACAATTTAGAGGCGAATGTCCAGTCCAAGGGTAGCGTGCAATGTCACATGACCCTGGTATATCGTACGAATAGCTCTGCAGGAAATATTTGAAGTTCGACAGTTTAGAGGCGAATGTCAAGTCAAAGGATTGTTGTATAGCTAATACAAGAAAGTTGAATTTTAGTGGCGACATTTTTAGCCGCAATTTAATTTTTGCCACTAGAAACTCACTTTTAGTTGCAAAAATTCAATATCTCTATTAAAGATATTATAGTGCCCACATTCAGTGGCAACCCATATGTCGCAAGTAAAGTTTGCCACTAATTCAATGGCAGGGATTTTCTATGCCTTGGATTTTGGAGGAAAAGAGTAGTAGTGGTGACTTTTATTTCCAAGTAGGATTTTGGTGGCAACTTTTTAATTGCATCACTAATTGCTTAGATGTTTTACTTTTAGCCGCGATTTGTTTTTTTGTCAATGCCACCTTTTGCGGTGACTTTATATTGCCACTAACTTGATTTTTCACTCTTATATTTTCAATATTAGTTAGTTTAAGAAATGTATTTTCTGATTTCTTTTCCTTGCAAACATAGGTTTTGGTTCAAATTCTGGATTTAGGAACTGAACCTGCCATAGATTTTCTTTGTGATTGTTATAATACTTCCATTTTTTGGGCTTTTGCACATCAATATTTATTTATTTTTGCATTGCAAAACCACATACTTCATTTTATCATCAGTGTTCAAAGCTTGTACTCAATCGATTGCGCCCATTTACAGCATAACCCTAGGAAGAATGAACTAGGGACGCATCTGTAAATATATGAAAAATATGGATGTATTTAGTAGTCATGGGACAGTTACCGTACGGAAGGTGTTAAAACTAACAATAGCCCCAAAATAATTGAAAAATACATATTTACCGCAGAGCTGTTCAATCCGTAGGATATCCCACAATCAGAAGTAGGAAGACTTGAACAGTCCATTTTTTTTCTTTTTTTCCTTGACTGTGGGACCACCAAACCACCATCCAAACCGTTGGATAGTTGTATGAGTATAAGAACTAATATCAAACCAAATTTAAACCGTTGATCTATCACGTTTATCGAGAAATTTGTAAAAAAGTCACGTTTTGTAAATTATAAGAACAAATTCTAAGCCATGTTTTTTTTTGTTTTCAATCCCACAATCACTTGAACAGTTCGTTTTTTATTTTATTTTTCTTGACTGTACCGTTGATCTATCTTTTTTTATTTTGAACGGTTCAAATTTGGTGCGATATTGGTTCTTATACTCATACAGTTATCCAACGATTTAGATGGTGGTTTGTTGGTCTCACAGTCAATAAAAAAAATAAAAAACGATCTGTTCAAGTGATTGTGGGATATCCTACATCCGTAGTACAGATCGAACAATTCTGCATAAATATACATTTTTCGGCTCTTCTGAAGCTATTGTCAACTTTAACACCTTTCGTACGGTAATTATCCCCATTATTAATAAATTTAAGTTCCTAATACAACTTAGATATATATACTACGTACCTTAGCCCACGTTGGAGTGCGCAAGTAATGCACATATGCACGCATCCAACAAGAAAGGAAAAACAGAAGATTTTCAAAGGAACTTTAACATATCTTATCTACTCAGAAGAAACCAAGTTACCAATATATATTTTTATGAGCAGAAGATGGAACATGATCACAATATAATAATAAACCTTTCTCATCATCACCATTCACATGGTAAAGGCTCCATACAAACAAAATAAAGGAACACAAAGATGATATCATCATTGTTTAAAATAATCTCTATTTGGATAGTGGCTTTGCCAGTTACATACCAGTTATTAGGCCTAATATGTAGGGCCAGCCAGGCCCAGCCTACTTGACTATCAGGCCTGAAAATCAGGCCCAGGTCAGGGCCATGGGTAGTGTAAAAAAAAAAAAAAAGTAGCATTCAGCCCAAAGTAGGGCAGGCTTAGGGTTGGGCTTGGGCTGGCCCAGGCCATAAGCAGCTATGGTGAAAACACCAATTTATTTATAGTGAATTGAGTTATAGATGCGTGAGTGGCACAGTATACTTGTAATAACCTGCCTGCCCAAGGATGGATCTCCACTGGGTCTGGGTCTGTAAGATGAGACACCTTAATCACTAGGATGTCTTCTATTTCTCAATAAATAATGAGTCTTTCACCATTAAATTTCTCAGTTCTTCACATAATGGAACATCCCTACTTGTCAATTTCTCCTCATCCAAATAACTTTTAGGGGGTGTTTGGATAAAAGAAGACTATAATATCACCAAATTTAAATATTATAAGATTTCATTATCACATAATAAAATAGTGTCATATTATAATATTGTTTTACTGATGATGTTTCGCAATTACTACAAATTTCAATATACCTTGAAGTGCTTGGCAATTTATAAAATTTTCACTAAATGATGCACTAAAATAAGAAATGAATAGAGAAATCGGGATGATTGACCAAATGGGAACCCACTAACTAGTAGTCATACTAGATTGATTTAATATCAATAACCATGGTAGGGCCCATCTAATTAGAAAATCATCAGACGGAATGTTAAAACCCACAAGTAATGTATTTTAATCAATGTGGGTCCACCAAATATTAATAATTATAATGTAATACATTCCATGGTGATCATAGCAGAGACACTTGTCTGAGTGTTAAACATCATTGAAGAATCAATTTATGAAAAATCAACGTGGGACCCATTTGATGTTAACAATTATATTAACCAAGCTAATTATAGTAATCACTAGGGGCCATTAATATTGGCAATCATGGTAGAAATTGTCTAATGTGATATTTGTAGGACCCACCTAATGTTAGTAATCAATATGTAATTATGATAAGACTATGGGACCCACATAAAATTTATAAATACTAACGGGCTCATCTAAGATTGAGAGTCAGTAGAATTCCTATAAAAACCATCAATATTAAAAAAATATAGTTGGCCACCATGTTAGGAGTTTCTCATAAATTTCCACTCTTGACCCATGTTTTGGTTAGATTTCTTAATGAAAGATTATTTTATACAACATATACTTGAATATTAGAATATGAAGGTTTTTATAAGAAAGTGAGATATTATAGGATACTTTCTAAGTTATCCAAACACTTAATTTTAGGATACTTTCTAAGTTATCCAAACACTTTATTTTTAGGTGTGTACATTACATTTTAAAGTATGAGATAATATAACAAAATCTTTAGAAATATTTGCTTTCCAAACACCCCCTTAAGCTTTTGTCATTAAATGTAATTAGCTCCCAGGTATTGTAAAATGTAGATTGCCCTTCAAATATTAAGTGTTTGTTCAAGCATACAACTTCCCGATCAAGATAATCATTTACCTTTCTACCAAAAAATAATAATCATTTACTGCCGCCTTAGATCTTTTTAATATTTGGAGAAATTTTCTGTCATTGTCTAAATAGATGGAACACAATGGCCTTTTTAATTTTCTTTTATTATTTTTTTTTTGTGTGTACCAAAACACTTCAAAATTGGCCCCGCCAACAAAACCAACTATAGTGCTAAGCAATGAGCCACCACATTAAGCTCCCTAGGATTTAGGAATATAATTTAATCGATACTACTAAAGTCACAAAAGGTTACAATTTGCGGATGGTCACTTTTAGCATATAGAATTTTCCAAATTCTTCCTTCTAACCCTTTGAGCATTTGTGAATCATCCAGCCGGCTTCTAGAACTGTAGGGATATAAGAATAAGCCAGAAGAAAGCATTATCCCCTTTAGATATCTTATAGATAATAAACACGGAGAATGTTCATATGCATCTTTTCCTCATCATAGCGTGAGGGACACTTCCCTTTTTGTAGATGAAAAGTGCATTTTGTACATTACCTTATGTACTTGAAAAGTATATTTTGTACTTAAAAATTTCCAAAAATAAAAGTGCCCCTCACACTATGGTGAGGGAAAAGATGCATACAATAAACACATCCTATTTGCTATTGTACAAATTTAAGAGGCATTGTATTAATTGTTCAAGTTAGAAGGAAGATGTTCCCTTCCTTACCAAAAAAAAACACATGTTGAAACTGTCCATCTCATGTATAGTATAAGGCGAGTACAAAAAAGATCATGCAAGAGTCTATCAATGTCTCGAAAAACTATGCTGTGATCTTATCCTCAAACGTCATATATGATTGACAAGGTCAGAAAATCATTTTTCCCAAGTTGAGGGAAACGGATCCCCTGTTTGGTCCCAATCAGGGGGTGCCCCAAGTTGAGATGTAGTTTTCAAGAATTCAAGGGTGGCATCTTGCAGCCATCAATTTTGAAAGTGCCCAATAGACAGGTGCTCTGCAGTATTAAATCTCTGTCATCCTTTTGAACAACGAAATCTTATAATCATCTCAAGGAACTCAGCAAATGCCAAATGGGTTATTCTGCACACCCAACGACAGTTGGGACCCAGCTCACCGTGGTTCCGACCATCACATGGTGGGCCTAATAAAGGTGGGCCTGGGTGGGCCATTGCAAAGATTTTCCAAGCTCAGCATTAGTTGCTGGCGGTCTGATTTTCAGACCAGATCCAGCATGGGGCCTGAAGGGCTGGGCGGCGCTGTCTGGTCCCAACCACCATGTGCAAAATCCACCCATTTGTGATCAGCATGAAGGTCTGGCCGGTGGCATCTATCTAGGGTGCCTGGCTCAGCTTGTTTAATTGTTGGACCAAAAAATAGGTCCAAGCTTAGCTCATTCGTGTCAAGTACACAAAACCCACCCCAATGCGAGCCGATTTCGGGCCAAGGTCGGGCTGGACTGGCATGACTAATGGACACAGTATGTCCCAACTTTGATGCTTGGTTAGGGAAGTCTGGTCACCAATTCCGAAGGTCTCTCCAGGGTGGGCCAAGCTCCCCTGCCTGGTAACAAGGCCTTCGAACCAGAAATTCCCCTTTAAACACCAGGATCCAGATCATAGATAGTTTTCTTTGCCATTCTACTTCTTTATTCACAAATCAGAAAACCACAAATTACTTCAATCAGATGAAGGTGACAAGATTTACAGTAGAATTGATATAATTTGGGAAAAGAATGTCACATAAACAACCCCAAATCACTTGCAACCCCAAAAATAAATGACAGCTTTATACGATCTAGACGGTCTCCCGAAATCACAAAGCCCAAATCAAACCCCATCCAACAAAACCCGAGCCGAGCCACTCACCAACATCCAGAGTTTGTAGGATGACCGGGACTCCCAAACCAAGGTCCTCCCAACACCAAAGCCTCATTTTTACATGAATAGAAAGCATTAGTAACATACCAAGCTGAAGGAAGAGATCACTTTCTTTTGGACCGAAGATAATCAGCATGAAAGAAATGTCATACCATCAATGTTATCACCCATTTTTCAAGGAGCCATCCTTCATGAGGTCAATGCTCAAGCTTCTAAACCTCTCTCTTGAATAATGCCGAGATGCCTTCCTCCAATCAGTTCCAGCTTTCATCATTGCAACAAATTCGTCGTAACTGATTCGTCCATCCTGAGAGAGACACAAATGCAAATGTATAACCATGTTACTCCTTGAAGAAAAGAGGCATATAAGCAAATAGATCCAAAATGGAATGTAAAAAGGAACTGTGAAAACTCTCACCTTATCTGTGTCAACTTCGCGCATGATATCATTCAATACTTCACTGTCAGTTTGCCCAGATTCATCGATTAACGCTTCACTTAATTCATCCATTTCTATGTATCCACTGTCATCTCTGTCGAAGAACATAAAAGCTCTCCTGAAATGCTCATCATTTTCCATCTTCTGCAAGTGGATTGTAACCGCAACAAACTCTCCATAGTCCAGTGCGCCATTTCCATTAACATCAGCCTGAATGGCAGATTTCATTAAATCCAATATGGAAGATAACTTTCAATGATACATGGGAATGACTATTTATGCACAAGAATACTTGCAAAAATACAAAAACCCTTCAAGTCTCAACAACATTCACCTGCCGTCGGTCTTACTTGGAACCAAAAATGCAAGATCAATATGGTATATAACCTATGATGCCCAGATACGGCAGGGACACGCCATAGACATGGCAAGGACACAGATTTTACATGTAAAAAGTGAAGTATCAGATATGATACGACATGAAACGTTGCCCATTTTGAAGAATCCGTGCATCATAGTATATAACCTAGAAAATCATGCAATTTTACCAGCTAGAAATACTGTGATCTTGGAACTGCAGAACCTGCTTGCAAAGATGTGCCTGTTTGGTTGTATCCTCAAATCAGATATGGATTGGTTCATTTGGCACACAGGTTCTGCCTGGATGGGGGAAAGAAATGCTTTTTATGCAAGAAATGAAAAATAATGATAAGATTTCTCCCACTATTGGGAGAGTAAGAGCACCATTGTTCTATCTAACCATATTAGAATAAGCTATGGAGAATAAAAAACAATTACCGCTTCCATCAACATCTGCATCTCTGGCTCAGCTAGCTGGGAACCGACTTTCTGAAGACCAGTCTTCAGTTCCTCAAACGTTATTTGCCCATTATTGTTGGTGTCCATCAATTTAAACATGTCTCTAATGACTTCTACTTCTTCAACTGACAAGTGCTCTGCAATTACCTGACATGTGATCATCAACTGAAATCATAAGAAAAAGTATAGTAGCTCCAGTTTGACACACCATAGAGCACGGTAACTACCAAAGCGATGCCAACTGGTATATCTATTAACCATATCGGATACTTACCCGCATAGCTTTCTTTTTGAATCTATTCATCACAGAGAACTGTTTCAGCCTTGCCCTCACAATATCTCCCAGTGGAACATTTGAAGCCTTCTTTGCATTTTGTAACCAGGAATGTTCTAAAAAATGAAAGAAAAAGGGGATCATGATTTTATGATACAAAACGCAACAAGAACCATCACACGCACTGGCAAAAAGTTGGAGGCCTACCATTCATTGTTCTGTCTCAAAGAACAAACACAAAAACAAAAGGCAACAGGCATGATGCAGATCAGTAGAGAACACATGAAATAAATTTACATAAAACTATACAAATCCAATCATTTAGGTAAATTTATGACTGAATGGATGTGGCTGTGATTGTCGAAAGCATGTGCTTCTACCCAAAACCTCCAAGAGAATGGCCATGTTACCACTGAACAAGAAAGGCCCGTGAACAGAACGGAGAAAGGGAAGAAGTGAAGATGTTAGAAAAAAAAATAATAAAGGAAAGACATGCTACTATATTAAAATGCATTCAACTGAACCTTCTAGTTGAATCTCATTCCCTCTCCTGAATCAATACCTAAAGAGCTTCTCACCATAAATCTACATTGACTTTAATCTAGGATTTCAAATTTATCTAGATAAGATACATTTGAGTGCTCCAATTATCAACAATAAGCAACTCCCACCATACATTTGGATCCCTTGCAAAATAAGTCTTTCAGTTTTAATGAAAAGATGATATAACAGAATACTATGTTATCAAAGACAAGATTCACTAATCTATAGTAATGATTCTACTTAAATAAAATACAGTAACCCTACAAAGGTTGACTGATCAATGAGGCCATCCCCATTTCATCAAGTCAGATGGATTCAATACACCCATCTTTCAAGGGATGTAAATAGATTGACATAAACACAAAATTATGGTGCCAAGAGAGGCTGAAATTAATTCTTACAGCATAAATTCCAAACCTTACCATGAACAAAACAGTAACAGGATAGAGGTCATAGAGTGCAAATCAACTCACCAAGCACCTGTTGAGCAGTCAACCGTCGCCTCGGATCAGGCTCCAACATCTGCCGAACAAGAGACTTGGCACCATCGGATATTCTAGGCCAGGGATCCCTCTTGAAATCGATCACCCCACGAAGAATCGCTTGTGCAACACCTTGCTCCGTCTCTGCATAAAATAAAAACGCCCCCTTTTTTCATGAAACATGAATCACACATAACATAAAAGCTGCAAAAGCATAATAGTCAAGAACAGAACAGAGCAAGAGCAGAATCCCATAAAAAACCAACACAAGATACCTGCCCAAAACGGAGGAACCCCACAAAGCAGTATATAGAGGATGACACCCGAGCTCCATATATCAACCTCCGGCCCGTAATTCCTCTTCAGAACCTCTGGCGCCATATAATACGGGCTCCCTACAATCTCCGAAAACCTCTCACCTATTGTTCGACGAAATGCCCCAAATGAATCAAACAACACAAAAACGAAAAACATTAAGAACCCAAACCCAACTCAATACAACTGAATTGATTTGAATTCGACCCTCACCTGGCCGGAAGAAGACGGAGAGGCCGAAATCGATGGCCTTGAGTGGCGAATTCTCGCGCTTATTCGCAAAGAGGAAGTTCTCCGGCTTGAGGTCGCGATGCATGACCCCATGCTCATGGCACATGCGGACGACCTCGGCGACGGTCCGGGCGACGGAGGCCGCAGCGCGCTCGGAATAGTGTCCGCGGGCGACGATGCGGTCGAAGAGCTCGCCGCCCTCGCAGAGCTCCATGACGAGGTGGACGTTGTGTGGGTCCTCGTAGGTGGCGTGGAGGCGGACGAGGTTGGGGTGGTGGGGGAGAGAGGACATGATCTGGACCTCGCGGCGGACGTCCTCGACGTCTACGGCGGTGCGGAGCTTGCGCTTGGAGATGGACTTGCAGGCGAGGGGCTGGCGGGTCTCGCGGTCGGTGCAGAGGTAGGTGATGCCGAACTCGCCGCGGCCGAGCTCGCGGCCGAGGACGTACTTGTCGCCGAGGCGGGAGCGGTGGGAGAAGGGGACGACGTCTTTGAGTACGCGGAGGTTGGGGGAGTGGATGGGGTCTTCCGAGAAGGGGTTGGCGCGGCGGCCGGCGCTTTGCTGCTGCTGCTGCTGCTTCTTTCTCTTCTTTTTCTTGTTGTGGTGGTTGTGGGGGCGGGAATCGTCGTCGACTCGGACACAGGCGCAGCAGTTTCCCATTGAGCGAGTCGGACTCGGTTGCCGGCTGCTGGTGGTTTATGGGGTTGGGAGGGTGGAGGGTGCGGTTTTTTCGGTTTGGGGGTAAGTTGGAGAGAGAGGGGGGAGGGAAGTAGTAACGGAAAAGTGTGCAAACTATAAAACCAATACATACGTGAATTTTTTAAAACTTTGATGAGGTGTGTAGTTACGTAATCCGAGGGACATACAATATTAAGCATGCCCCTCGTGCCCCTCAGGTTGGAGGTTCCAAATAGGTATCCGATTATTTCAATATTTAAAGTTTTAGATTCTAAATTAAGTGGCTACGAGGCTTATTTTTTGGATATGAAATGAATTCGGGTTTGGATACAGTATTTAATCCTTTTATGTTCCAAGTCAAGGATATGAATATGGGATGATTATGTTTATATATTAAAATTATATAGGTTTTAAGGGCTTATATAACTTGGATTATATTCATATTTAAGCATGTATGTAGCTTTAATTTTCTATCATTGAATAGCCCATTTTTTGTATTTAAATATTTTTATTAAACTCTATTGTCTGATCATACTTATGCACTCCAAATCTTATTTTGAATAAGAAATGAGATTCATTTTTTAAGTTGGTGTCAAATCCATATCAGAACTTGTAAAAATAGATTTGAGTCCAAATCAACCGTAGTCCTGCCCCATATCTGATTAGTTTGAGTCTCTATTCCATTTTTTCTTCTTTTATTGAGACTTAGTTTATTTGATTAAAATATTCTCCAATGAGGACCAAAATGCACAATCCAGCTCCAAGTGGCCACATGGGCTGGCTTTGATTAGACAATACCTTTCACATTCACACCAACTTATAATATAGCATTAGATCTTATTTTACTCTCATCAAATCTTTATTCATCGTTGGATTGAATTTAAAAAAAAATCTATGATATTTACTACTAAGCTTTAAAGCCCTTTAAATTAAGAGCAATGATGACTTTGGCCTCTAATTTTTTTCCTAACCCCCATAATAAGTAGGCATGTAAGCCGAGTCCCATAAGCTGGACAGCAAAAGAGAGTCGTATGTGGTCTGCCTGCACGAGAAGATTTTCCCGCACCGGTGGGAATTTGTTTTACGCAAATTTCATTTGTTCGAGTTTGACCTTGTTTGGAAGATTCATTGGACTAGTTCAGAAAATGACCTTTTCCCATCATCAGACAGACCTAATAAATGAAGAAATTCAGATAGACCTTTTCCTTTGTGCTCCCCTAAAAAAGGTGCCTCACTGCCGTGTAAGGAAAGTGAAAGACTACGACAAACAGAGCAGCCGCAGGCAGCAGCGTACGTGTACCCGGAGCTGGTTTTCCACGTTTAGGCATGTATATTCGGATTCCTCATTCTTGTTTGTTTCATCTTTTACCGACATTCTCTGCTATGTTATTCTTTGAAAAATTATTGGCTACATAACTCAACTAAAAGTAAAATTGTAACAAACATTACCGACTGATCAGCAGATTTACGGAGAAAGTTATAATTTCGGAAATGATGAAAACGAGCTGCAGAAATTTATGGTCCAGACACGTCTGGCGACATTTTTTTGTAGAACGAGTTCCTTCCTTTCGGGACAAATTCAGATGGAGCAGGATCTTTGCAGAATTCTACGGCCTTCACAATAAATACCGTAATTCTTAATTAAGTAACATCAAACTTTAATTGTCATCTAATTGTCCAGGGGCGGAACTAGGGCAGGTTGGCAGGGCCCCTTTAGATAAATGAAAATTTTAATCTTTTTTTTTCAATAACCCCCTAGACTTATATCCTAGTTCTGCCCTGTAATTGTCTACATATTTTTAAAGATTCAGACCAACTGTGAGGAAATGTTAATGAGTTTCAAATTCTGCTAATTTGCATATGATAGGGCAGGCAGGGATGGTGTTGGTCAACTAGTTGGCTTATCAGAGATGGGCCCAAGTGAATGTGAGAAATTTTGTGCCTCCTAAAAATCAGAAAAATGGAAGTTAAGAATGTACACAATAATTCAGATGAGCCAAAGCCCCCAATTTAGGAAATTGTGATAAAAATAGCTTCTTGTGGATTTATGCAACTCATAAGATGGTCCCATTACTTTGGTAATTGTCATAGGCCAATAATTGAATCCACTATTGATCTCAGTTCATTGAAGCTCAGATATATTTATTTGGATGTCTTCTTTTTTCTGTTGAATTTTCAGGGAGGGCATGCCATCCTTAAGCATAAAAGGCCTAGCCTATGGGGGCCATCAGGCCTTTCCTATGATCAATTAAAAGTTTAAAACCCTCACACTCCTGGATTAATACTCGTCGAAATTTTACACTACTCTGAAATTTGTAGGCCCTTGGATTGATAATGAAAAATCTTCACCCATCCAACTTTAACTAATGATAATCCATGTGAAAAAAAAGTGTTGCATCAAACCCAAAAACGCTAGTGTTAACAGACAAGTGCTTTTTTTTTTCCCCACGAAATAGATATTACACAAACATGTCCTAAATTACTCTTATCCAACCATTTACTGTACATATGGCTAACTGCAGTAGGCCTCATAAAAGGTGTTTTTCATCTATGGATGGCAATGGGGCAGGGCGGATTCACGTTTAGACATATCTAAACCTGACCCATTTGGTATTTGCATTGCTTCATGCCTACCCCGACCCGTAGCCATCCCTGATTCCATCAGATTAAATTAAACTAGACGTTTTCACGAATAAATTACATGATCACTTCATTTGAATGTAATCTTTTATTGTAATTGCATTTTCAATGCGATCAGAGTAGGGAATGTCATCCCTGTGGACTCAGTCCAAACCCCAGATGCCAAATGCTGAGCGGCATAAAATCTAATTTCTTCTGCGCGTTTTATTTCTTTAACGTTTCTCGTTTGCTGTTACATAATCCATTGACATTTCTTAGAAATGGGCAATAGAATCTAATGATTAGGACTCTCTGACTTTTTGAATAAGTAGAAGCTGTTTCCATACACATGTAATTGTGATTCCAAATTCTACATGATACAATTACCCTCTGCCTTTGATTTGATAAAAGAGACCCGCCTATGACCATTCCAATTTCTCCCCCACCCACTTGACCCATGAATTAGTCGCATTTAAATTTGATAATGACTAGAATAAAGCCAAAGATTGATTTAATCAGGGAAAAAATTGCATTACTTCATTGGACATTGGCCCCACAAGTTATCTATATTCAATTCCATCCATCTCCTACTCTCCTTGTCTGAATTGGTTTTCGAGCAGTCAAATGGGGTACCCCATGAGTTGGGCATTATTTTTTTTAAAAGAAAGGTAGAGATGATTGTTTTCTTGACTGATTTATTTTTTTCAAAACTTAAATATTATTTTTTAAGATTGGCATACATTTAAGTGGGAGTTTGGAATATATGAGTTTAAATAAGTTACCCTGTACACAAATTATAAAAAAATACCCCTTTTTTTTTTTACAGAGGATACTCAATGAAAATCTCAATTTAAAAAAAAAAATCAATGAGTTTTTTTTTAAATATCTATCTTGGGAATTATCATTTTTTTCCCGCAACTATGGACTAATGGTAAAGACACTACACTACAGTGAGACTTATATATCCAGAGATCAATCATTGGAGGACTAGAAGGCGAGATGCCTCTTTGCCACTAGGTCGTGAGGCGTTTTATAATTTAAACTTTTCCTAATGATTAAGGAAAATAAAATGACTTATGAAAATTAGAAATACCAAAAAATAGCTTCACAAAGTTTCTAGCAAGTGGTTTTTGAGCGTGGGCCCACTTGTTGAACGGCCATGATCAGCTATGCTAGTACATCAGCTGCAGGAGTAAGATGCCTCTTGTGGTCCAATGGCCTACTAAATTGAAGTCCTTATAAAAGGAGATTAAAAGAATGCATGAGAAGGCGCATTATGCGGTCATTTGTCTACCTAAAACACAGCTTGGAGGTTGAAACCTTCTCAGTTTAGATAGACATTCAACTACCAAAGCATAAATACATATTCTTTTGTTGAACAACGTCAACTCCTTTTGGTTTGCAAATTACATTTGAAGCCTTTAATCACACGAATTCAGATCATATTATTGATGGAAGGTGAGGTGGGTGTGTTTGGATCTACTCAATGAATCATAATTGTGTTTGGTATTGGTTTTGTACTCAATTTTATAGTGGGTTATTTTCCAATAGAGGCTCCTCCTGTGAAGGTAGTCCTTGTCCAAAAAAAAACATCAAGATATGAATCCCCCTTTTATTGGATGAAGTTTGTCTTCAGCAGCTTAGGTCAACTACTTGCATTTTCAGGTTTTGGTGATAGGATTCTGTTTATGTCAAACCAACTACAATTGCCAGGAATAAAGGGTAACCTCTCTGTTTGGCCTATTTGGTAGTGGTTTTGTTGTGTTTTTTTTAGTGGGCATGGATAACTTCCCATCTATTTCAAAAACTCTGTGTCCTTTACATTTTGTTCCTCTTAAAAGGAGTTTTCACATAATGCCTCAAGAAAAATTTCCTCACCCTCTTCCTGACAAAGTTGAAGAAGACCCACAAATGACCATCAACTTTCAAAAAAAAAAACAAGAGACCGACAAATAATCGCTTACTCTCTTTGAAATTGAATATCCAACCATCACCTGAGTAAAACAATCTACCAAAAGTCAGTGGGGCTCTAAATTCTTGATAGAATTTTTACTTGCAATAGTCCCATATAAAGACGGTGTGAGATTTTCAATTGCCAGCATTTATAATACAACCTCCACCATCCACTAAATGAGGCTCCCATGAATTATAGGCAGAGGCGGTGTGGTGCGGGGCTCTCACATGAGACCCACCCAATCCCTAAATCTTCAGTATCTTTCTGGTGATATATCATTTGCTCCAAGGCTTACTTGATTTGTCAGTGCAAAATGTAAATGCAAGCTGTTACCCATTAAGTAAAAAACACGCAACCTTTTCCTTTCTTTCTAAGTAGTCTTTTTACTTGCAGCTGCCTTGGGCGTTTGGCAGATGAAAAACAAGCAACTCTTCTACTCTTTTTAAAAGGTTGCTGCAACCTTTTTTCCTCCACCTGGTGTTATGATAAATGTCAGTTGAGAGAAACTCAACCACGCTGTTTCCTTCCCTTTCCCCCTTCTCTCTCTTCCATATCCAGTGTCAAAGGTTGGGTGCGCGTAAGCCACTTTCAAAGGTCCCACATGGGAACAATCCCATGTGAAATTTCGGTTGTGATGGGAAGGCCACAATTGGATGAGAGGTGGCCCAACAAGTCACTTTTCTTTCTTTCTTTCTTTCTTTCTTTCTTTATTTGATTGGTAAAAAACAAGTCACCTTTCTTGGGGAGGATATTTAAGGATGACTAGTGGAGTCCTGCACGTGCACCGAACACACAGTTTTACTAAAAAAATTTTAAAAAAATAAAACTCTTAAAGAATTGAGTAGAAGCTTAAATATATTTAAAAATCAAATTTCAACATATTTAAAAATCAAATTTTAACAGAAAATGAGTGATTGTAAATTACAAAGCCCGTGCAATGTCCCCATACAACTGACACTACTTTTTTTTATATACATTTGAAAATAATAAAACGATGATATAATGAGAAAAACGAGATCTCAATATATAGGTGGGGCCCACACAAGTTCTTCTCTTTTATAATCTTATTATTATTATATAAGTGGGGCCCAAGTTCTTCTCTTTTAGAAGGGTTATAATAATATATATATATTATATTATTATTATCTAAGTAGGGCTCATACAAGTTATGTCATTTTGTTCTTAATAATAACAATAATGTATAGATTATATTATTATTATATAGGTAAGGCCCATACAAGTTCTTCTCTTTTATAATCTTATTATTATTATGTAAGTGGGGCCCAAGTTCTTCTCTTTTAGAAGAGTAATAATAATATTATTATTATCTTAAGTGGGGCACACATCTTGCATTTGATTGGGCAAGTGTGTTGTGAAAAAAAAGTAAAAAGTTGTATATCTTGCTCTCTTTTATAATAAGTAGAAGAGTTATATAGGTGGGGACCACACAGGTGTATATTTATTATATAGGTGGGGCCCACATAAGTGTGTAGTGAAACAAGTGCATTTATCTCTCTTTTATAAGAGTATAGATAGATAGATTTTTATATTATATTTATTATAAAGGTGGGGCCCACACAAGTGTATATTTATTATATAGGTGGGACCCACACAAGTGTGTAGTGAAACCAAATGCATTTACCTCTTTTATATAAGAGTAGGTAGAGATAGATATTTTTTTATATTATATATATTATTATATTTATTATATAGGTGGGGCCCACACAAGTGTGTAGTGAAACCAAGTGCATTTACCTCTCTTTTATAAGAGTAGAAGTAGATAATAATAATATTATTATTTTCTTAAGTGGGGCCCACATCTTGCATTTGATTGGACAAGTGTGTTGTGAAAAAAAAGTAAAAAGTTGTACATCTTGCTCTCTTTTATAATTAGTAGAAGAGATATATAGGTGTGCACACAAGTATATATTTATTATATAAATGGGGCCCACACAAGTGTGTAGTGAACCCAAGTGCATTTACCTCTCTTTTATAAGAGTAGTTAGATATGGCCAAAAGATTCATCTAATTAAATTTAAGATGATTTAATCCCATTGCGAATGTACGTTTGCTTGAGAATATATAGAGAGCTTTTCAAATGCGCAAATGCTCATCTCAGTAATTTGTGCACGGCCTTGTAGAGCTGACCTCGAGCTATATTAATTTATGAGAAGGTGGGGACCGAAAGATCTAGATAAGTCCAATTTGTATGTTAAATCTCAAGTCCTTTAATCATCCTAATCCTTTGGTTTGTGGCCTACAAAATTAATGACTTTAGAATGCACCTTTTCCTCTTTTATTTTTTATTAAATTGCAATATGATGGTGAATCCCATTTGATTTGTCTTAAAAAAGGAAAAGAGATTTGTGACATTTAAGGGGTCGTTTTGTGTGTCACATTTAGATTGATCATAGGAGGTTTGCTAACAAAGATTATACTAATCTAAGGCATTTGTAGTTGAGTTCACGGGACGACCCCCCCCCCCCCCCCCCCGCACGAGATTCCCTCTAAGCATTTCAACCCCTCACACTCACAGACACCCCCATCCCGCCCAAATAAATTAGCACAATCAAACTCATTCAACTATTACTCACAATTAGATTAAAATCATATTAAATGATGTCTTATAAAACCTTGCTTGAGGGGCGTAGATCAAAGGGATAGGTTAATTTAATGACATAGATATTTTGTAAACCCTCTAGCTCTAATTTAGATATTTTGATCCCCGCCTTCCCATCATTGGCATAGCCTCAAGAGTAATGCTCCAATTTCACTTATCGTCTCACGGTACAAGTCACCTGGTGAGACCTACTCGGGACCCCACAAATCATAAAATGGGGGAATCGAAAGATCCAACTGACTGAAAATCTGAGGCCCCTAAATGGTAAATGTAATAAGATTGTACTCATATGACTTTATCTGAAGACTGAAAACCTTTCAACCCTGTTCTACCACTGTGATTGGCATGCATGCATGGACCCCAAAGAAAGTTTCACAAGTTTGAAACTTGTGGATGGATCCTAGAAAAACTCCTCCTTCTGGGCTGGGGCATGTCAACTAACGGCAGGGGTTGATTGATGGTTTTGTACTGAGTAGAGGTGGCCCCACCAAAAAAGATTAGGCACACAATTGGGCTTTTCATCTTACTTTTATATTATTATCATTATTATACTAATAACAATAATCATCATATGGTTGCTATATTCTTCAACAAAAGTTATTAACTTATAAGAATGTGTTAAGGGGGGGGTGAACCTAATGACCTGAGGCCTTAGGTGTTTGAGAAAACTTGTGCTTTTTATGCATGAACATCGGAGAAGAATGCATTAGCTGGACCCACAGTACTATGCATTTGATGGCTGCAAAAACAAAGCAATTTGGTGTAGCCCATTTGGTAAATAGTTATCATGATCCAGCTAGCCACACGTATACAGTCAAAAAAGAGTTCTTTAATGAACCTTCAGGCCCCAATTGTACCAATTTGGTTAGTCTGTACTTGAGAAAAAAGTGCAACAATATGATGGACAAAGCATGATGTGCCCAGGAGACTTTTCCATTTTAGTATGGTTTTAAATATCAGCCTATATGCATCTTATTGGCCAATGTTTGTTATCTTCTTAAGAAATTCATCTAGAACATTGGCAATGGGTACCTATTGCTGATAGGTTTACACCGATGGTCTTTACAGCTGGCTTGACTTCCTCAACCTTCACTCGATCTCTTCTTCAAAATTTTATACACATGCAATGTTGGAGGGTGATGTGGTTAGGCTGGTGATTAACAGCTGATATATCCAAACTCAATTCTCATAATATTTTTATAGTCATCTCATCTCTTAAATCGAGGTTTTGTATAAATAATTGATATGAACAACAGTTCCCTCTTTGTGAGGATGGAAAAATGGCTTTTTATTATAAGTTTATAACAAGTAGGTAGGAGAGAATTTTTATTTATTTATTTATTTTTTAATCTAGTTAAGGGGTTTGGGATCCAAGAGAGAGCCCATACACATATTAGAAAACAATCCGAACAAGCGGGAAGAAGGCTCGCAAAAAAAGCCCCCACAAATGAAAAATGTGGCTTATCCAGGATTCAGACCTGGATAGCCAGGTGAGAATTGCCGTTACTTACTTGTAAGATAAGCAATCGTTCTAAATTCAAATTAATTGAATAAATATATAGGTAAGCGAGGAGGAGAGAACTTCGAGTTGACTAAATAAATAGAGTCATTGAGGCTCTTATGACATAACATGCGGGCCCATTGATGATGGGCGTATATGCCAACACTTCCTACGTCTAATTCTCAATCCCTCTACTTTCCCATCAAAATGATAGAAAAAAGGGCAAAGGTTCCCCTTAGAGCTGTATGGGTCTATGTAGAAGTAGTGATTTTAATATGGGGCATTCGGCGATAGGTCCCTGAACATTTCACTTTATTGCCTTAGGTCCACAAGAAAAAGTCATAGAGACAAAGGTCCTCTCACAATTATTCACACATAAAATGTCTAATTTGCCCTTTCTTTTAATCATATCCCATGATTGGTGGGATATCCCATTAATAATAGCCAACTAACATTTAATTGCCCACGATTAATGGAAACCCCAGATTTTCAAATAAATTCTAAAAACACACAAATAAATTTCAAAATAACGAAAATAAATTTTAAAAAAATGAAATAATTTCAAAAAATGCAATAAGTTTAAAAAAAATAATATGTAATCAAATAACGTAAATAAATTTAAAAAGATGTAAATAAGTTTCAAAATATCCAAATAAATTTCAGAAAATATAAATAAATTTCAAAAGACTCAAATAAATCTCAAAAGATCCAAAAACAATTTCAAAAAATGTAAATAAATTTAAAATAACGAAAATAAATTTTAAAAAATGCAATAATTTTAAAAAAGGGAATGAATTTGAAAAGATACAAATAAATTTCAAAAGGCATAAATAACATTAAAATACACAAATAGATTTCAAAAAACGCAAATAGATTTGCCAAAAAACTCAGTTAAATTTTAAAAAATAACTCAGATGAATTTGCCAAAGATATAGTTAACATTGAAAAAAATACAGATAAATTTGACAAAAACATAGATAACTTTGACAAAAACGCAGATAAATTTGTCCGGAATACAGATAAATTTGACAAAAATACAGATAAATTTGACGAAAAAACAGATAACTTTGTCAAAAATACAGATAAATTTGTCCAGAACTCAGATAAATTTATCAAACACTAAGCTGGGCTTAGTCATAAACTCAGATAAATTTGTCCAGAACTCAGAGAAATTTGTTTGAGAATTCAAATAAATTTGCGCAAAACTGAAATAAATTTGATAAAAATGAAAAACTCAGATAAATTTCATAAAAACTCATATAGATTTCTCAAAAAACTCAAATAATTTCTTCAAAAACTAAGATGAATTTATCAAACACGAAGATGGGCTTCTCTGCGCAAACTGGGTCGGGTCAGACTGGACCTGGACTGACCCAATACCTGGGATGGCCCAACTGGGTCTTCTTCCTCTTCGATATCTGTTCTCTGCTACAGAACATAGAACGCAGCGCCCAGGCTCTTCTGCGGTTGTCTTCCGCGGCGACGATGGATCTGGGCTGTGGGCTGGGCTTCCGTAGCAGGTCAGGTCAGAACTGACCAAGACAAACCCAACCTGGCTTGGCCGAAGGTCGTCTTCTTCCTTCTGGTTTCTGTAACCAGAAACGGACTACAACAAGTCTATTGCCTTCTTCCTCGATTCTGGCGATGGCATGGCGCAGTGTATGGTGACGATCCCCCTTCTCCGGCGACATGCATGAACGGTGGTGGCGCAGGAAATCCATCATCAATTTATGCATTTCGTCTGTTTGTACTGTAACACCTCAACCCACGCCACCACACTATCACGTGACTTGTCTTCAAATCCTCTTTTTACAAGATCAGAACTCATAAGATCTAACATGACTTGTCTTCCAATCCTTTTTTTACAAGATCAGAATTCAGAAGATGTAATCACACGTGACATGGCATGATCGTTATGGCCCCGAGCCTACCAACCGTTCCAACAAAACGATTGCCCCAAACGTTACAGTCTCGAGTATGGAAACAGAGATCGATCTCAACTGTTGAGATCCAAAACGTCGATGTCCATGTCCGGATTGAAGAAGAAGAGGGAGAATGGAAGATTTAAAATTTAAAATTTGAAGAAGAGGGAGGATGGAAGATTTAAAATTTAAAATTTGAAAATTTTATTCCTAATCAGTTGAAAGGGCAAATCAGTGATGAAAATGTATGAGGTGGCATATCTAGGGACCTCTCTCCCATAGGTGGCATATCTAGGGACCTCTCACCGAAATATGTCCAAGCTGCATGGACTACATGCCTTAGAGGAAAAGTTGATGGACTGGAGGCCTTACAAGACCTCTATGAGGGACCTTTCGCTAATTTACTCTTTTAATATTGCATTAAGGCCTCTTTAATCATTTTCAGGAGGGTTTGAATGTAGACCAGCTTTCTCTCACTATTTATTTCTTCTATTTTTGGACCAACTGTAAGGGCTATAGTCATATGTGTGCTTAAACCTTAGTGCTTCATATTTTAGACAAAACTGCATGCTATTGCCATCTTCACTTTGAAAGAAATTAGTCGGTGGATAAGATTAGATGAGTCCCACACAATTATTCTACATATTGGTTTAGGTGAGATGATTGGATGGCTAGCCTCCATTTTTTACTCCCCAGGCTACGGAATACCCACCTAATTCACTGGAGACCATGCACATTCAAGATTTTTAAGTTTTTTTTTTTTTTTTTGTCTGTGTGTATAGAACCAATTTTCAGTAATATAGAAGGATAGATTAGTTTCATAGATTTTTCTACAAAATTTGACTGAGGCTTTCATGACCTATTATGTATTTGTTGCCATCTTTTCTCGTTTTGTTCAACATCAAACTAGATAATTGGTGCAGGGGTTATAAAAGTTTAGAATTTGGGCTTGAATCGGTCTCAAATGAAAGTGCTCAAACCTTAGATGTGGGACCTACTTAAGATGTATGTCAATCACACTTTTTTTTTTTCCTATCGAAGGGTTCCCAATCCTTTGGGCTAGACTGATCCCTCCAGGCCCAAAGGAACTCCTCTGTAGTCCTAGTGTGGTAGTGCAATTTTGAACTTACAACCTCCGAATGCAAACCGTGATCCTAGACCAAATGAGTTATCCCTTCATATTCATGTTAATCACTTAGATAAGTATAAGATGTAAGACTTAGTAGCTCTTAAATAGGCTGTTGCTATATCATTAGATCATGCCTCTGCCACCGGACCTTCCAATCCTACCTTGCCAAGATATTGCCATGCGTTAAGGTGGGCCTACTTACAAATTTTGTAACTTGAAAAAGTTTTTATATATATTGTGGGAACTGTCACTTGGAAAAGTTGATGCTTGGTCGAAGAGAACATTCCACACTAAATATGACTAAAACCGATTAAGATAAAACAATACTAGCAGCAAACGCCCGTGCTAAGCCCGGGCAAAAAACCAAAATATGTTAAAATTTAAGAATTCTTTTGAAATATTGTTAAGATAAAATAAATATAAAATAAGTTTTTTTATTATCTTTGAATATTAAAAAAATCTCTATGTATGAAAGTAAATATAAAATAAAGTAAATTTACATAACACAATGACCCCTTGAATTTAAAGACATTGACCATTACGACCATCTCATTTACGGGTATATTATGCCTTTAATGATTGAAAATATAAGAAAAGAAAACAAACCGGATGGATCTACATCTATTAAAAATAACCAAAAGAAAGGGATAAAAAAATTAACGTGTTTGATCCATCAGTGGGGGCTACCCTTGAAATATTTTTAACGTGTGGGACCCATTGATGGCTCTGCATCTAAAGAAGAAAAAAGGGAAGATAAGAAGAAAGAAAATGAAAATCGAATGATTTCATCCTCAATGGGCCACACACCACATATGAATTTATGGTGATGGAACAATTGGCCCCCACAGATGATTGATAGTATAAGAAATAAAAATTAAAAGAGAGGAGGGCGAACAAGTTTAAGAAAAGAAAAAAGACATAAAAGATGTACATTGTATGAGATGAGTGTAAGTAGATATAGATACAAGTCATCATAGTATGTTTCTAATAGTCCTAACTCATGTGCACACAAATGACATCCTAACAATTATCAAAGAAATTAAGCTTGTGTATGATACCAACCCAGTCTGATTGCCCACTACGGATACATATTGACCTAGAAAACTAATATCTATGCATAATCCATGAGTGTGTCCCATTGCAAAAATAAGTTAAACGTGCGGGGCCCACTAATTGATTTGCAATAATTAAGAAACCAGACAATGGGGCTTGCCTCCCTCCATCAGTGGGGCCCACTATTGGAAAAAAAAAGGGGTTAAGAGAAGGCCATTGAGATTTCATCCAATAGTAGAGTCCAATCTTGAAATATATTTAATACGAAACTGGTGCCCACTACTGGAACCATCCATTTGGGGAAAAAAACTGAAAGGAGAGTAAAGGAGCTATATTAATCCATGAGTTGGTCCCACTGTAGAAATAAGTTAAATGTGTGGGGCCCACTAATTGATTTGCATCCATTAAGAAACCAGACAACGGCAACAGTGGGGCCCACTCTTAGAAAAAAGGGGTTAAGAGAAGGCCATTGGGATTTCATCCAATACGGGAGTCCAATCTTGAAATATATTTAACATGGGACCCATTGATGATTGAAGATCTAAGGAAAAGAAAACAAACCAACTGTAAAGATTTGTTTATAATTTGGATAATGGCAAGAAATAAGACTCAAATTCAAACGTTCATAAAAGATCTCTTATGAGAGAGGTTTTAGGAGAGAAAGAGTAGCCCAAAGTGAGATGGCACCTTAAAATAATGTGGATTTTTTGTGCATATTTCTCTGAAAGAAGAGACTTTTTAGGGATGAGGTGGCACCCCTCACAGCCCACCTCCCCCTTTGCTTTAATATATATAATGTATTGTATACAAGATAGAGATGCGGAAAAAAAGGTCCATTGCTAGATAGGGACATGGGTATGTTGTGTGAGTAGAATGCTTAAGTTTGAATTCCCCCTTTAATTACGGATATGCGGAAAAGAAAGTTAGACTGCATTAGGGCCCATTTGAGAATTTATTATTAAAGTTAAACTAATTTAAAGACTCCATTTTTGGGATGAGGGGTCACATCAAAGGCACACATCTTCAAATTTTCCTCCTTTTTTTAAAAAAAAATCAAGAAGTAATCTCTTTTCTCTACTAAATGACAAAAAACCCATTTTTTACCGAAAGATTAAAAAAACTCCCTACTAAGCAAACAAAATACTATAATAACCGGATTTAAGAAAGGAATGTGATCCAGTGAGAACTGTTCTCACGGGACTCCGTGAGAACTTTTTTGTGGGGCCCACTGGGGGCCCATTTTAGAATGTGACCGGTGGGGATTGAAAGATCTATATGGGACCACCCCGAATATCAAGTTTGGCCCCAATTTTATGCTTTTAACCCCTTCATTCATGGCCGACAAGTCCAATCCATTCATATGGGTATATGCTCGATCCAACGGTCCAGTTCATTCGCATTGGTGCCAAACCTCAGGGTGTGTGAGTATCAAATGGGTCTATGTCCATTGCAAGGTTTGGATTAGGTGATAGATGGCCCCACCCCCATAGTTCTAACGATTTTAACCTTGAGAATAGTTCTCACCTGATTATTTTCCTTTATGAAACTAGGTGTTGAGACACAAAAATACAAATCTAATACATTCAACACATGAATCAATAATTTCTTACAGGAAATTCAATTCATACAACGGACGGTCCACTTCTCACCAGGACAAAGTACTACATTTCAAATGCCTACATGATATGGTTTATTTTAATTTTTAATTTTGGGCCTATATGATATGAATAAAATCATCCACAGGCCATCATTTGGACCTGAAGAGGATAATAAAAGTGCTCTAGTGAGCTTTAGCTGCTTTCCATGTCATGTCATATCTACCAGTAGACATGTAGATAGATAAAACCAGTAGAGATTAAATATGATTTGATGGTTTGATGGGACATGGAAGAAAGATGATGATGGAGGCGTGGGAGCAATAATGGAAGTGGCACATGCATCATTCCTCTCCGACCTTTATACCTGTCAAACCCAACTTTTCACATGAGCTTCACCCAATTTTTTTTAGGCTTTGAGATTAGATGATCTCCTTCTGCTCTTCCCTGTCTGGGAGGGAGTGAGGGGGAGAAGGATTATAAATGGGCTGGATAAAGCATGGGTGCTAGGTTTGGTGTGATTGGTATCCCATTTTGGGACATTATAGGTGTACTGTAATTAGGGATGTTCATGGGCCAAGCCAGCCAGGACCCGATATGGGGCGAGCCCGCTTTAGGACAAGCTTAGATTAAGTAATAGAAATCCCAAAGTCCAGCCTGGCCTGGCCCGACTGAACACTGCTTGTAATTTAGTCCTAATTTGTCCAAACAATTATAAGAAGACCCTATAAATGATAAAAACCCGACACAGCCCGATTGACTAAATGTGCGGGCTTGTACCATACATTTATGGTCCGTGTTGGGGAAGGGCTGTATATGGGTCTGCGTAGCTAGGTTGGGCTGGACCAGAATATGCTTCAGCCAGGCACAACTTGGGCCATGAATACCACCGACAGTCAGGTGTATGCACAGGGTACTCAAGATTAATCCTTCTAGTCATCATTTGAGCAACGAGCATAATTTTATAACATGGTTCCGAAATTATATAGGGCAAAGTCAAAATCTTTACTCATTCAGCTGATATATCAGTTTTTTTATTTAATAATTATCCCCGGGTCTTTCAACCCACAGGATTAATCCACCGGGTGGCGCCCATATAATACACACAAAGGTATACTAGGAAAATATGGGGCGGTCTCTAATGCAAGACGCGGGGAGTAAACCCGCACCTTATTCAACTCGTGGTTGATATATTGTGATCGATATTTTAATTTACTTTGAACATACTTTTTTAAATGGAAACATTATAAAAATAGAAGATAAGTTTTTTTTTTATTATTATTGAACTCTCTTATTTAAATGTAAATAAAATAAAAAATATAATATAAAGGTGGTGTGACATCTTTGGTTCCACCTTATTTAATTCTAGCAAAGAGTAAGAAATATGAAGTCCCTGGCGAGGAAGAAGCTAGTTGACATCTTAAGAATCCCTTGCCTTCTGAGATCTAGGTTTCTAGAACTTTTGTTCTTTTAGAAGAAAAGTAGGCAGAAACCTAACACGGCACCGTTAACACCAGAATCCACAATTAGAATTTTCATTTAATTCTCCTAATTCCTCTTGAATTCAAAGGAATTTTATATATAAAATAAACAAAAAGGATTCATCAAAGGAGCTTAGAAATAAGGATCATGGTTTGTGATTTACAATGAATCATCAAATGTCAAGACCTACTTCCTGCCCTTGGGATAATCTTGGCCCGGCTCAGGCCGAGTTATGACATATTCAGGTCTAGCTTGACTTTAGAAATACAGGCCTATATCTAGCCCCAGCCTACCACGGGTCTTAATGGGCTGGGCTGCAGGGTTTGTATCGCTTAGTCCAAGTCTAGCACAAATATTGAACGGGCTCGAATCTTAGATCCAACCTCAGACTGAATACTAAAAGTTAAGGTCCACCTGTGATCCTTCAGTTTGCCCATCTTTTTACATAGAGCCCATTTTATGCCAGACACCTTGTAACATATTAGAAATTAGGCCTCCTGTTACTTTGGACATGGTAAACATAGCTTATGGATCAAAGAATCCAGAACATCAGCTCCATTTCCTGAACGAATGTGATTAAGGTTGGATGACCCAGATGGTCAATTGATAGAGATCCACTATCCATCATCAGTGTTCCCATTTGACTGCCTGGTCAAAATTGTAAAAAACCGGTCAAAATAATCAATATAAATCTAGTATGTATAATATGGTGACCCATGTCCATTTCCTCACATTTGAAACCCATGGTTGTGTGATAATTGACCTGCTAGGCGCAATGGTGGATAGAGGATAGCCTCAAAACCTCACCCATAGGAAGATCAGTCTTTTTTTTTTTTTTTCTTATTCCATTGATATTTTAGTTTTCATGGTCATTTACCATTAAAAAGTCACCAATTCCTACAAAATCTTCCATCTAGACATTGGAGAAATTTGGGGTCAAGTTTCACTCTCATCTGGCAAATACCTTTAGTTAAATTCTATAACCTATAATAGAAAGTCAGCATCTAAAACTAATGATAACACATGACCCTTCTTTATATGGGAATGAAACTACAACACACAAGATTTTAGTAAATGCAGGATTAATACTAATAAACATTAAACAAGTTTAAGTCTAAATAATCAATTGAGACACCAAGGAAAAAATATATTACATCTAAACAATCAATTATCAACCTATAAATCAATTCTCTTGAGCTTGATTTTGTTACAACTGGAAATGATGCCACAAATAGGAAATCACGTCCTACTATACTGTAGGACTTCTTCGTTTAGTCCTAATACACAGAAAAACCTTAGTAGCATAATAGGATTTGTTTCAAGAAAATGCCTCAATCCGATTCAAGCCCCTGCCTCACTTGATTTCACTCTGGCATATCTGATTTTTTTTTTTAAAAAAAACGTATCCAAATACCATGTAAACTTGTTCGAATCCCAGGCAGTCAGGTGAGAATCGTCACTCATTCCCACTCGGGTAAGAAGCTATTCTCAGTTAAACTTGTTTTGTTGTATGAAGCAAAATGCTAAAAGAAAAGGGAGAGAGAAGTAAAACATGTTGGGGCCGAAATTAGTTCTACACAAGACAGTTTTTCTTATCCTTGCTCAGATTCAACTTATTGATATCCCTCTTTTCTAACTGGTATAATATAAACCAGTACCCCCATAACAAAAGCAAGAAGGATTGTAACCATAGTGTATACGTATGCTCTCCAGGGGTGCTTACTTTGATTCATGGCATAAACTTCAGCAACAAAGGCTGAAACAGTACTCAGGCACCCACAGAACCCAAACTGAAAGCCGTTCACAATGATATCACATCTTTTTGTGTTGATCTGCATAATACAAATACAATGAACATTAGAATATAAAGAATGCTTAAAAGAAACATTTCATATGATCATCATCTTGAAGGTGACTAATAGATGGTCAATCACAGTCTTCGTTTCATTGTAATTCTTAAATAAATCTACAAAATGCTTCAACATGTTAACATGGTGTGGGTCGAAATTTCCTTCGGCATCGGTTCAAGATTTGATCAGATCTTGATCCCCTCACTTAATAAACTGGCTATCAAGTTGTGGTCAGTGGTCACACCTGATAGATATCTAAACCATAGTTCAAAAGCCTGAAAACTAAATCTAAGTTCTTGCTGGGTTGAATCGATCGACTCAAAGATTTGAGTGACTTTTGGCCAAGTCTGAAAAATAAAGAGTTGGTCAAATATAATAGTAACACTATAATTACAGTATGTAGACAGGTTAAAAACAAATTATATATTTAAGTATGAGAGAGATGAGATCAATCTATTCAACATCGGAAATTGTCTCTAATGTCCACAGGTCATCTAGGACAACTTCACTTTCCTAGAATTTGATCTACTAAGGCGATGAATATTGGGTAATCATTTCACACCAAAGGAGAAAATATTTGAAGGAATTTAGTAGATCTTGGCAAGTTACTCCAATTTTATTCCATTTGATAGGTAGGCAGACACTGCTTAGAATTTCTAGGTATTCAACAATGATCAAACAAACTGCTAAATATGCTAAAATTACGTACTAAATGACCAAGATCAAGCAACATGAGTCCAGACAAATATCCTGGTCAAAATTTTATAAGAAACTAATCGACTTGACTTTGAAACTTGTATATCAATCGAATTTCTCACTTAGTCTCTACATTTCTTGGTGAGTATAAATTTAATTGAGTTTTTGAATTATTATCTAATCAGCAGCTAAAAGATTGCATGGTCATCAAGAAAATAGAGGTGTTCATGGAGTAGGGTGGGTCAGGTGAAGCATCTTCAGGCCCAGTCCATTTAGTTATCAGCCCAAATCTAACCCATGGGCCTCACAGTCATATCCAAGCTGAACCCGTTTGCAGAATATTTATCTCTTTATGCTTAATGTGTCATCTTCAAACATACATAGGCTTAGGACCAGGCCTGATCCATTAAAACACATACCAAATCCAGCCCAGTGGAGGCTAGGCTCAGGCAGCCTTTGCCCATGGACACCTCTGCATGACAATGCATGGACACTTTAAATAACTGCAAGTATGTCACCATATGGCTTCTATTTTTTGTCTTACAGCTTTCATTATTGTTGTTGAACCCGCCATTAGCGTGGAGGCGAGGACGTTAACAGCAAGAGTGCCAAAAGGGAACCACTTCCATGATCCTGACCTTCCAATGCCGCGACCATTATAACCAGCCAAAAACCATCGAAGCCACACACCAGGTGGGCCAAGTAAACAAGCCAACCACAGCTTGGCTATGGGCTCTTGAGCTTTAAACCCTATCTTAAACAATGGTATGCTGACAGCCCATAGGAAGCTCCATAACAATATCAACAGCAACAAAATTGCAGTCTTAAAAATCTGATAATCCACCCTGCAACAATTGTTTGTGTTGCATGTGCAGAATCGCCCTAAAAGCCATCTAAAGCCTTTGGCAGTGGCAACCCCCACATAGACGCACGCCATCACAAGTAACATACCTAACAACAATAAAAGTGTTTTAGTAAAATCAATTTGAGGTAATTTTGGTGTCTAAATGTATCTTTTAATATTCTATTTTGGTGTCTAAAATTACTTAAGACTAATATACAAGTATGAAGATATGTATGTCAGGCATTGTCTTAGAGATAGGGATGCTCATGGGCTAGGCCACCCCAAAACCAGCCCATGATGGGCTGAAGCTGAATTTGGGCTGTGTTTCTAGGCCTAGCTTTTAACATATTAGTCAAACAGGTTGGGGCTGGGCCTATGTACTCTTAAAAGGCTCGGCCCAATATATTTAGCCTAAACAGGCTGTGCTCGTACAAGATTTAGCCAGATTCAACCTGGCCCGGCCTATGAGCATCCCTACTTGGAGACATGCAACATCTGAATTATCAAAGTGATGGTCCACACTGTGGTTGGTCTGCATGCCTGAGTTTATGCCATTTTGATGATCCATACACAATGATTCTCTCATCAGTTTATTTTTCCTACATTGTTAAAGCAAGAACCTATGGCTGGGCAGTCTGGTTAATTGGATTAGCACTCAAGTTGGGGGTTATGCAACTCACTGTTGTATCCATGAGGAGAGAAAAAATGTCTGATAAAAAGTAGAATGACTATTCTCTTAAATTCCTGACATACTCACATACCAACGAAAAAGCCCATGATTGAAAGTGCCCATTTGCCCTCCAAAGTCAATTCCAGCATTTTCTGGTTCCAAGCATTGAAAGTGGTGAGGCTTCCCAAGAAACCAGTGCTCAGTCCAATGGCGAGCAGATCCCAGAAACGGATTATGTCCCCTTTAAAAACGATTCCCAGCCATCCCATCAAGAAAGACCCCACCTGTAGAGAAACAAGTGTCACATAATAAATAACCAATGTTCAAACCACAATAACAGAAATACAATGGTCAAAAGACATGCATACTAACAGTCAAGATGTAGCCAGATGCTCTCTTTGTTAAAGGCCAGTTAGTGAAACTTGGATCCAAGAACATGATATCAGGTCAAAGCAACCAAACAATTACCCATTGTCTACAAACCCCAAGTGTAGATATTGTTGGATTGAAAATATTCAGCCATCCTCATGATATAAGCAAATGAGCCACATTCTCTAGGGCCCATTTGGTCAAGAAAACCCCTTCAGACTCTACCCACCACAACAAACAAAATCCAATTAGGTTGCTATTCCCTTACTATGCGTAGAGGTTTGCATCCTCAGATGGGCCTTGCAGAGCGTCACACAAGTGCCATACAGGATAACATTTTTCTTGTTAGAATATTGTATCTTGATTATTCGTATGAGTTTTGGAATTTGTGATTTCAAGGATTCACCACACCTGAACTCTGCGGCACTCCAAAATCAATACCACACTCAGGAAATATACGTTGATATCCTGTGGATTAGGTTGCGTCGGATTAGCCTGTTCAGCAGTTTCAGGTATTCATTTAAATCCCAAGTTCATACAATTTCCAATTAAATGTTGGGAAAGTATCACTGATTAGTGTTTAATAGGAAAGGTGGACCTTTGGTAATTTGGTTATTCATCAAATAATAAACTAATCATCTTGTTAGAAATAATAAAATATGTGAGGGGTTCTTTGCAACTTTCTGTGTTTGACCTTCTTGTAATATGCTGAAACTATGATGTTTTAATATTTCTAGTTCAGCTCTCGATTAGGGCTTGAACTGTTTTTCCCCATTTCCTCTCAACTCAGGAACTCTATGAACATGGTATCAGAGCAGCCAGTTTCTGGGCTGATTCGTCTTCCTCCTTGAAGTCTAACACATCTCAACATGTCCATTACAGGGTTAAGATAAGATAATTGTTAAGGCTAAAATTACCCTTAGGGCCAGTTTGTTTGCATTAGAATACATATGAATTGATTAAATAGGAATTTATGGTTAAATGACCTCCACCGAAGGATTATTAAAGAGGTGAGGTTTGAATGATATGAGGTGAGGAGTGAAGAATATAATGTAGTAATGTAGATGAGACCTTGACTTTTTAAGAATTTGATTATACTTGGGTGACCAGTATTGGTTGTGTATTCATTTTCCATCTTCCCTCGATTCACTTTCCATTAGGGGGAAGGTTGTTTGATGGTCATTTTTCTATATTCACCTTGGATCTTCGTTTTTAACCATTTTTAACCTCGATTTTTGTATATTATGCAAACAAACGGCCCATCTTATTTATTGTATTAAGCATTGCAAGGGGAGGTCCATTGGTTCCTTAAGTTGTTTTCTTTCTCTACGTGCTTGTTCTATTTTTATATTATTAAATTTGTTCAGGATTTAACTTAATCAGCACCTAAATGCATAATTTTTTGGCTAAAACTATAAATTGTGTTTCAGAACTCTATTTTTTCAGACCCTACTATGCATTGAATCATTATATAGTGGTTGTTGCAAAAGAAAAAGAGATAAGAAATGAATGAAAACTTAACCCAAAACTCCTATAACTTCCCCAGTATGATATTTTAGAAACAAATAAAAAGCTAAATGTTCACTAATTACAATTATTTATAGTAAAATTTGCTCTGCAAGTGGAAATTGTACCATATAGTATCCACATTGTTACGGTGTTATAAACATGTCATCATGGGATGTTAGAGATCGTTTGAGGAAAGTAGATTGTGCAAATGTAAATGCTACATATATGAAATATGTAATCATGTTTGTCAAAATCACAATTTTCCCATGGAATGAGTAAATTCAACGGTTTTAGATGTGTTTGTATTTTTAAAATATTTTTCACAAATCTCTCAAAATCTATGAAGATTTAAGAAATAAAACTAAATGTCTTGATGTTTATCATTAATATGAGTACTAATAGTTCGGGTCATGAATTGGGGCTCACAAAAGTCGGCAAATTAGATCTATAGATTGGAGTTTTTTGGCCATTTTTAATAAATTTCTCAAAATTTATGAAGACTTAAGATATGAAATTAAATGTTTTGAGGCTTATTAGTTTAATAAAAAAAGACGAATTGTTCGGATCATGAATTTGGAGCCCACAGGACTAAAAAGAATGAAAGGTGGTTGAAGTGTTTTGAATCCATGACCTATTCACAAGGATGTGAATAGGGATTATACTTGAGCGATTTGTAAGGAGGATGTGTGTAATCATTTACCACCTCTCGAGGTGTGTAAATGAGGCTGAAAACAGCCTTTTTTCACGCTTCATTTTTACATCACATGCATAAATGAGCACCAACAAACGTGATAGTGTGTGACAGTTCCACATATGCATCATTTACCTTGTATATGAGTGTAGACAAAGTATCCTCAATGACAAACATTAATGACAAATCTAATATACTAAAACAAAGCATTGGCATGGCAACCCTGTTGCAGCAATAAAATTAGCAAGGTGAATCTCTGTTGTGCTGTTGATATGCATGGCTGTTGGGACCATCCCATATTCCTACGGCCCTATCTTAAGAGAAGGAAACTATAACCACACATCTTTGGAACAAAATGAAACATCAAGTCCCTATCTTCTCTCACTCTTTGTCAAGAAGGAAAGTAGATATTAAAAATATGGAGGATGTTCTCCTATGATGAACTGCATATTGCTAGTATGCAGTTCATCTCGAGGGCCCACTTAGATGCAATGCCTATTGATGAGCGGGCGGATGGCAAGGTCTCCTTTTGGACGGTGGGGGCAAAAAATAGCCCCAACGGATTATCCTAGCATGTTAAATTGCATCTCAATGTTGAATTTTTTTGAGACTCGATCCAAGAATGAGTAAAGTTTTAATGAGTAAAATCGGGCCTGCTGTCCGATCATGGGATGAGAAGAGTATCAAAATGGCTGCACTGATCAAGGTGTGCTCAAGTGGGCCCCTATAGAGCTAGACTGCACATGAAGTCCGATTGTAGGAGAACATTTTCCTTCAAAATAGATGGGTTAACCTTTTCTTTTAAACAAGTAGCTAGGTAAAAGGGAATAGACTTCCAAGCTAGAAATTTAAATTGTTCAAAATTTGATTGTCCAAACTTAATTCCATCCTATCTTTCCCTCTCTTGCGTTCCATAGGCAACTCCTCTGTCTTTCTTTTTTTTTTACGTTGGTAAGTAGGTGAATATTATATTAGTTTCCTTACGTAACTATGTTTTCACATCATGTATTTTGAAAACTTGTGGTGGAAATCGATGAATCCATCATGTAGGTTTGTTTGACTTTTAGCAAATTGGTGTAACATGACTTCCTTTTCTTCTTATTTTGACAAAAGCCTCCTTTTGTGTGCTTGATTACTGCAAAGTTCTTTTGAAAGAGTCCTTTCTTTAATATGGTTTTTGTTTCTTATGTTTGTTCTGCGCATGGATTTCATAAGATTATCTTGTTTCAGCAAATATGTCGAAGTTGAATAAGAAGTAAACTATGTTCTTGAGATTGAGGAACCTTGAAGAAACTCAAATGGTATTTGCCAGTTTTCAGAAAAAAAGCACGTGATTACTGGGACGAGTCAAAAGGCATCCACACTGTGGACAGGGCATGGCCAAACAGTGAACATTCAGATCGTGTATTGTTTCAACAAACACTTTAAAATCAATCATGGGTTCATATACATACTAAATTGGAATGGTGTAAATAAATTCTTAACTTTGGTTGGATATGTTTTTGTAATCTTAAATAAGCTTCTAAGGCAGTGTACATATTAAAATTGGGTTTGCAAGATGAATTTGTACTTGAATCAGGAGAGCTTATAGAGAGATGGTTTTTTGTGGCTTAAACTGATTCAATATAAGATGCATATACAATGATGATATTTGTAAAATTCTTAAATCGGTAGTTTATATAGATGGTTTATTAATGTTAATGTAAGTTTTATATTGCAACCTTTCTAAGGAATGGATTTGTATAATGTAAGTAAGTTGTTTCTTATAGTCTATAGATGCATGTAGCTAATAAAAAGTAAGTTGTAAGCCTTTTTTTGTAGTCAGTCTCTGACTCATTATCTTTTCTTTTGATTTTTTTTTATTTTTTAAATTCACTTGGATTCAAAAGTAAATGCATTGAATCTTAAAATAACTTCTTTCTAGACTGTTCTAATCTTAGGAACTTTTAGAATAAGGACTCATGACTTCTATTTTATTTTTTTTCATGTTTCTGCTTTAGTTTTCCTTTCTTTGTATTTTACATGTTACTGTACTCATTATAACTTAAATTTTCATATTTTTATTTACCTTTTTTTTTTAGTTTTTCTGCTTTTTTAAATTCTATTGTTCTCTACTTTTCAGATTATAGGAGTTTTCTTTGTATTTATTTAGTTACATTTTCCCCTTCTTGAAACCTTCTTAAGATTTGAAATCTATTTTTCTTTTTCTACATTATGTCCATTTTGAAAATCATTCTTTCAAAGTCTCTCAATTAACTTTTTTCTTTCTTTCTTGAGAGATTCCTATAGTAATAACTTGACAAATATTCTAATCTTTTTCTCATGCAGTTTATGCACAATTTGATTTTTTTTCACTTTCTTTCTAACTAATACTTTTATTTTTTCTTTTATTATGGACCCGTACTTCATATGGGACTTTGTTATTCTAAGATTATTCAAAAACCATGGGAGCATTTTCTTTTTCTTCGTTTTCTCTTTTAGTTTTGCGTTTTGGCTAAGTTTTGTTGCCTTCTTTGGTTGTTTTTTGTTGTTTTTTGTGAAAATAAAATTTACTGTTATAAAAAAATACAAAAAAAAAAAAAAAAAAACCATGGTGGAATTGGTGGTTGCATTGAGAAAAAGAACTCACAATATTGGAGGGAAGGTCGAGGTAGAGAACAGTATGATCTCCAGTAAAACCAATAATTCTTGGTCCAAATAGCTCTCGCAATAGATACCTGGTCAAGACCTGATATACATCAAAAGAATAGAAAATCACTAATAGGATACATTTTATGATATGGATATCATTTTTCTTTTTGGAAAGTTAAATGACTCGAACCCACTACCTTGTGGGTGCGACAACGATCACCTTTCAACTGTGCTACGGGCTTTTTTCATTTGATGTTTTTCTTTTAATGAGTGATAGTGAATCCATAAATATATATGCAGTTTCAGTTACTTAGACCAATGAACATTGTATGACAACATTTAGTGCTAGACTTTTTATGTGGATGATTCATGATCTGATTTCAGCAATTTTTATGTACAAAACAATTGGTTTTCTTCCTCCTAACCAATATTGTACATCAAATTTGACAAGCAGTTCAAGCCTATTCCTTAGCAGGCCCGGCCCTGGAGGGGGGCAGTCAGTGCACCCGCCCCGGGCCCCATTTTTTAAGGGGGCCCAAAATTCTAAAAACATTTCCTCTCCTAATGAGAAAAGCTAAAAACGTTTCCTCTCCTCAAGGCTACCCAGCAGTCAAAGCCTGAAACCCCTCAACAGCTCAACCCTTCATCATTCATCAATCAAAATCCTCATTCCTCAAGTCCTTTGAATCCCATCTCAACCAAACAGCAGGCCCCCCCCCCCCCCCCCCCCCCCCCCCCAAAAAAAAAAAAAAAAAAAAAGAAGAAGAAGAAGAAGAAGAAGCACCCAGCACTCCAGCAGGCCCACTGGTTGATTGCTAGTTGTGCTCTTTTGTTTCTGTGTTACAATATCATGGACAGGGAATCCCGTCGCCCGCTTCATGACCATAGTCGCCGAACCAATCAAAACCATGTAAGTGGAACCATCTTCCAAATACATGATTGCCCTTTTCTTTGATTTTTGTTTCTGGGTTTTCTTCTTTTTGTTCGTTCTTGTTCATATGAGAGGAAGATGCAGATGGAAATAGAGGAGGATTTTGGAAGTTGAGAGGGTTTTTCGATGAGGAAGCGAAATTGATGGTGAAGATGACAGAGGGTTTTATAGTGGGGAAGGGTTTTGGTGTGCCGCGGGAGATTTGGAATTTTGTCTCGCCCTTCCTGACTGATGTGGGACGAGTGAATGGAGTGATGGTTTTGTTTTTTGTCTTCTTTCTTGGGTTCTGTTGTTGTGGGTTGGGACATCTGTATTTGGTCTTGACTTTTAGACCATCAAGACTTAGGATTGTAACTAAGGTGGGTGGGTCATGGATGTGGGATTGGCTTAAATTTGGACTTGACTTTTAGACCATCAAGGAGACTTGGATTGCAGCTAGGGTGGATTGGTCATGGATGTGGGATTGGCTTAACCACCCCCAACAAATATTGGGTGCATTAAGTTAAATCAACTTGAACTATTCTATTTTTTCTGGACTAATAAACATTAATAAATAGGCAATTGGTTTTAGGAATGGTGCTTGTGAAGAAAGATTGATAATCATAGCTTGAATGTTAGCAGTGAGATTCATGAACAAGGATTAAGAATAAAAAGAAAACTACTAAATTTGACATGATTTTCTATAACTATAAGGTTATTATTTTAAGAATAAAATTAGAATAGGGTAGACCTCGCTCTTTCCTCAAGCCCTTAGAAGTACTTTAATTAAGTTGTATAGCATTTGACATTTTTGTTTTCTACATGTCGGTTGTGAAATTGCCCACAAAAATAATGGATGACCTTGATAAATAATTCGAGCATTTTTTATGGGGTAGTAAGGAAGGCAAGAGAAGCCTCTACACGATTAGTTGGCATGATATTCTGTTGAAAATTAACTTAGTCAGCAAAAAATTACAACTGTTTTTCAAATATTTTGATTGCCTATAGAATACTATTGACTGTACCTGTGACTGTAGCATCTGCAGAAAGAAGCTTTTCTAAATTAAAATTATTGAAATCTTACTTGAGGTCTACCATGTCACAAGAAAGGCTAAATGGGCCAGCAATCTTATCCATTGAAAAGGAGATGTTAGAAAATCTTGAATTTGAAAGCATAATTGAGGATTTTGCTTCTCAAAATGCAAGAAGAAAATCATTTCAATAATACTTTTTTAATTATGATTTTGTTTTTCACCTTATCTTGTAGATGGTGATGCTGGTATGAGAAATTATTTGGCCGACGATTTGGTACTCTTACCGAAATGCTGGTATGAGAAATTTATTTATTTATGTATTAAATGTATTTATCATATGATATTATTTGATTTTTAATGAAATTACTATTTTTGGGCTAAATATATGAAAAAATGTTATATATATGTGCATATATTAAGAAACTATAAAAATGAATAAAGGGCCCATTTTAGTGATTTGCACCGGGCCTTTGAAAAGTCAGGACCGGCCCTGTCCCTTAGAAGGATGTAAATTTTAGGATACCTCCCTCTCTCTCTCTCTCTCTCTCTCTCTCTCTCTGTTTGTCCCAGCTCTGCACTCAGTTCTTCCTTGAAATAATTGGGTTTGACATAAATTAAATATCCCTCTCAGATTTTTTTTCATATGATTGCTTGTGTGCAACAACACGCTAAAGACCAAGGACACATTGTTGAACTACAAAATCATTATTCATTTGTGAGTTATGACCCTCTCTGTTTGCTCCATTCCAGTCAACTAGAAACCAAAGACCACCTGTTCTTCCATTGCCCTTTTATTCTATGATTTGTATCTTGTCGTCGTCGTCGTCGTCGTCGTTGTCATCATCATCAAAGCCTTGTCCCAACTATGTTGAGGTTGGCGATAAGAAATTTGTTTCTCCATTCCAATCTATTCTTGAGCTAAATCCTTAGACAAATTACAGCATTCAAATATATTTTTACTACCTCCATCCACGTCCTTTTCGGCTTATCTCTTCCTCTTGGTGGGCCATCAACCTCCATAGCCAAACCTATCTTCTAAAAAATATGTTAATGCTCATCTTACTTTCAAGTGCTTGTTAACTGTGTTAATGCTTTGCTTCAAATTCATAAATCAATAGAGCTTATTAATGAACAAATTAAAAATCACAGTGGAGAAAAGACATGTGGAAGTAAGATGGTTCCATTAATGTTTTAAGTACAATGACTATCAACCTAAATATGTTTGGTACATTATTATTTGTAGTTTGAAATTTGAATCACTCATTATCACAAGATGATGATGTCTGGTCTTTCAATGAAAACTAAAATTGTAGGGTAACTAAAAGATCTGCTATAATCTTCTAGTGATGGGACCCATTAGACAGTAATCACTATTTACTATTTGGCACTTCAATGAGGAATCCTGTTGCTTTTTTTGCATGTCCGTTCTGTAAGAGTGAGTGAGAATGTGAGACTGTGCACATATTTTTGAAGTGAAAAGCTGCCTAAAGTATCTCTAGCCAAATTGTCAAGAAAATAAACATTCCAGACCGCGGTGATGACAGTGATTCAGGAAGATTAGGGAGGGGTACAAACAAACATCTCAAAAATGGAAACATAATGGTGAGTCATTTGTCAGACAAAACATAAACTTCAACAAGCACTAAAGCACTAGCAAGCTTCTCAAAATAAATAGCCCAACATGATTGTCAAAACAAAAAATTACTATGACAGTGATTTGTAGTGATTTGTGGACTTAATTCAATCCAGGCACATTGAGAAACAAAATAAGATCCCCAAAATGTGATTATAGGTCAATGGGTGAAACGAACACTTAACCAGGTTTCAAAGGGATTCATATGACTATGTTTATGCAACCATCAAGGGAGAATTTTGGTATATCTGAAAAAAGAAATATCTCGATTGACTCAACTACAGAGAAAAGGTACGGGAACTTACCCCTAAAATTCCAAAAGCAGCTAAATGAATGCGGCATGATATGTACACCAGGAGCCACTTCTGATTACTCTGCAAATAAACAAACAATATCAGCTACCTACTTTGCAGGTAGTACACATGCATTTATTTTAGTTGATACATACAACATAGGTTCAGTTCAACAAAAGGACCTGAAACATTTATCTATTAGCTTTTAGCAATTAATCTTGTCTATCAGTGTAAGATGGTGCAATCCTTTCCAAGTAAAAGTAAAACAGCATAAACAGTTTGAAAAGTGTGAATTGGACACTGGGTAATATTACTATACAGGGAAGAGGGAAGTCCCGAGGGAAGAGGGAGGAGCATGGATGCACAGTTCTCCTAGTCTGGTCAAGTCTTGTATTTCATTTTCTCAACTACGCATTAAGGTATTAGTTTCCACAGTAGTGCTAATCAAAAGTTGTGTTCTCATATGAACTTTTTATGCCAAATGTGATGACCAAAGTGGAGGACTTTTCACCCATAGTGATTAGTGCGTCCTAGTTGCAGAGCCAAATGCATCAAATTGGACTCGGAATGATGAAAACTAAAAATTACAAAAGATGCAATTACAAGAATTACTTGACCAATTTTGGCCTGTTCTTTTCTTTAATGCTCTTTCCACTTCTATAATATTGTCCAATCACTGAAACTTTAGACGATGATAAAATAATAGAACAAAAGATAATTAGAAACTTTGGAAAGGCAAGTATTGATAGGAAAAACCATAATATTAAAAAAAAGGAAAAATCATCTCAATTCCCAAGCATCATATTAATACTCTTCTCATTCTATCAAGAAAAAGTCTAAACAGCCTGACTTTTTCGGCCTGAATGGGAGACTGATCCCAGCTGGACGCTGGGATCTCAGGCCGAAAAAGTCAGGCCGTGTAGAACGGTTGTTCAATCAAAGGACAAATTTGTGAACTACAAACATTAATGGATTATAATTTAAAAAACAAACAACCATGACTTAGGAGATTAATGTAAGCTCTAGCACAATTTTCTTTTTCTTCTTCTTTTTGAATTGATATGCCTTAACCATATTTAAACTCTAACCTCAACTCATTATAGCTGTGAAGATTTAAGAATTTATCTGAATGGGTTTATGGATATGGAGGGAGAGCGAGGGAGAGGGATGTAAAAAGAAATCCAAATGGAAAGGGACACATGAGTTACAAAATCTTTGGAGTTCAATTAATTATGGTTATCCTATAAAAGAGTTAAAGAAGGAGTTTAATGGTTGTATACTATGAGCTCTATTAATGTGTCTGCAGGAGTGGAATACTCAGTGGGCTATGTCAGGAGGGTAGTGTTTGGAGCTAGTGGTCAATCAACTGTTTTCCTATATCTTTATTTTTCTGGTGAAATTTAGTGTTTGCTGCTAGTGGTCAATCAACTATTTTCCTAGATCTTTAGTTTTCTGGTGAAATAAAATTATGTCACCATCCCCCCCCCCCCCCCCCCCCAAAATGAATGATTGTGGATGTGATGTGATTTATAAATTTTCAATGTCAGTGTTTCATCCATTATTTATAAATCAACAATTTTTATTTATTTAACTTAGAACTGAAATCAGTTACATTTGTTTTCACTTGATCAATTAGTTATGGCTACTTTTATTGCCTCTGCTGGTTGCTGAGCCACTAGCTTCTCTGTCTTCCCAGAAAATTTGCTCCCCAAAATTTGCATTAAGGCATATAAGTGGCTTTTCAAAAGCTTCTTAACTATGCCGAGTTGATAAATTGGTGGGATGAAAAACTCCAGATGCAGTGGGATATCTCCTGATGAATCTATAGCATGCTACAATATGCAGTTGAAAAACAATATTCTTCAAATAATTGGGGGTAATGTAGCTATGTGAACAGTGCTCTTAATTCGTTCTGTTTCCAAACTATTATAAGAAATTTCTACTGCCTAGAGCAGAACCGCATATCATTCTGTTTTAAGCAACAAAAAGTCTACCTGGACATACTTTTTTGTATGAATCTTAGATAAACCCCTATGTTACCCCTTGAATATCAGTGATATTCAAGGGGTAACATAGGGGTTTGTCCAAGATTCATACCAAAAAGTATGTCCAGGTAGCATTACTCTTTAAGCAAAAGTATGAGGTTCCTTCCCTTTCATTTGTTTGCTACTGGAATTAATGAAATGCAGATGGTACACCCACAGCCTTTCTCCTAATTCTTCTCAGGCACCAAATAACAGAATCTTTAAATGTCCATGGAGAATAGGTGGCAATATTATGCATCATTGAATCAATGTAAAGGCTCTTAACTGATGAATTAAACGATGTCATAATGCCACAAAACTTACCTTAAAAGAGCATTGAAAGCAAATGTCACGTCCCCAAAATCACAACCAGGGAAAGACGTGAAAAATAAGAATAAACATTCAATTTTCTGTATTTAATGCAACACAAGCTCCCAAATATAGACCAACAAAATTTCAAACTGTGGTGAGTCATAATAAGATCTTTGCGGAAGCTTTAAATCAATTGGTATCAATATTCAAAATCAAACCAACACATAACTAACTGAATATTTAAGGTTAAAGTTTCCAAAATAACTAAATAAAATTAGGTTCATTATGAAGAATTTGCTACTAAAATAGTCTCTATGATGAAAGTTACTCCCATACGGATTCAGACGACTCCGTAGCCATCTCCGGCGCTCCACTCGGGTTCGTCAAGTGGCTCAAAAGCTTGATACGTTTGACCCTTTTCGGTCTCCACGGCAGGGTAGGGATCGGTACCTATACACCAATAAACAAAGTAAACAGCAAGCACGAAAGCATAATTTATAAATAAAACACAAGATCAATGTGAGTAATGACAGGTAATGATCATATGAGAATAACAATGAGACAATTATGGAAAGAACGTATAACCTAAATCTAATCTACACAATAGAGCAATACAATAATCACACAGAAGCAATGCCACTGTTTTGGGTGGTCAACCCTAATAAAGCGGAAAAACTCGTTCGAAGGCCGGCGGTCATAAACCGGTTCGTAATCGTAGGCCGGTTTAGATAACCGGTTTGAAATCAATTCGGATATTACAGTGTCCGCATACATCGGTGATCAGCCGTCTAATTACAACTGCAGTCATTCAAATATGACCCAATTGATATACATATATATACATATCATAGTAGAATAGACCTAGTTACCAATAATGCTCTGACATAGAAACCTAAGTCAAAGTGAAGGGCTGGCTGCACAACAATTCACAATCGAATACCAACCAAATCATTCGAATAAACCTCTACAATATCTCAATCAATTGCCAAGTCACATCACAGTTCATATCCAATCAATATAGGGTATATCCAATCAATATAGGGTATGCAGCTAATAAACCAACATCAATCTCAGTCATGTATGTAAACCCTGTATGTAAACCCGAAGGTCAAAGAATAATCACAAGCCAATCCTAAGGTCAAACATAAGGTCTCGTACCCAACAACCATAAGAATCTCTAATAGATAAAAGATCAACGCATCCTTTCACAATCAATGGTGCATATACCCAATTAAATATTTTTTCAATAAAGATGGATTGAGCTCGAATCCACTAGGATTTCCCCGAGGACATACGAGGCATTAAACCCCATGTTAGTAAGATACCGTTTGCCCGGACGGTATTTACTTAGTCCAAAGATCCAATTAATAAGGTACAAAAATATAATTTTAACACATTAAAAATCAAACATACCATTCAAAATTAATTTGCAAATAATAATGATAAATACCAATCTTAGTTTATAATTTTAGAAAAACCCGAGACCCATCCAAAACATTTTTCATATTCAAAATAAGCCAAAGGGTTTAATTTGGGGTTCATTAGAAGCTAAGGGTTTTTTTTTTCTAAATTCAAGAAACTAATGGGGCAAGTGTTAAAAATCACATGCTATGTTCCAAGTCACAACAGGACTTCTCTCATCCCCCACGTCAACATCATTCTCTCTCATATCCCTTCCTCTTCTCTCATCCCCCACATCAACATCATTCTCTCTCATATTCCATCCTCACTACAAACAGAACTGAGTTCTGTAATGAAACTTGGCACCAACAAAAACTTGGCCACTCGGATAGTGGTCCCACTGATCAAGAGCCCACGATCAGTCCTCAGCAACATGGTCGCCCAGACACCCTCTACAATATGTATGGACCTGATCTAAAATCATTGGCTCTCATGGGTCCCACAACCATCTGATGCCCAAATTGAATCTTCTCCCAAGCACGCCCTCTGCTGGCCAGTTTACAAGATGATGGCCCAAACGGGGTCCGCTGCCTACTGGTCTAGCCTCTTTAAGGTCGCCTGTGGGTCCTCCTTCAAATTCACGGATCGGATCATGCATCAAGTGGCCCACCTGGGTCCCATAGTCCAAAACACAGGGAACCTGTTGCAAGGTCTGGTCCTGCACAAATCTGTAGAATAAAAAGGGTTTTGAAATCCAAATAGGTGCGGGCGGTGGTCACCATAAAAATTGGAATCACCGCAACAGTAAAACATAATTCGAAGAAATCAATTGAATCATCCCCCAATCTCTGATCTTACCACAAAAATAGATTAGCATAACAATATTATCACGAGAGGGCAACAAAGGGTTTTCAGAGGATAGCTATTGGCACCGCAGATTTTTCTCTACCCACCAGTCCCCCTCCTCCTTCCCTTCCCTCATATCGCCCCCCTCTTCCCTTCCCTTCCCTCTTCTCGCTCCCCCCCTCTTCCCTCATCTCGCCCTCCTCGTCGGAGCCGGGGGCTCCCCTTCCCCCTCTTCCCTCATCTCGCCCCCCCCCCCCCTCCCCTTATCTCGCCCTCCCCACCAGAGGCGGGGAGGGAGCCCCTGCAGGCAGCCCGCGGCGAAAGCCCCGGTCGGCTGGCCGGTCTCCCTCCCCCTCTCCCTTTTTCTTCCTCCCTCCCCTTCTATTTTCTTTCCCTCTCCTCCCTCCCTCTCCCCCTCTCCCTCCCCCTCCCAGAGAATTCCAGAACCAGAACCCTTCTTCTTCCTCAAACCTCCTCCTCCTCCTCCTCCGCTCATAGGAAATCCCGATGGGAATCCAACAACCCCCCTCCCGACACCAAACCCTCCTCCCATGCTCCACCCGCTCCCCTCCTCGCGCCGGCCGCCCCCCTTCCCCCACCAGGACCCCCGCTCCCCTCCTCGCGCCAGCCGCCCCCTTCCCCCACCAGGACCCCAGCCCCCCTCCTCCCCCGTCTACGGCTTCCACATTCGGATGCAGGAGGTGATCTCGCTGTCGAGTCCCCTCATTGAGATCTGCTTGGAGATGACCTCCGGTGTCGTGGAAGCGGATGCGGTAGACGTTGCGGTTGTGGCCGGAGAAGGCATGGAGCCAATCGAGCATGACGGTCATGAGGCGGGTGCGAGAGAGGATCTTGAAAATGGCATGGTCGGTGGCGCGGGTGTGGTGGAAGTGGCGCTGGCGGCCGGCCCAATCGAAGAACCTGAGGCAGGGGAGGACGTCGGCACGGGAGGCAGAGGTAGGCGAGGACCTGGAGGACGAAGGGCTCAATGAGGCGGATGTCGAGGCGGGAGAGGGCAGTGTCGATGGCGGCATCTTCGTCGGAGGAGGAGAGGATCTTGCAGATGAGATCGAAGATGGTTGGGTTGAGGGAGCTGAACCATTCCTTGAAGAAGGAGGCGATGGCAGGGGAGCGGTAGTTGAAGAAAACGGTCGGAAGCGTGGTGCCAATAGCCACCCTCGGGTTTTTATATGCATAACACGTCAATTAATGAATATTATAAATATTAAATTTATAAATTATGGTTAGGTTCTTACTTGAGATCCGCGGTTGATTGATAGAGACTGTTTAGAAGCCCAAGGTGCTATCCAAAGAAAAGAAAAGTTGTTGGAAGAGAGAAAAAGAGTTGTGTGTAAAAATAAAAGAGTGTGGTGGTGTTGTTTAAATGGAAAATGTGAATAGGAGTGGTAATCTAACTTAAAGTCTAAAAAAATAGAGTTTGAGTTCTAAATAAGTAAGAGTTTGGATTAAAAAAGAATTATACCTACTAAATTTGGTCAGATTAACTATGGGTTAAGACACCTATTTAATAAGCCTAACTCACCAAATCTAAGCATAATATGGTCCTCACTTAGACTAATCACGTATTTAACTAAAATACAATTAATTTTATAATAATAATAAAATAAATAATTTATATATATATATAATCAAAATGTCACATCAAAGAACAAGAGAGAACATGAATTTCCTGAAAGCTTGCATTCTGCTCTTTAGATGCATTACTATGGTCTCCCTAGGATGAAACAGGAGAGCGGATTTCTGATGTAAGCGATGACATGGTCGAAGAAACAGCATTAATGTTCGAACCCCCACCGACCCCAATGGAGCCTTCAGATCGTCTCAAGTCTGACTTCTGCAATGCATATCCTCACTCAACGCAAGATCCCCTGCATCTCCTGCTTGTGCAACAATCTCATTCTGAATGTCCTCACCACCTAAGAAATTCATAGATGCATTCCTCTCTTTTGAACTCAAACCAGAACCAATTCGATCACATGATACATGTTCGGTGGATGCATTAAGGATTTAAGGCCTTCACGAAAGAGCTATTGCTCTTTGTTGGAATAGTTAGTTTTGCTTACAATGAATAAGCAAAAAACAACAAAGGAGAAAAACAAGAACAGTAGCTAATGTTGATGAAATTGTCTACTTTTCATTGAATAATCAGATACTTAAATACATAATTAACATAACAGAATTTCAGAGATGTAGCAAGACACGTCTTTTTTCATGACTAACAAACTCCTAATTTTCTGCCTTTAACAGCTACATGCATTTACTAACTGAAAATGAGAAACTAACTCCTAAAGACTTGGTAAAAACAAATACGTGCTGCTGAAACTATCTTGCAGCCCTCAAACATGTTCAGCACCACTTCTTACACACGTTCTCCTCACTGCAGCCTCAATTCCACATGTGCAGCCACTTGGTAATGCCAGATCAGCATCCTTCAGTAACACTGCAGCTTCCTGAAGTTGCTCTTGCAGCTGCTGAGGCATAATTCAACACTCCTCCTTGCTTTAGTAGCTGCAGATTCCGAGCTTCTCTCTTAGAAACTCAAATCTGCTTCTTGGAAGAGCCTTTGTAAAGATGTCAGCAAGCTGATCATCAGTCTTGCAGTGTTTCAATTCTATCGCACCATCCTTCTTCACTTCTCTAAGGAAGAACAATTTAATGTTGAAATGTTTTGTTTTTCCATGGAAGACAGGATTGTTAGAGATAGCTATTGCAGCTTGATTGTCCACCATCACCGCAGTGCTTGATGCTTGCTCCAAATGCAAATCAAACAATATTTTCCTTAGCCATAAGGCTTGATTTACCACTGCTGTAGCTGCAATAAATTCTGCTTCTGCTGTTGATTGTGCCACAACTTCTTGCTTCTTAGAACACCATGAAAATATGTCTGATCCAAAACTAAAACAGTAGCCTGAGGTGCTTTTCATATCATCTGGAGACCCTGCCCAATCACTATCAGAGTAACCCTGCAGCCTGCAACTCTGACTTGTACTGAACTTGATTCCAAAATTTAAAGTCCCCTTGACATACCTCACCACTCTTTTTGCTGCCGTAAGGTGAACTTCTGTTGCACAATTCATAAACCTTGATAGCACACTCACAGCATGCAAGATATCTGGCCTTGTTGTTGTGAGGTACATTAGACAACCAATCAGACTTCTATAGAGTGTTTCGTCCACTCTTTCAGCTCCATTATCCTTGCATAGCTTTTCCTTTTGGCACATTGGAGTGCTCGTGCTCTTGCATTCCTCCATGCGGAATTTTTCCATGATCTCCTTTGCATACTTTCTCTGACAGACAAAAACCTCATCCTTTTTCTATTTGATCTCCATTCCAAGGAAGTAGGCCATCTCTCCTAGATCAGTCATCTCAAAACTATGCATCATGTCTTCCTTAAACTGCTGAATAAGTTCAACATTGCTGCCTGTAACTAGGAGATCATCAACATATAAGGAAACCACAATAAGATTGATTTGATCACCTTTGATATACAAGGTTGTTTCACTAAGGCTTTTAACAGAGCCTAAGTTCAGCAAATGATCATCAATTCTGCTGTACCAGGCTCTTGGTGCCTGCTTCAGTCCATGCAAGGCTTTCTTGAGCAAGCAAACCTTGTCCTCTTGCCCTTTCACTGCAAAGCCTTCAGGTTGCTCTACATAGATCTCCTCCTCAAGGAATCCATTCAGAAATGCTGATTTTACATCAAGCTGATAGATTTTCCACCCCTTCTGTGCAGCAATGGCCAGCAGCATCCTTATTGTGTCTAGCCTTGCAACAGGAGCAAACGTGTCAGAAAAATCTATACCAAAAATTTGAGCATACCCTTTTACCACAAGTCTTGCTTTATGCTTGTTGATTGAGCCATCAATATTGAGCTTTGTCCTGTAGACCCATTTGACACCAATCACTTTTCTGTTTTCAGGCCTTTTTACAAGTTCCCAGGTCTGATTTTTTTCAATCATGGTGAGCTCCTCCTGCATTGCAGCCCTCCACTTAGGATATTCTTTTGCTTCCCAATATCCTGCAGGTTCAAAGACTGCAACATTGCACCTTTGATAATTATCAGAGAGTAATCTAGTGCCTCTTACAGGTAAATCATCAACTAACTCATCTTGACGTGGTAGAAGATCGGCACTTTGCATTGGAGAATCATCAATTAACTGATCTTGACATGGCAGAGGATCAGCACTTTGATTCTTTTCAGCATTGTCCCAGCTCCATTTTTCATTTTCCATGAAATGCACATCTCTACTTATCAAAAGTTTCTTTGTGTGTGGTTGGAAAACTCTGTAAGCCTTAGAGATTGTGCTATATCCAACAAAGATGCCAGGATTAGCCTTCTTGTCTAGCTTGTCTCTTTTAACCTGTGGCACATAAGTAAAACACAAACAACCAAATACTTTTAGATTTTGCAAAGAGGGCTTGTAACTATACCAGGCCTCAAAAGGAGTCTTCCCATGCACTGCTTTGGTGGGAAGTCGGTTTAGCAAAAATACTGCAGTATTTGCAGCCTCTGCCCAATACTCCTTAGGCAATCCTTTTTCATAGAGCATGCATCTGGCCATTTCCATGATTGTTCTATTTTTTCTTTCACTCACTCCATTCTGTTGTGGAGTGTATGGAGCGGTGAGTTGATGCTCAATGCCTGCTTCTTCACAGAACAAGTTAAATTTTTCTGAAGTATACTCTGTGCCATTGTCAGACCTCAGAACTTGGATCTTGCAGCCACTTTGGTTTTCAATCCACTGCTTGAATTTCCAAAAAACTCCTGCAACTTCTGACTTAAACCTGAGAAAATAAATCCAACACATTCTGGTGAAGTCATCAATGAAAGCTATGTAATACTTACTCCCTTTAAGTGAAGGAGTTCTTTGAGGACCACCCAAATCAGTGTGGATGAGTTGCAATTTCTCATTTGCTCTCCAAGTTGACTGTGAGAAGGGTAATCTTGCTTGTTTGCCAAATTGACAAGCCCTGCAATTTGACACATTAGCATCCAAATGTGGTAATCCCTGAACCAGCTGCTTTCTTTGCATGGACAATACTGCTGCATGATGAAAATGACCTAGTCTTTTGTGCCAAGTCTCTGTGTTACTTAAAGTGATAGGATAAGCTGATTTCTCCTCCTTCATTGGATCTAGTGAGAAGCTTTTGCCTTTCATTTTGATTCTGAAAACTTCTTTATTGTTGGCATCCTTGATCAGACATTGCTTGTCTTCAAAGATGACTTTAAATCCCTTCTCAAGTAACTGTCCCACACTCAGCAAGTTTTGGTCAATGTCAGGTACAAACAAAACATCAGTAATTAGTTTTGTACCTGTGCAACTTTCAATAGCGACAGTTCCTTTTCCTTTGACAGTAATGAGCTCACCATTTCCAATTTTGACTTTTGATACCTCTGATGTATCCAGCTCCCTGAAAATCTCCTGATCATAGGTCATGTGATTTGTACAGCCACTATCAACAAGCCAGCATTCACTTGAGCTGCTGCTGGAAAAATAGGTTGCTACAAACAGCTGCTCTTCCTCCTCCTGCTGGTCTGCAACTTGAGCATCATTCCTTTGCTGAAAATTGCTTTTGCAGATTCTCTCATGATGCCCCAACTTATTGCATTTAGCACACTGGACATCAGGTCTTCTCCAGCACTTGGAAGGAGGATGACCTTTTTTGCCGCAATGTTTGCAGGGGGGAAAATTTTTGTTGTGTCCTCCATTATTACTGGTGTTAGCAGCTGCTTCTGGTGTGCCAATGTTTTTCTCTCCTTGGTTGATCTGCAATTTAGCTTGCAATGCTCCCTCCACAGAACCTTCACTCCTCATTAATCTTCTTTGTTCCTGAGCCTGCAAAGCATTTAGAAGTTCTGCCAAGCTGATTTTTGACAGATCTTTAGCATTTTCCAAGGAAGTAATAGTGGCCTCAAATCTTTCAGGGATTGTAACTAGTATTTTCTGAACTATTCTTGAATCAGAAAACTCGGAACCAAGCAATCTTACCTTGTTGACAATGCTTAGAAGTTTATCAGCATACTCTCTGATTGTTTCTGACTCCTTCATTTTTTGCATCTCAAATTCTCTGACTAAGTTCAGCACTTGCATTCCCTTGATCCTCTCATCTCCTTCATATTCATTCTGGAGAAAATTCCAGATTTCAAATGCTGATTTCATGGTCATAATTCTGGTGAAAATTTCTGGTGAGACAGCAGCAAACAAAGAAGCTCTTGCCTTTGACTTTCTTCCTTTCCTTTCCTTGTGATTTCTGATCTGAGCCATGGTTGGATTGTCTGTTAATGGAAGAACTTCGTGTAAGGAAATTACTTTAGGTCTTTTACTTAGACCACAAGTCCTTACCTTTCCATAAATTGTGGTCATTATAGGAATTCCGTTTTCATAGGATACATGCTATCTCTTAATCATATAAGGTTTCCTAAAGAGATATATTCCATAACAAACTCTACCTTGATGGACGGTTGAGATTAAATCTAATGGAATCCTAATTGGAATATACTTGGTCCTCTCTCCACCTATAAAAAGAGTCTTTCCTCCATCATAAAGATTCATTCACAAAATTCAACACATTAAGGCTTATAGGCAAGGAGAGAGAAACTGAAGTTATTCCCTAAAGTTTTCTTGGGCGGATCTCAACATCAACATCAGACAGCAGGATCGGAAAGCTCTCTGCATCAAGATGTCTGGAGGTAATCTCTAATTAAATCCTTCACGTGATAATCATGTTGTTCTCGATCTTAGGGTTCATGTTAATTATAGTATAACATGTGGTATCAGAGCATGGTTATTGGAGAACACATGATCGTCCATTAATTAGGATAATTATGCATTGCCATAATCGGCAAAATTAGATCCGTACAATTGATGGGCTTTATTACGTCCCAAATCCCAATCCATCGGATTCGACGACTCATCTCTTTTATTACGTCCAATGTCTGGAGTGCCCAACTCCAACCAAGAAATTATAATGAGACAAGCCCATGATTAGATCAGGTGATGACATGGGCATCACCCGGACATTGACATTCAGGGGGTGGCCCACCTTTGATGTCCATCTCAAGTTACCTTACTGGATGAATGAATGATTTTTTTTTTACTTTACTCGTATTACACGGCATCAAGTAAAACCGTGTCTTGATGAGATTGGAAGTAGGTGGTGGGCCACAGATACTCTCTTCATGATTCCTTGATGGTATCATGTTCATTACAGTAAAAGTAATGAATTATCTCCAACGTTGACGCCAGAAAGTCCCTCGTCATGCTTGTGGGTAGTAATAGGATGCATGGTTTATGGGATCTTAAAATAATGGCCTCATGTTCTTTATGTGTCTCAAACAAATCTCAATCAAATTGGAGATGGCCCCACTTTTGATGATCAATATGATAGCCCATATCCAATTACAAAAAAAAAAAAAAAACAATTTGGCTCAGTCGACACATGCAAGACATGGAAAGTTGTTTTGAGTTGTTTGGGTTTTTTTGTTTGGTGGGCTTCATTTTATGAATTTGATGTAGGCTTTTATTCCTTTTAATTGCAATTATATTACGGACAATATAATTTATAAAAAAAAAAAAAGAGCCGGAGGACTGCCCTCCGGGGCTCGGCCATCTTTATCAGTATTTTTTCATATAACGAATGACCAATTATGTCTACATGTAATATATAATGTTATCAATTCATATTAAGCTAATTTTGATCACCAAAGTTGTATGCTTAAGGTTAGGTCTCACCACAGTGACCCTAACAATTAAATACTGATATTTGGCCTTAATACTACCATCATAATGTTTACTTTTCCCATTATTCAAGCGCATGAAGAATTTACTCGCCCACAGGCGGATTATAATCATACGTTTGAATAATAATTAAGGAGTGTTTGTTCATACATGGACCAAAGATATCCACATATATCTTACTTGTTCTAATTAAAAGTAACATCACTCATTTACACCACCTTGAATATAATGACCTTAGATGGTATAATGTGTAGAAATTATGGTGACTACCCACAGGAGCACCTAAATTTCTTTTTGTCATATATATTCATATATTATGCACGTGTTGTCTTATTTTTAATTAAAGCCTTATTGTTATATCTCTATTGGAGTTATTGTACCCACTAATCTGAATTCGCATGCTACCTCTGTCACTAAACTCAATGGAACCAACTTTTCCGAATGGAAAGAGCAAGTTGAGTTCACATTGGGGGTACTTGAACTGGATATGGCTCTTCGTAAAGATAAGCCGGCTCCACTTACTGCCACAAGTAACGCTGAGGATAAGACCCTCTTTAATGCTTGGGAGAGGTCTGACAGACTAAGCACTATGTTTTTGCGAATGACTATTGATGCCAACGTCAAAACATCCCTTCCTACACCTGAGAATGCTAAGGACTTTATGAAAGCCATTGAAGATAGGTTTAAGACTGCAGATAAATCCTTTGCTGGGAAACTAATGGCAGATCTTACAACCATGAAGTTTGATGGCACTCGCTCAATGCATCAGCATGTCATTGAAATGACCAACCTTGCTGCTTAACTAAAGAATTTGGGACTATCCGTGGATGATGCTTTTCTCGTCCAATTTATCCTAAACAGTTTACCTCCTCAGTACGGACCTTTCCAAATTCACTACAACACTATTACGGAAAAGTGGACAGTGAATGAATTGGCCAACAAACTGGTTCAAGAGGAGGCCAGGCTGAATCAACAAGGTATTAAAGTAGCTCATCTCATTCAAGGAGCTGGAAACAAAACTGGGAGAAAGAAAAATTCAGGCCAGAAAAGAGCACCACCCAAATCTAATGAGGCCAGTCAGAACCCCAAGAAGAAAAAGAAGGAAAACTTATGCAAATTTTGCAAAAAACCTGGACATTTTCAGGCAGACTGCATTAAACGTAAAGAATTGTTCGAAAAGAAAGGTAACCCTCTGGGTTTCGTAAGTTATTTCGAATCACATCTTACTTATGTTTCTTCTAATACTTGGTGGATCGACACTGGTGCTAATGTTCATGTTTCCAATTCAATGCAGGGATTCCTTACGATCCAAACCATAAACCCAAGTGAGAACTTCCTTTTTATGGGCAACAAAGACAAAGCTCCAGTTGAAGCCATTGGCACTTTTCGTCTTGTTTTAGATAGCGGTTATCAGTTAGACTTATGTCAAACTCTTTATGTTCCGTCTATTTCCCGTAATTTGGTTTCTGTAAATGCACTTGATAAAGATGGTTACTCGTTTGAATTAGGAAATGGTAATTTCAGTTTACTTAAGAATTCTAATCGTATTGGTTCTAGAATTTTATTTGATGGGCTATACAAGTTTCATCTTAATAATCAAATTGCTAAAACCCATCTTACCCTGCATTCTAAGGAAACCAAACGAAAGTCATTCCTAAAAATGACTCTTATTTCTTGTGGCATAAAAGACTGGGTCACATATCCAGTGAAAGAATCAAACGATTAGTAAAAGATGGTGTCCTTCCGGATCTAGATTTTACTAATATTAAGGTATGTGTGGATTGTATTAAAGGCAAATCAATAAATCACATAAAGAAAGGAGCCACAAGAAGTACTCAGCTTCTTGAAATAATTCATACAGACATTTGCGGACCCTTTGATGTTCTAACCTTTGGGGGAGAAAAGTACTTCATTACCTTTATTGATGATTACTCACGTTACTGTTATTTATACTTGTTGCATGACAAATCTCAGTCTGTGAATGCTGTACAAGTGTTCATTACTGAAGTCGAAAGGCAACTCGATAGAAAAGTGAAAATCATAAGGTCAGATAGAGGTGGTGAATTTTATGGTAGGTATGACGAAACAGGACAACATCCTGGACCTTTTGCAAAACTTCTCCAAAAGCTTGGAATTGTTGCTCAATACACAACGCCTGGTTCTCCATGGCAGAATGGTGTAGCTGAAAGGCGAAATCGTACATATATGGAAATGGTTAGATCCATGATGAGTCATGCTAACTTACCTATATCCTTGTGGATGGATGCTCTACGCACAACTGTTTATATCTTGAACAGGGTTCCCAGTAAGGCAGTTCCAAAAACACCATTTGAACTGTGGAAAGGTTGGAAACCTAGTTTAAGACATCTCCAAATTTGGGGTTGTCCAGCTAAGGCGAGAGTCTACAATCCACATGAAAAGAAATTGAACCTTAAAACGATCAGTGGTTACTTTATAGGTTACCCAGAAAAGTCCAAAGGATTTAGGATTACTGCCCTAACCATAGTACGAGAATTGTTGAAACCGGTAATGCTAGATTCTTTGAGAATGGCGAAATCAGTGGGAGTAATAAAACTCAAGATGTGATCATTCAGGATATCAGGGTACCTATCCCTTTACCCTCTATTCCAAAAGATGTTGGAAATCATCCCGTTGTTGAACCATTTAATAATGAGGAGAATCCAATCAATGATCACCAACTCCATCATGAGATTGTCGCCAATGAACATATAGATGAAGCACCAGAGGAACCAGCATTAAGAAGGTCTCAAAGACAAAGGAGATCAGCTATTTCCGATGATTACATGCTTTACCAAGTAGAATCTGTAGAAGGGACAATTAAAGACCCGGTTTCTTATTCACAAGCCATTAAGGATGTTAATTCTAGTAAATGGATTGATGCCATGACGGATGAATTGAAATCTATGGATGAAAATCAAGTATGGGAAGTTGTTCAATTGCCTCCAAGACACAAACCAGTTGGCTGTAAATGGGTCTTCAAGACCAAATGCGACTGCAAAGGCAATATTGAACGACATAAAGCCAGACTTGTTGCCAAAGGTTTTAATCAGAAAGAAGGCATTGATTATACTGAGACTTTTTTCCCTGTGTCCAGGAAGGATTCTCTTAGAATTATCATGGCATTAGTAGCTCACTATGACCTCGAGTTACATCAAATGGATGTGAAAACTGCCTTTCTTAATGGAGACTTAGAAGAAGAAGTCTACATGCGTCAACCTGAAGGCTTCATAATTGAAGGTCAGGAAGACATGGTCTGCAAACTTAAGAAATCAATATATGGACTGAAACAAGCTTCGAGGCAATGGTACCTAAAGTTTCATGAAATCATTACTGCCTTCGATTTCACAGAAAACATGGTTGGCCCTTGCATATACCTCAAGATCAGTGGGAGTAAGTTCATATTTTTGGTTCTGTATGTTGATGACATACTATTGGCTAGTAGCGACCTTGGTTTATTACATGCTACAAAGGATTATTTCTTTAAGAATTTTGAAATGAAAGATATGGGAGAGGCTTCCTATGTGATAGGAATAGAAATATTCCGTGACAGGTCACTTGGTATTTTGGGGTTATCTCAGAAAGTATATATTGACAAAGTTCTAGAGAGATTTGGCATGATGACATGTTCCTCTAGTCCTGTTCCACTACATAAAGGAGACAAACTTGATCTTACGCAGTGTCCACAGAACGAATTGGAACGTAAAGAAATGAAAAAATATCCTTATGCTTCTCTAGTAGGGAGTCTGATGTATGCACAGGGCTGTACAAGACCTGACATTAGTCATGCTGTTGGCATGCTGGGTAGATTTCAAAGCAACCCAGGAATCGCTCATTGGAAAGCTGCAAAGAAAGTGCTGAGATACCTCAAGGGAACAAGAAATTATATGCTCACATACAGAAAATCAAGTCACCTACAGGTGACTGGTTATTCCGATTCAGATTTTGCTGGATGTCCTGACACCAGGCTTTGCACTCTTGGTTATGTGTATCTTTTATGTGGAGGTGCAATATCATGGAAAAGCCAGAAATCAGAGTTACTTTACACATCCACCATGATGGCTGAGTATGTAGCATGTTATGAGGCTGCAATTCAGGGAACATGGTTGCGTAACTTTATCTCTCAGTTTGGAGCTTTGAGTTTCATCTCTAAGCCATTAACTCTTTACTGTGACAATAAGGCTGCAACCTTCTTCTCCAAGCATGACAGAATATCTAAGGTAGCCAAACACATGGACCTTAAATATCTATCACCGAAGCAAGATGTTAGATTACAGAAATTTGTAATAGAGTCCATACGTACAGATTTCATTGTTGCAGACATATTCACGAAAGGACTACCTCCAAAGACCTTTCAGGGTCATACTGAAAGCATGGGTCTTGTAGATAGTTCTTAATTATTATTTTATGCCTTATATTTCTCTACTTGTATTGGACATTTATTAAGCTCTTAATGCATATCTACATCTGCCATTTCTGTTTTTCCATTGTGTACACATTTATGTTTGGATGAATAATAAACAGAAACAGTCTTTCACCAAAGACATTATGAGACCATTACGTCAATCTCTTATTATGGTCTAGTTATGCAAGTTGTAAATGACGTAGTACATGGAAGTAAGCATATTGCAAAATAATGTGTGCACGCCATGACTCTCATTCACAACCGAATTAGCTAAGACACTTATGATAACCGACTAAAGAAGTGTTTAGCATCTAATGCGCGCCTTATGATTCCTAAAATGAAAACATTAATGGATCTTCCTATTGACCAAGTGGGAGACTGTAAGGAAATTACTTTAGGTCTTTTACTTAGACCACAAGTCCTTACCTTTCCATAAATTGTGGTCATTATAGGAATTCCGTTTTCATAGGATACATGCTATCTCTTAATCATATAAGGTTTCCTAAAGAGATATATTCCATAACAAACTCTACCTTGATGGACGGTTGAGATTAAATCTAATGGAATCCTAATTGGAATATACTTGGTCCTCTCTCCACCTATAAAAAGAGTCTTTCCTCCATCATAAAGATTCATTCACAAAATTCAACACATTAAGGCTTATAGGCAAGGAGAGAGAAAATGAAGTTATTCCCTAAAGTTTTCTTGGGCGGATCTCAACATCAACATCAGACAGCAGGATCGGAAAGCTCTCTGCATCAAGATGTCTGGAGGTAATCTCTAATTAAATCCTTCACGTGATAATCATGTTGTTCTCGATCTTAGGGTTCATGTTAATTATAGTATAACACTTCGTAGTCTTCCTCAACAGCTTCCCAGAGATCATTTGCTTCTAGGTGTGCCTCCATTCTGGCTGCCCAGACATGATAATTGTCACCATTGAACACAGGTGGCGCTAGTGCTGTGAATGGTGTTTCAGAATCCATTTGTTTAATGGATTGGAGCATGATGTTTAGTCTTTTTGGTGGGGTTCACTCAGTTCTCTTCACAAGTCCCTTTAAGAAGAGGGCTCTGATACCACTTTGTTGGAATAGTTAGTTTTGCTTACAATGAATAAGCAAAAAACAACAAAGGAGAAAAACAAGAACAGTAGCTAATGTTGATGAAATTGTCTACTTTTCATTGAATAATCAGATGCTTAAATACATAATTAACATAACAGAATTTCAGAGATGTAGCAAGACACGTCTTTTTTCATGACTAACAAACTCCTAATTTTCTGCCTTTAACAGCTACATGCATTTACTAACTGAAAATGAGAAACTAACTCCTAAAGACTTGGTAAAAACAAATACGTGCTGCTGAAACTATCTTCCAGCCCTCAAACATGTTCAGCACCACTTCTTACACACGTTCTCCTCACTGCAGCCTCAATTCCACATGTGCAGCCACTTGGTAATGCCAGATCAGCATCCTTCAGTAACACTGCAGCTTCCTGAAGTTGCTCTTGCAGCTGCTGAGGCATAATTCAACCTCTTGAGAATATGATTCTTAGAATCCAGGAATATTTGTTTTCTGTGATTCTCCAGTTGCAGACTCCATTTGGGTTTGAATGTGGGGTTTAAACAAACGCATCTCTGAAAATAAGATGGTGTCATGTTGTGATTCGATGAAGTACTTCTACGAGCGAGCGGACCACCTGTTGCATGATTTTTAGGACTTCCTCTATTATGGGGGGCCCACATAAACGTGAACCAGACCGTCAATATGAATGTCATTCCCTCTAATGATGTATCATCGAATTTCAGTTAAGAAAGACTGGGTTCCACCATAAGTTGATCATATGACGAAAATCTATATTAATACCAAGTAGGCACATATGTATACTTGATTAATTATTTTTTTGTCATTCAATATCTTTTTTTTAAGGTAACGTCCCACGTTGCCAAGAGGCTGTCCAGAGCCTGAGCTAATATTTGTTCACGCATGTGGGTCTAGAAAGACGCGTTTTGAGTCTTAAAGAGATCCGAAAATGAAACTTTGAGGCAAGATTGGGCCAAGAGTCCACCGGGCCAAAGCCGCATGAGTCAAAGAGGATAATATCTGTTGGGCGGACCGGATCGTGACATAAATATGGTATCAGAGCCGAGGACGGCTCTCCTCTAACGGTGGGGGAATGTAACGTCCCACATCACCAAGAGGTTGTCCAGAGTGATCGGACCCCAAGTATAAGGTGCGATTGTAGTAATAATCTGGTGAAACCAGGTCGATCCACAGGGAGCAATGTAAACTAAGGTTCCTTCTCAACTTGTACCTACTCTAAATTAAAAATCTAAATCTAGCCTAAAAACTAAAAAATTACAACCATCATTCTTACTTTCCAAAAATTACATTAATTACAATCCAATGAAAAGAAAACTTCCTAAATCTAATAATCCTAAACTAAAAACTAAAATTGCAACAAAAGAACAAACAAGTTAGAACATCATGAATAAAAAGTACCAAAATTAAAAATAAGAAACTACACTAGAAACAAAAGAAACCTAAGTTAGAAAGTTAGTAATGCAATGCATGCCATGCTATCTAGTTCCAAACATAAACTTTACAAAAATAGACATAAAATTGAATTGATCATAAAAATAAAGACAATAAATAAAAGTTCAAGAATTTAAATGTGTGGTGAAAACAAGAATTTAAATGTGTGGTTTTAACATAAATTTAAATGTGTGGAAGAACATAAATTTAAATGTGTGGAAGTGTATTCTTCTCTTTCAAAATTCTTTTCTAAGTGGGGTCATAATTTGAATCATGCTCTTAGGGCCTTTGGGTCGTCGATCAAAACAACAACAAGAAAAGAAACGTAAAACAAGCACCAATCACCCAAGGATAAGAAAGAAAATTGAAAAGAGTAAGCAACACTTTTACTAATTATATGCAAAGTCTTACATAAGATTAAAAAAAAAAAAACCAAGACAATTACATACTAGGATAAGAAGCCTCTTCTAGATGAAAACCCAAGGTTGTAGTGTGATTTCCGGGCCAAATCTCCTTAAGGACTTCAATGGAGAGAAAGAGAGAGGAAGAAGATGGAGTGTAGTAGTAATTCTAAAGAGATTTGGTCTATCTTCCTATAGGAGGAGATGGATGCTTATGCGTTCAATTTATAGATTTTTGCTCCCTTTCTTTCATTCTTTGTTCCAAGCTTATAGCATGCAATCTTGTTTGTATGGCAAGTCCTTTCCTTGGCCAACAAGTCTTCAAAGAAATAGCAAGATGAGTGAGAGATTCTTGGTACTTTCCATGTGCAAAATTGTGATCCCGCGTAGAAATTATAGCACCAACTTCCAGAGCCCATATCGTCCTCATTTTAGCTCCGATTGACACAATCTTGGGTTCTAAAGATATCTACTCGAAAAGAGCTTACCAAAGTGTATGGATTGCACCAATCTGACGGTTGGATTAAGAGTTATGACCATTTTAATCTTGCTGCCCCTGAAAAATCTGAGAATACTTGTGCACATATGGAATGCTAGTTGTGCAATGGGGTGTGTGGGACCCATGTGGACGTCCAAAGGGATCTTGGGATCGTTCTTTCCTTGTTTCTTGACTTCCCTTCCATCTTAAGTTTGCCTCCAAGCTTCTTTGATTGACTAGTCAACTCTTCTAGCACACTTTCCTGTCTTAAATTTCTTTCTTGATTTTTGAGTTTTCAAACTTAGTAAGAATTAATTCTTACCAAATCTGAAGTTTCCTTTCTTGATCTTGAGATCACAAATCTAGCTTTCCATTGTTTGACTTTTCAAACTCTCCAAAAATACCAAGATATGTGGGTCCACTATGAAAGATGTCATATCCTTGATCTCTCTCAAATTTCACCAATGTGGGTCCCATTCTTGATTTATCCTACACAAATTAAAATAAATGGATTCAAGAATAATTCTATGTAAGGAATTTAAATGGACGATGCATGGGACCCTACTTGATCCACCCAAAATAACCGACTTTCCAAAAATAAATCTCCAAAAATGACAGGTTTCATGAATTTATGCAAAAAGTGTGATTTTTTAGCAAATTACGCATGAAAGCACTACAATGGACCCTAAATGCATAAAAACATGATTTGACACTAAATAAAGCTCTTTAATATTAATAAGCCCTTAAATTGGTCCAAAATGTGTATGAAAATGTGCGCTTTTGAGGACTCATCACACCCCTAACTAGCAATTTGCTAGTCCCTAGCAAAAACTGCGAAAAAGATGAGGCTTTCATCCTTACTTAATCTAAAACTAATTTAACAAAACTAACTAAAAATGAATGCAATGCCACTTTTGCTGGAACTCTCGACGGCATTTAGCGTATGCAGTAAGCCGTTAAACCCCTAGGTTCCCCCTAGTGGACGAGTTGTGTTTCGTGAGGGTTTGCAGTGAATTTACCCACAAAATTCTTTTTTTTCTTTTTTTTAATATCAATAAAGAATTCTAGTAGAAACCTAACAAAAACAAAGGATCTTTTTCAAAAGAAGATTTACAAACACCGGATATTCTTGATTCTCAAAATTTTCAAAGCAAAGGCAAATTTGAAACTCGGTTCACAAATCCCATCTTTTGGTCCGAAATTCTCGAATTCATGCTAAATTGATCGTGCACGGTAAAATAGTGTGTATATGTAAAAACACATAAGCTTCAAATGATTGCCAAGATTCCCGTGAAAATAATTTTCAATCCAAAATTCTGGGCCACCTAACCTTAGCAAAGAAAAACAATGTTCCTCTCAAGGCAACTATGACGGCTTTCGCACTACTATTTTTTTTTTTTAACACAGACAAGTGACTGTGCAATGCCTAGGTTCCTTAAGCTTTCTAATTAACCCATGTAACGAGGTTTAGGCCAATGACTCCCAAAACAGATGTCTTTAGGGCACTAGGTATGTAAATACCCCTACGGGCTTACTGGCTCGAGTTAAAAAGGCTCTGAACCCAAACTAGTCACACAACTTTTTATTCTTTTCAAGACTTATGACTAAACACTTTTTTTTACGGTCCCCAATAATAGGCAGCCATTTTCATGTACCCGAATTAATTCACTAGCTCTGTGGCCAACAAAACCAGATGAACCAGGAAACTGTGAAACTAAGGGTCAGTTTTCCATCATATTTTCAATCCAATCGTCAAAGAAAAACGGAAATCATGGCTTGGCATTCAAAAACTTTGAAAACATGTACAGACTGTGTGAAAGTGAGGGATCAAAATTCAGCACTTTTCCAAAAATCCTTTCCATAAACAAAATAGTAAACCATTGTTCTCTTCTTTGCCCAAAGCACCAAAAATTCCAAAGTCCAAGGTATCTTTGTTTCATAAAAATCCTCTCGAAATTTCCTTTTTTAAAAAAAAAAACCTAAAAATCAAGAACAAATTGTGTAAAACTATTGTCTAAAGATGGACAAGTGTGCTTGTTCCCCCAACCACCCCCCCCCCCCCTAACATCGTCCTCGATGTTATGCATGTGGTGCAAAAAGTAAATATAACATGAGGAAAGTAAATGACAAGAGGGTAAAGGGGAAGAAGTCACCTGAAGATGCAGCTTTTTCGATCTCTGTCCATGGTGAGACAAAACAAAGAAAACAATAGGGAAAGAAGCTATTTAACTAACAGAAAAGAAAAATCTACAATAAAAGGAAAGAAAAATCCTACACTACTTGATCTGAAACCATGAATCCACCCGGATCCCAGATGAAATTCTCCTCCACACAATTCACAAGCACAAAAAGAGATGTTACCATGGAAACGTGAAGCACATTGAACATAAGGACCGCAAGATGTGTGTTGTAAATGTGTGTAAAAAGGACAACCATAAAAAATGAATCCTCCTCCCTTAAAAGTGGGTCTTTGAATGGAAGGAGAGGAGGACGCAATGAACAACCGAGTGGCCCCATTTCCTCCCATGCCACAAATTCTTTTGAATTAACTACCACAATGTCCTTAGGCACGGGCTCAAGTGATTCCAACGTGTCAGACTCGAAGATCTGACTGGGTCCAATCTCCTTTAATTCCAAAAGTTTTCCTGAATTACATTGAGGGCCAAGAAATGTGAGGGCAGTTTCTCTAAGGATCGGATCATTAGATTTCATGAAGAACTCAGTACATGATTCCAAGGATTCCACATTGTCCAAACCAGAAATTTGAAAAATAGGGTCATCCTCCCAATAGTAATCTTGCATTTGGGGCTCATTGGGCACATTCGCGGTTTCGTTAATCATGGGAAAATCAATTTCTAGGAAATCCGCAATGCGAAAATCATCAGAAGAATTGGACCCAAAGTAAGGATCAACATAGAAGGGCACGGTATCTTCTTCGAAGGGGTCCACATTCTCCTTCGGATCAGAAAAGTGAGGGTCAGAGGAATTTGGCTCATAGGGTTCATAATCTGATTCATGCAGCGCACCATCATCCATATCCACAGGTGCACCCTTGGATACCCTCTGTATTTGCACAATCCTTATCCGTCAGATTTTCAATGAGTGATGGATCATCATGTTGAAATTCTTTCTCACTGCCAAGGGTGTCATTTACTTTCTTCATTTGAAGTGCAGTTTGACTAATTGAAGTCATTAGTCTTTCCATGGGTTATGCATTGTTCTGAATGGATTGCATGGTGTTTTGCGTGAACGTGATGAATCTGGCTAAAGTGTTTTCCAAGGATCCCTCCGGGGGTGGTGGTGGTGGTTCATATGACCATTCAGGCGGTGGGGCGTCATTAGGTGCATATGAACAAGGGGAAGAATAGGGTGCATATGAAATATCCTGTGAGGGGTAATCATACGACCCACCCGTAATAAATTCTTGGAGATAAAAATTTTCCATATCAAACCCATCTTGCCAATTGTCAAGAGCCTCATTGCCCAGGCTACTCATGTTACTCATTTCATCGTAGCAAGACCATTGATTTGCTTTTGATTCTGCTTGCCATTGAATTCCCACATCCATATTTGAAGGAGCGAATGAGTGTGTGGGGTATGAGTAATCATGTGGGGCTATCATTCCATTGATACCCTCCATGCACTCCTCATTATAATCATGACCATAGTGATTGGCCCACTTCCGTCCATATGTGGTACCTCTTTCCAACGACCAAGTTATTTGATGTATAGTTGCATTCCATTCTTGTTCACGCAACTCCCTTATGGATTTTTTATTATTTGAAGCATCATCGGAGTTGTTTTGATAAAATCCCCACTCATTCGTATATGAGTTAATGTAAGTTGATAGGTACGTATCTGTGGGGTGTAGGTACTCACGCCAGGACTTCTTTGGGCTATCACTATCGGTTTTAACCTCATTGGTTTGTCCAGAATTTGGTCTCCTCATGTTTGTGGATTTCCATTGGTTCATTTTTGGAATCACTTCATCTTGTTTTTCTTTTTTGAGTTTTTTTTAATGAGAAAAGAAAGGAAATTAGCCTACACAAGCAGCTACTAAGTTAATTCCTAAAGTTGAAAAGTTTCCCAAATTTCACCAACCCGGCCCTATGAAACCAGCTCGGCCAGTTCAGCCCCCAGGTAAGGGTAGGATCACGAACGGACCCGTTTGAAGGACCCTGGCCTCGAATAGTCTGACTATCTCCACACTCTGGACAAGGCTTTGTTTTGGCACCAAGATGATCAAGGACAGTGATTAGGTCACTTTGGTTCACTTTCTTCTAAAAAGATTTAAAATAAGTTGAGAAAAAAAAAAGTAACTTTGCCAATTTTTAGAAATTTTCTAAAACAATTCAATGATGTGTCCTTTCTAATTTAGCAATCCATGCACTTTCCTAATCCAATTTAGGGCGGTTTAACATTCCATGTATGCACCTCCTATATCTAGAAAGATGCCAAAAATAGCACACCCATAAAGCAATGTAAATAAGGAAAGTTAGAAGAGTTACCTTATAAGGCGCTCCCCGGCAACGGCGCCAAAAACTTGATCAGACCCCAAGTGTAGGGTGCGATTGTAGTAATAATCCAGTGAAACCAGGTCGATCCACAGGGAGCAATATAAACTAAGGTTCATTCTCAACTTGTACCTGCCCTAAATTAAAAATCTAAATCGAGCCTAAAAACTAAAAAATTACAACCATCATTCTTACTTTCCAAAAATTACATTAATTACAATCCAATGAAAAGAAAACTTCCTAAATCTAAAAATCCTAAACTAAAAACTAAAATTGCTACAAAAGAAACAACAAGTTAGAACATCATGAATAAAAAGTACCAAAATTAAAATAAGAAACTACACTAGAAACAAAAGAAACCTAAGTTAGAAAGTTAGTAATGCAATGCATGCCATGCTATCTAGTTCCAAACATAAACTTTACAAAAATAGACATAAAATTGAATTGATCATAAAAATAAAGACAATAAATAAAAGTTCAAGAATTTAAATGTGTGGTGAAAACAAGAATTTAAATGTGTGGTTTTAACATAAATTTAAATGTGTGGAAGAACATAAATTTAAATGTGTGGAAGTGTATTCTTCTCTTTCAAAATTCTTTTCTAAGTGGGGTCATAATTTGAATCATGCTCTTAGGGCCTTTGGGTCGTCGATCAAAACAACAACAAGAAAAGAAACATAAAACAAGCACCAATCACCCAAGGATAAGAAAGAAAATTGAAAAGAGTAAGCAACACTTTTACTAATTATATGCAAAGTCTTACATAAGATTAAAAAAAAAAAAAAAAACCAAGACAATTACATACTAGGATGAGAAGCCTCTTCTAGATGAAAACCCAAGGTTGTAGTGTGATTTCCGGGCCAAATCTCCTTAAGGACTTCAATGGAGAGAAAGAGAGAGGAAGAAGATGGAGTGTAGTAGTAATTCTAAAGAGATTTGGTCTATCTTCCTATAGGAGGAGATGGATGCTTATGCCTTCAATTTATAGATTTTTGCTCCCTTTCTTTCATTCTTTGTTCCAAGCTTGTAGCATGCAATCTTGTTTGTATGGCAAGTCCTTTCCTTGGCCAACAAGTCTTCAAAGAAATAGCAAGATGAGTGAGAGATTCTTGGTACTTTCCATGTGCAAAATTGCGATCCCGCGTAGAAATTATAGCACCAATTTCCAGAGCCCATATCGTCCTCATTTGAGCTCCGATTGACACAATCTTGGGTTCTAAAGATATCTACTCGAAAAGAGCTTACCAAAGGTGTATGGATTGCACCAATCCGACGGTTGGATTAAGAGTTATGACCATTTTAATCTTGTTGCCCCTGAAAAATCCGAGAATACTTGTGGACATATGGAATGCTAGTTGTGCAATGGGGTGTGTGGGACCCATGTGGACGTCCAAAGGGATCTTGGGATCATTCTTTCCTTGTTTCTTGACTTCCCTTCCATCTTTAGTTTTGCCTCCAAGCTTCTTTGATTGACTAGTCAACTCTTCTAGCACACTTTCCTGTCTTAAATTTCTTTCTTGATTTTTTAGTTTTCAAACTTAGTAAGAATTAATTCTTACCAAATCTGAAGTTTCCTTCTTGATCTTGAGATCACAAATCTAGCGTTCCATTGTTGACTTTTCAAACTCTCCAAAAATACCAAGATATGTGGGTCCACTATGAAAGATGTCATATCCTTGATCTCTCTCAAATTTCACCAATGTGGGTCCCATTCTTGATTTCTCCTACACAAATTAAAACAAATGGATTCAAGAATAATTCTATGTAAGGAATTTAAATGGACGATGCATGAGACCCTACTTGATGCACCCAAAATAACCGACTTTCCAAAAATAAATCTCCAAAAATGACAGGTTTCATGAATTTATGCAAAAAGTGTGTTTTTTTTAGCAAACTACGCATGAAAAACACTACAATGGACCCTAAATGCATAAAAACATGATTTGACACTAAATAAAGCTCTTTAATATTAATAAGCCCTTAAATTGGTCCAAAATGTGTATGAAAATGTGCGCTTTTGAGGACTCATCACAGAGCCTGGGCTAATATATGTTCACACCTGTGAGCCTAGAAAGACGCATTTTGGGTAAGATTGGGCCATAGTCCATGGGACCTGAGCCGCATGAGCCAAAGAGGACAATATCTGCTGGGCGGACCGGGTCGTGACATATAAATATATATATATTGGTATCCCAACTTAAGAGGGCTCGGCACCTAACAAAGGGTGAGGGGAGTAAATTTCGGGTGAGGCCTCCTCGGTGAGGGTAGATGACCTCGATGAAGTAGCACATCCTCAAGTGAGGAAAGGTGCCTATCCAAGTTCAAACCCTAGATAAATAGGTAAGAACTAGCACTTCTTACCTCTTACCATTAGGGTAAGAGGCGGTTCTCATTCAATGCCTTTCTAAAAGTAGATTCGTCAGCTTGTGGGGCAACCATGCATGCTTCTCTGATGAAGTATTGGATGATGATAAAAGAATTATTATTATTATTATTATTGAAAACAACACACCTGAAGATTACACAAGATCTTAATCCTCACATGGGTCAAGCAACCAATTAAAGCTCGCAATGGGTATGAATGTACAAATTGACTCTAAACATGTAGAGTCGGACCTACCCATTTTTTAAAACATGCGTACTGGGGTTCAAGCTCTTGGATCCAATCTTAATGGTGGGTTGATTGGTTTACAAATGGTCAATCTGACATGGGTACTTTTGTAATTGGAATAAAATACTCAATCATAAAACAAGAAGACAATGATTATTGGGGATTTTACAAAAAAAAAAAAAAAAAAAACAGCTTAGATGTCCACTGGGCTCAAAAGGTAATATTAACCTCCATTGCACCAGATCAGTCATATTTTTCATGAAATGGTATTTTTTTAGCACTTTCAACTAGCGTCCCTAGTTTTATAACATTAAGGGTCGCTAGGGACCCTGCGGTGTCATGTTTCGTTTAGAACTTTTAACTAGCGTCCCTAGCGACCTTGTTTTTATGACCTTAAGGGTCCCTAGGGACCTGCATATTGATCGTTAGCCCCAAGTGCAAGGCCGCGATTGTAGTAATAAATAACTCGGTGAAGTTCGAGGTTGATCCACAGGGAGTAATCACTTAAATAAAACCTGTCCTATTTGAAAACTAGTACTAGCCTAATAAAATCTATACAAATCAAGTATCCTACTTGCATGAAATAATTAATCACAAGTCTGAAATATTAATTACAACCAAAAGGAAAAGAAAAATCCTAATCTAGAAACCTAATCTAACTACTGCATTCACCATAAGATTTGTTAGAACAACCAATTTGTAGTGATTATTTAAATACCTAAAAATAAAAATAAAATAAAAGAAAATAAAATCAGAGAATAAAAAGATGGATTTTAATTCTAAAATAATGCAATAGCTACTTTGCTGAATGTTATCAATAAAACCAAGACCACCGTACCAAGTGTGTACTGTCACTTACACACAAACATTCGATGTTGACCCATTGGTGAAAACCAAGACCCCATGAACTTGATTCATTAAAGAAAGCCCCATTACATGCAAATAGCCATTACAAGATTGTTTGAATTAAAATAATGTTCATCCAAACTTACCCTTAGACACCCGAAACACTAAACGGAGGAGAAGGACTCGCGGTCTAGAACGGCGATCCAATCGTCTCTCGTTTTGCGATCTGAAATCCAAGCAAGAGAGGATGATTTATGGCTGGTTTGGTGATGGAGAAACGCTAGCAACGGCGGCGGAGCGACGGCGTAAAAATCCAAGTGGTGGTGTGCCTTAGGGAAGGCCTTGGATGAAGTGGTGATGGAAGTAGGGAGAGATGGAGGAAAAAAATGAATAGGAGGGATTTTTTGTGTTGCTGGTTGTCCAAGGGAATGAGAGGATATATTATGCACGTCCATATTGAGGTCTTTTTATGATTTTTTGATAGCTTGGGTTGCAAGGTTTTGGTTTGGGTAAGGATTAGTAGTGTGGGGTCCAAGTTGGGATAGGATTTGGAGGGTTGAGATTGAATAATCTTGGGATCTTCTTGTTGATTGGCTTGCCACCAAAAGTCCTTCTCAATTCAAACTTCTCTTTGTAGCTTGCTTCTTTTAAAAAAAGGTCCCACTTACTTGGGCTAAGAAACAATCAAATATGAAGTTTCAGATTTGAAACAAATCTTGGATGCTTGTGGTCCCTCATCTTGGACGTGTAGATAGCTTGGGTATGGAGGTGCTTCACGTGTGATAGCATGGGGATAATTCCTTGGGTTGCAACTTTAAATCTTGAGGCCTATCTTTTTGGAGATAAGTTTAACAAACTTAGTGCTAAAATCTTGCACTCTTTGAATTTGTTTTCCCAACTTGGATTGATTAGCAAGATCTTCCATTTTTTTTGAACTCTTCATGGCTGGAAAATTATCCTTGACATGGTCCCACCTTGGAGTTGAATTTTAATTTCATTCCAAGTTGCAAAGGAGGTGGGCCATGGTTGTGAGCATGCATCTCCTTAATTTGTTTGAGCTTGGACTTCTTCCATCTTGGCTTAAATAATTCCAAAAATCCTGAGATTCAGATTTGCATTATCAATTGGAACACATGATGGGCCCCACTTGTGTGTGCAATCTTTTCTTGGATGTCATCTTTAATTCTTCAATTGATTTCTCTCTCTCGTGGGTCCCAATTTATGAAATTCCCTACAAAAATAAAAGCAAGGATTAAAGAATACTCTAATCATAAAGGTAGGGAATGATGCAATATGCGGGTCCACCCATTTCACACTAAATGGATGCTTAAAATGTCACCATTTTATTAAAAAAAATATTCTTTAATTAAATCAATGGTGCAAAGAAAATTCATCATTTTAATGTGTGAACAAAAAGTTATGAGGAATTTTATGACTTCCAATGCCAAAAATATAGAAATTCATGATTGTATGTAAAAATGCAATTTTTCAATAAATTTTGACTTGAATTTGAACTTTGATGCTCAAAACATAAAATCATGATTTTCCTACTAAAACGGTGCATGATTTAAAGAATAAGTCCTTAATTATTCTAAAATGATGATGAAATTATGCATTTTTAGGGATTTATCACATATCCTTCCAATTCCAGTTGCAGGAAGCTATATCCGCCTCTCCCCTCTACCAACAACCACCCTCCTCCTCCTCCTCATCTCTTCTCCTCCACCACCCATCCCTCCTAGATCCCATCTCCCTCAACCCCAACCCCCCACTGTATAACGATTAGGGTTTTGGAACTCGCCCTCTCTCCCGGGCATTAGAAGTTTTTGTTGCTGCCTCCTCTCTCCCTCTCTCTTCCTCGAGAATCACTGGTAAGAGGACAAACATCTCTTTCTAATATTCATTCATCAATGGATTCCTCTTCCATTTCTCATTTGTGTTTATAGCTTTTAGATCTTAGGGTTAGGGTTTGGGGTTCCTTTGCTATATTTAATCATCCATCCCATCCCCCTTTAATTTCTCTCTAGTGTCAACAGGAATTAATCATCATGGTAGATGGCAAGGCTATCACGATCCGAACAAAAGAAAGTTTATGACAACTCTTCCCTTGATGATATCCACTTCTTCTTTAAAACAAATTTTTCATTCTTCTATTTTGACATTCTGATCTGATCTGCATAGGTAATTGATGTGCTCATGTTTCCAAGGTAGATTTTGAAGGGGTTTCTTTCTTTTTTGTTTTAATCTCTTGTTTTTAATTTTTTTTCTTGGTCTCGTTTTGCGCGTGTTTGAATGCGGAGTTGAAAGAGAAATTGTCAAAGATGTATGAAGTGAGAGACCCAAATTCCATTTTTTGTTCAAACTTGTGCCTTCTATGCGGTTTCAAGAATGAGATTTGTGGAAGTTTTTAATGTATCTGTGCCTGCATTTTCAACCCAAGAAAGGGTTGCAAAGGATTTTTTCTGTTCAAGATTTGATGATCTGCTAGTGAAAAGAATGAGATATGTGGAAGTTTTTTTTTTGTTGTGGAGCAGCACGATTAGCCCACTTCAGGTGATCCGGCTCCGGACTCCTTGGCTTTTGGCATGTGAGAGTGACCTGGTGGGGAAGCAAGATGACCTAGGAGACGGGCGCAACAATTTGGGAGAGAGGATATGTCCCCTTCACACTGAAAGAGAGAAAAAACCCTCTTCTATTCTACTTTTCGTATACACCGCAGGATCCTTAGCGACCCTTAACATTATAAAACTAGGGTCGCTAGGAACGCTAGTTGAAAGTGCAAAAAATAAAACACCATTTCGTAAAAAATGACTGATCTAGTGCAATGGAAGTTAATATTACTTTTTGAGTGCAATGGACATCTAAGCTTTTTTTTTTTTTTTTTTTTGTAAAATCCTCATGATTATTTGTTAGTTTGAACTCTTCATCGTATGACCTATTATTTTTTTCATATTTTAACTATCCTCACAAAGTTTGAAAAAATTACTGAAAAATGATGAAATATTTTTTAATTTAGGGTTTTTTATTTTAAAACTAAAAAAATTAAATCAGATTTTAAAATACTTAATAAAAAAATAAATATAACTTATTATTGATTAACCATTGCTTGCATGTGAGAGGGAGAGACTAATTTCTTAAAAAAGAATGGAAACTTAATATTTGCCCCGGAATTGTCAAAACTAAAAGGCATGGGCATGGGCAATATTTTTTTTTCAAAAAGTCAAAACTTGGCAGTGAAAAATAAACCAACCGGGTTAAACCGGGGTCAAGCGGGTTTACAGAATTCTGGTCCGGGAGAGTGAGCTGTGCATCATCTCTTTTCTCCATTGATGACTTCTTCTTGCAGCAGAAACAGCAGCAAAGAGGCATGGAAATGGTGCATGAGCTTAGCCGAGCGGTGCACCAACATGCGCCAGCTCAAAGGAATCCACGCCATCTTCATCACCCACGGCCTCCACCACAACAACTACGCAGTCTCCAAGCTCATCTCCTTCTCCGCCCTCTCCCCCTCCGGCTCTCTCCACTACGCCACCCTCCTCTTCCTCCACTCCGCCTCCCCTCCCAACTCCTTCATCTTCAACACCCTCATCCGCTCCCACGCCCACCGCCACCCCTCCGCCGCCCTCCGCCTCTTCCTCTCCATGCTCCGCCACCACCCCCATCTCCGCCCGGACCACCACACCTTCCCATTCGCCCTCTCCGCCTGCGCCAACCTCCCCTCCCTCGTCTCCGGCCTCCAGCTCCACGCCACCCTCCTCAAAAACGGCCTAGCCGACTCCGACCCACTCGTCCAAGCCGCCCTCCTCCGCATGTACGCCAAAACATCCTCTTTACCCGATGCCCGCCACCTGTTTGATGAGATTCCCCATCGGGATCGGGATCCTACTCTCTGGAACAGCCTCATCAATGGGTATCTCCGTTTCGGTGAAGCATCTGAGGCGGTGAGGCTGTTCGGTGAGATGGCGGCATCTGACGTCGCGCCGGATTGCTTCTGTGTTGCCACTGGGGTGGCGGCTTGTGCCCATTTGGGGGCGCTCCAACAGGGTGCGTGGATTCATGATTATGCCAAGAGGCATGGGTTTATGGCTGATGTTTTTATTGGGACGTCGCTTGTGGATATGTATTCAAAGTGTGGGTGTCTTGACAGGGCCGTGGAGGTTTTTGATGAAATGCCTAGCAGAAATGTCTTCTCTTGGGCAGCCATGGTTGGCGGGTTTGCAATGCATGGGTTCGCGAAAGAAGCATTACATTGCTTGGAGAGAATGGAGGAAGAAGATGGACTGCGGCCAGATGGAATTGTGCTTCTTGGGGTTTTAACGGCTTGTAGCCACGCCGGGCTTGAAGAGGAGGGCTGGCGTCTCTTGATCAACATGGAGAGAGAATATGGTGTTGCACCAAAGCATGAACACTATAGTTGCATGGTGGACCTTCTCTGTCGGCGGGGGCGGTTATATGAGGCGCTTGAACTTGTGCGAGAAATGCCAATGAGGCCGCTTGCTTCGGTGTGGGGAACAATGTTAAGTGGAAGTAGGATTCATGGCAATGTAGAGCTTGCTGAGCTTGCAGCGGACGAGCTACTGAGGCTAGAAGGGGATGGCATTGTAGAAGATGATGATGGTGTTTACGTTCAGCTATCGAATGTTTATATGAGTGCAAGACGCCAGGAAGATGCGCGGCGGGTTCGGAAGATGATGGGCAGTAGAGGGATCAAGAAGACGCCCGGTTGTAGTGTGATAGAGGTGGATGGGAAGGCGAACGAGTTTGTTGCAGGGGATGAAGCGCACCCTCTTAGGCTGCATATAAAGTTGATGCTGAAACTCCTCTATCACAACATCATCCATCTCAGTGAACTTGGCGATCAACTAGAGCCTTACATGGTGTAAGCTAGCATAGGATCCAATTCAAATTCAAATTATAAATTATAATGTATTTTTGTAACAATGCTAACAAGAGAATCTTTCGGATAGAAGGATTTTGATAATGCTGTAAACCATCATTTTTATGAAACATTAAATTCATTTATTATTTTTACATGTTATTGTTGTTTACTTGTTCTTGCTTGCTTTATTGTACATTTGAGTAACTCACTCTATCATCGATCCTCTTGCACAAACAGTAAATATCATTCATCTTACCGTCTAATCTATCACCAATAATCCATGCATGAACATGACCCATCTCTAAATCGATGGAACCGGATGCGGTCTCTTACAATAATCTCTACATCGAAGACTTTAGAAATCAATTTAATCACATTGTGACAATCGTTGCACACGCGCAAATTCTTAAAGATGCGAATAGGCATCCCTTTCTTCATATTTAGGAGGCCAAAGGCAATTGCAAGCCTCTCGCCATGGAGTCGGAGCGAATGTTGCCTTCCATCATCAACGTCGGCTATCATTGAAGCTTGAGATAAGTCGGGTTTATATCCAATCGATGCTAGTCTGTCTTCTATTGTCTTCAACATCTCATATATCTCTTTTGATTGCAGGTGGGATGTATCGCCTGCCATGAATTCATGGATGGTACCATCCATTTCTATTGAGCTGCAACCAGGCTCTTTCTTTATCCCAATCTCGCCCATCAATCTCCTAACTAATCCAACGTCATTCCACCGTTCTGCCGATGCATACACTCGAGACAAGAGCACGTAAACACCACTAGACACTCCTCCCTCTGACTCCAGAGCCTGTTTAGCCAATGACTCACTGACCTCAATGCTAGCATTCTGCTTGCAACAGCAGTCAAGAAGACTCCTCCAAATCACCACATCTGGTTTCATTGGCATTACCGATATAAGATCCAAAGCCTCATCCATGAATCCACTGCGAGAAAGAAGGTTAACCATGCATCCATAGTGCTCCACCTGTGGTTCAATGTTGTATTCCGCAACCATGGAATAAAAATATCTTCGACCCTCATTGACCAGACCCCCATGACTACATGCACTCAATATGCCAACAAAAGTGATAGAATTAGGCTTCAACACCTCTATAGAGCACATGCAAGCAAATGCATCCAATGCCTCCTCTACATGACCATGCATCGCGAAGCCTAGAATTAAAGCATTCCAAGAAGCTACATCCCTTTGGGGCATGCTTTTGAAGACTTGACAGGCCATATCGAGAGACCCACATTTCATATACATGTCGATGAGCGAATTGCTAATCAAGACATCCCCAGCAACCTCTCTAGCACATCTTCTCATTACATAGACATGAGACCACATTCCTATTGACAGGGCTGCCAAACCAGCACAAGCACACACCAAACTCTGCATGGTAAACTGATCGGGCGCGAATGACTTCTCTTGCATCTCTCTAAAGAGCCCAATCGCCATGTCGAATTCTCCCCACCTCACATAACCATCAATTGCGACATTCCACGACACCACACTCCTCTCCAGCATTCTGTCAAACAGGCGGCGGCCATCATCCAAACAGCCACAGCTCGCGTAGAAATGAATCAAGCTGTTGCCTACATGGGTATCTGATTGGAAACCCATCTTGAAGACATGGGCATGGATCTGTCTTCCTTCAGAATTGGCGAAAAGGAATGCACAGGCCTTGAGGACGAAAGGGAAGGTGAATTTGTCGGGAAGGACGCGGCCGTCGATCAGCATTCGACGGTAGAGAACGAGGGAATTGAGCTTATGCTCGGGGCTGCGAGCGTAGGCACGGATGAGGGTGTTCCAGATGAAGGAATTGGTGTTATCGATGGCATGATCAAGAAGGCGAGCAGCATAGGAAAGGTCTGAAGAGGCATAGTAGTGGAAGATGCGGCTGTAGAGGAAGACAGTGTGGTATGGATGGATTGAAGGGGAGGTTTTGAGGAGCTGGGCATGGATTTGCTTGAGCTGGGGCATGCCCTTCACCTGTTTGAGGAAATGCCGGAGGTTGTACTGTTGGCATGATGATGAGGAAGAGAGTGAGGAGGCTGGAGGAGGAATGGATTGGGTGGTTGGGGAAGTGGTGAGAGTGAGGCTCAAAGCCATGAATGAAGGTTTTGGGAATGGGTCCCACTTGATCTTCACTTGGTGGCCCAGAGTTGGATGAATGATGATGATGATGATGCAAATATTTTAAGAGAGACACACTACATAAATATATAAACCACACAACAAAAAACAGAAAGAATGGAGTGAGTGGCTGCAATTAAACTGCACCAACGTTGAGCGGAAAGGCTAACCTTTTGAAGGTCTTATTTTGACAGAATTTTTTAACTTCCAAGTTCTTTTTTTTTTTTTTTTTTTTTTGCAAAGAGCCACTCATTTGAAAATTTTTAGATGCAAACTCAGGAAGAATATAATATAAAATCTTGTTCCGGGCAATAACTTGTCAGGAGAAAATATCTAGAAATTATTTTAAAAAGTTGGTTTTGTCAGTTAGTTTTGAAAGAATATATTAAAAATAGAATTAAAAAAAAAAAAAAAAGGTTATCCAAAATGTAGCAGAATGTTTTTGGGTTTTTTCCTGCTCTAGAATTCTCTCACCAAATTTGTTACAAAGCTTTTGAACAAACGAGAGAGAAATGAAATATATAGTTTTCTTAGCATGATGTATAGAATCACCATAAAAAGATGGATTCTTCAAAACCCCATTTGAACATGTGGCTGTTGGGCCCAACAGGTCTGGATCAGCTCCACCAACAATTTCAAAATAGAAGTAACAAACATAGGCTTTAAATCGTTAGCTTAAATTGGACTAGCACAAGTCTAGTGGAACATATTATTATTATTTTTATAACACAAGGGTATCTCCCATCTTGCAAAAGAGCCTTTGGCCCTAACTTCGAGGGATACTCTATTCTTGATAGTCGAGAACTAATTCTTAGAGGCACATGCAAACCCTCCTATCCACATGCATCGGGTAAGAGAGCTAGTCTACAATGTCCACTTTCATACAGGGTACCATCAACGAAGGAAGTCCATCTGTTTGATTTTTGCCATTCCTTTTAGCAAAGTTTAAATTAATGCATTTGAAACCAAATTTTAGGTCACCCATAGTTTTCCGGTGGACCCACTTAAGACACTTTAAAGAAAAAAAAAATTAAAGATACAAAGAAAAACAAAAGGTGATTATATAATGCCACATATACTCTGTCCACCTACAATCATCTGATTAAGGTGATTATAGAACATGATCCATCCAAGAAAGGGCCGCCACTTCATCGAACATCAACAACAGAAAACTTCAATTATTCAGACTTTGAAAAGCATCATTCTAGCTTTATAATATCTCTAACAAGTGTTTATATCATTCGTACAACCTTAGTGATGACACCTCAAAACCATAGCCATCAGATTGATCACAAAGCTCGAAGCAAAACAAGAATATATTATGATACAATTGACCACAGATGAGCAACTATGATGGAGCACCCAGATACGAGGCCAGCCGCAATATATCACTGAATACTCCACCAGCAGTAACTTGAGCACCAGCACCCGGCCCACGGACAATCAGCGGTTGCTCCTTATATCTCATTGTGGTGAAGGCAATGATGTTGTCTGATCCAGAGAGCTGTGCAAATGGATGATCTTTCTTGTATCTTCTTAATTCCACATTCCCCTTTTCATTGATAACGTCCACCACTCCCACATATCTCAACACCTTCAGAAATATCAGAGTCACAAACCAAATGGTGGTTGGGTCAAAAGGCTAATAAACAAGCCAAGCAGGTTACCCAACTCAGCTCGATTGGGCTTAATTTGAGCTCCACTCAATTCTCATAAAGGGCCTCGAGCAAAGAGCTACTCAACTCAACTCAGCTCAGCTTGTCAAGGAGCTTGGCCCGATTACATAATACATTTATTCTATACTAAGAAAAAATAGTATATATAGAGAGAATAATTACTATATGTAACACAACACATTGAACTTAAGTTCATGTTGCAAGATTCTAGCCCCAGTTGGAATGGGGGTATTATCCACTAGCACTAAGAAAAACTGGGCTAAACAAGACAGCTTAGGAGGGTAGATTAGGATTACGCAAAAAAATTAAGTTCAATTAGAACTATCAGAAAATAACTTAAACAGGGTATAACAACTTGAGAGATGCACATTTCTGATGACCAATCACTATGCATATTGCTGACGACCTGCTTTGACTTACATGGAGCCCACCCTTGCGAAATCCAAACTGCCCATATCCCACTCTCCATACATAGGAATCCCTTATTCATGCATGGCCTTCCAATGCCCACCAATCCCCCTTGATTGGCACTGGCGCATGATGGGTTCCTTAGTGGTACACTTAGGGTTCTTCGGTGCCTACCACCTCTCCCCCTGTTCCGGTACATTAACCACGCATAGAGCTTCTGTGCAAGGTAGCTCTTTGAGGCCCACCAGGGGCCCACTAATGATGGAACCAGGTGGATGTGAAGATCTTTCTAGGTAGAGCCCAGATATCAAATTTGAGTTCAATCCCACGCCTTTGACCCTTTGATCTGTGGCCCACAACCACACGTTTAACGGCAACATTTGACCCTCCATCCAACAGTCCAGTCCACGGATGGGTGCAAACCCAATGGATCTGGTGTAAATAGGATTAGAGAAGGGGGTTTGGGTGGATGGTCTATTCAAATCAGTGCCCCAAATGGGGCCCATGTGCTACCTCGCATGGTAAGACCATGAGAGACAGATGCTTATTAGCTTCTTTATGTATTGTCAGGCCAAACTCAAACTTGGTTTAGCTCAGCTTGACTTCTAACCAAGCCTGAGCACAAGATCAGTTCAAGCTTTATGCAGTCTATCAAGCTCGGCTCGTTTAATGTTCAAGGCAAGCTCAACCTGGGTAAGCTTGGCTCAAATCTTTACACCCTTAGACCAAGTATACAATTAGACGAAACCAGACACTTTGCAAGGAACTTGCTTTTCAATCAAGTTTCAATTAGGACCATTTTTCTCTCACTTCTAATATGGGTGAAAACTATGGAAACCAAATTTATTTATTAGCTTGCACAGTGGGATCAGGACAACGATCTGGAAACACATTAAATAAGGAACCTCTCTATTGCTTGTGATCATAGATCCATTTGCAATTTGGGGTAATCCAACCAGAACATAAACTCTAATGCAGAAGAAAACTAGGAGAGAATACTCACATCGTCTGCAGCCTCCGCATCATGTCGTTTCTTTGCTATGTCAGCATCATATTTTGGGAGTTGTTCCATAAATTCGTCAGCTGATGCACTTAACTGCAACATCATTACGGCAATGACATCCACATCAGGCTTTGAATCTCAAGAGGTGATGTTATTATTTTCTCTTGTAGCAGTTTCTTACCCTCAATGGTTCTGGCACAAGGCTTTGAACTGGGATATCAGAGAGCTCAAGCTTTAGTCCAGATTCTCTGGCGAGGATTATAACCTGCAATAAAAATCTGTCATCATATTTTGAACATGGAAAAAAAAATTATTGGATTTGGGCACCAATTTTATAAAGAACAATACAACTTGTGTTCAGTGCAGCTGCCCATGTCATATGGCTAGCTGCAAACAAGGCACCCAATGGAGCAAAAGACTAAGAATGCGCTGATGTCCAAAACTTAGGTCCCAGACCAGCAGGAGACAGACTGGGCCCAGAAGCTGATGGGTGAGCCAAGCCTGGCCCATTCATTGCTAGCCTTGATGAAAGGGTGCATGTGCAAATGCCGCCTCAAAAGATCTCTTGTTACAGCAAGGTATATATTCACCTTTCTAGCAACATCTGTTCCTGAAAGATCATCTCTAGGATCTGGCTCTGTATACCCAGCTTGTTTTGCTTCTGCTACCACCTCACTGAAAGCTCGATTTCCTATGAAGTTGTTGAAAATGTAGCTCAGAGTTCCACTGTAATATCATGAACACCGAGTGGTAACTAACGAGTGCAGAATATTTTGAACAATGAGTAAAGGGGTTTTGCAATTCTTGTTGAGATTAAATGCAAAACAGATGAAAGGATCACTAGTTAACAAAATAAGAGCATCATTTCATCACAGCTAAAACTAGAACAAGCCCATATATTAATTAATTTATTTCAAGTTTTCTCTTCATCAAATATATGCATTTTAAACTACAGGTCTGCATTTGGAGAACCATCTCTATAATATCAAGAAATCCCACACTGATACAGTAGGAAGATGGCAATTCATATATCTAGTAAGAAGATGAACCTGAAAATGCCTTCAATGCGCAATATCTTATCACCAGTTTCAAGGAGTCCTCGCAAAGTGCTAATGATGGGAGACCAGCTCCAACAGTTGCTTCATAGAAATAGTGGGTATAAGATCTCCTTTGAAGTGCTCTCAACTTCAAGTACTGAATTTGGAAATGCCCATTGACAAAAGCCACAAGGAAGAGTGTCATGGTAAAATTCATATGGAGGAGAAAAAGAGGCACAGTAATAAAAAAGTATTAATCATCTAACAAGAAGTACATGAGATGAGGATTAATGCTTGTAGCAGTCGCTACAGTTCTAATAATACACAGTTTGACACTCAGAAGCCTTTCTTCTTCAAAATAGGCAATGTATAATGTCATATGTATCTAACACTTCACTTTTTATGTGTAAAATCCATGTTCCTGCCATATCCATGGTGTGTCCTGCTGTATCCATCCTAGGGACTGGAATAATAAGATTCTTAAAGATCTAAAACCCAACCAATAGGCCAAGAAGAGTGATTGGCCGTCCAGGTTATGTACGTGGAAAGATAAGAAAAACTTCCAACTTCCAGCTTCTGAAGAATTTCCATGAGGTTTTGTATTCATGTTTCTTTTACAGCTCTTTATGCAGCAGATTGCGTATGCATTTGTCATGGTAACTAAAATCTTTTTCTCCATGTTCTACATATTTCAAACATTACCATCATCATAGCAAGATACATACATTTTAGAGAGAGAGAGAGCGAGAGAGAGAGAGAGAGAGAGGAGGAGAGAGAGAGAGAGAGAGAGAGAGAGAGAGAGAGAGAGAGGAGAGAGAGAGAGAGAGAGAGAGAGAGAGAGAGAGAGAGGGAGGAGAGAGGAGAGAGAGAGAGAGGAGAGAGAGAGAGAGAGAGAGAGATTTAAGTAGAGATGAGATGAGTGTGTGTAGAGTTTTGAATATTTTGAATGTGGCTCTTCTATCTAAGCTAGTGATAGGAGTCCGGAATGTGGGATAGAGAAAGGAGGTTGTTGCTTCTATTATTATGAATGGTGCTGCTGAGTTTGATGCTCTAGGCTAGTCCTTGCCCGGATTCTTCAGGTTTTAGTAGTTATGAAGACAAAAATTCTGAGATTGCTAAAATTTCAGGGATATCTTAGCAGTAGAAAGGAATCAACGAGAGCTGTTGGCATATAGCGCATCAACTTCTGTATGAGAAGGAGGATCTGCTTGAATCTGACAACAATGATGAGGCTCTTCAAGTGGCTGAACATGGGTTGAATTGTCAGTTACAGTCACCAAAGAACACTGATGAGTGTGATGGGGCTTCTTTAGGTGCTTTGGATTCTCTTGGAAATATAAATATAGATAAAGTAGATAAAACTGTTGCAACTGGGAAAGCACTGGGAGTTTACCTTTGGTAGTGTGAGGAGCATATGCAGTATTTTGTTGAAGGAATTCTGAACAAAGACAAAGATCCAAGGAGAGAATTTAAGGGGTCTAGTAAGAAATCAAGAGGGAAGTGAAATGGCAGTTGCAAAATTTGCAGCACCCAATAGTTATGACGGTGCTTTAATTGTTTCTCAAATTGGGTGAAGTTTTGTGGAGATACCAAACAGCTATTGTGAAGGGGTCATTGGGTTAAGTTTTGAGGGTTTGGCAGTCTTCAGTTCTTGTTGTGGTCTTTGCATCATGGGGGTTTTTCATTCATGTTTAAATGGATTGATCTGTGATTGGTTCTCTTGGTTGTTTTCTGTTTCTTGGTGCATAAAGTCTCTCACATTTTAATTCAAAGACACACAAAAAAAAAAAAAAAAAAAAGGAAAAAAGAAGAGGAAAAAAGACAATTAATGGGCAGAAATCTCATTGAGGCAAAAAAGAAACTGATTGGAGAGAAGAAGAGAATGATGCATATAAAGACATTCATGCACAGAGAACCAGCAAGAATCAAACGGTTGACTGTGCAGAATGTTAACAAAAAATTAACAGTCAAATTAGAGTTTGAAAACAGTTACCCGGTCAAGTGGTCCTGAATTTGCCTTCTTTTGTGGAGTCACTACGTGAATTCCTTTGCACAGCCAATTGTAATAATGGTTTGCAACATTCGAATCTGCCGTACAATCCACCAATACGGTATTTGGAATAAACTGGTGTCCATGCACGCGTTGAACAAATTTCTCCAAATCAGCCACTTCTTCCTTCTCCTTCTGAAGGTCTCTCCATTTAGACAAGTCAATTCCCCTAAAGGAGCAGAAAAGAAAATTGTTAAGAATAATGAGATAAAACCATCTCTTTAAGGTATTCCAAGTGTATAAATCTTGTTTGTTTAATAATGTAAACTATAACCCGGAGGTTGCCACCTCAAAATGAGTGAAATCATAGAAGAATGAGACTTTCTATTAGGAAGCCACAGAAAAATAAACCAATATGCAGTTCATTAACGTAATAGACATGCTACAAATGGATGAATCACAAATCTTCAATCACATGCGACATGGATGAGCTTCCATGTTTGCTACTTCACTTCCCTACAAATTCAACAATTTGATGCTCTCGTTGGTCAGCTATATAACAGAATAGCCTTAACTATAAGACCATTGTGGCCATAACTATAAGACCACTGTTGAGCCATTAGCCCAAGACATAGCACTCTTTGAATTGCGTTTGGAAGAGGAAGGGATTCCAAACAAGTTGAAAGTGGAGGGATTCTGATGATTTCAGACAAATATATCAACTAGCTTAAAAGGTACTGCTTGATTCCACTGCCAAAATTATTAGATTCCTTCCACCTATAAAACATCGTCAAAAGAGTTTCCAAGTGAATTTTGATGCTCCAAATTGCATAGGTTTTAATGAATATTACCAATTTGGCTAAGGAATGAAGCAATGAACTCATGAGCACGCCTTCCTAATAAATAAATAAATACATCGAAAAAAGAATAATATAAGAAAAAATTGAAAGTAGCAAATTTGGCATGTTACTGTGGCATACCTGACACCCCCAACCCAAGGTGAGACTCAAGGCAAGCCCTCAAATGCTTTTTAAATCATGGTTAGTACAATTCTGATCAACATGATATTTGGCAATTAAAAAACAAATTGCCTATGGTTCTCCGGCGTAGGACATGGAACCCAAAATATTGTGTTGACCGGACACCTTTTTCCCCTCCAAATGTCAAGGAGAATCTCCAAATTGGTCCTTAATTTGATGGGTTGGTGTGAGCTTATCCATGCAGTCATGCACTCTTTGAACAAGAATTATTTTCTGAGATCTTAGCTGTTGTGCTTCGGACAGGTCATCTGAGATCCCCTCGATAACCTATGTTGAGCTGAAGGGATATCTATATTGATCTGACTCGATTTGTAAGGCCTGCGACACAATGGAGCCACTAAAGTATAAGAAAAATACAGTTCTTTTTTTTCTAGTAGTATTAGCTAGTGATCCTAGCTCCGTGAGTCCTTTTCTCCATGATTGTTGGCACTAAAGCATTTTAGATCCCTTTTTCAAAACTTCTAATACCGGTAATTTTTCTAAAACAAGAAAAAAAAAGTATGTTTAGCACAAAACATCTGTTACAAACCTGCAGACAGTCAAACTTGAATCAGCTAATATAAACCATATGATGCAGGTTGATATATAAAATTAGCATATTCTCTTGTAACTAGGGAGCAACTAAAGTAGCCATCTTCAACATATGAGAGCAGAGGGAAATCTAAAATATAAGCAACAGAAAGTCGAACCAATTTAAAGGTATCTTACAAGTGGCTCAAAATTCATTTTCCTTGAACCAATGATTCCCATAACACGTAAATCAATGTTAAATTCTTCCTTCAGGACTCCTGCCTGCAAAAACAATTTTTTTTTATACAGTCAATTTCAAATAAAAAGTGATTTCGACTTAAAAAATTAAATCCCTAGTTACACTTTTCAGTTTCATATTCATCAGGTTATTTCAGGTCCTATAAATGACTGGATGATAAAGACACCATAACTTCAATGACGAGAATACATTCTTGCAAATGGACAGACAGTGTCATACACAGATCCAGGAAAATCCAACACACCAGAATGCCCACAGCAATATTGAACAAATCATTATTTGATATATGTACTGCAGTTCGTAATTACATTTGATACAGAAAAATGAACTGCAATTAAAGATATGCATTAGATGTAACACTATCAACATATGCCATATGGATCATTATACAAGAAAAGGTTATGTTTTGACTTTTCCTCCTAGAATAATACTTGGAGGTTATGAATGTATGAAAAGTACAAAGCAACTACTCAGTAAATGAGCAGCTTTATTGCATAGATTGACCAGAATTAGCTCAGAAAGCACAATAATCACAAAAGTAAGAAACAACTGGAGAAGTTTTGGATTTAATAGAGTGATCTCCCATTGTGGTTTGATCTCCTTCTAAATTCACTTCTTTCCTTGTATACAGGATAGTTACAATCAAACCTCCTAATTGCAATCAAACAATATCCTAACTATAGTTGAGATATGAATCAAATAAATACTTATGGTACACCTACAGTTCATAAGAAATATTCCCCTCACTACCTATGGTAGTCTGCATGACTATCATATTTAATAATGAAATGAATGTATAATAATAAAATGGGGGGGGGGGGGGGGGGGGGGGAGAAAAGAGTATTAGGTCCATTTTCAGTAGGGCACCTGATCCCTGAGCTGGTCAAGTAGTGTGGCACCAATCAATCCCGGGCCCATAATGCCGACTGCTATAGTTGTTTTGGACCGATAAAACCTCGAGTGGACAGCCCTTAAAGCCCTTATGCAATCTTCTCTCTTCAGCACCACTGTAATATTGTACTCGGAGCAACCTTGAGCAATAGCTCTTATATTAATATTAGCCTGAAAGGTAATAAACAAGTTCACTAAATCATTAAAAAGATTGTGCATAAAAAAAGAAAATGGCACTTGTGAATATATTAAATTAAAAATTTTAAGTACCTCCAGCATTCACTTTACCAACCTTGAACATCATAAAATATGGTATTAAAATTTTTTCGAACATGAATTAAAAATTCTCAAACAGAAGATTCTGAACAGAGGAGCAAACCAGAAGATTAATTTATTTTTGCTACAACTCGAGACAGGACAAAATGAATACCTTTGCCAGTGCGCTGAAAAGAGAAGCACTAACTCCAGGAGTACTCGCCATTTTCTGGCCAACTGCTGCCAAAATGCTACAATTTGGAATAACCTCAACCTGAAGAGAGTTGAGTTAAAGTTAGAGGTGTAAAATGCCAATCAATAAGACTGAATAAATTAAACATTAAGAAAAAACAGAATATTGATGTCTTTCTAACAGAGTAGAAAAAGGAAACTAGAAGTTCAATAAAAAGGACATGGTTGCTCCAGATAGGAACAATGCTTCAATGGAGTTAATCTATGTGAGTATTCATCATGGGGATGAAACCAAAGTTGAAGATGCTGAAATAAAATTGAATTTGTTCAAACTTAAGATGGATAACAAAGGAATGGGCTCGTTCATTTAAAAAAAAACAAAACAAAACAAATACGCACACTCATGATCCTATCCAAACCTTTCTTTTACACACCTGTGCACACCTCATACTGGGGCCCACGTAGGGATGCCAATGGGTCAGGCCAATCAGGCCCGGCACACTAGTCAGCACAGACCGTTCCAGCAGGGGCTGTGCTGGGCATACCCAGGCCCGTGAGCACGGCACGACCAGTGGCCCCATAGTTGTCAATTCCATTCCGGTTTGGCCCTATAGCGGAACACTCCGGCGTTTCGATCAAATCCAGTGTACTGTTCTAGAAAAGAAAAGACGCTTGAAAAATGAACGAAATAAAATGATACCTAAATTGAAAAAAAAAAATAGAATGCAAAAATAATACTAAAAATGTATATGTATACTTTCATACTTCCATTTTCGACTTTTCACTATGTATAAATGAAAGTATGAAACATGTAAACTTATTAAAACTACTTAACAAACATAGTAAAATGAAACTTTTGGGGGCACGCTGTTCCATCTGAAATGGGCAGGAATTGTGCTAGAATTGGGGCAGGTATTAGGCCTAGAACGACTGTAATGGGCTAGAAGTGGGACCGGAATCTAACTATCTCAAGCCAAATCTGGAACCTTCCAACCAATTCCGGTTGGAACAGAAATGAATTGACAACGGCCCGGCCCGGCATGGCACGGCCTGGCCTATAACAGTAAAAAATGGGTATATTGGGTAATTTTACCCCTTTACCCATCCCAATGTTAAAAAAAGACCATATTTCAAGGAAATTATCATAGTTGTAAAATTTATTTCAAGTTTTTTTAAATTTACGTTATATTATAACGTTTTAATTAAAATATATATATGCATATTTTGGCCTGTGGGCAGGTCCGGCTGGGCCGTGAGTAAAATGGTTGTGCCATGCCATTTGTTGAACGAGGGAACCTAGGGGTGCATGGGTCACCTAATGGTCCACCTATATATATATATATATATAGAGAGAGAGAGAGAGGGGTAAGATCTGAAGAAGTGCAACCCATCAAGGATTTGGCTCAGGATAGATCAGAATGGAGAAGCAGAACTCATGTAGCTGACCCAAAAATAGTTGGGACAAGGCTTTGATGATGATATATAAAGTAAGATGACCTAATGCGGCAATAAAGATGCCCAGCATTAAAAACAGAAAGAGAGTTATGCTGGACAAAATAATCTGCACAAATATTCTGTGGATCTCTGGCTCCAAACAAATGAAAAAAAAAAAATACGAACCTAAAAAAAGGGCAAGTATCTATCACTAAATAGATAAGGATAATACTTTAACTAAAACGCATGATGCAGGACCAAAATAACTTCTAGAGAAACCCATTTGCAGAAAACCATTATTCAGGCTAGAAGAACAATGCTAATGTGGGAGAAAATTACTGAAGATGTTCTCCATTATTATAAAAATCTGAGAACATTTTGAACTGAGAAAGTGCTTTCTAGCAATATTTTCCAATTCATCAGTTAATTGCAACAACTGGTGATCACTAACATATTGTAATGAAATTCAAGGAAAGGATCACTCAGGTAATCAGAAAACATTTTATAGAGGAAATCCCTTTTTCTTGTCATGATGTCCTGAAACAACAAAAGACGTTCAATCAATCCACATCAAAGTACCTGAGAAAGACGTCCCGCATCCAAAGCTTGACGAAATCTAGACTGTAAGGCCTCAGCAACATCATTTACTTCTTTTTCAGGCACAGCAAAGCATACTGAATGCTCGCTACTTGCCTGCAATTGCACCCCAAAATATCAGCATGGGCAATGCTGCTAGTTTGTAAGACTACTTACTGGTAACTTATAGGAAGTATGTGCCTCATACCTGGGATATCATGATGACATTAGCTCCAACTTCTTTCACAGCACCAAAAATTGCACTTGCAGTGCCAGGAACACCAGCCATTCCAGTTCTGCATAACATCAATAGCACATAAATAAGCAAAATAGGAAAATATAACTACACTGAAAATAACCAAGAACACGAGAGTAAAAATTGTCCCAAAATAATATGTCACTTACCCTTCTACATTTACAAGGGCCAAATTGTCAATAGTTGCAAATCCTTTGACAATGGACTCAATACCCTGGCTATCTCCATTTTCATTGGCAGAAGGCTGGCAAATTATTGTTCCGGAAGCAGAGAGATTGAAGATGTTTCTTATTACAATGGGGATATTATACTTCATCACTGGAATAATGGTGCGTGGATGTAGAACATTTGCCCCAAAATAAGACTGCAAATACAGGTAGAGTTGCTAATTTAAGTATTTTTATTCAAAGAAAACAAGCAATTCAGAAACACATGAATAGTAAAAAAAAAGTTACCATTTCCCAAGCCTCCTGATACGACAATGTCTTAAGTATCACAGCTTCACTGACTGCAGATAAGCAGCGCTTTTATTTCAGAAAACTTGACAAGTCATACTTAACTCAGTGAATTGTTTATTTCAAACAACAACGTATCTATGCTCTAGAATTTCATGCTGGGACATGTGACACACCCAAACCGTGTACCCAGTGGAACCCATCATCAATAATCCGACAAAAAAGTCCACTCATAAGATCAGCAGATCTACATTTAACATGAACCATCGACGAGTCATTTAGTTGATTGATATCTTCCATACATATGTGGCCTACCAGATAAGCTGACAAGCCAGCCTATTTTTGGCTCATAGTACACCCACACAAGTCTCCCTGATATATATATTGAATCTCACACGCAAGTGGAACATAAGCAAAGGTACTGGCTGTTCTACACATGTAGGATTATCAAAACTCCAACTTCCTTCAAATTTTAGGCTGCAAAATTAAGCATGCTCCTCATCTAATATGCAATATATTTTTAAGAAATACATTAGTCATCATCTAGATGCACTACTTTACAATAAAATAAATCAATTATCCAACTTAGGATCAACAAAAGTAGACCAGTAAGTGCATGGTCAACCTACGTTGTAAAATTAAGTACAGTCCTAATCTGCATGCAATATATTATGAAAAAAATAATCAATTTTCATTTACATGCAATACTTTAAAGTGAGATAAATCGGTAACTTTGCTTAGAGTCAACTCATTTAGACCAGTAAGCGCGTGTCAAACCTTTTCTAGGGTCGGCACTGTAAACACCATCCACATCTGTCCAAATTGTGACCTGACGAGCCCTTACAAGAGCACCCATTATAGCTGCAGAGAAGTCACTGCCATCTCTCTTCAATGTTGTGGGAATGTTTTGGGGTGTGCTTGCAATGAAACCGGTAGCAATTATTGTCTCAGCTGGATTTTGAGAAAACCATTTTTCAAGTCTCTTCTCAGATTCTAAATAATTGGGATCCACTTGATTAGAACTAGTAGGATTTACGATAAGGACATCTCTTGTGTCCATCCAATTGCACTGCATTCCATGCTGCAGAAAAAAGTGACAGAAATCAAGGTAAATGTAAAAACTTTATCACCCTTCAGACACAGTAAACCAATCACTCTAATGTCAATGCACCTTTTTTATCAGAGACGACAACATCTGGGCAGACCATAACTCTCCGTGTCCTACAACAAAGTCCGAAAAAGATTCTGTGGCATGACCAGCTGCAGTAAATTAAGCATGTCAGGCATTAGAATGGATGAAAAATAGATATTCACCAACATGGAAAATCCAAATTAACAAGGGTAACTCATAGCATTCCCTGTTGCTAATACCCATGGTTAATGACCAAGCAAAGTGTTTGACATGCTTGTTTCAGATAGAACATCAAAATATATCATAGGAGAGGCAAGGATGTCAGTCCAACATGACACACCTACTCATTAATCAGCCATCTCATTAGTTTTCAGCATCACAACATGGTTCATTAAAATATAAAATTCTACACTAAATCACATGATTTGGCAAAAAAGATGTAGAATAGATAGATTAAAATTTCAACTAATTTGATAAAGGAAAGCAAGAGTTAGGCAGATAGATAATACAGTAAATAGGTATGTAAATAAAAGAGATGGCTTTCAATAATTATATCTTTCTTTATTTTAATGCCTAGGGCTTTTGATCAAGGTATCAAAAGTCGGTCTCCGGGGTGACGCCGTCCGCCTTGAGTTGCGTCGATTTGGCCAAGTCACATGAGACTCAGCTGAGTTGGATTGAGTTATCTTTAGATAAAAGATAAATAAAATCCAAACCATCAATGTTTCATGGTTCGGATGTGTATCATGAAATTACAGAAATTTTCATGAAAAAAATTTGATGAAAAAGGGAATGTACGATGAAACATGTCCAGCAAACACTTCAGTCAGATGCCTTTTTCTATGTTAAAGATACCAACATTAACAGGAAAAATAAACAAGTTGTAGCTTTTTATTTTGTTATCTTTAGATCAAAAAATAAAAAATAAAATACAAACCATCTATGTTTCATGGTTCGGATGTGTCTCATGAAATTACAGAAATTTTCATGAAGAAAAAAACCGATGAAAAAGGGAATGTAGGAAGAAACATGTCCAGCAAACACTTCAGTCAGATGCCTATTTATATAAATCTCATAAATTCTTAAGAGGTTTCATTAATGACTAGATTAACTCTCACAAATAGATACATTAGAAAACGAAATGAAGTAAAACATTACTAGCGTTAGCCATTTGGTTGTGGTTGTTCCCACCCTAACGAAATACTTTAATTGTAAGAATCAATAAATCATGTATTCAATCATAAGCTTCACACTTATGTCCTAAGATTCACCTATAAATAGGATTTGTTATATAGATATGAGTCTTTTTCCTTATGATTCAATGCGAGTAGTAGGACTCGGGATACGAATAGTGGGATTTTAACAACAATGCTTTTGATATCTGTGTAAATTACAACAATGCTTTCAATACCTATGTAAATTGCACGAAGCATCGCTTTGAGGTTATTGATGTCATGAAGCAACTGAGATAGGAATCCTTCAAGATTGTCACCATCAAGAAGGTCATTTGCTGTTATTTTGTGCTTTTCAAATACATCATCCAAAGAAGATATATAAGAATCATCCCTTGACTGTGCCTTGTAGATGAGATTGTACATCATGTCTGTGACTTGTGACATTGCAGAAACAACAACCAATTTCCTTTCCGAAGGATCATTCAAAATTATATCTGCAACATTTTGAATCCTTTTCGAACTGCCCACGCACGTCCCTCCAAACTTATGAACAGACCACATGTCGCCTTTAGGGAGATAAGCTCTTTCAATGGAATTGTCCACAGAAATATCTGTACAAAAGTTTTTCCAAGAAAAATTAGAAGAAAAAAAGATGAAAGGAAAACCTAGTTATTTCATAATAACAAAATGAATGTGAAAATGTTTCACCTCCTCGAGTTCAAAGAGACAATACACGATGCTCAATTGAGGGAACTGACTTTTTTTCCCTCAGCCAGCAATGCTCCTATTGGGGTTGGGGGCACTTTTTGGTGATATAAGGTTAACATGAGACTGGAGGACTCCCTGTGGAATGTTCCTACTCATCCTACCATTAGAATGCAAAATGGACGATTATAGCCAAAGACCAAATCTCAAATCTCAACTAAAAGGGACACTCAAATCAAGAGTCTAAATCACCTAAAGGTAGCACTTGGGTGGAGCAGTTTATTGGATTAAATGGTTTGTTCAAATGTTTCACATTTCTTTCAAGTTAAGCATTATTAACTTTAGGATAGTTACAAGAGTCTAAATCACCAGAAGGTAGCACTTGGGTGGAGCAGTTTATTTTGGACAAAATGGTTTGTTCAAATGTTTCACATTTCTTTCAAGTTAAGCATTATTAACTTTAGGATAGTTACTACTAATACCTGCAATGGAAGCAGATATGAATGTCTCCCTGCTTCCCCTTTTTGCAAGACAGCCCATCCTGAAATGAAATGAAAGGTAAAATCATAAAGCTCTGAGAGACTTTCATGAGTGAAAGTAAAATCCACCAACAATGCCCTTATTTGATCCATGATTTGGACCACTGATAAGAGCAAGCTACACTGGAAATTGCATAAACTAAAAGAGTCCCCAACCAATATGGGATTTCTTTTCTACAATCTGAAAAGTGAGAATTCTCTACGATTTCCAATCCGTAGTGCAATCCTACCAATGCACACAACCACGCCACATGCCCATTTCAAACACAGCCCACTAAACATACCGGCAGTAACCTTGTTCCAGCAAAGTTTGCCGAAGTCTACATATTCAAACTAGACTCAAACAAAGGTTTAGGTGAAACTTTTTTTTTTCTAATGCCAGCAACTGATAACAGTGATACAGAGGATTGGGCGACAACTGCAGATACACCAAATAGTATTGGAACGATAACACGTCTCGAGTCGTGAAAAAAAAAAAACCCAATCCTCTACCATACATTTGCAGGCCCACCATTCGGACAGTTAAGATCCTTAGAAATTATAACACCCCTGCTATCGAAGAGCTTTCATTAGCTACAAAAACAACACATTGAAGAAGTAGAAGAAAACAGACCTGAGAATGGGAGCTTGGTGGAGGAGAGAGGAGGAGGAGAAGAAGTACAAGTGAGAATGAGAGAAGCAGAGAGTCCCGGAAGAGATGCATTTCTTCGTTGTCGTGGACTTTCCAGGATTGGATGCGATGCCGTAGAAGAGCGAGAGAGAAGAGGACGCCATATTAGCGATGAAATCACTTGAGAGAAATGAGGGTTGCAACTGCTGCTTAGAGAGGGGGGGTGTATGTATGAATGTACTACGAATAGGAGTGCGCGTAGATTTTTTTTTTTGGCCATCTGCAATTTGTCTTAGTTTGGAGCAGAGGGTATTAGGATTACATTAATGTAACCCTAAAAACACTGAGAGGAGTGACTCATGGGCAAACTTTTTGGCCAAATCTTAGATAACTCTAAAATATTATGACCAAAATCTTGGACAACCCCTATGATATATCATGTCCAGAATCTTGATATGATTCTGGTCATAATATTCTAGGGATTGTCCAAAATTCTGGCCAAAAAATTTATTGCATATAGACTTTTTGAAATAGTAATCAATCGATATAAATAACTAAATACAGAACGACAGAGTTGTCCGTTGGATTTTATGGCCCTTTTGTGTATTATTTATTTGACAGTTGGGCCCTGTCGAGTGATATCGATGGTTCATGGCTTGGTACATGTAACCACAGTGGGCCCCACATAGGGCCGTCTCGGGTTAGAACAGTAAACCCAAACCAGCCTAGTACCGCCCCTAGGTTTGTTTGGCAACTCTACTAATAGAGTCAAGTAAGGTAAAGTTTCCATTTCTCAAAAAAAAAAAAATCATCAAAAGCACTTTAATTCAAATTTCCCATCATATTTTTCAAAAAAAAAAAAAGTAACCTCATTTCTCCACAGAAAGACAAAAAAACTCTACAATCAATATAAAAAAGTCAAAAAGATTCCATATTAAACAACTAAATATAAAATACTATCATAATCCACTTATATTTTATTTTTTCTTCAAAATAATCTCTACTTCATTCAATTCCATTAGTAAAGCCCCCAAAAAGGAGGGGATGAGGTTGGGTCTATGTTTAAACCCGACTTATTGCCATTCCTAAATATAGTTGGTCTACAATCCTTTTATCTCACCCAGATATCCAAGGATCAATCTTCGGATATGCCACTCTTCTCACTTGTGAAAGGTATTCAAATCACATGTTTCTGCTTTTTTCCATATGCGTCCACATGTGCTCTATTTTGTCTCGAACTCCCAAATGGGGTAAAAAAATAAAAAAAAAGGGTCTCGTATGGGTTAAGTTAAATCTGAACCCACCTTCGTGCGTACTTTCCTAACCTCATACTTGACTCAAGCCATGATAGTTTCTGATTTGCAAATTACAATACCAAACCTTCATCATGATAGGTAAAGGTCGAGTTTAATATTGGGTTTTTACTTTAAAATATTCTAATAAAAACTAATTTATATTCATGTACATGTTTGTGAGAGGATTGGAACAATCATCTCCTTTATTTTTTTGAGATATACTATATTCACAGTGCCATATAATACTTTATACTAATGTTTCTTTTCTTTCTTTTTTAAAAAAAGATCTAAAATAGTTATAAGTAAAGCAGGAAGGGTTAGCCAAAACACAAACCTGTTCTGAACTTAAAATTCAAAAAAAAAAAAAACTACTATCATGCCTGCCCCTACTATCAACAATCTATTGAAGAAGAAAAATTTTTTTTGAAGATGTGGTCATACGTTCCTTCTCTGTTCTTTTTTTTTTTTTTTTTGCTATCGGAAAGTTCTCAACCCTTTGGGCTGGACTATATGTCGCTTCTCTTGATTGTGGAGAGCCCAGATCCTCCATATTTCTTTAATTCTTATCATATGAAACTTATTTATTGTATGACATTTGAATCATTAATCATCTTTTTCAAAGCCTTTACCATTTTCCAAATCATCTCTAAAATAAACCCTCGTATCAATTTATGATTCATTTCTACTAGGAGGATAATATATTATTCTTTAAGATTTAACAACTAATAAATTTACCGTGGTCGATTTTATAGTGATTGAAAAATTGAGCATAATAAAATCAGATACATCACACCTACTTAGATTGAGTAAGGTCAAAATAGCTAAGCAACATTTAAATGATTCATCCATAACATGAAAATGTCTTTGTGCATGTTATTTAAAGAGGATTTTACCGAAAAAAAACACTTTATCCGGTCATGTTACGCAATCAAACATTTTAGCGAGTACAGCACCAATTAGAGCAATTGGGTGCGAATTTCTTTTTTTTTTTTACCAAAAGAGCACATCGTCATCGCCGACCTTATTTACACTTGAATAAGGTCGGCGATGACCTTATGTAAACTTGAATTATTTTTTACATAAAGAGCACATCGTCGGCGCCGACCTTATTTATACTTGAATAAGGTCGGCGATGACGCTGTTCGCGACCCTTTTTTAGGGCTAAAATTTCTGTTTCGCTCATTATTCTCTTCTCTCTTCCACCATTGCGTCGAGACTGACCTAAGACGAGGGCGAAGAGCAGTTGCTTCCATTTTTCCATAACCACCAGCATTGTAACTGAATTTCTCAACATCTGCTCATAATTCCATCGTTTTTTCAATCGACTGTGATTGAAACCGACGCTCCAGAGGTTTGGATCTCCTTCCTTTTTTGAATCCTTGTCATTTTTTTTTGTATTTTCACTTCCTTTTGTTTTCCCGCCTTCCCGCATATGATATCTAACTGCATGGTTTGTTATCTTCAACGTTGTATTCGATTTGTACATTTGTTGTTTGCATTGATTAGAGTTTGTATATTTCAAATTTGGGGTATTTTCAGTTGAAAAGGACGATGGATGATTGGGTTTTGTTTTAACACTAGCAGAAAGGTTTGAGTGAGTTATTTTTGTTTTCCAAACTTGAGGATGTTGTATGCAGTCAAATGGCAGTAGTGGTTCATTCGTTCCGTTTTGTGTTTCTTCATTTTGACAATGTGAATGGATTGTTCATTCTATTTCTTGAATTTGATTTTAAGAACTTGGAAGTACCCTGGACATAGGATGTTTAAATCGCACATCACCCTTGTAGGTCTAAAGACCTAAAGCTGACAAAGTGTAGCCAAACAAGTGTTGCCAAACAAGTGTAGGACTATATTATCTGCACACTCCCAAACAAGTGTAGTCAAATGCTTACATATATGCACAAATTTACTCTAGAATCTTAAATAATCAACACTGCACCACTAATGCTTGTTTCAGAAAGAGATCATTAAGGAACTACATTACTAGTTATTTGGACAACCAAATTAGTCATTTTATACTTAACCAAGCCTCTAAGAATTATTCCACATAGGATGCATTTGGATGTGCCCAAACTACAATTTAGTTGGAAAACACTGGTAGAATGGATGGCTATCACTTTAGCTTGGGATTTGTGATGGTGAAGGGATGATACTACATTCCAGACTTTCTGCTAAGAAATCAAGAACAGAAGCTTTCCCTTTATGTGGTTTCCAATTTTTATGCTGCTCCGGACACATACCAGCACCAAATGGTAACAATTTGTTTTGCGAAAAGCTTGAAATCAGCTGCATTTCATGGTTCATCCAAACAACCCCATAAACTTTTGATGGTGTACTATTTGTTTGTTTTGGCTTCTTAGTTAATGTGAATGTCATGCATGTTGAGCTATGCCATACGATTGAATGCCAAACCATTCAAATTCATTCAACATTCTTGATTGATTTTATTAGGATTTAATTACTATAGTGATATCTGTGTTTTCATTTACCATTATAGGGGAGAGTATTGTGTGGTCGGTTTTGGATATTCGACTTTCATAGTGTATTCATGCTTGCCTTGATAACATTCAATGCTATCATGTTTATTTTGGATGTACATAGACGTCTAAAGAGAATACAAGCAATCTTGAAGTGCCCCGCAGCGAGGCTACTACCTCAAATAAGGCTAGTACCTCAAATCCATAGCCATACGTTTTATTGTGCGACCAAGAGCATCACATCTCCACCGCTATTGAACAAGGCTTGGTATACTCTCTTCCGCATAACCTATTATCAATTGAACTTCCTTTCGATATATGGCTAACGTTATTGAAACTGTATTTTTTCTCGCAGGAGTTTGGCACATACAGATGCTTTCCCACAAACCCTGATTATGGGAAGTGGGACTTGAACGAGAGATAGATGGAGTGGGGGCGGGAGGCCGGGCTATACCATCTTGCTCAGATGAGATGGATGAGCATTGACCATGCATTGATCATGGGGCTCATTGAGCGATGGAGGCCGGAGACGAACACATTTCATTTTCCATCCAGCGAGGCGACTGATGGACAGCGCTTCAATCGCTCGGTTCTACCGAGGTCTGCGGACGTGGGAGTCCATTTGGGTCCGACCCTTTCGTAACCGGGAGCCAGAGGCGTGTATCAACATTTTTTGTGTGGGTGTGCCAGATTTTCTATTTTACTTGGAATTGCAAGTGGTGATCCGGAGATCAACCTTCGCAAGTAAAATGGAAATCAACTTCTTTCAAGTTTTCCATTGCATATATATTTAAGAAAAGAGACATTTTTCTTGATTTGCCGTGAAAGGCGATTTTTTGGCATTTATAGCCGATTTTTGGCGTTTATAGCCAATTTTACAATTCTTATCAATAATGAAAGACAGGAGTTGTGATTTTTGTCTCTTTTGGAAAAATACAAACTACAATGAAAAGCAAGAAAATGAGGATCTAACTTCTCACGAGATTGTGGGGGACTCGTTCAGATTGACAATCGCAAGCCATATGTGGACTTCGGCATCATCCATGCAGATGAGAACAGAGGATGCTCTTCATCGAACGGGTATTTATTCTCTACTCTTTCTTTGAAGGCATCTGAGAGTTCAGGTCTCTTACCAGCAGCTTTGTTTTCAGCTTTCTTTGGTGACTGAGGAGCTGACTTGGTCTGCACATTGAGGACCTCTTTCTTCTTTGGTTTAGAAGTTGCAATGGCGGTTGGCTCTTTTCTTAATGATTTCTAACTGTTGAGGTCTTTCATCACCGTTTCAGCTTCCATGGAAGCTTCTAGGAGTTCTCCCAGGTTCTTTGATTTGTTGCCGATGATCATGGAGCAGATTCTAGCTCTCATGTTGTTTCGGCAGATGTCGACTAGCGATGCTTGTGGCAGTACATCAGATCATTTGTATGCCATTGCTTTCCACTTATGAATGAAGTCATCTGTTGACTCATTCTCCCCCTATTTTAGGCTGCACAGCTGAGCCATAGTAGCGGGATGATCCTCACCTTTGAAGTGAGTCAGGAAGCGTGTCTCTAGCATGGCCCAATTTTGGATGGAGTCCTCCGGCAGAGTGGAGTACCAGTCGAAGGCCGTACCTTTTAGGGTACTTGCAAAGAGGCAGATCTTGAGTGCATCTTGATCCGCGATAGCTCCCGTCAAGATCTTGAAGTGGATGACGTGCTGTCTGACTGATCATTTTCCCATATATGTTTGGAGAGTAGATGCTTGAATTTTGTAGGGAACGGGACCAAGTCCATCCATAAGGGATATGGTGGCTTGATCCCATGCTCCTTGAGTATATCCTCTTCTTTTGCTTTTGCGATGATACTGTCTACGTCCTTTTTTGTAAGGGTGCGTGACTCATTTTCTTCCTCATTTACCTCATCGTCTTGATGATTCGGAGGAGGTTCATTGTTCGCCTGATTTTGGAAGGCTAGGAGAAGGTTTTCCATCGAAGTTTCAATCCTCTTTTGGCCTTGTTCCAACTGCTGGATGCGTGTGATCGCATCATCTTGAGGTGGATTGCGGGGTGGTGGCTCAGAATTTATAGCCAAGACGTTCATCCTTCGGGATTCAAACGAAGAAACTATCCTGGTGACTGAGCTGGGGCTCATTCTTTTTTAAGAAGAGCTTGAGGAAGGATCACTCTGCCGTCCTTTGCTTGAAGGAGCAGGGGATTCTTCTAAATGTCTTCTTATCCTGGAGACGCTGCGGGTCATCGGACGTCGGACATAGATTTTGGATGCTGACTTTTGGCGTCTTCTGGTTTTTCCAACCATATGGGCTGCAGCAACTTGGTTGGATCTTTCTTTTTCGACCCATTTGGGAGAGACTTGAAGCGTAGGAGGCTGGGGTCCTTTGCTTCTCTAGTCTCTTTTGTCGATACGACGCCCGGCGGCATATACGACGAGCAATTTGAACTTCGGTCAGCTCTGGCTGGGCTTTGATGATGAAGGATGTGCTCCCTCGAGCGCAGCAGCCGAGCATGTCTTCTTTGTAGCTAGGCAAGGACAGGATGCGGACCCGGTCCTTTGCCTGCTGCAGCGACGCTTTAAATTTTTCGAGTTCGGCCCCTGTAGAGATGAAGGGCCGAACTGCAGGATTGTAGGCCTTAACAGGTGCTTGTAGAGGCCTAGTGATGCATGGCTTTATTTTGGGCTTGTGAGAACAAGCCGGCTCATGCTGGGTTGACTTGGGAGTCAGGTTAGAAATGAGTCTCTCCTCTTTCATGTAAGCAAGACAATAGAACTGGTTCTCCTTGAGTGGGGCCAGGTATGCTGGCTTGGTGGATGTTTGGGACCTTCTTTGTTTTGGTGAAGGTCTTGGGGACCAAGTCTTGGGATAGACCTGGTCGTTTGCGGGTCGAGGCTTCGTGGGGGTGCCATGGGCTTCGGGCCTTCTGGTGCTCGCCTTTGGTGTCACGGTAGTGACACGTTGAGAGGCGACCTTCTGCTTCTTAGAAGGAGCAGTTTGTTCTTCGGGAAGTGGGAATGGTCCCAATATCCCAAAGACAATAGTCCGGGGAGTCGAGGTCGACCCGGAGTTCAGAGAGTTGCCGAGGGAGTTGACGCTTCGGCAGCTGATGGGGCGCTTGTAGGTGCGCGTGGTTTTGCTTCTATTGAAGCATGAGCTGGTGCTTGCTCTCATCGAAAGTAATGGTAAGCGATGCTGCCATTGTTAGTTTTTTTTCGAAAAAAATTCTGAAATAAGACCATATCCAATAGTAATCACAAGAATATAATGATCATAAATGGGAAGTTCTATGGTTTTGTCTTTTCAAATTGCTCGAGGGAGATGACCCACGCAATATGAAGAAGGCAAAACGCATAGAAGGTACAATTATTCTGATCGCAGGTATGGTAAGCCCAGAATGAGCGTCTCAGTAACTGCTAGAAGCAATTGTGAGCGTAAATTCGACTTATTGAAATGCAGAGCTTGCTCAGTGTAAGAAGAATATAAGTTTGGAGTTACAAATGTGCCGGTCGCGAATACAGTTAGACCCTGAAAGGGCGTACTAGTACCGGCTAGACACAAAGGTTTTGAGACCGCATCCATGAGATGAGATTCTCTGTTTTGAAAGGTCAAGATTGGATTCATCAAAGAGAGCAGATGGTATTCCGATCCAAATACGGGTCTCAGTGATTTCCGCGAGCGCCAGTACTCATAAGGAAATGAACCATAATTTCTCAGATCTAAATCCAAAAATGACGAGTTTTTTTTTTTCGAATATTTTTTTTTTGAATTTTTTTTATTTTTTTATTTTGAAAATCTTTATTTAAAAGACAAGAGAGTACACATAGGCCTCATAACCCAGTCTTATAAAATCTCGATGATAAACTGCCCCATGTAAGGGTAGGATTACTTAATGAACCCGTTTGGAGACCCTTGCCTAGAACAGTCAAGCAGTCTCCACACTCTGGACAAGGCTTTTTCTTGAATCAACCGTGATCAAAGAAAGCAGTTGGTTTAACCTTAGTTGTTTGTGTCTTTTTTTTTAGATTTTTAATGAACTCATCGAAGAGAAATGATAGCCCAAAATCTTAGTCGAACAGGCTCAACATTCTACAAGCGCGATGAACGATAGGAGGAAAATCAATGTTTCTCAATTTTGAATCCAAAATGAAAAATATGATTTTTTGGGTTTTTTGTTTTTTTTTACTTTATATATTTTTTTAGATCTTTAATGAACTCATCGAAGAGAAACGATGACCCAAAACCTTAATCGAACAGGCTCAACATTTCTGCAAGCGCGATGAACGATAGGAAAGGATCAAGGTTTCTCAATTTTGAATTCAAACTGAAAAATCTGATTTTTTTTTTTAAAGATTTTTAATGAATTCATCGAAGAGAAATGATGGCCCAAAACCTTAGTCGAACAGGCTCAACATTTCTGCAAGCACGATGAACGATAGGAAATGATCAAGGCTTCTCAATTTTGAATCCAAAATGAAAAATCTAATTTTTTTTATTTTGAAAAGAGAAAGAGTGGAAATAAATTCAAAGAATTAGAAATTTCCAAAAAATCTCATCTCATTTTTTTTAGATGCGGAATCCAACATAGGCCACCAATTAAAAAGTAGCCAAGGAATCGAGAAAAGAAGTATAAGCATAGAGCAAAAGATATGATATGCAAGTATTTCATTTTCTAGCATCGTGTTCTCAAATAAACGAGTCCCACCGGGTATGCCAGCTTTATGGACAGCGCTTCAATCGCTCAGTTCTACCGAGGTCGGCAGACGTGGGAGTCCGTTTAGGTCCGACCCTTTCGTAACCGGGGGGCAGAGGCGTGCATCAACATTTTTTGTGTGGGTGTGCCAGATTTTCTATTTTACTTGGAATTGCAAGTGGTGATCCGGAGATCAACATTCGCAAGTAAGACGGAAATAACTTTTTAAGTTTTCCATTGCACATATATTTAAGAAAAGACATTTTTCTTGATTTGCCGTGAAAGGCGATTTTTTGGCATTTATCACCGATTTTAGCGTTTATAGCCGATTTTATAATTCTTATCAATAATGAAAGACAAGAGTTGTGATTTTTTCTCTTTTAAAAAAATACAAACTACAATGAAAAGCAAAAAAATAGGATCTAACTTCTCAAGAGATTGTGGGGGACTGTTCAGATTGACGGTCGCAAGCCATATGTGGACTTCGCCATCATCCATGCAGATTAGAACAGATGATGCTCTAGATTCGCTTGGCTTGGCTATAACCTCAGGTTTTTAGAGGACAAAGACCAAAAGGAGGTCCTCTGTCCAATAAAAAACTAAGTAGACGGGCTGCGAAGCCACGTCTAAGCCATTGAAGGCAGAAGGAGAAGGCAAGGACCTTGGGGGTACCCCCCAAGGGACTTTTGTCACCTTGTAGCGGTGTTCGGAGTCGAACTTTCGCAGAGTCTTCTCTCTTTCTTTCTCTTAGGTTCCTGATGCCTTTTTCTGTCTGAATTTCCGGATTATCTTCAGTCCCTCCTTGGAATGCATGGGGTTGTCTCCTATTTATAGGTTCTTGGTAGCAATTTAGGAGAGTTTATGGGTTTTTATTGTCATTAAGCTGCATAATGGGAGGAGTTACAGGATTTAATTCCTTTATTTTGTAACTCCTTTTTCTTGGCTTCTGATTGGCCGGTGGAAATTGAGGGCATTTAATCGCCATGGGAGGAGTTTCATAAGTTAAATGCCATGAATCAATTGACTTGTAACTCCCGGATGCTTGCTTCTGATTGGGCCATCAAAGAAATTGATTAATGACTGTAATAAAGCTAGTCAATTAATCGTATTAAGTGGTTGCCGAGCAGTTGAAGAGTCGCCGGCCGTGCCGCGTCTTTTGGGATTCTTCTGGCGATGATCATCGATGGATCTTCATCTAGATCGACATCGGATGACCATGTAACTTCATGTATTGGTTGCCAACAGCGGGTCGGTGTCATCTGTCCTGTCGATTTCTTGATCGGTCGGGGTAGAAAGTACACTTTTTTTGTTGACCGGTTGGCGATCAATGTTGATTTTGATACTCTTGATGATTGACCCGTGATTTTGACAGATGTCAAAGGATTTGGTGTCTCAAAAGTATGAATTTTGGAAAATCCCAAGGGTCGGACGCTTCGAATTGCGAAAAACGACGAAAAACGGGGCTTCCGGGGCCCTCCTGGCGATTCCGGGCTCCATGGTTGTCGGCGACCCTGGTGGGCTTTTTCCCCCTTTTGTCCCGTTTTGCATCTGTTTTTGATGTTTTTCGAATTTTTTTTCTTCTGTGTTTTTTCTTGACATTCTTGATCATTTATTGGCCTAATTTCTCTGTAGAAAACCTGATGAAAATTCTTGCATTTTGGTTTGCAAAGTTTCTAATTTTCCGAGAAAGCCGAAGACTTTGTCGCGCAGAGCTGCCAATTTTCCGTTAGAAGCTGAAATGGGTCAAACGATGTCGGAATGACCTGAGATTTGGGGTGAAGCCTCCTGAGCAATAAATAAGACCAACCATAGGCTTTTGTTTGAGTTTTGAAGCCATTTGGGGTCCTATTACCAGTAGACTTATTTTTATCGCGATGAAGATGTCGCGGCTTGATGTGCGGTCAACCGATGTCCGATTGACTTGAAATTTTGACAGGGAACCTATTGGAGTTATTTTAAGATGATCAATAGGCTCTGTCTTGGAAACCATGGTCCCGGGGAACTTCGTCGCCGAGAGGCCTGATTTGGCTTCCGAGCGTCAAAGTCTGGTCAAATGTTGTCGAAATGACCTGAAATTTGACGTGTAGCCATTTGTAAGCATTTTGAAGCCATCCATGTGCTCTATCTGATGAGTGATGGCCTCGGTAGTTCTCGCTGTCGAGAGGCTTGATTTAGCTGTTCGATGGTTGATGTAGGGTCAAACGTTGTCGGTTTGACTCGGAACTTGACGTGGAGCCTTTTGGATGTATTTTGAGACCATCCATCGGCTCTGATCGAAGATTTAGTGTCTCCGATACTTTCGCCGCCGGGAGCTCCTTTTCAGCTACCGGAGAAGCGAAGTTAGGCCAAATGATTTTGAACAATCTTGCAGTTTTTGTTTAATTCTGACAAGATTTGATTTTTTGGAAGTAGCATTGCCTATTTATGGCAGGTTGCGACTTCATGTAGCTTTTTGGATCTTGAAGAGGCAAAGTGACATTTTTGGTGTCAACAGCGACATTCACTTTGGAGGACATAGCGTACATCTACGGCCTACCTATTGATGGTCCGCCCATAACGGGCCAAACATACACTCATTACGAGATTGCAGATTCTGTCGGGAGCTCCTTGGTAAGGTTCCCATAAATAAACAAGATTACAATGGGATCTTGTTGAGTTCATGAATTTGCATATTTACGCATCATTTTATAATGAATTAGGGGTTTAATTAGGCGAATAAGCGTCATTCTTCATCTAATTCCATCATTTCATGCATTTTCACCTAAAAACCTGAATTTTCATACTTTTCATACATTTTCTGCATTAATTTAGAATGTTTTGCAAATTTTCTTCGAAGAGTCCCAGTTAGAGTAGGACTCTATCTGGATGGGTCCCGCTTCAATATGGGCTCTTCAATATTTGATGTGTTGAAATAAAATGTGCAGAAAATGAGAATTGCAGGCCTCTGTCATGGAACCCACTTTCAAGCACACAAAGTCACCATGGGTCCTGCATTGCTGAATTGAAGTTTGAAAAGAAGAACTCACCACATGGACCCCACACACAAGCCATGTGAGTATCAATCAAAGGAGGGGTCCACTCATCATGTCAGTTGAAAAGTCCTAACTACAATAAGAAAATTTCTCATAGGACCCACTATTCAAGCAGATGAAATGTCATACATGGCAGGGTCCGCAGTAGTTGCAGATTTGAAATTATTAATAGATAATTCAAATAGTACAATTATGATTGGAATAAAAGAAGAAAAGTTTAAATTATCCACATTTGATCTCCTTTGGAAAATAAGAGTTGTGGAGAGAAAGAATCCTTTGCAAATCAAATTTCAAAAGTTAATCTCGTTTTTCTCAGGATAACTCATCTTCAAATGGCCATAACTTTCAATCCAACCGTCGGATCGATGAAATTTACCTACCGTTGGAAAGCTTATTCAGAGTAGATATTTGTGGAGCCTAAGAACATGCAAATCAGAGCTAAATTGACAAAGTTACGGGCCTAGAGATTTTCATGTTTATTTTTAGACGGGATTGCAATTAAATCCACACCGTTGATAATCAATTGCTGCACATCCCTTGTGGGACCCCATATGAAGATTAGTCAAGCTATCCAGAAGCTTCCACCTCATTCAAATTCAAAAAAGATAAGAGATATACCTTATCATGAAGATAAATCAAATTTGCAGAGAAAGTGTCCAGATTCAATGTATCTGTAAGATAACTGGGGTTATAAGAGGAACCAAAAGGAAGCATACGGGAGACACACCCTCCCGTGGATAACTTTCAATCCAACCGTCGGATCGATGAAATTTACCTACCGTTGGAAAGCTTATTCAGAGTAGATATCCGTGGAGCCCAAGAATATGCAAATCAGAGCTAAATTGGCAAAGTTACGGGCCTGGAGATTTTCATATTCATTTTTAGATGGGATTGCAATTAATTCCACACCGTTGATGATCAATTGTTACACATCCCTTGTGGGACCCCATCTGAAGATTAGTCAAGCTATCTAGAAGCTTCACCTAAAACATCAAATCCATCAACGTCATTGTTTAACTGGTGGATTTTTGCAGCTCCCACGGTTGTGACCCCTCTCTCTACAAGACGAACAAGTTACCACTCGTCGCTTGCGATTTCAATCTTCAACTCGGATCCTATTCTACTTTGGTCGACCCGGTTGCTTGCTAGCCAATGGGGGAAGGACGCTCCTTGTGGTTAAAACCTGTTCCCATTGCTTTCTATCATGGGTGGCGTGAATGACATCTCTGTACGTCTTCTGGTACGTGCTTGTGAGGTACCAGTGCTCGCAAAACTCATATGGATTCATATTCCGCGCTTTCATGGCGGCAACAGCATGGCAACATGGGATCTCAAGCACGTCCCATTTTCGGCACGAGAATGACCTGCTCTCTAGATTAACTACATCAACATACTCTGAAGATTGCACTTGATATTCATTCAATGCCGCTACCCGTACCATCAGCCTTCGCGATTCTTCTATCTCTGTGGCTAAGTACTTCTCTGCGTACGGAGTTAGTAGTGACGTGATGCTCTGTACTTGAGTTGACCGTCTCTGAAAGAATATTTAAGTTTTGCACGTATCTCTTCCACTTGCTTCGTAATCGGGAGCACTCGGGTGTCTTTTAGGAGACTATTGTGCACTCTGCGGCATTGCTGGTAAGCATGTCATACCTGCGTCCATGAGCAAATGCCGTTGCCCAGAACTGAGAGCCGATCGCATGGATGTAATTATATGCACTCTCATCTAAACTTTTTATGTGGTCCATGCAAGCATCGTACTCATGAGATTGGTATGCCCTCGCGGCGCTCCAGAACGTTCTTATAATGCCGTGGTCGTTGAAAGCCGCCTTTATGTTTTCCGCTATATGATGGCAACAAAAACACAATGCTTTGCACTGGGCTCATGGCTTGTACTGCCGGAATAAGACCTTTCTGACGGTCTTGATGACAATTGTCAGATTTCTGGTTCACCCAACGACAAGTATAAGTGTAAGAAACCACTCCCAACTATCAAGCCGCTCCGCTTTAGCAAAGGCAAATGCAATGGGTAACAGTTGTATTGATTTGCATCATGTGTTACGGCCACATTAGCACTCCTGGTATTTGCCACGAAGGTGTGATCCATCCACTGCTATCAATGGCCTTAGGAGGTTTGGAATGACCTTAAGCCATGACCAAAGGACCAAAAGAAGC